>OZ018389.1:34111790-34729614 GCA_963969525.1 Ontholestes murinus | reverse complement strand
AAAAAACGACGAAAATTTTTACAGTGCGTTCTTTTTCTAACGCATTTGGTTTACTTTATCAGACTGAATGTTTTTTGTGTCGTTTCTCGAAGCGATATTTTTGTGACGTAGAACGGAAGATCCAATGGATGGACTATATATCCATCAATGCATTCAATATTATCTTAATAGTTGTTATATTAAAAAAATCCACTTTCTCCTACACCATAATTATAAAAAAAATCGGAAAACTTTTAAACAAAAAGCGTAACACTTTTTACTTTGAGTTTCAAAATGCCCAGTTCTTTGTCATTAATTTTCAAATTGCAGTGCAGTGGTAAAACAATGGTTTTGATTGAATATTTTCTTAAAAATGTATCATCAACAAAACGGCGATAAACACAGTAACTTAATGTCACAAAAGCGCAGACAAAAATATTGTTGATAAGTATAATTTTATTCAAAATTAAAGCTAAAACTATCTTAAATATATTTTGTGCGGGAAATACTTTTAAAACTATTTCTCGAGTTTATGTCTGCAGTAATATCACAAGCATGGGAATGCTGAATGCGGTTAAACCGTCAGATCTGATATATCATGGTGCCAACTTGATTTTAAAAGGTAACTTTCTTTTTAATTTTTCTTAAACACTTACTATTACTTATTGACAGGTATGCCAATGTATTATAATACATAATAATAAAAAATAAATATTAAAATTTTGTTCTAATTTGAATTAATTAAAAACATATTTCTTAAGTGATTATTAAGAAGGCAAAAGGTTTAAATACGGACTCTATTAATATTACAAAATGGGCTTAGTAATAGATACTAATATTAATAATACATATTTATAGCTATTATTATTTCGACAGAAGAAATCAGGATAGTTATATTTATCTAATATCAATGTTACAGATATACTTTTATTTTCTAGAATTTAAGTGATTCATATCACATAATATTTTTTGTTTGAATTATTCATAACATATACAAGAATCAGTTTGTTGTAAGAACAATAATAATAATAGCCGATAAGCTTCGAACAAAATACTAATTTAATTATCTTTGGGCTGTAATTAGAAACAGTTTCGCTCTGGAACTAACATGAATTATTTACGATCTCCAGTAATTGAATTAATGTTCGCTGTTATTCGAATGTAAATGTTCCTAATAGTGCAGTGCAAAATCTGCACAAAAATAAAACTAGCCGTACTAGTTGCGAACGTCCAAGGCATTTTGTCGGCTAATGAGCCTTGCGACAACTGCATTGAATTACGATTACAAAATAACAAGGTTCTTAGTAGCAAAACAACAAGCAAAAAAAACAAATATTTGAAAAACATACAGACACAATTAAAAAAAAATATTGGAATAAAAATTGAAAAAAAATGATAATGAAACAAAAGTGGCATACTAACCTTAACACTGTAAAAAGAAAAAAAATTGAAGACTGGTAAGGTCAAAAATAATAATACAAAATTACTTAATATGTTCTATATTATTCATTAATCAATCAATAGTTTTATAATGTATGAAACTTGGGTGGTGATTACTTTTCATTACATACCTATAAAAAATAGAAACATATTAGAAATGGAAAAATTGCAATTGTTTTTTAACTCTTTTTCAAACCACCCAGGAGGAGAGCTTTTTGGTTCATTTTTTTTACTGTAGTTTCACCAGTAGGTCTAATCCACATTGAACATAAAAAAATAAACATTTTTCTTCTTTTCGCATACTGCAATGCCTGATTAAAAATGAGATCTCTTTTTTCTTTTAACTATTCGGTGATCATTATTTTTCAATGTTTTATTCAACCCATTGCACCAATTAAATATACAAAGTTTGCAAAAATTATAAATTATTTTATTAATAATAAGATCTCTATGATCGCAATGTTCAAATATGAAAGGTTTGCGTTTCGTTATGGTTTGTGGTAGTATATGAAAACTATTCTTAAGGTGGCAAATTGTGGGAAATAATTCTTTGAAAATGTTGTAACAAATGCCAGTCCTCCTATAAAAGTGGGTGTACAGTATTTTAATTTAGCAGGAAGGCTATCACTGAATTCTTTTTCTACACAAAAATTATGCCTTTCATTACGTTCTGTTGAATTTTGGCATAATATGGATTTTTTACATGTTATACAATTATAATAATTACCCAAATTTTTAGTAAAAAAAAAAAATTAAAAAAAAAAAAACTTTATTGGCATCGTTTACAACCCTATATACATATATACATCAAATAAACCATTATACTGTCATTCTCTTCCTCTTATCTCAGTCCCCCTTTCTTCGGATTTCTTTTTCCCACCCACTCTTATCACAATCTCTACGCTCGCCCCATCCTCTCTCATCTATTCCCCTATCCTTTTTATTCCCCCTATCCATTCATCACGCACCTCCTTGCACTCTTGCCCTAGATGGCTCTATGTGTCCCTTGCATTCTCGCACAATGCACACCTACCATACCGTTCCCCCATCCATACCTTCCTTCCTCTTTCGTCCGATCCACATCTAGCTCTTGCCAGAGTCACTTTCTTGGACCTTGTCCACTCTGCCTTCAAAAGATACTCTGGCACCCTTCCATACACTTGCCATCTTCTATACATTGGGTTGTACCCACTCCTTACAATACTCTCTTGCCGTTCTTGCGCTTCCACTTCCATCCATTTTTCTCTCATCCAAGCAGATACATTCCCGCTCTTTCATACATTTTTTTTCTTTCCAATCTCCATTTACACTCTCCTACCCCCACACAAGTTTTCCATACCTCTTTCACTAATCTCTCACTATTCCACGTACTCACATTCATCTCATACCTAGACACTCTTTCCATTGCCTCTACGTGCATACTATACCGATTTGATTCCTGAAGCAGAATATACCTAGGAGTTGATCTCTCCACTCCTAGAAGCTGCTTCAGGAACGTCGTCTGCTCTCTCTCGATGCAATCATACTCTTTCATTCCCCACGTTTCCACACCATACATCAATATTGGTTTCACGCACGCATCCCACAGTTTACACGTCATCAGGAAGTTTCCCTCTACCAGCTTTCCCCACTTCTCTTTTGCGATGCACCATGCCTTCCTTGCTTTCTGTTGCAAGTATTTGACGTGCTCCCTGTATCCCCCACCACTCGTAAACACAAACCCCAGATATTTAAATTCTTTTACTCTCTCAATCACTTCTCCTTTCCATTTCAATTCCTCCACTCTCCCTTCTCTTCCTCTATTCCTAAACTTCATCCATTTTGTTTTCTCTACATTCACGCATAGACCCCTTTTATCCATATACCTCTCAACTCTTCCTAACATATCTTTCATCTCTCCCAAGTCTCTCGCCAGTAGCACTATATCATCCGCGTACGCCAACATCCATACTTTCATTCTCCCAATCACTACTCCGCCCGCCTGCCCTTTTCTCAGCACCTCCTCAAGCTCACTCATATATATATTAAATAACAAAGGGCTGAGCGGGCATCCTTGTCTTACCCCCTTCCACATCCTAACCTTGTCTGACATATTCTCCCCCACTTTCGCTCTCATCCATGTCTCTCCATACACCCTTCTCACCCATTCCACCGTCACCGTACTCACACCTCTCCTCTTCAGACATTCCATCAATTTCTCCCTAGGCACAGAATCATACGCTGCTTTCAAGTCTACAAATACCGTGTATACACTCTTTTTTTCCTCTAACATCCTCTCAATCACCCTTGCAAGCGTAAAGATTTGATCTCGCGTTCCCCTGCCCTTTCTAAATCCGCCTTGCGTTTCCGGCAATATTTCTTTTTCCTCCACCTCTTCTTCTAGCCGGTTCTTTACCACCGCCATGGCAATCTTGTACCCGGTACACATGATTGAAATTCCTCTGTAGTTTCCAATCTCTTTTTTGTTGCCCCCCTTGTGTACCGGGCACATTACGCCTACTCGCCAAGACTCCGGCAGTTCTGACTCGCCTCTCCACATCCTGTTCAACAGAACTCCGAACTGCCTCTTCCCTTCTTCTCCCACTATCTTCCACATTTCGGCCTTCAGCCCATCCAGTCCCGCAGCCCTGCCTCTTTTAATTTCCTCGAAAGCCCTTTCTACTTCTCCCTCTGTAAACATCTCCACTTCCTCTATGTGTTGATACTCTCCCACCCCTGCCGGCTCCCCACACATACTCTCACAGTGTCCCACCCACTCTGCTAATGAGATCTTCTGCTTTATTGTTTCGCCTCCTCTCCTTAATATCGACCACAATTCCTTTTCATTGCGGCACCTCCTCATCTCTGTTTCTATGTGTTTGATTGATTGTAGCTTCTTCTCCTCACACATCTTACTATACCTTATACTCTTCTGCACTACTAATCTTTCTTCACCCCCTCCCACTCTCCAGTTTCTGACTGCTTTTTTTACTTCTCTCTTCGCCTCCGCACACTCTACATCGAACCATGGGTGATGACCTCTACTTCCTCTTTTCACTCTGTACCCACATCTGGCTATGGCCCCTTCCATCTCTTCCATGGTCTCAATATTTCCCCATTTAATCTTTGCCAGTTGAAGCCTCATGCTCTCCAATTCTCTTCTTCCATCTGCTATCTTCCAGCTATCTCGTTTCTGTCCCTTACTCTCACACTCATCTATCCATATTTCTGTAGACATCGGCCAATGGTCCGATCCTAGCATCTCTTCTACCTCCATTTTTTTAATTTCTTCTCTTTCTATCCCCTTTACTAATACATAATCGATAACTGATGATCCTTGTTGCCCCAGGTACGTCTTCTTCCCCTCCCAATCACCCTTGGTGCATCCATTTAATACATCCCACCCTTCCTCCAAAATCCAGTCTCCCAAGTTTCTTTCTTCTTTATTAATATGCTTGTCTTGTGATCTCCTCCGTATCAATTCGCCTTCATTATTTACCCCCCCACATCTTTCTCCGATCCTTGCATTAAAATCCCCTCCCACTATACATCTATTTCCCTTGCTCGCCTCATCCTCTATTTCTTGTCTCATTTCTTCCCAGTTGTTATTTACGTATACTGTCCCGATTCTCAGATGTGTTTTTCCCTGCTGACACTTTATCCACTCCACCCCTTCCACCTCATTTTTATATTCCATACCTCCGCTTTGTAGCCCCTCTCTTGTTCCTACGATAATACCCCCCTTTGATCTTCCTCGATTTGCCTCCTTAGTTGCCCCTCTCATTACCCATTTAAACCCCGCAGGTAACTTTTCCCTCACCCCTCCCACTCCTCTCCTACCAGCCACGTTTCCACTATACCTACTATATCCTTTCCTGTTACCCACTCTTCAAAATCTTTCTGCCACTTCTCCCCCCTACATTTTGATTTTATCCCCGCCACGTTCCAGAACCCCAGTTTTAAGAACCCGACGTCTTCCCCATACATTTTTCTTCTTAGTTTTTTTCAATTATTTCTTTATATTGTTCTTTCACCTCATTCCATAATAGACATTTGTTATTAATATCCAATTTACCATATCCGACTTTCACAAACTTTCCTCTTCTTCTCTCTTCTCTGGCTACTTTTCTCAATTCCAACTGCATATTCCTTTCTTTCACCGTAAGATCATTATCAATATACACATCCGTACCTCTAAGCTTTCTTGCATTTTTCATTACCTTAACCTTATTCGAAAAGTCTTTCATCCTGGCTAATATTGTTCCTTTTTTCATTTCAAAGGCATCTTCCACCTCGACATCTATTTCTAGTTTCTCTTTTATCATTTCTTTGATGGATTTAGACATATTCTCTCCCTTTATTACTACATTTCTTATTACAATATTGTTGCGTCTGTTCTCCTTTTCCCTCTTCTCTTCTTTTTCTTCTAGCTCTATTATCTTGCTGCGCAAATCTCTCTTCTCCTTTTCCCACTCCTCCTCCCTTATTTTCATGTCTGCCTTGAATTGCACTAGCTCCTTATTAACTGACTACCTCTCTTCTTAGCTTTTCATTTTGCTCCTTATTCTGTTCGAATCTTTCTTTCATCTCCTTTCTCATCTCCTTTAATTCTTTTAGTATTGCCTCCATCGAATTAAGTTTCTCTGGTGTTCTTGTAATAATTTTACTTTGTCTAAAAATTAAAGCTTCGTCGTCTGTCGTCTCGAAGCTAGTTTCTTCTCTTCTCCTTTTATCTTTCTTTTTCCCTCCCATATGCTTACTGAAGTAGAGAAAGGGAAACACAGGAAGGAAATATAGACTAATAAACAAATAAGAATTAGCAGAAGAAAGAAAAAAAAAATTGTTCAGGGGTCTGGGATCGAACCCGGGCAGTTTCGACACGAATATTTTAAGTGACCTCGCTCCGCGCACTGAGCTATATCGACCACAGTTTTCGTATTATTCACGTTTCGCACTTAATGTTCCTTCTAATAAAGCATGATAACACAGTCAGCGCTAGTGTTCCTTATAATATTTAAGGTTATCTCCGCTCTACACACATTAACCGCAATAATTACTTAACAATAAGTAAGTCGCTTGGAACAACAGTCAAATGTGGCTCTAAGTGCTTCACCTGTACTTGTCAACACCAAATACACAATTTCACACTGTTTATTCACACTAACTATCAAAACCCAAATATCACTCCAACCACAACGGCAACTCAACTCAACTCAAATTTTTAGTAATAAATCCACTTATATATCCCACAGCATTTCTATTAACAGGACTATATCTTTTCATTACTTTAACCGAGTATTCGGGACAGTCGTCAAATTGTATTTCATTAAATTGTTGAGATATAAACTGTTCAACTCTATAAATTAAATTGGAACAATTATCATCTCTACAGTTGGCTCCAATTGAGTGAACTGTAACCAAATTGTTAAATATTAAACTTCGATAAGAATTGATGAATGAATTGGCATCAGGATGTTGGCGAATTTGACCAAAGAAGATTTCTAAACAATCTTGATTTAAAGATCTTGGTGGTAGAAATGACACATTCTGATGCAGTAAGTCAGTCACCAATAATTCAAAACCTTTAATAGTAACAATCCAGTTCTTTAATGATGGAGGAGTAAACCTTTTATTAGAACCCTCTCTCTGAAAATACATATTTGATATATTTCTTCTAGGCTCTTTCCAAAATCTAAGATGAGGTGAAGACTTTGATACTACACACCTTAATGTCTTCCCATTTTTGGGATATAATCTTTGCCCATTGCAACTATCAAATAATTGATCAAAAAAATGAATGACCTCTGCAGTTTCTTTTGCTCGCTTATCAAGACTTATTCCATCTTCACCTTTAAATGAAAATTTTGCAAAAAGGCCTATGGATGCAGCTACAGTATGACTAAATACTTGAGCTGCATGAGCTACTTTCATTTTGGACATTTTGTGCTCATATATATGTTTCTCACTTAATTTTGGCATTATTCTTAATTCTCCACTGTGGTTGTCCATATTATATGCATCTTTCATTTTCATTCTTTTCCCAAATTAAATTTTTTTTAACAAATTATTACGAATACCTTTGAGTAAGTGTGGAGGATCATACAAAGGTATTACTTTCTTCCCGTTTATATTAAAAACAAAATCTCTTTGTGTCACACCTATTTTTTTGTAATTCCTTTAATCATAAGACTATTACACTGTTTGCAATTAAATTAGAATGGTCACCGAATGTTTAAAATCCTATTACACTTCCTGTTTGAATATTTAGTTGAAGATGTGGCTGTATTGCCATTTCGTAGAACACTAACAAACATCTTTTCTCATGGTCTTCTAAATTGTCCACTTTGCTTTTTAAATTATCAAATATTATATCATTATATCCTGGAATTACAGGTACTTGTTTTAGCATCCTAATTAATGTGGATTTTGATGGCATATTAAATATTTTTGAAAGCAACCTATACATTTTTGGGCTTACACCCAAAACCTTATCTTTAAGAGAAAAACGTCTTGACTTTAGTTTTTGTCCCTCCATACTTAACTGACTCATTATGAAATACTTCATGATCGGATTTATGTCTAATGTTGCCATATTCATAATCTCACTCCTTGACATATTTTCATAAGAATCAAGACGTTTTCTGAGAGTACGCTGTTTTCTTTTAATAATATTATAATTAAAATGTTGCAATATTTCAAACACTGTACTAGAATTTAGTGCTTCTACAGAAACAGTTTTTCAGTTTTTGAAATCTTGCAACATTTTTATTATGAAATTATTAAAAATCATTGCAGTATTATACCAATGACTGACACTGTCACTTTTGACATTTGGAATAGGCTCTGTATATAAATACTATGGGTATTTGAGTTTTAATTTTTTTTTAATCCTCAATTTCTCGACTTTGGTTTGATGAATGGATAAAATCGTTTACAAATTTAGATTCAGAAAAAAATTACCCTGCGGATCAGTACAAAATATATATACAGTGCAATTTGAAAAAAAAGTTGATCGTCTTTTGTCAAAAACTGGATGCAAGAAAAAATATCAGTACAGTTCATATTAAAGTCTTTTAAAAATCATTTAATTTGATGTTTTATTTATTAAAATCGGATAAAAAAATAAGCGAGATACAGCACCAAAGGTTTTTCGTCAGTCACCCTGTATACAATACAAGTTAAGAGAATATATCTTAAGATATTTAAGATAGGAGTATAAATTAAATTTTGTAAATATTTTATCAACGTTTTGCATAAATATTAATTTATAAACATCCCTTAATAAAATATAATTTATAACTTGCACTAATGCTGATATAGGATATTTTTTCACCACTAATGACAAGGCATTCTACTTCGTTCCGGGATACTTACTTAACAAGAATACATGGAAGTGACAGAGGCGCTAAATTGAAAATGGAAAACCGTTATAAATTATTATGAAAACATCCCCGGGGGCGCTCCTAAATAGACGTATCACAAATTACAAGTTTAAGTGTGATCACTGAAAGCTTTCAAAGTTTATAGAATAAATTGTTAGATACCATTTGCTGCTGAGTTTACTCAAGTTAATGGCGATAAAAGGGAAGCGGGTATTTGCTTGTACACATTTAATAACGAATGGCATTTGGGTCGACGAACTTTTAATCTTGATGTTTTATTTTATAATTGCATTTATCTTTTGTTTTTTTATGTTACAAATTTTACGTAAAATTACAATGTATATTGATTTAAACATTTTGGTTTTAATACATTATTTTTAGTAGTGTTTTTCCCTTTGGAGCTTTTTGTGAAATCAAAAATGTAATATACAATATGCAGGATTTGCTTCGATTAGTAATTCTAGTGTAATCTTTAACTAGAAACATTGAATTATATGACTGAATTAACATATAAAATTTTAGAAATTTTATCTTGTTTAGAAATATCAATATTAAAGTCTCCGCAAATAAAAAAACTGGTCATTTTTACTTAACAGTATTAGTAAGAGTTGTTCTAGCTTAGTAAAAAAAAACATTGATATCTCCATCAGGCGATCTGTAAATACAAGTAATATTTATAGTTGCATTTGCATTTATTTTAAAATAAGCGCTAGTGCATTCAAAATGCTTTATTTCTGCTAAATTATTAATATCTATATGACTTTTAAATTGAAAGGTTTCATTGCAGTATATAGCTACTCCGCCGTGTTTGTAACGGGGGCGACAGAAAATTGTAACACATTTAAAATTCATTATATTTATCATTGATAATTGTTCATACGATTGCCAATGTTCAGGTAGGCATACAAAGTTACATTTATAATCATGTAAAAACATAGTTAGTTGATTTAAACAATTTCTGATTTATTGGATATTTAGATTTAATATTTTAATTAGGTTGTTGATTCCTAGATCTGCACGTTCCTCTTCGGAAGCCACTGAAAAAACGGAGTTTACTCAAGTTAATGGCGATAAAAGGGAAGCGGGTATTTGCTTGTACACATTTAATAACGAATGGCATTTGGGTCGACGAACTTTTAATCTTGATGTTTTATTTTATAATTGCATTTATCTTTTGTTTTTTTATGTTACAAATTTTACGTAAAATTACAATGTATATTGATTTAAACATTTTGGTTTTAATACATTATTTTTAGTAGTGTTTTTCCCTTCGGAGCTTTTTGTGAAATCAAAAATGTAATATACAATATGCAGGATTTGCTTCGATTAGTAATTCTAGTGTAATCTTTAACTAGAAACATTGAATTATATGACTGAATTAACATATAAAATTTTAGAAATTTTATCTTGTTTAGAAATATCAATATTAAAGTCTCCGCAAATAAAAAAACTGGTCATTTTTACTTAACAGTATTAGTAAGAGTTGTTCTAGCTTAGTAAAAAAAACATTGATATCTCCATCAGGCGATCTGTAAATACAAGTAATATTTATAGTTGCATTTGCATTTATTTTAAAATAAGCGCTAGTGCATTCAAAATGCTTTACTTCTGCTAAATTATTAATATCTATATGACTTTTAAATTGAAAGGTTTCATTGCAGTATATAGCTACTCCGCCGTGTTTGTAACGGGGGCGACAGAAAATTGTAACACATTTAAAATTCATTATATTTATCATTGATAATTGTTCAGTTAGGCATTTATAATCTTGTAAAAATATAGTTAGTTGATTTAAACAATTTCCGATTGATTGGATATTTAGATTTAGCATGTTAATTAGGTTGTTGATTCCTAGATCTGTACTTTCCTCTTCAGAAGCGACTGAAAAAAAAACGGATTGATGCATGTACCTTTCGGCCAGGTAGATGGATCCTTTAGTTTGGATAATTCCTCCATAGGCGCACTTACATTGAAAGATGAATAAATATCGGGATGCTTTGAAATTAGTTTTTCGCATTTGACGCTTGGACCGAAGCGGGCCACATGTATATGTCCCCATCGAATGGCAATTTCTAATGTCGCTGATTCGGATGATCCGTAGACGCTGGATATTAATCGCCTTTTCTTTTTATGGGTAACAGTTTTATATCCATCATTATTGAGGTCGTTCCCATTTTTGTTTGCATATAGCGTTTATGTCGACCCGTCTGCTGATTTGTCTCTCGGTTTGTTTACATTTTTGTCCTCTTCAGATTTGTTTGTATTTTTATCTTCTTCGGATTTGTTTACATTTTTTCCTTCATCTGATTTATATTTTCGTTGAGATTTTTTAACGGCCTTGGCTGACATCTCTGTTTTGTTTTGTGAAGCAAGACGTACTTGTTCGGTTGTAGAGTTCTGTTGAACTATACTATTATTTATTTTGGCTTTTAAGGTTAGTATGTCTTTCTGCATTATTTTAATTATATTATATAATTTTGCAATTTCGCTATCAGCTTTATCTATATCTGCTTCATGCACTTTGTTAGCAGTTTTATCTGCTTTGTGTTTCAATGATATCAATATTATTTTTAGGCGGAGGTAGAGTAGAGCCCTTTGAAGAACCTGCGTAAATCGCAAGCTCGCTAAGTATCACATAATACACAACAAAAAATGTCGTGTGTGACTAATCAAGTTTTCAAAAAATTTAAGATAGATAATTTTATAAATGTGATCATAAATCCTTATCAAACGCTTTCAAAATGACGAGAAAAAATTGCGTTCAATCCAAAAGCTTTTAGAAATAAAATGTGTTACCCTTGAATAATATTGACAAAAAATGATGAATTATATTATTATATAAAGATTATTCAATACAAATAATCATGTTGAAAAGATAATGTAAAAGACGAATAAGTATGCTCTATCTAAGATATCAGAAAAAAAATACAAACAAACTACGCTTGAGTAAAAACGTCGAACTTTACGCTTTTTTGTGGGTTATATTAGAGAGTTGCAATTCCATTGTCCAATTTTCATGAAGGCATTCATACAATTCTAATGCAAAAGGCATTGAACTGGTGTTTTCGGGAAGGACTAACTATCAACCCGAATAAAACGATCATAGTTCCATTCAATCGTATGATGAAGCTAAATGGAATGGAAATAAATGTCTCTAACTAAGTCAAGAATCTGAAAATACTTCATAATCACGTATTGGCTATATGGAACAGCGGTGGTAACTATTGTCACCTATGTGTAGTGGCCAAAAACCCAAAAACTAGACACGCAAAAGAAGCTGAGCAGGCTTCAACGTTTAGCATGTATAAATATAATAATTGCGATAAAATTTTATTAGAACCGTTTAGATACAAAACTGATGCTAAGAAATACTACATACACCGATAGATACTATGCAAACCTACACCATTTAAAAATGTTTCTGAAATTAAATTAACATCCCACAAACACTTATAAAAAGAAAACATTTGTCGAAGATAAATGGTATGAATACATATCAGGTAATTTACTTTTATTAGTATAGAAAGATAAAAGATGGGTACCCATGATATGTAGATGTAATACTGCAAAAATCGTAGCAATAAAACGAAAGCATCGTGTAGGTAATATACAATTAATGATAAAGTAAGGGTAATTGTTATTAAGAAGACGTGGAAGCATTTATCAAATTACTTAATTTTTAGAAAGTCAGTGAAGTCATTTAGGTTGACCTTATATAGTATTAATTCCTACATTTTGTGCAAAATTCCTTAAAGTTATTTGTAAATATACACGCCTTGAAATTCGAACAATCGAAATGCAATTATAATGGAAGGTATTACAGTAAATTACAAATTAAACACAATCTTCACTTTTATTTCAATAACAGATATTTATTTATATGTTGACCAATTGTTTTCATATATTTACTTACCATTAGTCACCATATAAATAAATATCTGTTATACAAAACAAGATGAAAATTGTATTAATTTGTTATTAGAAGTAGAAGCCTCTATCGTCAATGGATTAAAGAAATTTGCGACTTTTTTTAAGAATTTTGAACTTTGGGTTGCGATGCAATGTAATTTCTATTTTTAAATTTTGAAAGAAACGCTCTCTTTATTATTTTAGTTTTGAATACTATATTATATATTAAGTACGTAAATGAAGGAAAATGCTAATGATAAACTAGTAGTCTATTAAAAGTTAATAACATAATTAACTAAAACTTAATCAATTACAAAACAGTGAAATACAATAAAGGTTCCGTTCCTAAAAATAAATTTAATGTATTATATGTTTAAACTGCACATCGTATATATCTTGGCAATAGGCAAGTTGGTGTGTAAATTCTCTTGTGACATCAACTATTATTTCAGTTTGCGTTCTCCGAATCTCTTGGATTATTTTTTCAGTTTCTTGATCTTTCGTTAATCTCTTTTTTGGGGATCGTCCAAAATTCCTTGCTTTAAGATCTTTTGGAAGAGCTAATTCTCTAACTAACTCGTTAAGTTCGGTCTTGGAAAATAACTGCGGTTGATCAGAAACGCTCGATATTTCACTGGCATCGTAAAAGTTGTGTTCATTAACTTCAGGTTAATACTCTCAGGTATTGGCATGTCTGGACCATGTGGCACTGGTCTAATGATTATAATCGTTACCAAGTCGAAATTAATTTAGAAGAGTTTTTGAACAAGGTGAATTTTAATTGGATATATATATATATATATATATTCAACAGTAATTGCACAAGTGCATTGAAAATTATCGGTAACAAGTTTGCACGAATTCGACAAACAAAGTCGTTTGCTCGGCAACAGGCCAACAGAACATAATATATGTCCATTCGAATAAATATTGTTAAAAAGATCAGAAACTTCTTGATGCATCCTTTTTGTGTCACCATATCCAAAAATAAATGTTACCATTCTTTCTCTTTCACTTAAATTGGACATTTTCCTTTCATTACATACTTATTGGTAATATTTTTGTTGACAGTACCAGGGGTAGAAGTAAGAAAGTAAAAAAGTAAAAGTTTATTTGTTTCCTATAAATCAGATTAATTTATAGCCTAAGCCGACAGATTTAATTAATATTAAGGAATGGTCATTAAATTATATGAACTACCATACACTCTCTCCATCATGAACAATATTTTAATATAATATTAGTAACATGTATGTCCTTTTATTAAGTAATTTTAATTGTATATGTGTATATTTAATGGTTTATTAAAATAAAATTGACATATAATACCCGTAATATTGCTCATACAGATTCACGGATATGCATACCAGTATACTTGTAAAAAAAAAAAATTATTGGCATACAAATATTCATATAAATATAATACTAAACACTTTCTTGCCTTTACTCCCTTCTAAATTCTTTCTCCCACTTCAATCTACTCAGAACATCTACCCCGGCCCCATCCTCTCTCATCCATTCATTCACTTTTTGTTGCTTCCCACTCATTCCTCACACACTCCCTCACACTCATCTGCTAAATATCTCCACGTATCCTTTCCACTCCCACATAGCACACATGTAATATACTTTTATCCCATCTAGTTTTTCCTTCCTCCCTCGCCTGACCCACATCTTGCTCTCGTCAAGATGATCTTTTTCGCCCTACTGAGTTCGCTGTTACATAGGTATCTTGGCGTCCTCCCGTCCACCTGCCACCTTTCAAACATATCATTATATGCACTTCTTGCAATACATCCCAGCCTTTCCTGAATTTCCACTTCCTTCTCCTTCTCTTTCACCCAGGCCGCCACATTCACTCCACGCTCTAACCATTACTTCATTTCACACTCCGACACCCCTACCTTTCATACATTTTTCTTCACTCTACTCTCCACTTACATTTCTTCATTCACACGCACGTTATTCATACCTCTTTCACCAGTCTTTCCTTCTCTAATCCACACACTTTCATCTCATAACTCGCCATTCTCTTCATTGCCTCAATCTGCAGACTCATTCTGTAACTGAAACAGTATATACCGGGGTGTCGACTTTTCAACCCCCAACATATGTTTCAGGAACCACAACTGCTCTCTCTAAGCATTCTTAGCTGCTTTAAGATCCATAAATACTTCATACATACTACCTCTCTCTCCTATCACACTCTCAGCTATACTTGCCAGGGTAAATATCTGGTCCCTAGTTCCCCTCCCTCTTCTAAACCTCCCCTGACTCTCCGGCAAAAGTTTGCTTCCCTCTACTTCTTCCTGTAGCCGGTTCTTCGTCGCTGTCATTGTGATCTTGCATCCAATGCTCATCAAAGATATTCCCCTGTATATGTTGATGTTGGTGCTATCTCCCCCTTTGTGCACCGGGCACATTACTGCCACTGTCCAAACTGTCGGTATGTTGTCTTCCCCTCTCCACATTCCGTTTAGAAGCTCCTTAAACTTTTTCTTCCCCTTTTCTCCTATCTCCTTCCACATTTCAGCCTTCAGTCCGTTGAATCCAGCTGCTTTTTCTTGTTTGACCCCCTCAAACGCTCTTCGGGAATCCTCCTTATCTCACCTTATCATTAAATACAATATACTTGTATTTATCAATATTTTGCTGAGAACTTTTAGTCTGTATCTGTTGACCGATCTTAATCCTTGTCCTGATGGTTTATTCAAGATTGCTGATTAAGGTTGACCAAATATTTGGAGACAGCTTTATTAATTCCTTGGTATTGCACATAAACCGATAACCGTCTAGTTGTACAATTAATTAGAGATGCTCAAGACACAACCTTAAGGCTGATTCAGTTCAGTAACCATTTCCAAATAATTGAATATTAATAGTTTCATTATGTTTTATGTTTATGGATATTGTTCCAAAAAGTAAAGGATTTTTCGAAATATTCCATAGAGAATCGTTTATGAATTGCCGAGGAACAAAGATACCACCTAAATTGTTAATGCCGCATGTTGTTAACTCCGAAGATCAGGATTCCCCTTTCAGCAAGGCGGGATTTAAGAATGGTCGGGTAAGACAAAAATCATCTAACTATCCGATTATGTTTAAACCATTTTTCGAGATCATGTCAATCCAGGCCGAAGGCAGACCGAAAACTTCTTGGATGGATATACAGATAGTTTTTTTCGAATACTATCACCCCCAACAATTGCACTGTATGTATATGGTAAAATATTCTTTTAACTAACTTACATTTGCTAATTCTTCTTACACGAAAAAAATCTTAGACCCTTTTTTATTTATCTAAATATACCTTTATCACCCTTAATTCTCGAATAACATGTATACCTAATTGCAAAAGTTTTATGCTCCTTAATCGTGTGTATATATGAATATCTAATAAATATAGTTATAATCAGCAGAGGCCATTTTAATCAAAAGAATATACCTAGTTACAGAAGATATTTTGAGCATTTTCAAGCAATCAGTACATTTATTATATTGAAACTTTCCCCTCTAAAGAGGGGCTACGTTGTAAAAAAAAAAGATAAATAGAGGGTTTTAATGAGCAATATACTTCCATTAATATATACGAAATGCTAGTTGACTTAATTTATTTTAGTATTGCTACACCTCTATTGAATATTTTACACTGTTTTTTTATTATCGGTTATATTTGATTTAATATACTGCAACTAAAATATTTTACTCTTTACATATAAATACAATAAAAATTTCACTTCGCTAAATTATCATTATTTTTAAAATTTAGTTTATTCCATAAGCTAAAATATTACAATTTACATTTATTAATTTTATTTAATTTAAAATAATATACTCAAATATTAGCACTAACAAATTCAAACGTGAATATTTCCTACCTTAAAAAGAACGAGAAAACATATAAATACGTGAACACTACATTGGTTTCTAACTAAATTTATAAATTTGAGTCTTGGTTTACCACGCAAGTTTTGTAATAAAATGAAAAGAATATATTTATCATAAAATAAATTTATACAAACAGTACTTTCGATAATAAAAATAACGCTTCTCTGCCAGCTTGCGACAGGAAGTGTCTTTAAAGGCATCGGTTCAACGATTTGCACATACATTTGCGTCTCTCCGCTATTATCTTACGGTGTCGGGTGGGTTTTCTGCGATAAGACGGGAATGATAATGATGATTGATGATAAGAGAATTTATTCTATGTGGGTAGTAATTTATTAGAAAGGAAGTCTGTTGCGGTTTTGTAAAAGTACTTACTGCTATATCTTTAATGGATACGTTTAATAAATCATTCCAGGATCTAGTTGGTAATGTACGTCTGATGTAATTAATGGAATTAAATATTAATACGTATTGCCTTCGTGTTCGTATTCAATGTTAAATTACAAGCGCAATGTTAAGAAGATTTTGATTTATACGGGTACTGAAATAACGGAAAGTTGATAGGTAATATATATGAAGATATTCCATTTGTTGATTCTTCATTATTATTCCGTTATCTTTACTGAGAAATACATTACATTATTATTTATTGACATCTTAAATTATAAAAGTTCATAATAAATTTTTGTCCCCAAGTCTTCAATTCATGTCACCATATCTCTATTAATATCAGAAACTTATGACACACGTGGTCAAGTGAATACAATTTATATACACTCAAATTCTAAAGTTCGTATTTGTATTAACAGGCAAAATTGCCGTATTTGCTACGTAAATGAGGTAAATCAAATGCGACATACGTAGGCACATAGGCCGCAAGGCACGATGATGACCTAGGCGGCCAAAATGTGTATTTGACCATCAATATGATTATTTTTATAAAAGTTTTATAAAGGAAATGTCATAAAATGGGTATACTTGTATTTTTATCCATCAAACTTCTACCACTGAAGAAAGAGTAATGTACTGACACGTTGCGAGTGAGTTGTAATTGAAACACGATAACTTTGTTTTACCACTATATTCTAATAATTACACAGTGACTATAGTTTCGACTATAAGCCAGTCATTATCAAACTAAAAGTAACTTAAATTACGAATAATTATATAACAGCGTTGAAAAGGGGCGTATACATTAGGTCAGTCTGCTCTTTTAATAGGGAAATTCCGGGATTAATTTTGGCTATGTAAATCTCGATCGCTTCCAGTAAATCCAATTTTCGGCCTTTGTGCGCTAAGTGGATTACTGAAAGTACATCTCTGCCGAAATTATGATGACAATCTAATAAATGGTTTGAAAATGTTGAATTATTATTTTTTGACTGATACTATTTTTCATGTTCTTTTAAGTAACACATTTTTCGTGCATATGATTTTCCGATAAAAACGAGGGTTCTTGTTATTTTACTTGTGATAAGCAGTTTAGTGTAATTTCGGTCACATAGCACTGGTTATCCGAAAATGATGCCAAGTCTCGAATATTAATTATTTATCATCCAGAAGCTACCAAGCGCTCACACATAACAATCACGCTGGTTCCATTATATACGTGGACTAATTTAAATGTCGATTTATTAAATGATATTACCATGAAAGTTAGTATTGATAAAGTCTGTGAAATATCTTTTATTTATATCACACACCGAAATACTTATATCATTTGTCTTTATCGTTCCCCATCAGGGGATTTTAATGAGTTTTTGGCGTAATGCTATCTTTTTTGTCTAGAATCAATTAACGAAGTAAAATAATTGTAGGAGGAGATGTTACTGTTAAATTTAACATAAATAATAGATTAGCATCTAAGTTGATTGACATTTTACGAAGTTTTAATTTAAATAAATTAATTACCTTTAATACAAAATCTAACTTATTTATGCATTAGTAATGTATTTAGTAACATTAATAAGTATAATATTCAAGTTGGTAGTATGGGTAATGCGTTGTCTGATCACCTAGGGATTTCTGTACGTGTTCAATCGGTACCCATAAGTATTAATAAAAAACATGTAGACCTTATACTTTCAAAGGTAAAATTAACGTTTACAATTTACTTAAATCAGAATATTTGAAGCTTCTTGACTTTTTATGCCGCCTGTTACTTTAACACTCTGAACAAATTGCACAACATGTCGATTCTCTGTGTCCCAGAAACGCAAAAAAACGACTACGAAATTCACGTTGCGTTAAAATAACAGACAAAATTTGTCAAATAAGCAGTAACAATAAATCCACGATCTTGAGGTGTGTATAGCTCCATGGCTTGTTGACAACTAATTCACTATATATCTACATCATAAATGTCAAAGCACACTATCATTTGGCTCCCTCTGCAAAAATGGCGGCCAATTCAAACTATAACATTACTTTTGCGCCAACTTCTATAGTAGTTATCGGTGTAAAGTACACGATTGATCTAGGAAAATATGTATAAAAGATACAACGATTTTGGACGAAATCGATTCATTAGACACACTCTCATTTTTGCATTGAACGTCATATGTGTGTATTCTTTCTTGCAGAACAATTTTAACAATCTTATGTCATTTATTCCCCTATAGTGAAATATTCTTTATATTTTACTTTTAGTTAGGTGAGGAAGTGATGCAGTCTATCTTCATGTATGCCAATGTATCATATGCAAGATTAGTTTTTATGAAGCTAATTTGTTTCAGTAGCTATATACTGAAGAAGACCGCCATCAATAAAAAGAGGAACAAAATCGGTGGTAGATTCGTTTATGTACAATAGACTTCATGTAGAGTATTTTTATTCCGACACTACGCACTTGAAAGTCAAATTTATTCCTAGAAAGACCCGCTACAGGGCACAAGTTATCTTACTCTCACTTGAATTTTCTTCTGACTCGTCCTCACATAGACAAATAGATAAGTTGAAATCAATAGTTTCAACTGCATTGAATCTTAACAGATTATCGTTCCTTGACGTGAGTTTGTTATTGTCTTAACTATATAGTTTTTTTGAGTTTACTTGAATTTATAAACAAATAAAATCCCTGTTAATCCTTACTTCTCTTATTTATTTGTAAAAAATATAATTAAGTGAAATAAGAAAAAAACAGTGTTTTTATTTTTTGTTTTTATTGTCTTTTAGGTTGGCTTATTATTTTCTGGTCTTGAGATTAATCCAAACATGAGTGCAGAGGAAATTCTTTACTAGATCAGACACTGAACAGCTCAGGCTTGTCATCTGATAAAAAAAATCATCGTTGTTTGAAGAATGAAAGCATTACTATTTCTGAGTAATGAGTGATTTTATTTTATATTATTTCATAATCGTTTTACTTTCCCTATATGAAATATAGGGGAAGTATTGTTTTCGTGATTTTAATATTGTGGGGCAAATGTGTTAAAACTTAGACCATTCAAGTTTGTGTTTTGGTGAGCATTTAAATGTTGTAATAAATATATAATGGGACTACATCAGGTCCAGCTTAATTTATTCAACTTCAACATCGACCTACCCTTACTAAAAATAAACACTAGAAATAAATTTTCCATTGAATTAATTGTTCCATCTGAATAGTTTGAACAACATTAAAGCTTAAAGGCAAATATTGGCATTAGTAAGTAATATAACCTTTAGTTGGTAACGTCTAGATTAATTATAACAAGTGGTTTTAAAGAGGTTCAGCAGATTTCTGCCCTAGATCTTTTAATTATGTCAAAATATCGCATTCTTCCTTTAAATAGCTTGTGATGCGATATTTTTTTATGCGATTGTCGGTTATGCCATTTCGATCTTTATTAAGGTATAGGCTTATTAAAACACTACTACCTGGTATTTCAATTTCACGTCCATTATGTTCGCTAATTTAGAAACACAACGCGGAGGGAGAACACCTTGAATTCCAGTCTACCCTCCGTATCTGTAAACCAAGAGTGCGATGATTTCTAATCAGATTAGAAGAATTGTCTTCGGTTCTTTACGAGCGATATCTAATTCAATGGTTAACAATAAATTATTATTTCCCTATCAACAACTGCTAAGACCTAATTGGGTCAGCTCAGCGCAGTTAATGGCAGGAAAACTAAATGTTACAATGGATTTTATAAGACTTTATCCGTTATGAATTGAATTAAAAAATATTGAACTTGCGGGCATATTGCCAAGTCAGGTTTCCAGCGTATTACGTGTAAATCCAACTACCACAAGGGTTGTGTGTAAAGGGTTAAAACTTGCTATGGTTCTCCATTAACCGAGACCGGAGTTGTTACACTTACTGCAACGCCACATGAAGAATTTGGCTTTTAAACAGAAGAATAGCAGGGAATGAAAGAACGTCTCTGTGAATAAAAGATAGTAATTTCACTACTACAAGATAAAATTCAACTACTGTAAAATAAAAATCGTTCCCTCCGTTTAGAAGTTAGTACTCTGCGGCCTAAAACACCGTTCGTAAAAATTACTGCTGCACCGAATACGGCGTCAAAAACATCGATACGCAAACCAAACACTGTCCAATGTAAACACAGCGCCAAATACATCAATGCGCGAACCAGGCAGTGGAGACGCCATCTTAATGGATCAATTGTTCAATGTAAACATGCCAGCTATCATAACTGACATTAAAAGGAAGCAGTTTAACGACACCGTCAAACAAAATTTGCCAAACGCGTCATCAAATGGATCGGTTAAAGGTGTCGTCTCGCCTGGAACTGATCAGCGATTCAAGTTAACCACCGTCCAGAAGAAGTCGTGTAACGAAACCATGAAACATAGCCTGACTACAGTAGCTAAAGATAACACTGTTTCAAATAAAACGGATGCTGAATATACATACAGATTACAATCTAAACTAGTAGCTGAGCTAAAGAAAACCTGGATATTTATTAAAAAGGTTGGTGTTCAAATTTACTAATGAGGATTTACGGCAACATGTTAAAATAATTTAATGAATAATAACTTTTTGTGTGATTTAATCAAAACTAAATTTGATCTGCCTGCATTTAGAATTGAGGCGAATTTCAAACATTGGTGTCGAGATATATTTTTAGAAGAGCCAATAGTGGAAACAATATTTAATAATACCAAACTCGTAGTTACTAGGCAAATATTACAGTTGTGTTTTCGTAATTCACAGTGTGTTAGAAACAAATATAATGAGGTGGAAGCATTTTTAGCTGTTAATAACAATATTTTTAATGGTTTATGCTTAACCGAGCATTGGCTCAATCAAACAGAAGTTGACAAAATATCAATTGGCTATTACAAGATGATCTCTCACTGTTCTCGTATTATGTTTCAACATGGTGGGGTAATAAACCTAGTTAAAAATGATATACATATCCAATCTGGTCGAACTCAGTCACTTAACTGCTGTAAATACTGCGAAATGGCCGCTATATACTTCCTATCTGACAATACTATACTAAAAACTTTATATTGCTCACCTTCTGGTAGTTTTATATAGTTCTTATCCATTCTAAATAGGATAAGATCGATTATGATAGGACCGATAGTGGTTAATGTAAATTTTAATACAAATAACGGTAGAGCAGTACATGTATTTGATCTGATGTCATCCTATGGATTAGTTAGCCTGGTAAATTTTAAAATCAGATTAAATAACTGCTTGGACAATGTGTTTTCAAATGCAGAATCGCATGGCATTTCAGCCTATCCAATTGATCCAGGTCTGTCAGATCACGGTGGCATCCATTTAAAATTAACTACAGATGGCAACAATACAAAGTTGAAAAAAAAAATTATCCGACCATAAACTAGCGTCGGTAAATTAAAACTTTTTTGCAAAAATAAACTGGAAGTGTTTTAATTCATACAACAACATATCAATGAATCCTCTCATCAAAAAGAAATTATAGGTAAACCAAATAAATTACAACATTAACTGGTATAACGGTGACCTGAAACAAATGAGAGAAACACTTCTCCTTATGCGCGATGCTTGTGAAAGAATCGCTGGGGCTCCAACAAGCAAAAAGATATGCGAATCACTGTTTTCTAAATAAGTGCAATTATACATCGAAATCAATGTAGACATTATAAATTCTAGTCGTGATGAAAAGAAACCAGAAATATGCAATATTTCACATCCAAGGAAGTTAGTTGCCTCCAAATTAGAAATGTAATAATGCATTTGAAAAACACAAACTGTAAAGACATGTATGGGATCAATTTAGATTTACTTAAAAGTAAAGAAAGTATAATTGATGTAAGTATTACTCCTCGTACCAAATTAATCAATGACTGCATTAGATCTGGCACTTTTCCGAACACCCTTAAGCGTGCTTGCATTATTCCAATAAATAAAAAAGGCAATGAAAACGATATGAATAATTATCGACCTATATGATTACTACCTATCATCTCAAAAATTCTTGAAAAAGTGTTTTTTTTCGTAACGGAAAATCAACTTGTGATGCCGTTATTGGTTTTAGTGAAGAAATCCTGAAAGGATTTGAAAATGGAATGTATTCCATTGCTTCATTTCTGGACCCCAGTAAGGCCTTTGACTGTGTTTCACATGACGTTCTCTTGCCAAAACTGTACTATTATAATTTCTCATCCTCATATTGTCGATTAGTTAACTCTTATTTTAGTAATAGGTATCAAATAGTAAGGGTAGGTGAGGAGGACTCGACATATGCTCCAACTAATTTCTGTGTACCGCAGGGTTCAATTATGGGCCCTTTACTTTTTTTAATCTACATTAATTTCGGTACATTTATAATGATTCGTGTGTTTTTTATATGAAGATTATACAACAATTAAAACAGCATCCCATTCACTACAAATAGCACTTGATAATGATAAAATTGCCCAAATGATAACCTGTGAATGGTTAACATGAAACAACATTTGACACTAAATGAAGCTAAAACTATAAATAAATCTCATCCATTCACATTAGCGGACTCAAATTTCTTAGGTATGCACATTGATTCTAAACTAAGTTGGAATAAACATGGGCATGTACTAGCTACGAAACTAATAATAATATTTATTTATTGTCTAACAGATAAACCACAAAAGGACATTATTAAGTATATTATACTATAAAAAATAAAAAAAATAAATTACATTTCATAACATAAATTATATATAATTTGTTTCTACTTCTAACTTAAAAACTACTTGACATCATGTTCGCATTTCGACTCATATGCATGATTGAGGCTCTTAAGAAAACATTTGTTTTAGCAGTAGGCTAACTTACATGTTGTCGCGCTGTGAGGCGTGGAATATTAAACTAAACCATCGAAAGTAACTGGGGTGAGCCTATTACGTTGCTTATTAATTTCATCATGGCCGATCTACCGGCTTTGTCTCTTCGCGCAGATAGTGGTGTACAGTTATGCGTTTCTAATAATTGTGTATAATCAACAGCTTGATCTGGATATATTATACCAATTTTGAAGCTCAGAAATTTCAGGAAACACTTCTGGACCCACTGGACAGTCAAAATGATTGATTATATATTTTTTAAATTATTCGCATGAACTAATACCGAACATGTTATTGATGCAATTAAATAATCTATATATAAGTTAAATAAAAGAGGACCCAGGTTGGAAACTATGCATATTACAATGGGATATAAACCCATTGTAATATGCATAGTTTATGGGAACTTTAAGGCATAATGTAAGAAATTGTAAAAATTTAAAGAAAGTCCAAATGCACTAAGTTTATCTAGAAGTATTTGATGATCAATGTATCAAATGCTTTTGAAAAGTCCGTGCATAAAACATCGACTTGACTACGGTGATCCAGGGACTCCAAAATATGTTGGGTGATAACTGCTAAATTTGTGGTGGTTGAACGACCTGGACAGAAACCATGTTGATGAGGTGATAAGTAAATATGAGTGTGACAATAAATAACAAGATAAATAATATCTGGGCGAAATTTGAAAGTATTGAAATTTGTCTATAATTTAGAATATCTCCTCGTTTAAAGATTGGACTTATTACAGCAGTCTTCCATATCTCAGGAAATACCACGGTGCGTATTATAAGATTGTATATAAGAGTTAATAGCTTTACAAATATATATGTGCAGTCTTTAATTACAAAACACGGAATGCGTTCTTCACCACTACACATCTGCGAGTTTTTAAGCCGGTTGATACTCATTATTACATCAGACCCCTGGATAATAGGTGTGATTAGTGTTTCACGACTAGTGAGAGTGTCTTTAGGTTTAATATAGCTCTTCCCAGTGTAAGCTCTAAAAAACATACTAGCAAATACAATTTCTTGAGGTGTTGAGTATGCGTGTTGCCATTTTTTAGTTCAGCTGGGATTCTGGTTGTATCTTTTTTGAATGAATATATTTCCATAAATCTTTCAAGTTAATTTTAAATTGTTTTCAATTTTACTTAAGTAATCCTTGTAAGAATTTGAAATTTGAAATTTAATGAGTTCGCGTAATCTTTTAAATTCAGTATGTTAGAAATTAGAAGTCTTCCATTTATGATGATAATTTTTTTTTCAATTTAAAATTACGTTTAATTTTCATAGTAAACAACGGAGGAAATTGAGATTTGTCAAATTGTTTTAAGTTTTAAGTTTAAAATAAACGTAGAGAAAAGTATATCATACAACTTAATATAAAATGCCTCGCTTGCTTCATTAACATTAAACATTATATAATTCTAAGAAAGACCAGTCAACATTTGCCAAATTCTCATATAAACTTAAATAATTAGCCTTTTTGAAATTATACCTAATATTTTCATTAAATAGAAGGAGTTTCTGTTTATTTTTATTTATTGATGTGCCCACGCTTATGGTAATGAAAAGTGCAGGAAGGTGTTCATCTTCTGGCACGAGTGGACATTTACCTCTTTCAGTATTAAGAATTTCACAAAAGTTACATAAAACTAAATCTAGCAATCTATTATTTGAATTATTAACATTAATAAACTGCTTAAGCTTTAATATACTCATAAACTGAAACAATGCCATATGTTTTGAATTATTGGATACAGGTGGCGCAGTATCAGTATATGAGGGAAAATTAAAGTCTCCGATTATGACTACCGGTTGATTGAGAATAATGAGCACAATGGTTTCAAGATAATTATTCAGTTCCTAGATATATCAGGAGGTACATATATAACTATAGTATAAAATGAAAACATTTACATAATATAAAATCAATTAACGGCACGCGTTGTCGTATTTGAGACACATCAATAATCTCATATAAAATATTTTTATTAAAGGCTATCAAAACACCCCCTCCGGTAAGTCTATTAGTAGCTTGAACATTTCTAACCTGTCGCAAAATATTAGATTGTGGAGTAAATAGTTCAGTTGAATTAACAGAATCATGTTTCAGTCAATAATATAACATCAAAGGAGGAATTACATATATTGTTAAAGAATGTGTTAGTTTTTGAAGGAAAGCCACGGGTATTTTGATAGTAGAAGTTAAGTAATTGGTTTCAGTTGGACAAATTTAGTTTTCCAAATTGACAATCGTTGGAATGTCACGTATATATTTAATTCTGAGATTAGTATCACATTCAGATGTTCAACGCAGCAGTTCCTTTCGCTTTTCCCGATATCAGCCTGCATTATTGTTTGATCCTTAGCGACACTAATGTATATTTACTGAGAAGACTCACCAACGCGTTACAAAAGATGACACTTTCCACGGCTTACTTTGCTTTAATTCAATCTTACATTTCTTATAGTAATAATAACCATAGTAATTTGTTCCATTTTGGTTTTTTGATAGTCTTGTACTAGCCGGGTAAATATTCAGCGCTTGCGTTGTATTATATTCATGAATTTGATCATGTAATAAGTATCTTTGGATATAACTCCTTACAAACATTATACATTCTAAGGCAAAAACACACGAAACTGTTAAAATGTTTAGAGAGACAAAGCTAGATTTACAGTCCACAATATACGGTAAGTTGCAGATAGCTGTTATTGCACGTCTTTGCAACTTAAATAATCTAAATTGAAATAAAACAACACATTTGGGAATGTTTCACATTTATTGTTGAACACTGCAACATGTTTCACCACACAGTGGCTTCATCAAAATTATTCATCTGCCTTGAAGCCACTGTGTGGCGAAAGATGTTGCAGTGTTCAACAATAAATGTGTAACCCTCCCAACTGTGTTGTTTTATTTCAATTTAGAATATTTAAGTTGCAAAGACGTGCAATAACAGCTATCTGCAACTTACCGTATAGTGTGGACTGTAAATCTAGCTTTGTCTCTCTAAACATTTTAACAGTTTCGTGTGTTTTTGCCTTAGAATGTATAATGTTTGTAAGGAGTTATATGCAAAGATACCTATTACATGATCAAATTCATGAATACAATACAACGCAAGCACTTAATATTTACCCGGCTAGTACAAGACTATCAAAAAACCAAAATGGAACAAATTACTATGGTCCAAAATTATTCAATATGCTACCTGTAACTGTGAACTCATTATCAAATAGTAAATTTAAAATTGTCCTAAAATTGAATTTCATCATAACGGCTTTTTATAGCATATATTAATGCTTATCTAGTAACTTACCTGTTTTTGACTCCCTCTAAGCTATCTGTGTATCTATATTTATGCATGTTTTAATGTTTTTATTATGTTTACGATATTATGTTTAGTTATTTCTATTTTATTTAAATTTGTACTATGTAAGTCTTTGCATATCTATGTTGCCCATTTTGCTTTTATTATGGCTTGTGAATAAAAATTCTACTGATTTCCCTAATTGAATAGAATAACTACCGATAATTAAACTAATGCAATGTAGATATTTTTACTTTCCCTATATAGTATATACAGGGTCCTGCAACAGTGCGTCAAGCTTTCCTAGCGCCTTTCTCGTAAGAGATAGAAAAAAATGTTTCATATAAAAATTTATTGAATTAAAAATCTCTATGCCGTAAAATTATTTTCAAATATACAGGGTGTCCCATTTTTGCGGTATAACAAAAGCAAACATTTTTTTAAATGGAACACCCTGTATATTTTTTCATTTTCTAATTTGAATAATATTTTATAACTTGAACCTTTTTTTGGTTTTTAATTTCGATGTAGCATTTCCGAGTTATTGACATTTTTCTGAAAAAAATGTAAAAAGCGGAGGCTCACAAAAAAAATTATTCTGATGTTCTATTTAAAATTTAAGAAATATCCTCTTTCCTATGGTTGTTCATAAGTACTGTTTATGTACCAGTGTTAAAAATTTTCACTTTTGAGGAACCCTGCCTTTGTATCAGACACGCCATTTTCTAAAATTTCAAATTGTCGTAACTCTTTTTTTTTAAATGGAATCATATATTTTTTTTAATTTTATATTATTCTACATCTAATTTTCTACAAAAAATATTAAGCATACCCTATACCTAAAAGTGATATTTTTCAAGATATAAAAGAATTTATATTTCAGACAGTCCTTGAATGCGAATTTGTTTTTGAATAGATAGCCATGACTGAAAAAAATGCATCTGTCAATTAAACAATTAGTTTGACATGTAAATGGGAGGTGTGAATTACAAATAACAAAAGAAGAAAGCCTATCATCAACGAGGAACCAAAAAGACATTGGTGAAGGAACTGGCATAAGCGAGAGGTCAGTGCAAAGCATTCTGAAGAAAAATCGATATCAAGCATATAATATTCAGCTACGTCAAGAACTGAGTAATACTGATTTTTAATTTCGTTCCGAATTTTGTTTCTGGGGAAGACAGAAAATACAGGAGGATCTAGCGTTTTTCAAATATATTTTATTCACGGATGAGGCGTCATCCCATAACAACGGATCTGTCAATAGGTACAATTTTCACTATTATTTAACTGATAATCCGCATGTTATGAGACAAGTTGATCATCAGCATCGAATGTCTGGGGCGGAATTTTTAGAAACCATGTTGTAGGTCAACATTTCTTCGAGGGCCATCTCAGTAGGTCTATGTATTTGTACTTCTTGCAAATTGAATTACCCGGAACGTTAGCTAATGTACCCTAACTAACAAGAAACAGGTTGTGGTTTTAACAAGACGGAGCACCTGCCCAATTTTCACAAGACGTGAGGGCATTTCATTTTTCCCAACCAGTGTATTGGTAGGAATGGACCCACCAAATGACCTGCTAGATCTCCGGATCTAACAAAACCTAAAATTGTTTATAAGGAATCACCAATAGCACTGAATATCATATGCTTGATATCGATTTTTCTTCAGAATGCTTTGTACTGACCTCTCGCTTATGCCAGTTCCTTCAGCAATGTCTTTTTGGTTCCTCGTTGATGATAGGCTTTCTTCTTTTGTTTTTTGTAATTCACACCTCCCATTTACATGTCAAACTAATTTTTTAATTGACAGATGCATTTTTTTCAGTCATGGCTATCTATTCAAAAACAAATTCGTATTCAAGAACCGTTTGAAATATAAATTCTTTTATATCTTGAAAAATATCACTTCTAGGTATAGGATATGCTTAATATTTTTTGTAGGAAATTAGATGCAGAATAATATAAAATTTAAAAAAATATATGATTCCATTTAAAAAAAAAAGAGTTACGACAATTTGAAATTTTAGAAAATGGCGTGTCTGATACAAAGGCAGGGTTCCTCAAAAGTGAAAATTTTTAACACTGGTATATAAACAGTAGTTATGACCAACCATAGGAAAAAGAAAATTTCTTAAATTTTAAATAGAACATCAGAATAATTTTTTTTGTGAACCTCCGCTTTTTACATTTTTTTCAGAAAAATGTCAATAACTCGGAAATGCCACATCGAAATTAAAAACCAAAAAAAGGTTCAAGTTATAAAATATTATTCAAATTAGAAAATGAAAAAATATACAGGGTGTTCCATTTAAAAAAATGTTTGCTTTTGTTATACCGCAAAATTGGGACACCCTGTATATTTGAAAATAATTTTACGGCATAGAGATTTTTAATTCAATAAATTTTTATATGAAACATTTTTTTCTATCTCTTACGAGAAAGCCGCTAGGAAAGCTTGACGCACTGTTGCAGGACCCTGTATAGGGGAAGTATTGTTTTCGTGATTTTTTTTTTCAAAATTTTTTTTTGCGGAAATATCCGTTTTGGGGTCCCCTGAACCCAAAACACTAATTTCTGGAAAAAAAAAATTGTGTCTGTGTGTGTGTGTGTCTGTCTGTCTGTCTGTCTGTCGGTGGGTGCTGTATCTCAAAAACAAATGAACCGAATGGCATGAAACTTCAAACTTTAGGTTTTATTGTTAAAAACTTGATCTGAAAAGCTTTTGGTAAACATTCATAAACCGGAAGTGGTTGTTTACTCTAGGCGTTTTTTTGTTTTTTCGTGATATTTTTCTAAATATGAAAATTTTTAAAAAACGGTTCAAACAAAAGTTAAAGGGAATGAAAAACTAAACAAGTTTTATTCGAATATGTTTTTCATAAAATTCTTAACTTTCGAGAAAAAAAATAAAACTTGAAAATTTTGACATTTTTTGCCAATTTCTAATAAACTATTGTAGTTACATGAAATTTATATCACAAATAATTGTAGATAATTAAAAAATGAACAAATCATTAAGAATAACATTTATGCGTAAACCTCATAGTTTTTGAGAAAAATATAGGGAAAGTACTATGATGGCCACATCACCATTTTTAGAGTATACTATTATTTTAAATATGATGCAGTCACTAAAGTATTCCTTTCAATAACGTCCTGTTAGCAAAGAACGTAATATGTAAGCCAGGCCGGAGCAATTCAACAAATAAATTGGAAAAACAGGTGATCTAATAGTTCCATCACATTGTTTTTCAACTTTTCAATAATTGTAAACGTACAAAAATAGGATTCTGATATTATTTCATAAAATATAAAGTTGTTTTCAATTCTGAAATTGAAATAAACAGTACATTATCTCGTTGCGTAAACGAAATGTGCAAACTTCCCCCACATTATTATATAAAGCTGAAATACTGCTTGTAAATTAAGTTATATAAATATAGGTATTGTTATATTACGTTTTATATAACCGTAGTTGAGTAAGACGGAAATAAAATATCTACTATGTATTGAAATGATATTTTTTTTTAAATTCATAAAATTAACGTCTTATACTTACAATTGAATAATAAAAATTATTAAAACGAAATTTTAAATATAATCTTAACGACTCGAAAATTAAATACAAATCACTAATTTTAATAAATCCTATTTATAATATTTCGCAAAAGTAATAATAATAAATATAAAATATTGATTTTATAAATATTGAATCCACCTTTTAGTTCGGGTCAGCTTAAAAATTCAATAATGCAGTATTTTACACGACCCGAACGCTCTTTTACGTGGGATTATGTGGAATAAAAGCAGCACATATGTGAGGCATTACCGTAATAACACCCAATTTAAACGTGAAACTTACTGATGCCTACCCAAAAAGGGTAGGCTATAGGGTTAAGTGAAGCTATTAAGACGAAACGATCCCCTGATTGATGGATTCAAGAGACAGACCAGTTTTCATTATCCTCGGTGAAATGCCAAGAACGTGTTGACTTCGAGAAAAAATCGATTGATTGAGCAGTTCGTGATTTGTGCCGTCTCCGGCCTTCTTTTTTCCCCCTCTTTGTAGATTAATGATAAATGGCGCCCAAATAGATACAATAAGTCAAGTTGAAATCTTTATATATCTAGCTTTGAAATTTCAGCAAATATAAAAAAATAGCGAATAATTGCCCATTGATTCGACCCTATCCTTGTTTTTTCAGTCCACCGGGGAAATGAAATTTACATTTCCGATAAATCTATGCTAAGCCGAATAATAAATTACTTGATACGAAAACACAAATCTGCACAGTTTGTAGAGCTTATATTGGTTAGATGAATGGTCTCCGGCAGCCTCCAACTTATTGTTTTAAAGCGTAGTTGTTTTATGCGATGACATTTTTCTCTAGTGTTGAAATGGATTCTATAGGATAAATTGGGTGCTTTATAAGCGGAAAATGATGGAGTAACATTAAATATAATCGTTCATATTTACTGCTTGTTATCATCGCAATTTATGACCCATTAAATCTGCTTTAATATAGTCATATGAAAAGTTGAAATTTAAAATCATATAAGGGGATTAAGATAATAATATGACATTTTTATGATGTTATAAAAATAAATGTGTCTGGAAAACTAAAATATACACTAAATTGAGCAATTGTGTGAGGTAGCCATACAGAATTCTAATGTAATGAATATATATATATATATATATATATATATATATATATATATATATATATATATATATATATATATCACTAGTATAATATTGATTTTTAGGTAATTAATTACACTTGTCTAGTTTTATCATAATTATATTATCTAAAGATACTTATATAGTCACTATAATAAAAAAACTTACAAAGTAATAAATATTAAAAAAAACGAAAACATTTCGTAAATCTACAACAAATGAGTCTTATAACAACAAAAACAATCACCTATTGAAACAACTCTCTGGCTAATACCTCTACAGACATTGAATTATACAAAAGTAATTAGCGTTTTAAAAATAACAACTCTATCAAGCAACTTATACAGTTTTAATACATTCATTATATTTAAATGGTATATTTAAATTTCGAACTACTATACTAATTAACATAATACAATGTCCGCAATAGTCTAATTACGTTTACCCCATAAAAAAATCCATATTGTGAATTAAATGCTTCATTAACAGTGTACAAAATAACTATATAATAATAATACATTGATGTTTAAATAAAAATAAGAAATCCTCTATTATACAGTTAGGAAAGTAATTTTACCACTAACTGAAAAAAATATATTTGATTCTAATATTTACGGAAAATAATTTGAATTTCAGACCAACAGTCTTTAAGATAGAAAAAATCTTAACTGAGAGTAAAGAAGTTACGTAAAGTTAATAATATTTTTAACATTCGGTAGGTATTACTACTCAATAGTAATCATAATTTACATAAAAATACACCTTCAGAAATAAACTTGCAGTATAACCTTATAATTTTTATAATATAAAAAATATTTGAGCATTAAATAGCCCTAAGTGTAATTTTATTTAGTACTACGAAATATGTTACAATAAAAAATAAAATTAAGGTTTTCTAAATTTATTATGGCGGCAATTAGGCAATTAGGAAAGGACGACAAATATAATTAAATAAATTAGTTAATAAAAAAAAAACTAAACAACCAAAGAAGGAAATATGATTGAGTTAAAATTAATTTAGAAGCTTGCAAACATCAACATACAAACTAAGACTGAGTGTTAGTAGCCAAATTACTAAACTAACAAAAGTATCATAGGTTTAATATAGATCAAAAAGAGAATTAACCATGGTATATGGAGTTTATTGTTTTTCAGAATATACTCCATGAAAATAAAAAATAAACTTTCTCATGCGCTCAAACCAATTTTCTAAGCACTTTTTGCACTTAGATTAAGATATCTCTAAATAATGTATTTTTAACGCATCGACTGCTTCTTCGGGCATGGAACATCGTTGACCACATAATTTATTTTTAATTTGCGGGAATAAAAAGTAATTGGGTCCAAATCAGGACAGTACGGCCAATGGCCCATCAATTTGTCTTTTCAGTTCTCAAAAAGCCTCTTGTTTGAGCCAATATGTGCATTGTCCTGGTGGAGAATGATGCACCTTTAGCAGGTTGTTTCCTTAATTTTTTAAAGATTTGTATAAAAGAAAAGGTTGAGGTTTTTTTTTTAAGAGGCGACAATGTATTTGGAAGTGCTTCGTAAGCAAATAATTTTTGAATTCATGATGGTTGTGACCGTTACTAGGTGGTAATCCAAATTTAAACACATATTGAAACACTTACTATGTTTTTACCACAATTAATTTATTGTAATATGGTTTACATATATACAAAAATCACGACTTAAGTTTCGACCTGTTACAGTCATTATCAATGATAATGACTGTAACTTAAGTCGTGATTTTTGTATATATGTAAACCATATTACAATAAATTAATTGTGGTAAAAACATAGTAAGTGTTTTAATATGTGTTTAAATAATTTTTGCTGCATTTGGCTTAGGGCCCATTCTGACATGGCCACTTCGTGGCACCACAGAGAAGCGCTTCAAATGCCCGTAAGTGTGAATGTATTTGATTCTATACTTTGCCAGCAGCCGTGCCATTAGAAGCGTTTGTGGCGCGACTTTTTCTGTGGGGTCTCTACGTGTGAATACCATCATTTACTTACTGCTTCTCTGTGGCGCCTGTGTCGGAATGGGCCCTTTTATGTATATATTTTTTATTCCTCACAATATTACAATACTATAAACATGTTTTAAAACACTGCAATCGTATTTTTGACCATTTCTCGACCAATCGATTATTTAATTATGTGGGATCCAACTCAAACATTTTTAACAGAATTGCTCTTTAATTTTGAATATATTAATCCCACTAATGTCCTTGCAATAAGTCACATGATGATATTTCAATATCAGTCCACGCACAGCATCAATGTTTTCTGGAATACAAATGTCACATGGATATTTTAACCTGTGGTGGTGAATTTGGTTAGGAAGTAAAACACGGAAGAAACACACTAAAACGACATTCATTAAGCGAGCTGACGTGAACACGAAATCCGCGTTATATATAACAGACTGGCTATATTGATAGACGCGGCAGGATTGCCAACATATAAAATAACTTATTGTTTAGAAGCTAGATAGTGCACACGCCGGATCGTACAGTTTATAACTTCAACACTTCCCCGTAATTTGAACAGGAAGTAATTATAACAGAGTAATACAAATATTAATTGTGAAGACAATTATTGGAACATGGGTTCTTAAATTTAATTGAATTCAATAGTTTTGTAGGCATATCTCTTAGTTGTTCTTCCAAGTGCATGAACTCCACTCCAATGTTGCCCTTCTGATACAATTCACGACCAAAGTAGTAACGCACTTCTATATGCTTTGATCTTTTGTGAAATGCATGGTTCTTCGCGAGTTAAATTGCACTGGCTTTACAGATAGCACTGGTACATTTCTAATTTCACCTGTCTGAGACAATAACCTATTAAGCAACACCAGTTCAAGGTGGTAATACTACGTATCGTTTTCCTCAAAGGTCCTTATCTCTTCGTTCCTTGTACTCACCCATTTATCTGAATGGTGACTTTTCATGTCAAATTCGCCACAGCACGGTGTTTCTGAGATCGACGAGATGTGTATTCTACTTCGTAGTCTTTAAATCTCATTAGCCGTCTGGACGTCGGTTCCAAGCGTCGAATCTGTGTGCAAGTTGGATACAAGATGTCGCTGTCAGCAATGTCATACTGATCCGAATTACGGTTATTTTGAGTGCTGTTGGTTGATTCTCAGTTGTTTTCGACGTCTTCAGAAAGTCAACATCTCGTGACATTACTAATCGATGCGTCAACGGTATCCAAACCCTGTAACCATCTTTCTCATTCACGTATCCAACGAGATGTCCAAGTGCTGCTTTGTCTTCAAATTTTGAGCGGAACTTCTTTGGAATATTGACGTAGCGTTCTGTGTTTTTGACAGTTTGCTCACGGAGAGCATCGAACGAACTATTTCTGTCTGTTTGTTGTTCTGCAACACCGTTTTGTTCAGGAGTGTAGGGACATGACGGACAAAATTCGATGCCCCGTTTTCGTAGCCGACTTAACACTGGGTCGCAGTCAAATTCGATGCCACAGTCCGAACGAAAGGCTTTAACTGTATGACCTGCAATATCGCACTCATTCAGAAATGTTTCCATTCTATAGCTATCTATTAAAAAACAAATTCGTATTCAAGAACCGTTTGAAATATAAATCCTTTTATATCTTGAAAAATATCAATTTTAGGTATAGGGTATGCTTAATATTTTGTGTAGGAAATTAGATGCAGAATAATATAAAATTTAAAAAAATATATGATTCCATTTAAAAAACAAGAGTTACGACAATTTTAAATTTTAGAAAATGGCGTGTCTGATACAAAGGCAGGGTTCCTCAAAAGTGAAAATTTTTAACACTGGTACCTAAACAGTACTTATGTCCAACCATAGAAAAAAGAAAATTTCTTAAATTTTAAATAGATCTTCAGAATAATTTTTTTTGTGAACTTTTTACATTTTTTTCAGAAAAACGTCAATAACTTGGAAATGCCATATCGAAATTAAAAACCAAAAAAGGTTCAAGTTATAAAATATTATCCAAATTAGAAAATGAAAGAATATACAGGGTGTTCCATTTAAAAAAATGTTTGCTTTTGTTATACCGCAAAATTGGGACACCCTGTATATTTGAAAATAATTTTACGGCATAGAGATTTTTAAATCAATAAGTTATTATACGAAACATTTTTTTCTATCTCTTACGAGAAAGGCGCTAGGAAAGCCTGACGTACTATTGCAGGACCCTGTATAAATCATAAGCAAAACAATAGGGTAAAATATACCTTAACATTTTGCTATGCCTTATATCTATTTAATTATGTTGCCATTAATTTAATTAAAAAATGTTCATGTCAAGAGGATAAACCTTAATAGAACATTCAAATGTTATTGAATTTGTAAGATTTTCTTATGTAACTGGACTTATTTATATTGACAATTTCTATTGAATAAATATAAATATAACATTTAAAAATAATTGTCCTATATGGTAATACCTCTAAAATATTTGCATAGTAACTAATTAGTAAAATAACTTTTATGAAAGGGCGTACGTGAGGTAAACATAGGAATATTCATCTTGCTTTATTTCTGAAATACGTTCTTTTTTTGATATATTTAAAATATAAATTATAATACCATTATTGTTTAGCTTGAGGCATCTATTGTTGCTAAAATTAGTACATCTGCATGTTTTCCGCTTGCCTTTGTAATGTAGTACACAGCGAGCAATTTACATGCATCCGCTTACTAAGCTTGATACCCTAAAAGACCATAAAGAGGATAAATATATGTCGTTTCAACACTATAAAAGAGTTGAGTCGCCTGATGTACACAAGGAAAAACCACGGCCTTTCATTAAACATGGCTGCTGGCATAATTTGCCCCGTTTGTCTCCGAAAAGGCGTTTGTACCGTTTTAAACTTTAATTAAACGCCCTCAAAATAACAATATTCGTTCCACGCTCGTAAAATTGAGGGGAACCTAAATTTAGGTAAACACACGGGCTTTAAAAACCATTTACCGCGAAGGTGTTATTTTAAATAATTGCCGTTCACACAGGGCATCATTCAATTTGACTGAGCCCTAATCAATTCCGTGCTGATATATTGGGGCACCGATCGCAACTGTTATTATTATTTTATAATTTATCGAATTTTCTCAAGCATCGTGGGCGAAAGTAAAGCGGATATTTTATCAACGTGAAAGGAAAATGCAATGTGCCGAAAACTACTTAGGGGTAATAGCGCGTATGACATTTCTTTGGGCCATTTCGTATCACATTATGTAGCCCGATATTGTTTCGATAAAATATAGGTAGCAAGTGATTAAAGACAACAGTTTTTACTTTATATAATTTTTTTATATCATAAATTAAATACTTATCGCACAAAATTAATAAAGATACGTTTTCTACACACTATTATAACTACTGTTTAGAGTTTAGGCTATTAAGGCTAAAGTGCATTTATTAAAAATATAAAATTTGTTCTCGAATACATGCTAATTTAGGTTAGGTTAGATAAAAACATTTTAACTCTAACAAATATATTATTTGAAACAAATAATTAGTTTTAGATAGTCAATTAATCGTAAATAATGCTGGTTAAAGAGTATTCAAAAATAAGTAGGTTGGTATAATAGAATTAATTTCTTATACACAAATTACATAATGTTATTTTACAACATTTAATTAAGAACAAAGTCCTTTCTTTAATTATTAAAAGCATTCCCACGCAGTAATTGATTTTTTTTTTTCGACGATGAGAGGTTCTCCACTCACCACCCTAACATCAGACTACTCAGTGTGAAGGTAGAGCATCCTCAATTCTATTTCTGGAAGGCCAATTAGCTTTTAACTGCATTCAAGGCTTATTATACACGTGTCACCTCGTAATATCCCTACTTATATAATATCCATTATTAAGAATTCCTCTTCAATGGATACCTAAAATTAAACATTAATAACTCTTTCTGTTCTTCTTTTACTCTGGAATAAGTATTCAATAAAGCTCTCCTCTTTCACCTCTATAATTTAAATTCTTGTTTGATATTTCTAACACTGATTATCTCTACTTTATTCCTTCTAAATACCTTCTACAATTTACGGATAATACTGTCTTATCTACGCATATCCTACACCTTTAATACCCCTGCAATTCCTTCTAATTAAACACTTGTAGAATTGGTTTTCAAAATAATGCATAGCTCCTAATTCTTTATTATCACCCTAATAATTCTCCTAAACTAGCATTCTTGTTTTGGTTTCGATTAAGTACTTGGACATAACCGTAGATCAAAAAATACCTCGCCAAAATTAAATCATCAAGGGCAAAATATTTCATACATTATTTTTATACTTTACAAACATGTTGGTATTCCTAGAACTGCAGTTGGAATCTAAAGATAATTTGCGTTAATTATTGATTATCCCATCCAATAACCCAATCATCCGCAACATTAATGTTTATACATTAACAAAACTTCGCCATCCTCCTAAACCTTTAGATAATCCTTCTAACTAGTTTATATTACCCTAGTTATTCATATCGAAGACCGTCTTCGATATCTAACAGAAAAATTCGCCAAAAATACTTTCAATTTTCACGTATTTTCTCTTCTTATACTCTCCTTCTGGAAAATTTTAAAAAGACACATTTTACCAAATGTGATTCCATTACATCGTTTCATCCATTAGTCGTTCTTATTAGTGGCTGACGCAATATAATTGACAAAATAAGAGACTACTAGTCGAAAGCCTTTAGGCAAATTAACACATTAACACTTCATTATAGTCTTAAGATACTTTTTTAGAATATGTATTGCTCTGAACTTAGAAGTTGTAGATATAATCATAGCGGGTCCTTTGATTTATAAACACATTGTGCAGAACTTGGTATAGTCATAATTGTAGATTTTAAATTTGTAAGCCCTAAAATAAAAAAAATAAACCAACGACCCCCGCCCCTTAAACTTCTTTTTGGCATTCAATAATTATGCAGGTTTTTAGGTAGCCATATCTTTGAAACTAAAGGCGATTTACTCTAAAACTTTTTATTTAAAGCTTCAGTATACCATTTACCGGAATTGATCATCGCATTTTGGATTTTGTCAAAAGTTAAAAAAAGATATTAGTATTAAGATGGTACATTATGCGTTTTTATAATAGTGAAAATATACAATTTTTTTTAAATTGCACTGTATATATTTTTCATTCATCCGCAAGGACAATTTTTCCGAATATACAATTATAAACAATTTTATCTATACATCAAACAAAAGCCGAGAAATTAAGAAATTTATGAAAAAAAAATTAAAAATACCCATAATAAATAATATACAGAGCCAATTCTAAATGTCAAAAGTGACAATGTCAGTCATTGACACAATATTGTCATGATTTTTAATAACTTCACCATTGAAATGGATAAAGAAGTCATTTTTACTATTTCTTATTATTTCGTTTAGTAGCAAATCATAATATCTGTCTTGAGCAAAAAAAACGGGACCACTAGTCTGTTTACTAAAATACCACACTACACGTTAACACTAAATCATATTTGGAAAATATTTTCCACAGCATGGTCATTTTCTCTGATCCAGTAGCGATGGATGTTTCTTTTGATTAAAATATGTTTGCCTACAGTGCATTTATCTGACCAAAGCACGCGACGATAAAAATAGTATCTTCTTTTAACTTATTAATAAAGTAAGTACAAAATTGATTGCACCGTTGTCATAAAGAGGGGGTACTTTTCAGGGCGAATAGAAAAAAAAAATATGTTTCTTGAGAATATGGCGAACTGATTGCTGAGAAACTTCCAGATTATGAGCAACTTGAAGAACTTAAGTAAATCATTTAGTTTCAAATCTTCATCTTGTATTACACGAGCATTTCTTTTTGGATTTAATTTTTTTTTAAATCCAAAATTTACGCACCAGTCTTGCAAATTTGTTGGAAATTGGAATTACTCTGTAAGGAAAACGATTTCTGTAGAGGCACAAAATTCCTGTACCACGGTTTTCAAAATCTTGCATCATTTTAATTGCGAAATTATTAAAAATCATTTCAGTATTGTATCAATGACTGACACTTTCACTTTTCATATTTAGAACAGGCTAGTATTATGCGTACTTGATTTTTAATTTTTTTCATAAATACCAGTACAGTTCATTTAGAAGTATTTTATTTATTCAAATCGGATAAAAAATAAGCAAGATACAACAGCAAAGGTTTTTCCTCAGTCACCCTTTTTGCCAATTACATGTTTTCTGAACCCCAAATACGACAACTTTGGTGATAAAAAAAGTCATTTTGTACGAAAAATTGACATCAATATACAAATATTTAAAAACTACTTAATATATTTTTCTTGGTATATGTATGTAACTAGGCTCCAGTTCTTGAATATTTTAAACGTTCTAAGTATCGAGATACATATTTCCAGCGTACGTAGTAAAGTCATTCTAGAAATTTTCAATCCTTGACCATAATAATAAGTTCATTTTCTTGGACTTTCACCTATAAATTATGGCACTACTTTTATATTAAAATTCAATGGTCTTGTTTTTAAAAGCCTGTAAATTTCTTACTCATTTATCCAGTTTACCTAGGTAAAAATCGGCAAAGTTATAACACGTTGGTCTTTCATGTAACTCTATATTTTTACTAACCATAATCTAACAGCTATTTATTGTTTTGCTTTGCAAGCACTTTGCTATAGTTAATAATACAAAACTTCTGTTTGTTTTAGAAGATCCTTTATATTGTTTACTTTACTCCAAATAAAAACAGTAAAATAAACAGAGAAACAAATATTAGAAGTCATTTTAGATAATACAATGCCTCATAGAAGTAACTTGGGAGAACCTTATGATCTATTTTTGCAAATGTACAAGCTGATATTCTTGCCTACAACTGACCTATATATGATATTAGATATTATCTGTCTTCTACCTTACCGATAAAGAACATTAATGATGTTGGTGATTGTAAAATTGTAAAAGCAAAAAAGTCACTTTCTATTCCTGAGATGTTAGTTTTTTTTTTAATTTCGATATAATATGTTTAAGACTAGTATTGTGTGATAAATTCGGCTAATGAAACAAAAACATAACAAAAGCTTAGTGTATAAATAAATATATTTAAGTTATTACCAACGAACTAAAAAATTACAATAATAGTTTTAATTTTTTTTAAAAGAATTACATTTACTTAATATAAAAAATGTATATATTGCGTATTTTATATTTTAATTTTTACTATTATATAATTTCTACTTACTGCAACAAGAGAAAATTTATAAAATATTTTTGAAGTGATCGTGTGGTTTTAAATATTAGTTCTGTAAACACATATTGAAACACTTACTATGTTTTTATCACAATTAATGTATTGTTATATGTTTACGGGTTTTACATATGTACAAAAATTCATGATTTAAGTGTCGACCTGTTAGGGTCAGTATCCTGATAATGTAAATGTATTGTTATATGTAAACCCCGTAAACATATAACAATAAATTAATTGTGGTAAAAACATTGCAAGTGTTTCAATATATGTTTAAATATGGATTACCATCTAGTAACGGTCACAACCATGATGAAGTTAATAGTTCTGTAGTTACAAATAAGATTTTTGTTGCATATTTTGAAAACGGATAAATTATTAAAGTACATTCATTTATCAGGAAAATCCACTGGAAAGGGATCTGGTTAATAGTAGTCTCAATAGTACTTAATTTGCAGTAGAATAATGTGTCCAAAGATAAGCATAACTGTTGATTTCTTCAGCATGGTTTGCTTTGAATGTTAAAGCATTTATAACCACTTAATTTATAAAGGTTAGTTCTTTTTTTACATAAAGCATCACTTTTTACACTTGTACCTTAAATAACTATTAATTATATATACAAGTGAGTTTTTAGAAGTTCTCCATAAGGATCTCGAAAACTATAAGAAAAAATGGAAAAACCCTTATATAGAGAAAGAAGTGTAGTTTTAAGAGACGAGCAAAGTTTCACTTTCAAAGTTATTAAAAAGTCAAGGGCAACTAGATGTTTTGAAAAAAGTAAAAAGTTTATTTTTTTTAAATATATATATATATCTCGGTCATTATAACAGATAGAAAAAACTGTAAAAGACAAAGTTGTAGATGAATTTACGAAGATTGATAAAATATATCTAGAAAATTTTTGTTTCCATTATTTTCCGAGATATTATCCAAACTTAATTGTTTTAAACGAAAACCATAGTTTAGCCTCAATCGACAGATTATTTTTTTATTAATCTGCATAAAATTAGCTACAACTTTTATGTGATGCAAATTTATTAGCAATATCTTTTGAGTCGTTTCCCTTGTCTTAATTTTTTGAATTTGTTTATTATTACCAAGATTCTCTTTTTATAAATTCCATATGGTTTTTGGTTTATTTGTGGAAGTCTCAATTTTATTTTTATAATATTTTTGGTATCATAAATCAATTATTTATATTTGGTTTTCTTTTATTAGATAAATTATTTATATCTTCATTACCGTTCAAATGTCTTGACAGCCAAAATAAATCTTTCAGTTCCTTGCCCAATGTAACAATAGTTGCTTTTAGCCATCTGTGACTACGATATTCATTGGATCGTTTTTTAACCGAAGGGCAAACGTTGTTTTTGGACCATTGAATATTATTCATAAATTCATTAGACCTACTATTATTAATACTCAAGTATACCCTTAAATTTTCTAACGAATTATCTGAAAATTCTTTGTACCATGTGTATTCGGTATTATTTTTAGTTTGTATATGAGTGTTGTTATAGAACCTGCAAGCACTAAATGATCTACCACATTTACTTGTATTATTTCTGTACATATTACATACTGTATCTGAACTGAATAATAAATAATCATTTTATTATTTTTATTTACATGAATTTCAGTTGGATCGTCTGATGTTAATTTCAATTGAAAGCAAGTTTTTATGCCACATAAAGATTGTTTGTTTGCGGTATCAACTAAAAAATTTAAATCACCACAGACAATAATGTTGCTGCAAAACGAGTTACATATATTTAAAACATCTGTTAAAACCTTGAAGAAAACATTCGTTCTATCTTCTGTTCGTCTATAATGCTTAAGATACAATATTTACAATGACTAAACTCTAACAACTCTATGGATAAAATTTCTAATAACACCGTTGTCTTGTGAATAGATTCCATCTCTCGTATAAATTGCTGATCTCCCCTTGTATGCATTTGTCTACAAAAATTGGTTTCGAGCTTGTACCCTTCAATATGCAGACACTCTATTCTATTTTCTGTGAGCTAGTGCTTGGAGATGCAGGGTATATCGATCTTATGTTACTCTAGATGCACGTACATTTTGTCGATTGAGGCTTAAGTTAAACAATTTTGAGAATCTTATATTCAGTTATGCTGTAAGTGACATAGTTACTTCTTGATTGTAATTTAGTACAGCTTATATTAATAATTTCTGTTGTTTCTTAATAAAATCTATACCATTTTCATCCGTACAATTTATATCGAATCTAGATGCGTGTATCCATATTCTTGCTTTACTTGGAACCGTTGCTATTATACTATTGTCTTATACTGAAGTTCAAATAAGAACATTTCTGTTACGTTTATGTTTCCTTAGTATGTTGTTTACCACCATTTTGAGACATGTGTCGGATTCGGCCATCTCGTTGCTGTCATCTTTCTTGTTTCGCTCTTCTATATTATCAATTTTTGCTAGATTAATCACAATAACGGAATTATCTATTTCATTTAATTTTTTTGATGATTCAATTATTAACTCATGAATGTCGTTCTTGGTATTAAAATGATGTATTTTGTTTTGTATTGTTTTGTATTGGTTTTTATTTCAATTTTTGTTAATATTCCCAATAAGGTTATGGTTGTTTTTGCTAAATCTATTACTGTTTCTTGAAGTACCTGCAATCCCAGAGTTTGTTTCACAACAATATGTTTAATGATCATTATAGCCAAATAGTAGAGGAGGTCCAGCGGTTACTTTCTGCACACGTCACAAAACCACAGTATTTTGCAATTTTTGGAACTCAGTAACTTCTGTTCATAGACTTTTAACTTTGCACATTTGTTATGAAACACTTTATTAGACAAACTACTGAACTTTATAATCGATTTATTATGTATAATATCATTTTTAATTTAGGCCCACTCGCTGGACGTAAATAGAATTTGTGTTGTTTGAGAATTTAGAAATATGTGGTTATAATCACCTAAAATAATAATAAAGTAATCCATAGTCAGAGTCCTGAACTCCACCCTAATTTTTGAAAGTACAGAAAAATTATTTTAAAAAAATGGTTTGAATTTACTACATATTTGCCTATTGTTCCACCAAAATGCGAACGAAGCTTTTAATAGTAACGTAATATAACTCTGCATTTTGTGGTTTACAATAATTACAACATATGGTAACAATGATGCATTTAAACTAAATATAATTCCATAACAATTATATCCAATTATTATATACGCTACAGTATATTGTAAACCTATACATTATTTATGAAAATGGTTAATGCGACGCAAAGTTAATTATTAGCAATACATATGTAGCGCTAAAATACTTTATAAATTTATTTATTTTGATTTCCAAAAAAATATATATTTTTTTATAATAATGTCGTTGCTAATTTATTTGCGCATAATAATAAATATTAAAAATAACGAGTCTGTACTATTTTTTAATTGGGTTACTCGATTACCTTCGATAAAACTAATTTCGATCCGTATTCTGTGCTAAACGAGTTAAATCTTCTTGATGAAATTTAACCTTTAATTGCAATATTTAAAAAGACCTGCTAGTGAATTTGTTTAAAAACTTATGAGTTTTAATACAATTTATTATTTAATTTATATTTTTCCTTAATGCCGAACGTAATTTTCCTGTAGAATTCACTAAACCATCTCAGGTATGAATTCGGACCATCAGTTCATAAGATTTCATTATTTTATCGGTTGCCATACATTTCAGAGTCAGATTTTATCCTTTCATTATATTCATTTTTAGTAATTGTTTTTATTTGCATTTTTTGTTTTGTTTTTATTTTGTGGGAGGAGAAATCCATTTACGGACGGAGTGTCGGACTCCCTCCAGACAGGAGGACTACCGACTAAAAACCCCTCCCACTTTACCGGCTTCGACTGCAAGGTCATTAGCCGGTTCACTCTTGTTAGAAAATATCAATATAAAAGAAATAAATTAATTAAAATAAATTAAAATATATACAATAAAAACAACTAAACTTAACTTAAAATCACAGATTTTGCGGTACCAAGGTTGTAAAAGACCCTGGCACCACGTAAACACTAAATCCACAAATACACCTTAAACCTAATATCACAGAGCGGACGACATCGAGGTTGTTAAATACCCCGATGCCGGAACCAGTTAACACAGATAAGATGGCATTGGGATTGTAAAGGACCCCAATGCCAGACCCGATACAAAAAAAGGACAAACACAGCCTAAACCTAATATTACAAGAGACGACACCGGGGGTGTGAAAATACCCCGATGTCGGACCCTACAAAAGCTGGACAACACGACCTAAAAACCTAGCATCACAGATGGACGGTATCGAGGTTGTAAAAAGACCCCGATACCAGAACCTAAAAATATATACAAAAGTGCTTCAGAGTTGTAAAAGGCTCTGAAGCGGACACGACACAGACTAAAGCTAATATTACAGATAAGACGACATCTGAGTTGTAAAGAGACCCCGATGCCGGAACCTAAAAACTATACAATAATCTGTGCTCCAGAGTTGTAAAAGGACTCTGGAGCAGACGGACACGAAAATTAAAGGTGAGGCCGCAGTTGTAAATGGACTACGATGCCACTATACACAAACCAGACGAAACACTAAATAAATTAATAATAAATTAACACTTAAAAGACATTTACAAATCGCTATAATCGCTTCAAAAGACATTTATCACGTAGAAAAGCAAGAAATGTTTCTACGGACCCCTTAATATTCGCCAATATGGACGCCAGATCACCACCAAGCCTCAGCCTATTTCGCTGTAATGCGTAGGCTGGGCATTCCACTAAAATGTGCTCCACCGTCAAAGGGTCATGACAGGAAGGACATTCTGGCTCTTCATCACCGGTTAGAAGATACGAGGAGGTTAAGTTTGTGTGCCCTATGCGAAGACGGCACAGGGCAACCTCCTCTCTCCTCGTAAGTGTAACCGGCGACCGCCAGAGGGTCACGAAGAGCTTTACAGACCTTAATTTGCTCTCGGAGCCGTTCCAACTTTGCTGCCAATCCTCTTTTAATTTATATTTAATGTACTCTTTCACATCGTCGGGCCTTACAAGTATATCATCAGTGGTATCCGCTTCAGCAGCCTGACGAGCAGCTTCGTCGGCCAGCTCGTTGCCCTCGATACCTACATGCCCCGGAGACCAGACGAAAATAATCGTCTTTCGCATCCGGGACATTTCGAATTTCGAGGACTGGATTAGCTGGACTAGCGGATCCACTGTGTACATATATGATATACTTTGGATGGCTCTGAGGGAGTCGGAACAAATAATATAACATCTGTGGTGGTGATTCATGATGGTGTAGCGAAGATCTTGATAAATAGCGTACAATTCGGCGGTGTACACGCTGGCCGACTCGGGGAGTGACCACGAATGTGGGATGCCGTCGATTACGACAGCAGAGCCCACACCGTGATCGGATTTCGAGCCGTCTGTGTACAACCGCGGAGAGTCTGGGTGTTCTGCGATAAGTTGGAGGAACCGGCCCCTTAAGACATAGGGGCAAAAGCCAAGGGGGTACCTCCAGGAATGCGACCTCGAATACCCTTGGTAGATTAATATTAAGACTATCCACAAGCTCATTAGCACGGACGCACACCGGCCTACTGACGGTAGGTCTTCTGGAATATTTTCTCTGCTGCTCTGTGGTGGAAATGAAATGTCGTCGGTTAGTGTGTCTCCTCCTCGCACGCATTGCCGCCGCGTATTGTAATACGAAGCGGTTGCGGCGTGCGGATAGTGGAGGGACACACGACTCGCAGCAGAGACTCGGTGTGGGACTCGTCTGGAAAGCACCTGTGGCGTACCTAAGACCGGCGTGGTGAACAGTGTCTAGGGCTTTCAACCAGGACTTTCTAGCTGAAGAGTACACTGCGCAGCCGTAGTCAACTCTAGACAGAACCAGAGCTGTATAGAGCTGCAGCAGTACCTCTCTTCCGGCGCCCAAGTTGATGCTGATCAAGCATTTGATGAGATTTAACGCTTTTTTAGAGCGTTGGGTCAGCTCATCGATGTGGGTTCGAAAGGAGAGAGTCCTATCGAACCATAGCCCCAGAATGCGGACATTATCCACGACTTGGATTCTAGTACCCTGGAGAGACAGTCCGGGGTCACGATGGAGACGTCTGAGTCTACAGAAGTGAACGCATGAGGTTTTCGTTTCAGAGAAGCGAAAGCCTCTAAACTCAGCACCACTGTTCACCTGGTCGATGACCTCTTGAAGCTCATGATTGATGGCAGGGATGGTATCTCCCGCCATATATACAGGGTGTCCCATTTTAATCCGCCAGTAGCGATAATTCTGAAACTTTGATTGAATCAAAAAGTGTTCCAAATGAAAAGTTAATGGTTCTGAGGGGGACATCTGATGCCGTAGACTTTGCCCCCAGCCCCCCAAGGGGGGCGGGAACAGGGGGCAACTTTAAAATTTTAAATGGAAACCCCTATTTTTTATTGCAGATTCTAATAGACGGTTAAAAAGTATGTAAGTGTTATCCGAAACATTTTTTTATTGGTCGAGAGATGGCGCTGCAAATGTAAAAGTTTTTGTCAATTAAATTGCGAAAATCGTCACGTAATTAACTGTTATTATTACTTAAGACTTACTCACAACCTTACAAGGTTGTTTTTTTCTCAGCCTGCCCAAATACTACCCCCGCCCCCCTACAAAGACGTAAAGTACTCAAAAATAGCAATTGAGTACTTCTTTTTCAAATTAAATAATGGTAAAATAATTCAAAAAGAATGTCGTTTTTTCAAAAAATGGAGCTATGAGGGGGGCCAGGTCAAACACTGTTTGAAAAAAAAATGACATTCTTTTTTAAATTATTTTTACCATTATTTAATTTGAAAAAGAAGTACTCAATCGCTATTTTTGAGTACTTTACGTCTTTGTAGGGGGGGGGGGTAGTATTTGGGCAGGCTGAGAAAAAAACAACCTTGTAAGGTTGTGAGTAAGTCTTAAGTAATAATAACAGTTAAATACGTGACGATTTTCGCAATTTAATTGACAAAAAAACTTTTACATTTGCAGCGCCATCTCTCGACCAATAAAAAAAATGTTTCGGATAAAACATACATACTTTTTAACCGTCTATTAGAATCTGCAATAACAAATAGGGGTTTCCATTTAAAATTTTAAAGTTGCCCCCTGTTCCCGCCCCCCTTTGGGGGCTGGGGGGCAAAGTCTACGGCATCAGATGTCCCCCTCAGAACCATTAACTTTTCATTTGGAACACTTTTTGATTCAATGCAAAGTTTCAGAATTATCGCTACTGGCGGATTAAAATGGGACACCCTGTATAACCAGGTCATCGACGTAAAGACATTTTTTTTACAGGGGAATTTACAGATGCAGCGATTTTGTTGACAAGCGATAGCAAAAAGGGTTACACTAATGGTCTAACCTTGGGGAATCCCGTTTTCCAACACAAACTGTGTGGATTCGGTATCCCCAATTCGAACTTTAAAACATCGACTTGACATAAACGATTGGATAAATAGGGGCATACGGCCCCTACAACTCCATTCATGCAATTTTGGGAGAACTCCATATCTCCAGGTCATATCATATGCCTTGTCTAGATCAAAAAACACCGCGACGAGGTGTTTCCTCTCTAGAAAGGCATCCTGGATGGAGTTCTCAAGACACACTAGCTGGTCCATAGTGCTGTGAAATTTCTAAAACCCGCCTGGTACTTCGCAAGGAGACCATTTGTCTCCAGCATCCATACCAGACGGCTGTTGACCATTCTTTCCAGTACTTTCCCTAAGCAGCTGGTTAACGAAATTTGCCGGTAACTATTGACATTTGTGGGGTCCTTATTAGGTTTCAGAAGAGGCAATATTATTGCGAGCTTTCAGCGGCTGGGGTAGACGCCCCTATCCCATATCATGCTGTAGATGTGCAACAGATATACCCTCATACACAAGGGGAGTTGTCGGACTATCTGATATGGAATGCCGTCTGGACCTGGGGCTTTTGACTCGCCCATTGACTTCAGTGCCTCTTCAAGTTCTCCCAATGAAAACTTTTCGTTGTAGCATAAGAACCCCCTAGAGGAGTAATCCAGAGGGACTTCGAGATTACCCTTGTTACCCAGGAACGATGCGGATCAGAACAGGTGGACCGGCCATTCTCCCGCTAGACATGGGGATATGTCTATTTGCTGCTTCTATAATCCGTTCCGTGAAGTTATGCACGGCGGTCTCGACATCGTCACTGCGTGACTCAGGCGGGTTAAGACTGGCTTGAAAACCAAGCCAGTCTGCCTTTTCGAGACACCATCTCCGAGGGACAGAATGTCTTACTCGTCTGACGATGGTTTTAACAGCGATCGGGAAATGATCGCTGCCGTGCATATCATCTATGACTTGCCACGTAAGACCTGCGGCTAAATGGGGGGAACAAAGAGATAGATCAATGGCCGAGAACTCTGACCCTCTAGCACTAAGATGCGTTGGGGATCCCGTGTTGAGGAGGACCGCATCATTCTCATCGAGAAAATCCTCGATCAAGCGACCGCGCGGATCCCTTCTCAGGGAGCCCTATAGTGGACTGTGGGCGTTGAAATCGCCCACTAGTATATATGGTGAGAAGAGCTGGTTGACTAGATCGGCGATATCTTGTAAAATCCAATCAAATTCAGGGAGATCCACGGCGCAGAGCGTGGTTTTTAAGGGATGATCTATACGAACCGCCAGCGCCTGGAGCCTCGTTCTGAGATGGACCTCCTCGTACGGGAGGTCTTCTCTCAGAAGGATAGCGACCCCACCCCTAGCTCGCACATCCGGCAGAACATCCCTTCTTACCACTGAAAAACCAAGGAGCTGAAACAATTCTTCAGGTTAGAAGTGTGTCTCTTGCAAACACACGCAAAAAGGCGTGTGCGTTGCCAAGAGTAGTTTCAGCTCATAATAGTGTTTTCTGCAACCATTACAATTCCACTGAATTAATTGTTCAACCATTATTGTTTAAAAACAAGACGAACACAAATAATAAATTATAATAAATAACACTAAGATGACAAAACCAATTGACATCGGAGTTGTAAAAGGCTCCGATGCCTGATCAAAAACAGTAAGACCTTAAAACTAATATCACATATTGCGCCGGAGTTGTAAAGGAATCCGTCGCTAGGACAAAGACAACACAAAACCTTAATTCTAATATCACAAAGCAAATACCACAAAACCTTAAACCTAATATCACAATTGGTAGTGGAGTGTAAAAAGCTCCGATACCAGAGACAAGAAACACCAGAGTTGTAAAATACTCAGGTACAAAGACAAACAAAACATAAAGCTTAAAACTAAAATTACAGAAAATACTGAAGTTGTAAAAGACTTCAGTAAGAACACATACACCACTTGAAACTAAAGTGTTTCTAGGTCTATTGCAGTCTACAGCAGGCATCTCTGCCTCCTGTTGTTTCGTGATATCTCGACCGTCGAGGGAGGAGGCATTTGACCTGCCCCCTTTGATGGAGGCATCTAACCCGCCTCCTTTGATCGGGGTAGGTTACCTGCCCCCTTTGGCGGAGGCAGTTTGCCTGCCTCCTTCTGAAGCCTAAAACTACTAATTTCTTTTTTTAACCGCTTCTCGAAAAGTGTTATGCATTGACTATCTGCAGACACGTGTTTCGCTGTATAACAGCTCATCAGTGCAGCTATGTCATAAATTACGCGCGTCCTTTCTGTTGAAAGACCGCTGCGAGAATGAATTTATGACATAGCTGCACTGATGAGCTGTGATACAGCGAAACACGTGTCTGCAGATAGTCATTGCATAACACTTTTCGAGAAGCGGTTAAAAAATGATAACACCACAAAATTATTACATCGTGCTGAATATCAGTTAACAGTTATATCATTCAATGCCTGGCGGTGCTGTATTAATTTTCATCATCAATAACTGCACTACAAATTTTATTATTTAATTTGCATACTAATTTCTTGTTTGACGGACTTTGATATGGCGTCCTTTAAATGTGGCAATAATTGTTCCATCATCTACAAATATGCCGGCCTCGTTGCGGTCGCGTGGGAGTACAACACGCCAGCCACCGGAGTCTGTGGAACAACTCTCTCTTTCGCTTCGAAGTAGCTAAGCTTTTCTTTCACTTTGAGCTCCTGTATTGCTACTTCCATCTTGTACTTAGGGCAATTTCTTGATCTGGCGGAATGTGAACCTTCACAATTTACACATGTTAATGGCTCAATACAGCCCGTGCCTTCGTGGATGCTTCTACCACACACGCACACTTGCTCCTTAGAACATCGTGTCGCTATGTGGCCGAAGGCCTGGCACCTGAAGCACCTTAAGGGTGTGGGGATATATGCTCGGACCGGCAGGTTGTGAAATCCTACTTTGACCGTTGCAGGAAGTGTAGCCCTATTAAATTTTAAAATGTGGTTTGGTGTTTCCTGTACCACACCATCCCGCCTGGTAGTAATACGTCTTACTTCTATTACTCCTTGGTTGCTTAAATTTTCTTGTATTTCCTCGACAGTACAGTTGAGGAGATCTTTGCAGTAGACGATACCTCTACTGTAGTTCAAGGTGGCATGTGGAGTTACAGCCACCTTGAACTCACCTAACTGTTCCATTTGTAGCAGTTTTTTTGACTGTGCGTTGCTGACTGTTTCTACCAATAAACCGTCTTTCACTTTTCTTATCGACTTACTAGCGCCTATGAAACTGTATATGGCCTTGTCTATCACGAAAGGACTAACCTTAGCAAAGTTTCCTTCGGTTTTTGAAACTAGCAAAAACCGGGGGATCTGTTCCTCCGTCAGTTGCGAGTTTGAAGATTGTTTTAATGTTTGGGATAAATTCATTTTGTTCCCACGAGTGGGGCAGAACGAAGGGTCATCACCGGCAGTGCTCCCTTATCGGTGAAAGGCTACGTGCAACCGGAGGTCGCCATTTATCCGGAGGCCACCGTTATTAGACACACTAACGTAGTACCATTCATCCCATCGGCACGGTACGAATAACACCGGGGATTACGGATTTTTTCGAAGTTTGCTCCTCTAGATCCAGCATGTTTGCGCTAATCGAGCCGCGGGTGTGGCTCTTCACCACGCATGCCGGTCTTGAGGGAGGAGAGGCTCGAGATGCCTTGAAGACATCTTATTATCGCGTCACTCCCTCCTTCCTGTTGATCCGCGGGAGCTTTAGCTCCTACCGCCAAAGTGTGGTAGCATTCCCCTATCCGCCACCTGGGGACGCGTCCTCTAGGGGTTACAGGATTATTTGCATTTAAAATTAAGTCGTATTAGTTAAGAATTAGTATCATTACGAGAGGAGATAGTAATTAAAAAACCATTTATTATTATTGCAAATAAAGATTTTTAAACAAAGCTACAGATGACGAAACTAATAGTTTTCTATATTGTTCATTTCAATGAAGGGTAATTAAGTCAGTTAATTCAAATATATTAAGTATATGAGAAATACAGTATGTACTTTCTACACTTGTTTAGTTTTATATTGTTATATTCAAATTCCTGACACGTGTTTCGGCTAATGACGACCATTCTAAAAAGAATTAGAAAAATATCTAATTATAGCAATGTATATATATATATATATATTATGCGGTTAATTACAGACATGTTCGGAGATTAAGAGATTCTAACTTGTTAATAGTTCTTTCTGGTTGTTTAGTAGATTATTTCCATTCCTAATGGCTTTTTTAATCTCCCACACCTTCGAGGAGAATTTTCGGCCTTTTTCTGCAAAGCGGTTTGGTTTGATGTCGGCTAATTGATGTCCTGTTTAGACGCAATGCTCAGATAATCATGTTTCCGTGGTATGTTTTTCTATTGTCTTCTTGTATTTGTTTTACCTGATATTGTAATTTCTTCCTATCCTATATATTTTCCATCGCAGTTCTCACATTGTACATGATAAATGCTGGATTTTTCTAGTGGCTCTATTGTCTCTATTTTGTTTTCAACTAAGTGTTTTTTACATTACCCCTGCTGACTTCTATTACTTGGACGTTGTGTTTGGTAAGTTCTTTTGCAATCTTCATACTCACGTATTGAATGGCTGCGAACTTGCTGTCTTCTTTGGTTCCTTCTCTATTGAACTTGAATTTTTGAACTGTTTTTCTTCTTTTTCGTTTCAGGATCCTGTTTACCTTGTTTTTCTTGTATCCGCTTTTTTGTCGCAATTTGTTAAATTGTATGCAGTTCTCGGTTAAAATATTTTTCGCTGAGTGGGATGTTGATTAGACTAGAAATATTTGAAGTGGCAGTGGGTTTTCTTTTAAAACATTCAGGTCTATAAAGTTGAGTATGCCATTGGCTCGTTTTTCTGTAGTGAATTCGGTGTAAAATATTTGAAAAAACAATCAGTAGTATTATATAGACATACACACCATCGTCCAGAATAAAATTATTAGCTTGTACTTTGTTACTAATCTACTAAATACTTGACATTCAATAGCCGGAAATATAATTAGGGCACACTAATGGGCTTTCCATTATCTCAAATTAAATTCAACCTCTATTTACATACTTTATACAAATACACACTATATGTAATGTAGATAACACATTCAAAAATGCCTATATAAATAGGCTGAAATACCTGACCAATATCACCGAATTCCGTTGGTTTTAGAAAAGGATAATTAAGGTAAACTATATTCAATAAAGGAAATAGAAGAAAACTCACGCCCACAAACGCTAACTAAGATCTCCAACTACAAGATAGATTAAATTAACAAATAAGAACATATCATTAATAACTTTAAACGTGATATCTTATCTAAAAATATAAAACTAACCGCACACTCAATAACAAATATTCAATCTTTCCATACTATATTTTTGAGCTAAGAATCCAATAACACATACAAATGATCGTAATTGTAGTTTTAGAAAATTTGATGTGCCATATTTTATATCATGATACTACTATTTTATAGCAGAAAAGGATAGCCTCTGCAACTTTGTCTTAAAACTTAATATTCTCACAGCTTTGCAAAGCTCACATTTGTAATTCCGTGTATAACATTGACTCAGTTATCCAGGACACACATATTTCTCCATTTCTACAACGAATAAAACTGTATAAAGTATTTTTAATTTATTCTTCATATCCAGCCCTTTATTTACTTGTTAACTATTACTTATTAAATAAATTACGAAAGGTATTATTAAACGGGACAAAGATTAAATTACGACGAACAAATCCGCATTAATGCTACACCTTTTTGAATATATGGGCACATATTGCCCCACTCTGCTCGTAAAAGTGATAAATTTGCAGGTTAATTTTCACTTTATTAGTTTTTAGTACTTCCAATAAATCACTTTTTCGGACTTTATGGTCAATACTAATCACTGAATATGTACTCGTGCAGAAATTATAAAGGACTAGTGATTTCGTTCTTTTTGTGAATTACGAAGCGGGCTATATTAATCAATCTATGCTCGGTTTAAGTGAACTTATTGAAGAGGAACTAAGGCAAATTTTAAATGTAATTGTAAGAATTCAGTTATTTATTTAAACGATTTTTGCAATCATTTAAATTAATTAATGTTATTGTTTTTCTTAATAATGTAAAAGACCTAATATTAATAACAAGCGTTCTTGCATGCAAAGTTTATATTCCGCTATGAAATGTTTAATCGTCGATGTAGTTCAACGGTGTAAATCTTAAAAAATTCAAAAGTTCAAAACACATGCCTATGACCCATATTTTCAACCCCAAGTGTAGTATAATCTCATACAAAGCTGACTCAAGCGGCTAATTATGCAAAGTAAATTTAAATTACTAGCAGCATCCCTCTACCGTAATATTATTATTAAAACTTAGTAGGTTGCTTACTTTCACAAGATAAAATTTCAAAATACAATTCAGCATTCAATTCATTTATATATAAATTTTATTCACAGCTTTAAAATAATAAAAAAACATTATTATATATAAATACATAACTAACTATCCATGTATACAGGGTTATTCACGCTATACGGCACGGAATATTGTGGCCAAAATACGTGACTTTCAAAAAGTTTCACTTTGGGGATATATGGGGGTCTATTAGGGCTACTTTTCAAAATTATTTTCATAATATACAGGGTGTCCCAAAAACCCTAAAAGTATCAAAGTTGTGTTTTTTTTAATGAAACACCCTGTATTTTATTAATTTTTGGATCCTTCGATAAAAATAAGTGTGTGTTTTAATAAGGTTTTTATTACATAAACCTTAAGGTTTTTGAAATAATTTGAATTTTGTAAAAATGTAACCTAATTTTCATGTTTCAAATACTTAAAAAATAATTAAGTTATGCATACCAAATTTACATTGAAATGTAACAATAGATCATATTTTATTTTCCAAGTATAATAAACTTGACATCTTATGCCGGGTGTAAAAAAATTGGAATTCAATAAATGAGAACTTTAAATGGTTATAACTTCATTTATTTAAATGGAACGCTATATTTATTAATGTATCAGCAAATGCACGTTTTAATTACCTTTCGAATGGTATTTAAATCTTAAGTGTTACGTCTTCTCGTTTTTGCAGAAAACGCCAAAATATTGTTTATTGCACCGTTTTAGTACTTTTTAAGTAAAAATTTGTATGTATCTAGTTTTCTATGGTATTTAAAAACGCCAGATAATTAATTTAGTCTGTCGTTTTAGTTTAAAAAGCCTGTCTTTTGTTACAGTTGTCTTATTTTGCATTTTTGTGTTAGATCGTTAGTAATCGTTATTGTTTGAATATCGCTATTGTATTTTTTGGTAAAATATGAAAATTTACTCAAAAGATATTTTTATGCTTGGAGAATGTCATCAAAATTGTTTATTGGCTTGTCGAGTTTATACTTAAAGGTTTCCCGAAAGAAATCACCCTAAGCCAGCTATTTTTGAGAGACTATTAAACCAGTTTAAAGAAATTGAAAGTGTCAGTTATAAAAACCTCAGTATAAGAAAATCTGTGTAAATTTTCATTTTTTTACAATGACATACAACAACCATGTTCAAATAATAACGATTACTAACGATCTAATACAAAAACGCAAAATAACACAACTATAACAAAAGACATCCTTTTTAAACTAAAGTAACAGACTAAATTAATTATCTGGCGTTTTAAATAGGATAGAAAACTAGATAGATTAAAATTTTTACTTTAGAAGTACTAAAACGGTGCAATAAACAAGATTTTGGCGTTTTCTGTAAAAATGAGAAGACTTAACACTTAAGATTTAAATACCATTCGATAGGTAATTTAAACGTGCATTTGCTGATAAATTAATAAATATAGCGTTCCATTTAAATAAATGAAGTTATAGTCATTTAAAGTTCTCATTTGTTTAATTCCAATTTTTTTACACCCGGCATAAGATGTCAAGTTTATTATACTTGGAATATAAAATATGATCTATTGTTACACTTCAGTGTAAATTTAGTATGCATAACTTACTTATTTTTTAAGTATTTGAAACATGAAAATTAGGTTACATTTTTACAAAATTCAAATTAATTCAAAAACCTTAAGGTTTATGTAATAAAAACCTTATTAAAACTTATTTTTATAGACGGATCCAAAAATGCAATAAAATACAGGGTGTTTCATTAAAAAAAACACAACTTTGATACTTTTAGGGTTTTTGGGACACCCTGTATATTATGAAAATAATTTTGAAAAGTAGCCCTAATAGACCCCCATATATCCCCAAAGTGAAACTTTTTGAAAGTCACTTATTTAAGCCACAATATTCCGTGCCGTATAGCGTGAATAACCCTGTATATTTAGATTAACCATTTTAAACTTCATTGTGTCATTTATTAAAACAATACTGTAGTTTAAGATTAATAATATATCATATAGTCAATATTGTATGTTTTAAGTGTTTATGTAAATTAAAATGAAAACCTATATATCGTTTTGTCGCTATGATGAAAGACCGAGTTCATTTGCATTAAATAGTTCTTCATAAAGCCCATTTCCTTCACTTGGCTTTTCTATGAAAATTTAATAATATTTTATTCTTGAAATAAAACAACACAGTTGGGAGGGTTTTACATTTATTGTTGAACACTGCAACATGTTTCGCCTTTATTACAGCAATTATATATAGGTTATAATTAATATATAATGAAAAAAATACATACCAACAGAATATAATAGAGGTATTGAAAATAAAAATTAAGTCGAATATACGTTAACTAAATAAATAATTTCAGTCACGTGCTAATTTATTTTACAGACAATCTTTCCTAATGGAGCGAATCAACAATCCGATGCTAAAGGCAATATAATTCAATAAATGGATTCTATCCAATTCCACCAAAGATAACCGGAGGCAACCCTCATACCGACCCCAATTCAACTCCGACCCCCTTCATCTCCTTTATCTTTCTAGGTATTAATTTCTCCAATTTGGGCTGCCTCTCAAATGTATCGTCTCAAAGCTAATTGCCAAATAAAGCATTCATCACAAACACATTAAATTTGACAGAAGTAAGTTAATAAATAAGTTCCCCTCGGACGGAAAAAACGGGCGAATTAAATTTAAGCGCGACCGCATGAAAAAATCCAATTTACTTTCTTTAAAGTAACCCCCATATTTCATTGCCTTTATTTTCTCCGCTTTTGTCACAAACAGAGATATTGGGTCAAGTGGTTGAATTATTCAACTTTACTTGAACACGAGAGGATTTATGTTGAAAAACTTGAAACCCGTAAAGTACCGGCAAACGATGTTGTTCCCGTAATTAGTACATATTATTTCCACTTGGGTTCTCTCATGCTAGATAACTACACCTACAATCTCATTAATTATATAGAAGGGTGCATTCCTGCAATGGAAATCTCCTAAAACGGAAATAACTTTAATAAACTCAACAAGCAATTTAAATAATAATTCCAACTAATTTCGTTCATATGTTCATTGACTTATTTAACTAAAAAGTTTCGTGAAAAATATATTAATAATCTATTTATGTAATAATAGATTTTACTTCTTTTTATATTTATAAGTCAAAAATAAAAATATTATTCCTTGTATAATACTCACAACTAAACTAATTAATTAGTTACAATTATACAAAGAACTAGCAAAAAATAATCAAGTATCCGTATTTGAGAACTTATACCTACCGGTTCTTAATTCAGTAATTCTTCAATTTGGGCACTATGAAATGCGATGAGTTTTTTCCAGATTTTAGTTTATAGTAGGTTTTAAAAGTTTCTCTTATATATAAAATATTTCATAATAATAATAATAATAATAATAATTTATTTCCCAACAGATACATAGATCTAATAACAGTGAAAAGTTATCAAACATAGAGACATATATAATAACATTTTAAAGACTAAATAATAACATAAAATTGTACACAAGCATAATTACAATTTTTAGCAATTTTGTGGTTACTAAAACAACTTGATTATGGTATTTGTAAAATGGTGACTCGTGCAGTTAAATATATCAATGGAGTCTTGTATGCCATCATGCGTTCGAATCATTGTGTTTATTGGCGAGTTAAAATATAAAGACCAACATGAAAGGTATTTGAGCGGTAGTAAATATTTTTGTTAATATTTATTGGCCGTGGATCAAGAGAAATATTCCTCAAATATCTTCATTGGTACAGATAAGTTTGATGATTGTTTCTTATCGAAGGCAAGTAAGAGTTGATCGGTACGGAGCTTCTTTTAATTGCTGGATATGATTAAATCGGTATAATTTTTCCAATTTTTATTTTACACGTGAGTCATAATTTTTATTACATGAGTAATGGTTATTGCCAGAAAAATACAAATCAGGTAAATACCGGAAGTCATTATTCAATTTTTAATAACATCTTTCTTTTCCTAATAATTATGCTTTATTCATATTCTTAGAAACATGTTATAGGAGATATAAATTACAAAATTGCTCATAACTAATAAATTTTAAGAAGTTATAATTCTTGTAGTGGTTCTAAATATGTTCGCCATGATGATTCACGATACTAGAATATTCATGAGCCAAAATCACAATTCAAACAAAGTTGTATATATGATATATGACGACAGCAATGAATTCCAGACAATTTAAATCGAGTCTCCGTAAGATCGAAAAATGGGTACAACTGGTATAAAAAATCAGCTTGGTCGAATATCATAAATATCAATAAGAAGAAAAAATATTTTTAGTTTAATATTTACAACGTGGCAATTTATAAACTGCCTTAAGTAACAATAGCATTCAAATATATGAAGTATGTTTTCAAGGCAAATAGAGTCGACTGCCGTTTCTAAGTGACTTTTGTGGCCCCACTTCTTCGGAAGGTGTAAGGTACTCGTTATATTACCTAAAAACATTTTATTACTGCAGAAATTTCGTAAATAAAATGTCAAATACAAGTCAATTATACATATTACAAAAGCGAATAAGAACATGCCATAAAGTATATTTTAGTTGGCTATGCGGACAATACTAACGGCCGTAGTAGTCGCTAGAAAGACAACAATAAGTTTAGATGTTACAGTTATAAAACTTCAAAAGAAGTAATAATTTATCTCGGAAGAAGATAAGGTAGAAACTCCAGATTCAGCGGAAGAAAAAGTGAATTCAACTTCATCAAAGTGGCTGCTCAATCAGTTTATGAAGATAAATCTGAAGGTGTTATAACTCTGATAGTAAATATAAAATATAAAACCTTAAAATTGGAGTCCAAAAGTCACCTAAAACGTTGTATATATAAATGGAAAAAGCTAATAAGGAAAAACGACAGATTGTTCGAAGAAAATGACACGTAGGAACTCATCACTAGGTTCAATCAGGGAAGTATCGTTAAGTTCAAGAGGGTATTTAAAATTAAGTGCAATCGTGAAAGTTCGAGAAGCCACAGAGAAAGACTAGTGGCAAAGATTTATACTCAAATAAGAGGATATTGATTATGCTGAAACCTTTCCACTCTCAACATTGAGTACTTTAATAGTTTTAAGTGTAAGACAAATTTTGATAATTGTATATTTAGACATAAAAATATATTTTTAAAGAACAACGGCTTATAATCTTTGCACTTAAGCGTGAAATTCTACAAAACAGTTTGCACTTCGATTTTATTTATTTATTGAAACTTTACAACATCCCTTTAGTCCAATAACTATAACTATAAACTATATAAAGAAATCACAAAAATATTACTGAGAGCTATGTTTCCTTCCACTTTAGAGAGAGGAGGAATGCCTTAATGCACTGCTCTTCAATCAGAGGTATGACTCCTCCTATTCCTTCTAAATTTGAGGGTACCGGTGGTATCCCAGGGTATTCTTCGCCCGGCACCCCCCGTTTGCGTTAACTATGATTGCCCGGGTAGTGTCCCCGTTCCGTTCGCATCTGCCATGAGCGCTTCTTTATCTACCATCACTTTCTTGATTCCGGCAGCTACCGCTTCCCACTTCCGCACATATGACAACATGGCCGGCACGAGGGTTTCAGTCGAAAGCGGATCAACTTCCAGCTCCCGTCCCAATGTTTTCCTTTCATTGCCCAAACGCCCGCATGTGAAAACGTGTGTTCGGCGTCGTCGATGGCGTCGGCGCACCATAGGCAACTTGCATTACCTACCTTCCCGATGCGATGAAGATAGGCGCGAAAGCAGCCGTGGCCCGAGAGGATCTGTGTTAGATGGTACGACAGCTCCCCGTGCGCTCTACTAATCCACGGTCCCACCTCAGGAATCAGCCTCCTAGTCCAAGCTCCCGTAGGTGCCGCACACCATCTGAGTTGCCACTCGTCGAGAAGATCCCGCCGCGTGGTCGCTGTTGCAGTCGCCTTGTCGATTCCCCCCGCCAATAGTTCGTGCATCCTTGCACGCGATTTGAGATCTAGGTCCGGCGGAGGCATTGACGCCAGAACTTCAACCGCTGCCCTGGAAACCGTCCTATAACCTTGACAAACCCTGAGTGCCGCCGGTCTCATGTCACTGCCCAGTCTCATAGCGTTCCATGCCGGAGCGGCGTAGAGTAGCTTTGCCGATGCTACGCCCATCATCAGCCTCCTAGTACCCTCCGAAGGGCCTCCTATGTTGGGTAATAGTCGGGCCACTGCCCTGACCGCTCTTTCTGCCGCAGCTGTTTCCTCTAAGACATGAGAGCTGCAGAACGGGTTTGCCTCAAGCATGACACCCAGGTACCTCATCGTCCTCCCAACGATTATCTCCATGCCCAACAATTCGATACTTTCCCCAGGGGCTCTCGCCCTCGAGTGTAACTAGTTAACATCCTCATTATGTAGCCCGGGGTATTCCTCTCTCTCAGAGCCTTCAGTAAAACATGCCTTGGTAGGGTGTTGAAGGCGTTTTTGATGTCGAGGGCTATGCCAACGCAGTGCATGCGCTCCCTTAGCGGTCCGCTATTTGCAGTGTCCATCGTATCCCTCAGTTTAAGTATATCGTCCGTAGTAGACCTACTGCGTCTAAACCCGAATTGTCTTTCGGATAGCCCTCCAGACGCCTCAATAACCGCACTGGCTCTGTTCACAATGGGGCTTTCCAGCACTTTACCCTCACCGTCCAGCAGGCATATGGGTCTGTACACTCCCGGCAAATTTTTCAGTTTGCCCTTTTTGGGTTGGAGGACTAACTTGGCGCACTTATACCGTCTGGGGAAAATTCCTTCAACTAGGCACCTATTGTACAGCCTGGTAAGCTCTATTACACTGTCCTCTGCGACCAGCTTAAGAGCTTCGTTGGGTAGCCTTATGGTTTGGAAGTTCCGCGATAGCCGCCGCCACCTCCCTCTCGCTAAATAGATGGCATTCGTTCGGGCCCTCGTCTAACTCCACCTGCTGCTTCTCCTCCCAGGAGATCGGGGAGAAGAGCTTGTCGGCCACCGCTCGTACGGGCCCGTACGGGCTGCCCCCATATGTCGCCTTCCACCTCATTGCAAAGTTACCTCCACTTATTGGCCTTGCTTATATTGATGGCCCTACAAAGCCCTTTTTTGCAATCCAGCACGCTTCAATCCGTTCTTTGACATCCCTGCCGTCCCTTCTGCCTCTGTTTAGCGTTCTTCTGGCCGCGTTGGCTACCTTCCTGGCCTCCGCCACCTCCTCGCACCACCAGTAGGGAAACTGTCGAAGAGAACTCGGTCCGCGCTTCTGCGGAATGGCAACATCGCATGCGGCTCTAAGCTTCTTATAGAACGCTTCGGCAGCCACATACACCATCTCCGGCAACTTAGGACCCCCACGCATCCTCTCGACTAAGATGTCTTAAAATAATAAATCCTTTGTATCCTTGCTATTTGCAGCATCCTCTCTTGTCCAAAATAAATACCAATGTATTAGATGAAACATAATACCACTTCCTTGATAGAAATTCAATTTGATACAATGCTATCAACGAATCAACCAAATTCACTGCACCTATGTGTTGGTGGCATGCTTTCTTTAATTTTGGTCGTATATTAATTATGTTATACCCTTGTTCCATGCTTTAACAAATTTGAAAATGGCTTGCGAAGAAGACGGTCGCGATTTTCCTTATACGAAATCAAACATCAAACCCAGTGTAAACAGTAAAAACCTATGTTCATGTGAAAATATAGCTAAATCTAGATCGATATGTTTCTCGTGTAAGACGACTAACCATGCAGGTTGTATAAAAATAGTTAAATCCTGCTGTCCAGGTCCGATCCAAAATAGTGAAGTTATAGTTAGTAATGACCGAACAAATATTCGACTTTGAAAAGAAAGCATTCATCAGTTTATAAGAATGTGTATGTGAGTAACTCACTTATGCAAGAAAAACATTAATAAACTTGAAGAGGAGGTTAAGAGATTACAATCTCAATTAATTTCTTCGATATCAGCTTCTCGTACTACTTCCGACTTGCAAAATAAAAAAGTACACCATGACAAACGTGAAGATACATCCAACATGAAGACAATATAACAGTTGACAAAGCAACTTTTCCGGGTGCAAATAGTATCGACAACGTTGCGGGCCAACCGAAGTGAATGGGTCCAGAACTTAACCTACTCCTGGATGTAAACAAACCCATTCAGTATACTAGTACTAATTCCGAGGATAATTATTTTATTATTGTTGCAAATACATGTCAACGCAAATATCAGTTCGCTAAGAAATCAATCCCAAATAATAGTAAACCTATAATCATAGGTTTTTCTTCTACCTGTAATCACAGGTAGAAGAAAATCTAGGCATCACTCCAGGTACTTTAGAAGATGGCGTGGCTGCATATTGGTAATTGTGTACCAGCGTTGAACATATATTAGACAAAACTTTTTTGGATTAAACAGATTCATAGTTGAAGAACTTGAAACGAAAGATAACAAAAAGTTTAAGAGTGGTTTCGAATTTTAGAATAGTCAGTGGGTGTGCCTCGGGGATCAATATCAATATATGGGCCCTGTGACGTTTCTTATATTCTTTAGTTACCTGCTTAAATACTATCTGCTAATGATAGAACTAGTTAATGCGAAGAATGCAGAATTTCTAGAAGCTGCTAATAATTGGTGTTCTAAAAATGGACTGATTTTTAATTCATCAAAAACCAAAACTATCGCGTTTACAGTTTACAAAATTAGTCATACTGATTCGATAAAATTATAAGGAAATCATGTATATGCAAATATAAAATTGAATTATTATTTAGTATAGTATCGTATCAGAGTTGCAGTATACGACAGTAATGACAACTTCGGCAACGACACCTGTATTCATACACGGGTACTTTATCGACTGTCATACACATTAAACAAGAAACTTATTAAAAGTTTTAAATAATAACAAAATTCCTTTATTCTACTGTATTCACTACTTAAGTAGGGATAAAATAATATATATATATATATATATACATTATAACAGAGGCCTCTTACTGATATTTTGATTAAAATTTTGTTGCTATTCGTTTTCTTCCCATTAATATGTGCATGTATATAAAACATAATTTAATATAAAATATTTTTTTCTTATGATACTAAGAAAATTTATTAATTGGAAAAGATATGCTGTTAAGCCGAAATTATAAGTACTAAATATAATCACCGACTATATAAATTAGGTTGAAATTGGACCTTTGCTCAACCAGTCGTAAATAAATGGCACGTGCTGAAGTTATCACAAACTGAGTTACGCGCAAACAAATTAAACTTCATCGAAATTTCCCCTGCCCTGGAACTGCCTACTATTTCCCTATATTAATTCCGAACAGCGTTCCAGAATTCACACAACATTAAGCGACAATTTAGTAATATTTATTTACCGTAAGCATCAGCGAGTAAAATTAAATATTAATACAGAAACAATCTCTGCTTGAATAAATTGTTATTATTATAGTAAATAAGATGTATGTAATTAATTTAATTAATATAACTTTTATCAGAATTATTTATGTACGGAGAGTTATAGCATTAAAAAGTCAAATTATTATTTTAAATACCATATGTGCGTTATTATAATAACAAATTATTCTTTACAAATTAATAACAATTGTTTTTCTCTTCCTCTCTTTGTTGTCTATAGCATTTATTTGATAAACAGTAGTTTAAATACATTTCTGTATTACGTTTAAACACCAAGACTATTTCACTACAACAAATGCGGGGTTTAAATAGAACATGTTTATTTTAGGTCAATTACTGGAATTTCCGTTTTAGTATCTTGTGAATTTGCAACGATTAAAGTAAATCAAATTCGAAAAAATTATAGTGCATCCCTATCAAAAGAATTATTCTTTTTAATTAATTTAGCAAGTGACGATTGTCAATTAAATTTTCCAAGAATAATCAAATGTTGAAGTTAAGTCTTGAAATTACGACCAGAATTACATAAAAATAGGAATGGAATTTTTACTTACATATTGCTAGACAGTGAATTACTGGTATATTTGTATGCGCTACATATTTTTCTTTAGTTAACATACTTCCTATCTATTTCCGTTTTTAAAGTGATAAAATTGCAAGCATTGCGCTAAAAGGCATACCCCAATCATCCTTACGCATTATTTTAAGTTACAACTAGTACTATCAATAGGCATTCATAATTTAAATTAGATCAGTTAATAAATTAAAGCTTTGGAGACAGGGTCAATCTGCCAATTGATTAAATGAATCTTCCGGATTAGGTCGGGATTTCTGTATTCCTAATGCTGCTCCTAAATCAATTGTCCACTCCTTCGACATATAATAGATTGCCAAGACGTATTGTTGTAATCAAAATAATAGCATTAATAATAATGATTAAATTATTAATTCTCACTTATTCAAAGGATTTTACTTAGTTACCACGCTCGTCGCATATTTTAATGGACTGACCAACGGGAAATAATAAGTAATTTCTAATTTGTAATAAAATAGGGATCAAAATGAAACATATTTACACGTTATTTTCATATTACTATTTTTACGGACACAATGCTAACGTAACGAATAACAAATAACTGCAATGTTCATCTTATTAAATGTTTGAAAACATCTCCTTGTTGAGCTAAACATTATCCCAGATGATCATAAATTTCCTGTTAACATTATAGCTTCAAAATGTCAAATTGACATGCATATTGCAGCAACAACCATAGCAACCAATAATAATAATCGAGACATAATACAAATTACATTACTCATATTCAAAATTTCAGGGGACAACGTGTATATGCACTGCAGTTAAGTCGAAATTCCTTGCTGTTTAAAAGTAAGGCTTCTGAAATGCCTTGCTCTGTTTTTATTTTTTCTTTCAGGATTTGGGTATGGATTACAAAAAAGTATTGAATAAAATAATCTTATATTTACTTTTACATTCATTTTATTATGAGGTTTTTGATGTGTTTCTTAAAGAGTAGATATTATTTATTTATTATTTTCTTTAATATATTTATGTTTATAATTTAAGTAAAAAATGACAAAAATAAACAAGTAAAATTTAAGACGTACACAATTAAAATTAAGGAAAATAAGTACTCTGGAATTCTTACGTTAAATATACTTGATTAAAGTAGAAGAATCATGAATAATAAAAAAAGGGAATAAAAGAATTGATGATGGATTTGGTACGATTAATTAAAATATAAAGCAAATATAATGTACAACATTAGCAAGGATAACAATAAAAATGTGATAGAGGCTGCAGAAAAGAAAAACAAGAAATGATGCAGAGAATTCATTATTGGGGACAATAAAATGACAACGTAAAAACAAAAAATGTATTAAGGAATTACAAACGTTTCGATAAAAGAAAGAAGAAAAGCTAACAAAACAAGGACTAGAAGAAATTTCAAATGAAAATTAACTAACAATAATAAGAAAACAAAGACGACAACGAAAAGCCAGGTTGTAAAAAATAGTAATGTAGGTAAAAGTAAATAAGAACAACACAATACTAATAGAAACAATAACAATATTAAGTACAAAAATTGTGCTGTATCTGACACACAAACAAAAGACAAGTGGAAGAGAGAACACTTAAATTTAAAACATTAAGGGACTACTACTAAACATCTTTATTCACAGAAGGAAATAATACATGTAATGTATACAATAAAATAAAATAAAATAAAATAAATTCTGTTGTTGTCTTCTTCCGTGTCATGGCTATCGACCGGTGGTCTTTCAGCCCGTTTTCGTTCGTCAGTGAATGTCGTTGTCAGTCTTATGAATCAAGATGAAATGATGAAATGAATTGATAAATGGTGGTGCTAGGGTGTTTGGAACATTAAGGGATTTATGAAAAAAACAAGGATAACATCCTGAAGATAATAGTACTCATGGGCGTAATAAGTAATAAAAGGAAAAGAAGACAGTATTAAGTGTGTAGCACGTTTTGACATAGAGTAGAGTGGGCAAGATTTAATTGTGTAAAGAATATAAAAGATTGATATAGAAATTATTAACTTGACATAAATAAATACTGAGAATTTAAAAGATGGACGTAGATGTACTAAGTGAAAAAAATTAAAAGCAGAAATAGTATTAAATGTTTAAATGACTTGCCTTTCAGTAGAGTATACTATATTAGATTAAATCCTTGATTCGACAGAAATATATAATTTATATAATTGATTGCGGAAACAATTGCTTTTTTCATCTAGAATTTGAACTAAAATTATTTGCGTCAAACGATTGCTCGAAATGAAATTTGGATCTGCCTCCCTATTTCATTTCGAGCAAGAAGCTAGCAGGTCCGGATCTGCCTTATTTTTGCAACATATTAAATGATTGCTTAATGTCTTACAAAGTCAGGACAAGGACGTAGGTTTTGTTTGTTAATAAAGCAATTATTGTTTTACGTTGAATACGGCAAATGTGCATAAGATGAGTGACTCTGAACCGCATCGATTGCCATTTTAGTTGCGACTCAAGTTCAACCAGTTCAAGTGATGATGGAAGCGATCTTGATTTGTCAACATTTCAAAACAAAACTAATGAGGACAACAATCATGGTATGAATATTATATAAATAATCCATGTCAATCGTCGAGATGCATAAATTAAAAAAAAGTCGGCGAATGTTATAAAGAAAATTATTTAAACTGTAAACTAGGAATGTTGAAAGAGAAAGATTAAAAATTGTTGCTGGGAAGAAACGGAGTCCACATAAGTATTATATTAAATTAGGAAATAGAAATATTCACGTTTGTAGAAATGGCTTTGCATCTATCCATGGAATATCGAAAAAGCGTGTAGATAATATTGGTCGAAGAGTATCGTGATCCTTCTGTAATTATGAGCATCAAAACATCAAAATAAACCAAATAGTATTTTGAGTTAATGGGTTTCCAAAGTTGATTCCCACATTAGAATTATTCCACATAGTGAGTCACATTATAGTAGAAATAAAAGCTATCAGCTCTCATTATTATCTGTCTCCAGAGTTGAATATTAAAATGATGTACGACTTACATTTGATACAAGATGAGCCTAGTCTCTAATTATCTGCTAGAACAATAGCACCATATGATTTTTACTACAGATACTTTAAACAAAATTTTAAATACAGCTTTGGATCACCTCACTCATATACATGCAAGAAGTGTTGATTTGAAAGAAAGGAGTAAACTTGCTACTTCTGCGATTACCTAATTTCTCACTTAATCCGTGGTTATTGCTACTTCTAATGACGAGTGCGAGGTATTAACTTTTGATTAACAGCGGAAAATTCTAGCTAGTGAAGCATTTTACAAACATCAACACTGGGTATATAATTCTTGTATCTACCCAGCAAAAACAGGAATCTCCTACTTTTATTTACATGACGAAACGATAGCTCGAAAATTGCCAAACACAGTTATATCTTTTATAAATAACTGCATAAATAACATCTTGCCAAGCACAGTTAAAACACTATATTTATTCTTTGATAATGCAGCAGTACAAAATAAGAACTTGACTTTCAGTTCAGTGTATTCTTATGATGTGTTCATATCTTAAGAAGATTGTTCATTTATTTCCTGAAACGGGCCACTGGTAGAAAACTATGTAAAAGATTACATTTTTACTACTTATGATTATTCCGAACGTATTAAGCAAACATATAAAACATTAAAGTTGTGATTGCAGATCAAAACATGATTCTTAACTTTTCTCAACATTATGAAAGTCATTTCAAAAAATTAATAACAAATTAAATGTGGAGAAGATAGGATTCAAAATTTCTTAGTATCGCATTTTACAATACAGTAAAGAGCACATTGAAACTATTGCAGTCAATGTTAGAATGGGATTGCCTGTATTTGATCATTTTCCCATAACGAGAAATGCTTACGCCAATCTATCCGTCCTGCCTCAGAAACCTATGTATGCTCAATCATGCCTAACTGTTGAAATAAGCTAAATACAAAGATGTTATGCAGCTGGTAAAGAACTGTGTTCTATCAAATTATCTGCATTTCTACAGGGTCCTTAAAAGTGAACTTGTTGGACTTTTGATAAACACTTGTTCGTTTATATTTTTTTTGATTGATTAATGCACGTAAATGTACTGATTAATAGTTCTTGCGAAGGCATTTCCAAAGTTCAAAAATTCGCAGTAATTCTAATAGTTACCTATTTGTCTTCAAAACTATATGAAAATATATGAAACTGTTAATGTTTTATAATAGCATATAAACTTTTTCTCACCAAACAACAATAAGTTTAAAAGTACTATTTTCTTATTTTCCACACAACTATTGAAAATTGGAATTGCCTTCCTTTTGTTGCAAGGTCCTTTCTCTTTTCTCAGAAGAAATCACAAAAAACTATTTAAGCATTATTTATAGAATTCTACCTAACAAACAATATAAAAATAACAAATCTTTTTTACTCTCACTAGGACATTTATAAGAATAAAAGAGAAGTTAAACCTAGAAGAAAAGGCGATCATTTTAGTGACACAGTTTTCTATTGCAATAAAAAAATTTAAATCAATGGACAAAACCAAATGAAGACAATAGAAACGTATAAACTAATTGACGATTGTATAAGATCATTGTAAGAACGAAATATCAAATTTAACGGTATTATATAAAAACAACATTAAAAATAATAATTTAATTTAGCAGAGAAACCCTGTAGAATAATTTGAAAGAAAAACATAATAATGACTCCTATAGCCTCCGCCGCATCCCACATTTCGACAGCTATTTTTCTCTGTCTCTCCTCTTTTATTGGTCTATCTTTCATTATGCCTCTGATGCCATTATTCCATGAGATTGTTAGTCTTCCTTCGTTTACTGCACAGTCTAGTGCTATTTTTGGCCATCTTTCATCGCCCATTCTCTGCACGTGTTTGTACCATATAAGTTGCCTGAATTCTACTTGGTCTATACTGCTGTATGTATACTCTTTCTGTTCTTCTCCTTATCTCTTTATTCTGGACCTGAACACTAGATAGACGGCATGCCCTTCGTAAGTACTCTATTTCTACCGTCTCTATACTTCTTTGTCATTCTTCGTCATTTGTATATTCTAAATTTAGTGTCTTATCTTATACTTTTGGACTATAGCAGAGAGTTAAGAGTACGGTTTTTTTTCTGCTGAGATCTGTTTCGTATTGTTTTTGAATTGTATTCTTCAGTTATAAAGTATTTGTAGTTAGTTGTTCTTCTTATCTGTCATAATTTGTCATTCTGGGCCATCGTGTTTTTCTTTTCTTCTTACCTTAAGGTATTCTGTCTATTTTCCTTAACATGTACATGGGTCATCTTCGTTTCCAGCTATAATCATCTGGTCGTCAGCGAAGTAGAGACTGGAAAGATGTTTGTCATCCATTTTTATTCCCATATTTTTTATTTTCATTTTCTATTCATTTAGGGTTTTTAAATATACATTTTAAATCAAGAGGGCGAAAAACTGCACCCCTGTTTTAAACCTTTAATTTCTTAAAATTGTTTCGATGTCTGTTTCCATTTTGTTTACGCATTACAGATTCCAAACTGTTCTCACGTATTAACTGTTGACTTTTTGAGTATCTCAATAAGCTTCTTTAGGAACACCGTGTTAAAAGCCTTTTGTAGATCGACAAATCTTGGGTGTGTATTTAGGTTATGGGCTTTACATTTATCCATTACTTGTTGTTGAACAAATATGTTGTCTAAGCAGGATCTTTCTATGCTGAATCTAATTAAACAATAATAATAATAACAAAGAAATCAAGAAGGGCGTATCTTAGTTGGCTTTGACGAGATATCTATGTTCGCTTTGACGAGATATCTATGTTTGAGTTCAATCAACATTTTAAAAATGAAAACTCTAAAACCAGATTATATATTCGATCTAATAAAACATAGTATCTTAGATACATATTTTTTATATAACATATAAATTGAGGATTTTGAAACTACAGCAATAAGAACTGCAATACACAAACCGTCATTATGGTTATAATTTGTAGATGATATTTTATCCACTTAGCCACACGAAAAGAAATCCCTCGCTGAGTTTCTACAACACGCCAAAATGAAATTTATTGTGGAGGGAGATGAGAATAGTAAATTTATTCATTGATAGTTGTTAATCAGGAAACCATAAACAACACCAGGCCATACCGTATGGCATAGGAAAAAAACACAAACAAATCAATACCTACATGCAGAAACTAACCACCGCATAGCTCAACTATAATCAGTAATTAAAACACTAATATACTGGCCCCCATAAATAAAAGAACATCAAGAATTCGTCGCTCAATTTTTATAAAAAAAACTAAGAAAGGATTAAAATTATAAAAAAAATTTCCTTCATTTGCTCCTCCACAATTTCTGAAGAACTCAGCAACTCGCCTAGGCATACTAGAAATCAAATCAATGTCAGCCTGAGGTATTGCATCCCAAGCTTATTAAATTCGCATTCTAATATCGATAAAGTGAGTGGGGAAGGCTGAAGATGGCCCAGTCTTCTGCCAATTGTATCACAAACTTGCTCAAAAGGTCATGGGAATTAGAAGGCCATGGAAGAAAATCAACATTAGCTAGCTCCAGGAATTCCATATTAACCCTAGCTCTATGCGGCTTTGCATTATCTTGCTGGAAAATGGGGTTTTCCAACCTTCTCAGATATTGCATTAATGTTGGTTCTAGAACTGTGTTAATATAGCGATTTGCGTTTAATGTTCCTGGAAAGAACACAAGAGGAGACTTACTTCCATAACCTATCGCCACTCATACCATCACTCCTCGTGTAAGAGCTGTATGGCATTCCACTGCAAACTGTAAATTTCCTCGTTCTCCTCGGCGACGTCTAACCATTTTACGAACATCGTGGGCAAACAAACAAAATCTCGATTCATCGCTAAAGATAGCCTCCCTCCATTTATTGACCCATTGTAGTCTCTCATTGCACCATTCCAAACTTATGGCGACGAGTTAACGGCAAACAACTGACCGAATGATCGAATTCTCCAGTAAACTGATCGAACAGAGATTCCTTGGTTAGTTGAACCTCTCCAGATGTCTTCAATGGCCTTTGTTGTTGAAAATTGATTCCGGACAGCGACGAGCCGAAGAGCTCGATCTTCACGTTCAGTAGTGTTTCTAGGGCGACCAGATCGTAATTTCCGCCGTTGTTCCTGTCACTCGGTCCATCTACGCCATCATCGAGATATGGTACTGACACTTCTGCCAGTTCGTTAGGCAATATCACGAATTAACAAACCTGCTTCTCTGAGCCCGATTACTCTACCGCATTCAAAATCGCTCAATTGTTGAAATACGCCATGCTGACAAAATGTGTTTGTTTAATTTAACAAAATTATATTAAATTTCTTTATTATTTTTTTACTCCAATGTAAATTGATCAAAAAGTTACCATTATTTTTTGTTGAAATTTTCATAAAAATTGAGCTACGTATTCTTGGTGTTCTTTTACTTATGGCGGCCAATATAGGTCTAGTTGCTGATCCATCAATACATAATCAGAAATTATAACAGTCAAAGTGGCATAAATGGAAAAAGGCGCCATAAAACTGAGGAAAGACTTTTGGTAATGGACTCACTTTCATATATGAGAGGTATAACGGATAACAATAATAAAAAACATAAAGATCGATTTCAATACAAAGATCAAAGAGTCTACGAAATCCTTTGTAAACATTATGACTTAACATTTGATCTATGTATGTTTATATTATAAATAGTATTATAAATAGGTACTTCAGCAAACATAGAACACTGTCAATACTGTAAAACAGAAACTTTTCACCTTATCATAAGCACAACATTACCTTCAAATAAGCCATCAAATATATTTCACAAACAGCAAAATTCTTACCAACGCAAAGTATTTCTGCACACAAATCTAGGAAGTACACATTTTACCTCATCGGCTCCCGATGCAAACTAGACAATAAGCAGTTAATGGTTTTAGTTTTAACAAACAATGAAAACAAGTCTTATTGAAAGACTGAAAGCTCACCATCGAGAGTGCACAACATTTATCTAAAATATAGAGGTTCCATAGGCAAATCTAATGTAAATGCACTTCATAGCCTCACAACAGTCACGGAAGCTTCACTACAGCACAAGGAGATTGCATTAGGTACTCGAAAACCGTAAGATCACTGCAGGTGTAGGGAGCCAAACAGAAACGGCAACCACAGCAAAAAGTTACCAGCAAGGTGGGGTTCTATCGTCTCTGTTATAGTGGTCGACAAGGGTTATTGTAAGAAAGGTTATGTCTACGATATAGCAATTGTCATTGCCCAAGATATCATCAATATCAATGGTGCCTGACAGAAATTGATATTTGAAAACAATTTGCAAAGCTACAGCGACACTATGGATATACCGCAGGCTATTTGGCAGATAGGGACCGAAATCCAAAATGATATATTGGCTGTACATTATGGTAGTAAGACTCATTATTACACATGGCTAACTAGTATGTAAGGTCAAGAAGCAATAGCACAAAAGAAGCTTTAAACCCTTCAGATAATTATCTGTCTTAGTATCACGGGGGATATGCATACCACACCTTCTGTAGCAATGGAAACTTTGCTAAACCTACTTCCCACGCACAAACAAATCTAATGAATGCAATGAGACTAGACTAGCATGGCATAGGCCATAGAATCATGCAATAAGCTGTGAATCGGATTAAACTAGAGTTCCTATAAACCCCTTTGGTCGGAATTACGTCGGAAAAGACAGACCGAATAAAAAAACTAAAACATCACTGTATATTCTGGTATACAGATGCATCAAACACGAAAGCGGGCTTCGGAATTGGTATGTACAGGCCTAAATACAGGGAATCAATTTCTTAGAACTCTAAACAAGCTTTGAACCCAGGACAACAAGTTCACGGAAAGAGCTGCGACTACCATGATCGGACCAAAGCCTACATCTGAGCTACAAAAGCACATAGGAAGGGCGTGGTTTAAAAGTGCGAAAAAATGTGCCAAATGGGGCATTGAAAAATACATCAGGTCAAAGGCAATCAAAAATGTTTATTGTTTGGCGAGAGCAGTGCCAAAAAGCTTTTGCGACTTACTAAAATCGGGATAAAACTGGTAACAGGACAGGACATTTCCCAGTGAAATACCATATTTAGAAGATGGGTAAAGTGGTCAACACCACTTATAGATGATGTGGATTGTCAGAGGAAGCGGCCGAGCACATTCTATGTATATGCTTAGCGCTGGCTATTACCAGACTGTCCTTAACAGGAACAATGGCAAGAATGCCAGAACCAATCAGGATATGGCCTCCTAGAAAGTAAATTGACTTCCTGGGAACACACTAGTAGTAGGGTATTACTAGAACAGATATAACTAGGTTTATCTAAATCTGATCTATTTAAAACATTTTACATTTTTAAAACGAATGTAACTTTTTTGTAATATCGCCAGTTTTTATGAAGTGCGAAAGTACTTGAGAATATAGTAACTGTTATAAACAAGTTTGGACGTAGTTATAGCAATTGAATTTAGAATACGTATTTGTATTTGTATTTGTAGGAACATTATTTGTATGATTATATATAAATATATATTATTAATAATTCAATGAAAATAATTCTATCAAAATTTATTTATTATTCAATAAAACATTAATACATATGCATATCTTACACATGCAGGCGAGTGACGCCCAGCCAAATAAGAAAGTATGCTGGTGTGGGAAAAGGGACTACAAATATTAATATACCATCATCAGAACATGAAAGCGTAAACACTCGAGAAAGATAGGGTCCATTGAAACGTTAGTAATAAAAGTTTATTATAGGTAACCACAAATTGTCATATGCATATAATACTACTTTAGAATACTAATATTGAAATAATTCAGGAATAGAAAATTTAGTAACATCCTTAAATGAGAAAATGCACGTCCTTTCAAAGTCGATATATTAATTGATAAAATAAAGTTATAGCTTGGTAATTACCAATCTGTACGAGGTTTGAAACATTTTCCGCAATTCTTTTTACTTTTATATCGTTAAAACGTAGCAACTATAAATAGTTTCTCTCTAACTTCTTCCTTTACTAACGGAATTATTTTTAATACTTTTATATTTATCTTGATAATAAAGGACATGTAGCTGAAGCACGAGTTAACAGAAATGACCTATTATTGGAGATAAGAAATGTGAACACGGCCGTAAATCAGTCATTAATTTAATTACATCTGTGTACTCAGAAAATCGGACGCGACACGATTCTAGGAGCTGAAATGAAGGAAAATATAAAAGTTAGAAATCTAACCCTAAAAGAACATGTCGTCTCGTAAACACATATCAACAGATTTATTACTTTTATATTTTGTGATTACTAATTTGAAGTGTTATAAAATATTTTAGTATAAAAATAACTATTTTTTTTTTTTTTTTATAAATATTATATGTTAACCATAAGGTATAATAAACTTTAATTTAGAAAAATATATAAAGTTTTGCAATTATTTTATACGTAAATATATGTGTTTATTTTAAATTTGCATAATAAATAAAACTTTGGTTTGCATTAAAAATCAGGGCATAGAACAGCATGTGAAATTATTTTATAATATTTTAATAAACATTGCATACATATAATTGATATAATATATTTGCTATAAACTTTATTATAAAATATGCGCTAAGATTAGACCCTTAAGGTATCTATAATTATGCACATAGTTAATTATGTTCACAATGTTCGGCTCTTTACACGTTGCCTTTATCCGTGCTTAATCCTATTATCTTACAATTTAAAGTCGATGCAGCGAGCACTGATTCCTTAAAGGGATCCCCTCGCACATTGTATAATTATGTTATAATGGATAAACACATAGTCAGCACAAATATAAAGAGCTGAAATTTTCAATTTTTTCTAAATATATCTCTATATTTTAAGTAAAATAGACTACATAGCTATTTAACTAATCCTCTTAAGCACATATCTTATGGGAGTTTATTTGCTCTTTACAATATTTTGGTAATTATGACATAACTTAGTTTTGACCTTAGTATTTTTTTAAGTAGGATGTGAAACAAAATAAATGCATTACAAAATATTGATAAATATGATTGGATAGTATTTAAAGAAATTGAAGTACACTGACGAGCATAAAATTAGAGTCACTCCGTTATTTGAAGTTATTTTAGATTTTTTTTATTTTTTATGTGTTATTTTGTTGTAACAGTTTACTAACAGATTGCTTGAATAAAAAAAATTATATTTGGTTGTTAAAAGTTTATGGATAGTAATGAAAATTAACAATTTTAATTTGATATGCTAAGTAATGAAAATGAACAAGTTTACTTTGATATGCCTTTTTTGAAACAAAAGCAAGTTTAAGGACAGAATAGTCTTTGTTTCTATGGTGTCATCTATTAGTTGCAAATTGTTTGTGTATTGTTGTCATAATTAATGTTTTGCAATGAGCATAAATCCTGTTGTTGCGACACGAATTGTGGCGGCTTTAGAAGACGACCGCGGTCAGCGCAAAACTGCAAGAAACATTGGTGTCGTGTGTGCAACGAGTATGGTGGCGGTACGAAGGGACTAGTCTGCTCACTCGAAGACCTGGTTCAGGGCGAGGCAAGACTACAACTGCTTGAGATGACCGCTTTTTCGTTTCTAGTGCTTTGAGAAACCGAACGGTCAAGGCAGTTTCCCTTCGAAATCATCTGCAAGGAGTGAGAAATGTAAACATAAGTGAGTGGACAGTTAGAGGAGCCATGAAGGCTGTTGGATCATCTTCTCGAACTAGAGCTACTGGACCGATGCTTTCCCGTGAACACCGGATTGCGAGGTTAAATTTTGCACGAAAACACTTGGTTTGGACAATACAGGATTGGAGTCGCATATTGTTTTCCGATGGACCGCAATTTAGTCTTACGGGCTCAGATAGGCGTATAAGAGTATGGCGACGGCAATGCGAAAGATATGCTCAAGCGTGTATTGCCCAGCGACTTCAATTTGGTGTAGGATCAATTATGGCATGGGGAAGCATATCTTTTGACATTCACACGGAGTTAGTCTTTATCGAGAATGAAACGTTGACTGCGCACAGGTATCTGACAGAGGTTCTAGAAGACCATGTTTTACCGTTCATGATGATTCTTGGAAACGACGCAACATTTATGCATGATAACACACGAACCCACACTGCTCAGATAGTTACTGAATATCTTGATAAATGTCAAATCACAAGATTTCTTTGGCCTTCTGGCAGTTCAGATTTAAACCCGATTGAGCAAATTGGGATGAGATGGAAAAACGTTTACGAAGACATATACCGCCCCCAGAATTTCTAGAGGGCTTCGCGATATACTGGTGCAGAAATGGGATAATCTTCCGCAAAATTTGATCCAATATCTGATCGAGAGCATGCCTCGTCTATCGCAAGCTGCTATCACTGCCAGAGGAAAGAATACTCATTACTGAAGTCCGTAAGCTCTCTTTTGTTTAAAAAAAACATATCAAAGTAAATATGTCCACGTAAAAAACTAAAAATTTCTAAAATAACTTTAAATAACGGAGTGACCTTAATTTTATGCTCGTCAGTGTATTACATTGTGATGCAAAGTGGTTTAACATGCGATGTTTTCATGAGCGCTTAATGACATTATACGAGCTTCGATAATGGTGAAAATATTAAATTGGTCTGATTATTAAGTAGACTAGTGTTAAAAACAGATAAAGCCTTTGTCTTTATTTCAAAAATATAAAAAAATAATAATTTAATTTTTGTTTTGATCTAAGCCTTCTCTAATCTTTTTGTTACAGGGTACTCATTTCACATTATTTTGTTCAATACAAATGCTCATAAAGGATATCCCAACGAAAATTTATATTTAGTGGACCATTTTAAAAGCTATTTATCAAAAGTGTAATCATTACTTATAAACTACATAATTTTCATATGTATATCTTAAAAGAAATAATTCAAACACTAAAATTTCTTATAATGGTTCGTCACGTAGACTATTTGATGGCTGCCATTTCACAATGGATATTTTCTTTCAAGCTCGTCAGAGCATATTGGTAATATTAGCGTAAACTTTAAATTTGACCCCACAGAAAAAATGCCTTACGTTTTATTAGAACTTCGTAGATGCCCATTTATGTCACCTCTCCTGGAGATTAATTTTCCAGAAATTTTTAATTTTACTGGCATTCTCGAGCTTTAAGACTTGTACTAATTCAATTTTAAAGGAATGCAGCTTTAGGTTTTTGCTCAAAGTATGGGGTAATGATGACCTAGGCTTGTGCTCTTCCGAATTGAAAAGTTTGGATCGTCACAAATGTTTCACGTCGTCTGTCGTACTTGATGGTTTTGATGGACCCGTTTTTGGTTTTGCCACTGCTGAACCTGAACCTCTTTAAGGGTTTTTACCCATTTTTGAATAAGAGTTATGTTTGGTACCTCATTTAAGTGGTGAAAACCTAGAACATTTCAAGGTTTACTACGCGCTGCAGTCGCCGAATTACAATGTTTGTAAAATTCTCGCATGCATCTCTCGTGGTCCGCTCCCGAGAAATGCTTCACAGGGACAAAATTCCCGAGGACCAGAAAACCGATATACATATCACCACATCCCTCGTATATGTTGGGTTTACACAATTAAGCTAAAGTAATATAAACTTTCTTTTGGGATACTTTGAGTAAGCTTAGCATTATGTTATACCGCTTAATCTTTTGTCATCATTTACAAATTTAACAATGCCATTTATGCCAACTGTGGTGGCAGCATTAAATTTTTTAAGTACGTTACTACTTAGTATTAATTATACAATACCAGAAAATATAAGCCACATGATTGTAGAGAAAGTAATAGAATTACTATCGAGGTGTGAAAATTTTATTTTACAGCCAGAGAGAGAACAACATCTTTATTTGGACAAACAAAAATACATTTAGAACAAATAAATTTTAATTTAAAATAAGGGTTAGTCCGTCCGTTTGGGCTATCCATCTTCGGTCTTTCTGTCCTATCTTGACTCTAATTTAAATAAAACAAAGAAAAATTGCTGTTTAGCTTAATTGTCCGGATGATATGAGCTAATGAATTGATGAAGAGTGATTGATGGGTGGATATTGGGGTTTCGGGGAGTGCAGAATTTTTTTTGACGATTTTACAGCCACTTTGAGAGAATAAAGGTAATATAACAAGTAGGGTTCTGGTGGGCACAAGGAAGGTACGTTATTCTTATAGTATGAGTTTTGGGTCAAAAAATAAAAATAAATGTAGTTGATGCTTGAAGCCATTACATGGTCATTTTCAAACTACAATCAAAAACCGTGTGTGATAACAACAAAGTGAATTTTATTTATCGTCCTAAAAATAAATGATTATTTCCGAAAAAGTGTTTTGGAATGAAAGGGCTAAAAGTAACTGCCAAAATAAATACGCTGTTAAGAACAGCGAAAGGAAGGCACGAAATAAATATAAAACAGTAAAAAGAATTAAAATGTATTTCTTTTGGCATTTACTTTTAACATAATTTTCACCAGGAGATAAATATATAAAAAAAGTATAAAATTTGAATAGATCGCATCTATGGTAATACCTTTTATTATGTATGTTTTTTTAATTAAGGAAAAATGATCATTACTACTGAAAATAATATAATTGCCACTTCTTAAGCAGCAAGTTAGGATATAGGCTTATAGGTTTAAGTCAAGTGAAAATGTTAAAATTCAAGATAGAGAAAACATATAGATTGAATGAAGAGAATACTATCGAAAATAGGGCCAAAGAATATAAGATAAAAGAGGAGAACATGATACTCGAGAATATATTAAATGGAGATAGCTGAAAATGAAACGAAGAATTATAAATTATGAATTAAATTATAATTAACAGAAAAGTATTATAACGTGTTTTCTACTGTGAAGAGGTATAATATAGGATAGGTAATTAATTACTGTATACGGATATGTTATGGTATGTAGGCCCCGATTTCGTCCATTATACAGTTTCAGCTATTGGGAGAACTAGCTCTCCAGCCACACTACTCCTTTGACAAAGTTGAGGATTTAGGTGGGAAACAGGCCTTCCAGGTTGGCGGGGGTTTCGGCCAAGATATGCCTAGCAGGATCTTACTTTGGCCTACTTTGTCTCGTTCGATTGTGTGCGCTAGTCGCAAAGCAAGTGCACAGGCGCACTTTTGTTAGCGGCACGAGTCGTGGGTGTTCTAGATGCGGTTAGTCTAAATTTTTAGACACTAGTCGTACTCGTGGTTTTAGCTAAAAGGGTTAATGTAGCTAGAATAAGATATAATCAAAGAATATGCTCGGACTCCACTTGCATCTTCTGCCGTTGGGAGTTTCAGCAACCCCCAATACAAAGAGGTGTTTCTTTAACTAACAGTTTCTAGTTAGGATACCAGTCAGGGATTTTTTGTTTTACCTGGATAGATTAACAAATTATTGAGCAACTTTAGCGTTGGATGTTCGAATTGTGTTTTGAGATTGGTCATGGCAATCGTTCCCTTTCATGTTTTAGTAAGCCTTGATCTAGGATAGGGCAATTATATTATCTACAGATACCGTCTCCAGTGCCATAACACATTCATTTGTCAGTCTTGATGAGACCTTGGGAGGTGTTAAAATAGAAATGCTACTTTTAGTATCTATGTGGATGCAGATGTTTATTTTAACCCCAGCTCAGTTATTTTTTGAGCCCTAACAAGTATCTCTGTGAGTTTCGTCTGGATGATCGTAAAGTGTTCCACCAAGGGTGTTTTCAGTTCCATATTTAGTTCGGAAGAATATTTGTCTGCACCTATTCCTTTGTTTTTTTGCTCCATCCGTGAATATGTGTATAGTAACTTCAGGAGGCTCAGAGTTGTGTGACGTATATTATCTTTCAAAAAGGTAGTAGTCCAAGTAGCACGGCCCTGACGTTTCCCTAGAAAAGCATTCCACCGAGTCGCTCTTCCAAGGATTACCTAATTTAGGCCGTTGTCTTTTACTCTTATCGCTGAACTTAGGGGCCATCTTCTGTATATCTAAATTCAGGGCAGACAATAACGCCTTAATTGCTGACGTCGGTTTGATGTGCACGGCGCCAGTAATTTCCATATATACTAGCCGTTGAATGTGCTGTAGCTTACTTCTTAAGGTATACTTCTTGGTGATTCTGGTTGATAGTCCCCAGCGGAGTACTGATTCGGTTAAGCTTCCTGGTGTGTATGCCTATTGATTTGGGTGAAGAGGATTTGTTTCTGTATACTATCCTTGATGGTTTGGGTATGTTACCGTGCACGGACGATGCATGTGAATGTTTGAGAGCTACGAATTGAAATATAATAATAATACTGATAATCTAACAATTCAATAAGGATTTATTTCTTGATTATTTATAAATTACATAACTACGATTAATAATAATACGGTGAAACTATAACGATATTAACTCTAGCAAATTACATAGTATACGATTGGAATTACAATACTATAATGCTCTTAATATAATAATTCTCTTAATACTCTTAATATAATAATGTTAATGAATGAGGTGATGAGTCCTATTTATAATATAATAAACGCTGAGCTAATTAGAATGACACCTGGTGCATGATGCAATCTTTATTGCGCATTAATTAAATGATAAGTTAGTTATGCATATGAGATGAATAATAATAATTGTTTGATAATGAAATTTCACAATAAAATGTCTATTGTGGCCGCAAGGTTACTTATATATAAAACTCACACTCGTGCTTTGAGAAGGGCTCAATCTAAAATATTCTTGCGAGAAACACAATGAATTTAGTCTTCAAATGAAAGACACTTATTTGATGTATTTTTTTTAAATATAATAATAAAGAAACAAAAAATAACGAAACAAATAATGGCAGTGAAAATACAAAAGAAAAATAATTACACAATTAACAACTAAAAATATTTGAATTTTCGCACAACAAGACTGACTGATTATTAAACAAGTAACTGTTAGACGGTTGATTCACACGGGTGATTTGAAAATTGAAAAATAACACAATTGCGATTAATTGGCAAAATGATTTTCCAACTGGCGCTTTTGCTTTTGGTGATGATTGACTATTCTTGGTTAATGACAACAAGAGACTTTGAATGACTCTTTGAGACTGTAAATGACTGACCTTTTTAGACTGTGTATTGACTGCTTGTTTGAAACTTTGAATGCTTATGAGTAAACTTCGATTGACTGTTTGAGGCTGTTTTCATCCCTCTATTATTCTTCCATCATCACCTTCCAGCAACCACCCCTCCATGACTTTGTTGAAGGAAGGGGTGTTTTGTTATGGTTTTAACTGAAAAATGGCGTATGCGGTCTGTTGCGGGGAATACTAATATTATTAACACTCGGTATACTATTTATATTATTTAGACTATTAGCTATATCTACATATACACTTTTGCATTTCTACATACGCATAAAGGACTATGTTTGTTGGTATTAATATGGCGAGGCTGACGAGTGTGCGCATATATATGTAGAGGCGCGCAAGTGGATTTATTTTGTGCCTTTAAGTAATATTGGGGTATCACAGTATCTATTGAGTATGTGTTAATTTATGCTGGAATTGAATTTGAGTAGAGCTTTGCTGTTTTATTGGTGTTTCTGCTTTCTCACACTTAGTAATGTGATTAGCATCACAACATATAATAAGACGGGTGTTGGTTTCACAATACCTGATCACAAACTCCAATTCAAGCGAACCTCTCCTTCGAAAGCTTAAGTATACCCTTCATGTTAGTGGGAGAATATATACATTCGTGCACCATTTAATTTAATGCAACATCGAAGATTTTACCTTTAAAATTATTCAGTCTACCTGTTTTTGGATTAGGATTTGGTATTATTTGAATTATTGAATTATATTTAGTTCCTTCGCTTTTATTATATGAATTAAAAAGCTGTGTTAATGGTAAGTTAATTCTAGGGTTGTTCATTTATTAGAACATAAGAGTATATAACACTCACCATTTCAGCATGAGCTGCTGTCCTTATCTTCCCTTGGGGTTATGTCGATGGTTATTTTTTATTATTAAGTGTGACAAGTTGAAATTTCTATCTAAGACGATACTTTCCATCCATGTTACGCTGTTATAAAAGGGTGATTTCTTCTTTTGGAACTTACATTACGATTATTCTCCCCTCGTGTTATTCTTTGGCGTGGAAGGTAGACAACCCATCTATTATCAGCTCTCAGTTCTGACCAGCCAGGTGCTTTATTTATTGCTCCATATCCAGAGACTGACCGGATAACCATAGTGGTAAACTTTGCCAACCTCAGGAGGTGGTCAATTTGGATCACCGATATTATTGCCTCTGTCCGTGGGGCTAGTTTTTGAACTAACTTCGAAAGCCAGTCTAGAGATGATTGATCTGCACAGGTTATCTACTCGGAGCTCAGCCACTGATCGAAGATGAAGCTGATATCGTCAGATATGGCTTTAGTCAATTCGGAGGCGAGAGAGCTATATCCAAGATTTTTACCATGTTCTCTGTAAGTTTTCCCAGATTCCCAGATTTTAGCAGTCAATTAATGCCTTTTAGCAGCTTCCTTGTAGCTGGGTCTTGTGGTCTACTACCTCTACTTTCCCTTTACTTAAAGTTCGGCCCAGGAGACATATTAGCAAAGTCATCCGATCTGTTCCTCTTCTTATATTTTCCTGATCCTCTAGCTCTCGCAAATGTGTACACTCTCGGCAGGGCCTTTGTTTTCTCAGGGGGTACCAGCGATCATCTATCCTCTACTTGGCTCGTGTCCACAGTGCTAATGGAAGGTCCTGGCTTATGACCACCTGAGCCGAAAGACTTTCTTTTAGTTTCAGCTTCGCTAATCCTTGTCTGGAATTTTTGAGTTGTGAAAGAGGTATCTGATACAGAAGAGTTAACAAAGTTATCCTTCAGCCTCGTCAGTTTTTTGCGACATGTCTGAAGACACGCCCACTAGATGTTTTACAGTGATTTTAAATTCCATGCAGGTAATATTTAAAATTCTCGTCTCATACAAACCCCAATTACCACGAAGCCATTAACTGTTTCGTTCAGCCAGGGTTGCTGTTGAGATATAAATCCAAGTGTGGAGAGATCGTGTGCTCCGAGAGAGTGACGAATCTAATCTGAAAAAAAAAACAGCTGCATCCTCATTCTTATACTTGTAATACTATATTAACTTGCTATTTAAAGAAAAATCAATAAATCAATATTTACTTGCTGTTTAGAAACTGCCAAGGTAGAAAGAAATTCACATAAAACAATACTCTATTTCTTTTATCTCATAATTATCCATTGACAACATATAAACTACAACTTAACTTTATAATCAGTAATAAATTTTGGGAGTGATCTTACCTAAAATTAAATTTTTGCACAATTCATCTAATAATAGAAACTTCTTTATATGCAAGTAAAACATTTCTAAAAATAATTTCGGCCATAACATAGAATGCTTATACAAAATTTTTACTGTTACCTTAAATATAAAGCATAAACCTGACACTAGGCTAAAAACTAAGGTATTAAACAGATCTTCTTAATAGCTATCTATTTGATTAAAACCATAATATGTCATCACGAGGTACCAATTAGTATTTATTATTAAGTATATTACTTAAAACTTATATGCTGGTAACATTGCAAACAATAGAAATATATCTGATAAATACATAATATGCAATAAGGCTAATAACATTCTTTTAGAGAAAGAGTAATATCCATATAAAATAAAATTATTAGCTAATAAAACATGATTGGTAAATGGAATTGTTATAATAATATAAAACTGTTTTACATTTATTGATATTTATTGATACTAATGTTGTAGTCTATAAAATAAATTAGGTTGTAACTAGTAAAGCAGCAATTTTATAGTATATATTGTTAACTACCATTTGGTCAACTCGTTAAATAATAAATATTAATTTGCGTTTAATGTATATTGCACAACATAAATTTTAATTGTTTTTCGTTAAACGGGGTAATTGTCAAAATGATCTGATATTTCCATGAATTTAAAACCGTAAATTTATCGCCGTGTTATTTGCCAAACAATGCTGTATTATGTAGGCATTTTTGAGGGTTGTTCCGTCATCAACGAGTGCGCGTTGAATATATACTGACTACACTCAAAATACAGCCGATTCAATTGCTGACATGAATAATTATTAGCCATGCCAATTGAATCGTTTACAGTTTTTATTCGAATGCGAAAACCCTCGGGCAAAATTATATTTTCAATTACAAATTACCCTGAAGTAATAAAAATAAAACGGTTAATAAAACGATATTCCAAATACAATATGTATTATTCGAAACTCCTTAACGTTTCTACATAAATATTAAATATTATTTGTTTGTTTAGGTATTTTAAAATAGAATATATATGATGTACGAACGTATTTCATCGTATATAATGTAAAATGTATTTAAGATCAATTTACATATATTTATTTTTTAATATACGAGCAAAATGTATGGGGTTTTAAATTATAAATATGGACTAAATGTTTATGTCACATTTAGTCAATCTTAAATCTAAATCAATTTTAAAATTTGAAAAATACATAACTATTTACTCCAGCATATTGTAATTCTGTAGTCTTTGTTTAGTGAAAAAGTTAACATAAAATAGCATTTACTAATTATTATATATATTAGTATATTTACAATAAAACTCAATATTTGTATAGACTAATTAAGTAACATAATAACTTCTACTAGGCTATTTGAGCAGTAAAATTCAATACAAGTAATAGACCTATTATTACATTAATAACTAAAAGAAACCCAGTATATTAGTGAATTTTTAAATATATAATTTCTTATTGTTTTTCCACTTGGATAGAAAACCGAATATACCTAAAAACTATATGTCGTCTAGAATATTGAATACATTTGGAAGTCATTAATGAAAATCAATATAATGCGTTATATGAATCGGAATAAATGTCGTCAGTAATTAAAGGTTTAGCGTAAAGCAATTTTCCACATTTTAGGCAATTGTTTTCCATGGCTTTGAATCTCATTAATTGTAAATCCGTTCCAATTATATTTATGATTTAATGGGTGTATATTAAATAAAGGGAACACACATTTCTATTTATTATTTTCGAAATGTGCCGGTGTTGTATACAAGAACATAGTATACACTACATTTCATTTTGTTTACATAAACATTTAAATCATGTGCACCGTATAATTTCATATTTATAATAATACCCCAGAATTTAGTATTTAGTATTCACGAACAAACGAAATATTATGACAAAATTAGTATTCAACCACAAATAAACTTTGTTCACGATTATTTGTAATTGTAAATATTATCCTTGTATACACATGTTTATTAAAAATTGATCACTACCACTAAGTAATTTATATGTACTTTTACATGTCAGAACATAAAATGAGATAATAATTGATTACAATGATGTACGGAATATTATATTATTTTGAAACCTTATATGATATGCTAAGCAAATATCAACTAAAGAAATATATTACTCTGACGATTACATAACACATATTACCTTAGAATTATAATAAAAATTCTTTAACATTAATAATTTTATGAAAATCAAAGGTAGCATCTAAAATTTCATATTGCTAATATATTATTTAGGACATATTTTTCAACATATATTTGGCAATATTCTCGTTACTTATTGATTTTAAAAATGTTTGATTATGCACTATTTTATTGATAAAAATTATTTATCAATGTATTTTGTATCTAAGAGTTTATAACTACATAGTAAAAATGCGTAAGATGCATTTAAAAATGCTTCTGTCTTATGTATAATATTTCCTAAAAAGTGTTTTTATTGTCACATAATGTTCACTTTAATCAACAGTGTATAATATTCGACATTTAAAGTGGATACAATATTAATGACTTGAGTAATATAGGTGGAACAGATATTAGTGTAGTTATTATGAGATTCATAATTTAAACATAACCTACATTTTAAACACAACAACACTCAATTGCAAAAATTCACTATTCGCGGTTTAAAGAAAATAGCATAAAATATAGGACTTTAATTAGATAAATGAATATGTCGGGGTACCGGACATAGCCTAGTAACTGTTTCTGTAGTCCGCGTCAACCTGTGAAGAGTCGTGCTGATATACACACTTCCCCTTTGGTGCTGATATCGTACCGATGAAGTAACCAGTTTATGCTGAGTTTTGAATAGGCTGAAACTCTGTTAAGTTTCCAACAAACGCGGTGAAGGGGCCAACTTCATAAGTAAAATTTTGTGGTGAAGTGATTCTTCGCTCGATTTAGGAAATATCAGTCACACCAGGTATGATTTCCTCCACTTTGGTGAGAGGCCTCTAAGGTGTTATCTAACTAAAGAAGCTATGGTGTGACCTTAGGAAGGAAGTTCTCAGCTGAGACGACGGTCCTCAGATCCCTGCTCAAATATTCTGCGGCTGAGATAGGCAGTGCTCAGTCCAGTGCTATTGAAGACGTGAGACGGCAGCTAATTTAGTAGGCCAGGAATCGTTCCCACTAAGTTGGCAAGTTGAGACTTCATATTGCGAGTATTCCGTTCCACCGGGTTGACTTGCGGGTGGTAAGACAAAGTACTGCTGTGCTATAATCCTAAGCTATGATTTGTTGCACTATACATATATATGTATAAGGAACTGTCGGATATGCATCGACGAGGATTTTCGTAGCTTAGAACAAGACCTCATTTAGTAATGCAATGGATTTTTGCAGTAGTAGGATTTTGACCCATTCGTTGGCGATGTTTTTCACTATGGGGATGAAGGGGTATCCCTCTAGAAACGCAAACAGCGGTATGAATAGGTCATACGAGGTCGTATCGAAGCACCGAGTCGGGGCTGTAGTCTGGATTAATTCTGCGGTCTTCAGGTTACTTGATTTGTAACGCTGACATCGGATACAATATTTGAGGAGTGTTCAATATTATCTCTTTTCTTCCAATAGTAACGTTGTGATAGTCTGTGGTAAGTTACGTGAAATCCATAATGAACTACGGTCGTATTCTTTCATCATGTCTGGGACTTCTTCCTTCGCGATACATTATTATACGTCCTCGTTGTCAAAGTTCAGGGTGTATCGCTCAGTACTGCTTTTTGAGGAGGTACTCTTTATTTCTCCAATAAACGAAATCATTCCGTTTTTGGCTAAGTTTCAAGAGCGTCAATAATTTTCTTCAAACCTCCATCCTGATATTGTGTTATTCGAATATCGGCGGCGCCTCGTTGTAGCAGATCAACCTGAACTAGATTGATGTCGGTAATGCATCTCAGTATTCTGGATAGTGCATTTGCTAAGAAATTTGATCTTTCAGGAGTGTACTTGATTAGAACTGCTCCGAGGGTGTAGTTGCCAGCGATGGTTCTCAAAGGCTGGCTTCATTGGGGCAGTGCTTAGTAATGTGTTCATTTGTTTTATTTTCCCCTCATATCCAGGTGGAGTTCTTTTTATAGAGGCTTGTTGTCGGCCTGCTAAGTCATCAAAGACGGGAATTAATCAGCGATTTAGATGAATGAAACAGCTTCCTTACGATTCTGAGGATTCTTCTACGTAGTGATTGCTCGAATACGCTCAGGATTCATCCATTTGATATGATGTGGCCTAGATATTTTATTTATTTGGGACATAGGTTGTGTTTCTCTCTGTTTGCTGAAATCGATATTTCGGTCCCAAGCTTAAGGATATCCTTTAGGTCCTGAAGGTGTCGTTAGAGAAAGATAATGTCATGCGAGTATTCGGACGTGGGGCCCCTTGGCTTGAAGGCTATGAGTTGGCCGCTAGAAAGTAGCCGGTGCCCGAATGACATTCTTTTATATTCAAATAGTACAAAGAGGCAGGTGAACACGGTTTTCTCCATGTCCTGGGTTGCTACCGGAATATGCCACTATCCACTTCTTAACCCATTCGCTGCGCAACACGTTTTGAAATTTTGCGACCACTATATTTCAGTGGTTGCGAGTTTATTCGTGTTAAACAGTCTGAGGTACAGTCGAACGTTCTTTATCAGCTATGTCGGGACTTAAGAGGGGAAATATGTTATAAAGAAAATTTAAAAAATATATTTCCAAAGGGTTTGTTCATATATTTACTTATAGCACAAGTTTATAAACAATTATTTTTTGTATGAAAATCCTCAAAGCAAGGCACAACACATAAAGAAGTGTTACAGGGTTCACATATATAACGAGATTCCCTTCTGTTTTGCTTTTTCATGCATACAATACAACGTCTTGTTGGGTTCGGTTTTGATTTTGTTGCAGGAAAGAATGTTGGAAAATGCCTAGCTGATAAACGTAATGGTGAATTGGAAGCTTCTGCAGATCGCTTACCAGCATGATTGCGTAGTTTTCCTCACGGTTTTAGTTGTACTCAGTATATCAACTTTTATCAATAGCGCCCATATTTTTATTGTAGTCTAAAATGGAGATTGGCTTGAGAACTTTTTCACCTGAATTTATATCAATTTTATCAGAAGGGATGAATTGATTGGTATGCATTGTAGACAAAAGTCTAACATCTCGCTTGTCATGCCATTTGATTGCTAATAGATTTTAACTTGCTTTACTTTCAATTTTACATGCCTTCAATTCCTTATACAAAACGGGCATATCCTTACGATTGGCTCTGACAGTGCCACATGCATTGGTTTTATTTTCAAATAAAGGCAAAAATAGTGCGGGGCTTGTATATCAATTATCGACATACGCTGTATGGCCTTTATTCAAATAGCCTTTTATAAATGTTAGAACTATATTACCAGATTTGCCAAGATTCTCTATATCAACATTTGCAATTTCTGTTGTTCCTCCAGTGTATATAATGAAATCTAACACGTAACCCGTCTTACAATCACACATTATAAATAGCTTTATACCAAAACGATGTCGTTTTGATGGAATGTACTGTTTAAAAAATAAATGTTCTTTGAACAACATAAGACTTTCATTTATACAGATGTTTTGAAATGGGGTGAGAGTTTGTTAAAGGTATTTAACAAGTGGTCAAAAATAATTCTGATTTTACGCAAAGAGTCTCCCTGAACGGGCGCTGATATATTTTCAGTGAAATGAAGTAGCCGCAAAAGTAATAAATAACGATCTCTTGACATTATTTGAGCAAAAGCTGGGGTTGATCGCAGCCACTCGTGTGACCATTAATCATTTAACGTTGGTTTTTTTTAACCTGAGACATGACCATACTGATTTCAAAGAAACAATACATTTCTTTAAAGTATGTGTCCTTTCATCGCTTGAGACGAGATTTATCTTTTGTTCAAGTTCGTTTGTTCAGCTATCTCTCTCATTATAGTTTCGGTGAAAAACATTTGAAAGCACTCTAAATCCGTGGAAGCAGCGTTACTCCTCGTGGGCCCCCAGTGTACATTATCGAAATCATGAATTGTTGGAATGAAGGATTCTGCATCATTCAATTTTTTCTCGTTATTGGTCAGCTTTCGTTTCTATTGTTGCTCTTCAGTGCCGTCAACTGTATTATCAGAATCATTGCTGTCTTCTTCTGAGAGCATTTCATTAACCAATTCCTCATCGCTATCACTCCGCATCATTATTTCCTCCAATTCCGCATAATATTTTTTGTAGCCATCTTCGATTAAAAATTTGTAAAAATCATAATAAATTAAAACTGCAACCGTTCGACATCATCATCGAGTACACTCCTGACAGATCAAATTTCTTAGCAAATGCACTATCTAGGATACTGAGCGAGCCGCATCACCGGAAACGACCTAGTTCAGGTTGATCTGCCACAACGAGGCAAAATTTACCATAGACTATCACAACGTTACTGTTGTAAGAAGAGAGGTGATTTTGCCAAATATCTCAAATATTGTATCGAATGTCAGCAAGTTCTACAAGCATCTGAGCACGATGCATGGTTAAGATTCTGACGTTGCAAAAAATTAAATATGGAGGGTAGGACACGCTCGTAGACTTCAGTACATATGCAATATATGGCGTAAATAGTCGAATATATACGTGTAGAGCAGCGAAAGGGTTAACGTATGATGCCCACTGAATCTGCTGTTTCAACACTTCTTTCTTGGGTGGTGGCATTAGGTATGGCCTGGTGCGCTTTTCTCGGTGTATTTTGAAGTTATCCCAAAGTGGGATTCGATTTGGCGCTCCTAAACTCTTCCTTATTACTCTCAATCAAAGATAGATTATGGCAATATCTATTGATTTCGGGTTAAACTGAAGAATCCCTCTTAGGTCGCATTTTCTAAGTGACTCCTATAATAAGCATTACTCAGGTTCTCTTATATTTGAGCTGACGGCTGGCTTTTCCATCCTAAGTTTCACAGTGAGTGTGAATTCCCTGTAAATGTTGTTTGACCCATGTCTATCACAATGCCTGACTACTCCATGAAATCGGTCTCTTAGATAGTGTTGTCGAAGTGATTTTATTCCTAATTATGATATCGACATCGGTCTTAAGAATCGCGTGCTATGCCCCTTGGCAAACAAATTGTGAAACAACACCAAGTATGTTGCTTTAACCTCTAATTAATTTAAAAATATTTCACCACGGGTTAAAGAAGAATTTAATTCGTCGTAAAGTGTAAACCCTTTCTTTGCGGAAATGATAGTAGTTTCTTTTCAGCGGATAATATAATTTCAGGATGGCGACGGTAACATAGCATTGCGTATGCTTCCAATACGTACGGCCTGTGTGTATCTAGGGCTAATTCTATAGGATGTAGTTCTGCTGCATCTCGTGCATTTGCTATGCATTGTATTCAGTTTTCTGCACCATAACTTTAGATGTTGTTTCTTTCGAAGGGGCTGGCGCGTTCACGGAGCTTCTTTCGGTATTCCTTAACTTTGTTGCCGAGTACAGTAAGCTCATCTATAGACCAATTCATGAGTAAGGGCGGTTTACGAACTAAGTTCGGAACATTCAAATAATATTGGTATCCTTTTCTACTACCTGATAACCGAGCGGATATTCCCAAGACGTACGATTTCGTCGGCCGTATCTAGAAAAGACACGCGCGGCCTGCGTAGCTCGGTCTTAGACCGAGCGGTAGAAGGAGAAAGAAATAGTTTACGGCGTCTCTTACTTACCGGTTATTTCATAGGCGCGCGCGATTTAGTCAAGCATTGCAATTACGCAGGGTAATTGAAAGAAAATATATTTTTAATGAATTTATTTTATACGTTTTAGCAAATGTGGAAATGGATATTAATACAAAATACTTGTTCTAATACAATAATATAAATGAAATATGAAATAACTAATATGAAAACATAACAAATTTGTGACATTCATTTTATTTAGCCGCGCACGCCTATGGTGGAAAATTGCAACGGACACTACTTGATTCGGACGGACATGTCACCCCGACCGCCATCTCTCCTGAATAGCTCTATAATTTTATCTTAAGCATTCGTTTTCCCTGCTTGGGCTTTCTCCTATAAAGGAGGCATTTCTTGCTGAATTTATTAACTAGTAGTAGATTCCAAACGAGAATTCTTATGTATATCTACGGCTTGCGTCTAGTTGTAATGCTGATTCCATTCAATCTTCTAAACTGCGCTCGTTTCTTAATTATGAACTGTTCACTGGACTGTATTGTTTCTCTACAAAGATTTGTTGGAAAATCTTAGGATTCAGAATTTGCGGGACAAATGCGTTTCAAACAGTTGGATGCGCTTATCCCAGGTTCTTACTTCCGCTTTGATTCGTTTCCATCAGTTGTTTGCGGGTCCCTCAAAGAGACGTTGGAATCCCTTGACTACAACTGCTTCCGTCATGTATTCGACGTTTTTGTAATATTTATAACCTCTGTTTCTAACATACAATATTGTGTATTGTGTGAGCTGATCATATTAAATTATTTAAAACAGTACATAGAGTATATAATTCTAAATTATTAGAGAATCATTTGAAAAGGCGATCATAGGTTCAATCACCCTCCAAACCTTCAACATCATCTTTTGAACATTAAGGATTAAATGAGTTTGTTGATAATACTAACAGCAGTATTATCTGGTGTTAACCAAGTGATTGTTATATTTGCTGTTAACAGAGCTCTGTGACAATAATATCTAAAGCACGGCTGTAATATTTACTTCAATTTAATTATGTCGAGTTAATTATCGATTATGATTATCACCATCAATTATACTTGTATGAGCGATGGGCTTTGTGAACGTCTCAATGAACTTGGATTTTTTATTCAAGAAAATGATTTTCATATTGTGTTTAGTGCCCATTACATTATTGTATATTACTTACATGCGAATAGGTAAGCAAAAGCATAACCACTCACAGCTTCCGCTTCATTATTTTTTGATTCAATAAACAACTGTACAAAATTTTATTATACCCACTTACCATCTAATATTATCATAATCTTATAATATATAGTCATATCCTGCTAGCATTCTTGTGCAGTGGTTTGGTTTAGAAAAATCTTGCGCGAATTGAAGAGTTAGGAATAAAAATACCATCTACTTCTTCAGTTAATTAGCAACTCGAACACTAACATCAGGGTGTTAGGACATAGGAACCTAATGTTTGAAAATTTGTTGATAATTAAGTAGCTGTCAGAATTACTATACCTGAGTGAGATGAACTTAAATAATTGGCTAAAATAGAAAACTGAAATAAAATTTCAATTAATTATTACCTCTACTGATCTTGAAATAGTTTCAGTTTAGTTTTGAAATAGTTTAAAATAGCTCACTAAGTTCTCAAAGATCATTCTCACAGCTTTCAAAGAACCGACAACAACCAGGAAATTAATTATCCTCTTTATAAGCCATTTGTACTCAAATATCTAATTAGATATAAAAATTTTGTCGGCTGTACGTACTGGTACTATATAATTAGGGATTGGATCACAAACATTAGTCACTTAACGAATTCCCATGATCAGTGTGGATATTCTTCAAATTTCTCATAAATAGTCATTCTGGCAACAAAAGACATTTTAAGCAAACTTCATTCTGAATTAAATATAACCATATAAAAACTATTCTTAAATATTTATTAGTATGGATTACCACGTAATAACGGTCGCAATCATTCTCTTTCTTAATATAAAATTATAAAACTGAAATATTTATACAATTTATAAATTTAATTCCAAAATATCATTTAAATTGAATATTAAAAGCTTATTAAAATCGTTAAGTTTTTTGATATCTAAAGGGTTACAAACCTGGGTAACGAGCGCAAATCCCTTCTCATATATAGCAAATTCTGCTATGCTATTTGAGATCCTTTTAATTTGTTTGGAAGTTGACCTCTATGGTCACCATACTAGAGAAATCTCCAATTTTCCTCAAACTATCACCGATTTAGTTTTCTCTGGGTTCTATGTATACTCATAACAGACTATTAAAGCACTCATTTATTGTCTGGCGGATCGGCCTTTTTACTCTCTACCAACTGTTGAGGGTTTTAAGTTGTATCTCTAAGGACTTCTTAATAAAATCAGTATATCAGGGCGTTTTTAAGGTCCTTTTACAACATATTTATCTTAAAACTCAAAAACTAGAATAAGCAGACTATTTAATTAGAATTTGGTTCATTTTCGTTTGTGATAGGAATTTTGTACTAGAGCTAGCTGGATATTATTGTACATTATCTATACCTAAAACATACTCAACACCGCTCTGTTTATGATCACATATTACGCTGATGAACTTCCGGGCAGGATATGTCTGGAGAACATCGATCCCTGCACTTCTTTGAAGTATGAGCCGATAAGTACTACCTAATGCTAATAAAAGTATATCCAAGTACTTCAGTAAGTCTATAATGCAAACGAATTTACTTTTGCTGAATCACGAATTCCTAGAAAATAGAAATAAAATGCCTGAATTTGGTTTTAGAGTCTATCTACCGTGGTTAAAAATCATAAACACAGCACATTATAGCGACAAGCCTTTCATCTTTGACTAACCTAAAATCCAAGATAGAAGAAAAATGCAACTCGCGACCCAACTGCCTAGCTCTATACACGTGCCTTGAAAATTAGCGATTTATTAACCAGTTAATAGTCAATTATCATGGTTTACCTTGCTACAGCAGTAGCCAAAACTAAAACCAAAAGGAATAGTAAGCGGAAGAGAGATCGGTCCAAGAAAAGCGATACCGAACAAGAAAATGAAAAACGACCATCCTCCCGGCATGCGAGACGGACAGCAGCTCGGACATGGACACATCGCAATCTTTAATGGCAAGTACTATAAATTTGAACACTATCAAACCCACAATATTCAATATTTATACACCACTGAGCACAACATCCACACAATACCCACAACAATTCACCAACTCATACACCTTTAACACTACTTCGGATTCAAATGGTCCAATTATGGATAAACAACATAAACGTCAAAGATGATATGCTAATCAAAACAAAACAAGGTTTCATTGCATAATCCTATTGAAATAGAGCCACATGCGAGAATAACCTTGAAATACTACAAAACAAAAATTCGTTCTTTCGCGCCGTAAACCGTCGTGCCTCGCGATGGCAATCCAACAGCGCCGTCGTACTCATGCGTCATCAGGTCGCTCAAACTCGAAATCGAAGACGAAGCTATCAGCGCGCTCTTAAGCTCTGCCAGAATTGAATACCGTTTCTGCCGTAGAATTATTTCAAAAGCAACTGGACTTAAAACCAGAATGGTCCGTATAATAGCTGCATCACATAATGCATACACTATACTACTGTAGCAACAAATCAGTTATATGTGCAAAGTATACCCGGTTGAAGAAAGTAAGGCTCCACAACCTTTGCCTGCATCCTGCAATAAATGCTTAAAGCTCGACATAATCACAGCCGAGTGTAGAGACAAAATTCGGTGTGCCAAATGCACAGGCGAACACTTCACCACCGCCTGTCCGACACAACTCCCGGCCAAGTGCATCTCATGCGGCAAAGACGATCACAGTCTGATTGACACAGTTACATAAATCATTCACCTTACACGATCATATTCTCGATACCTAGACATCAGAAATTAATAACCCCACTAACACTGACAGAGAGTGTTTAACAAAGACATTAAAGCACTTATAAATAAATTCAAGACGGACGTTTGGATAAAAACTTGTGGCAGAATTAACGACTCAAAACACTTTACAGAAAATGTTTGACCCAACCACTAACGAGACTCTTACAGACTTAGATAATTGCCCAAAAATCTGCTGAAATTTTAACATGACCTATTCTGTGACACAAGTCTTCAACTTTGGCCGTACTAATTTTAAAAAAGTTAATGATTGGTACGTTAAATATTTTGAAAAAACAACTGTTCAGAACCGACTAACATTTTTACACAAGGGGAATAATTTTAAAGGCAGAGAAAAGTACATCGACTGGATATGAACACAGACTCCTCCTAAAATCCTTTCCATTCCACATTCACGTCTACATCCTTAATAACATTAATTAATTGTAATTTGTACATCTACTTTATTACCCAGCTTCCGCCCTATCACTTTTCTATGTGTTATTTGAAAGATCTAAGAGTCCCTTTTCAAAAAGTAAATAAACTCTCTAATTTCCAATCACATCACCAAATATTAATTAGGTTTTCTTCCCCATAAATCAATTTCCCTTCCACTCACTATCCTAGTATTAAAATTTCAAACTTGAAGGCAAAGCCACAAGAGCTTTGTTTTTGGACTCTGTCTGGCATCAAGACTTACTATACAAGTGCCACCTCCCAAATATTCCTCCTCATATCATTTTCATCATTAAACAATTCCTCTATAATAGTCAAAATCCATAATTCATTCTCCTCTTCCTTTACTCCCGAACAATAACTCCCTCAAGGCTCTCTTCTCTCACATGTGTTATATAACATTTTTGTGCTGATGTCTACAACCCTGATCCTCTCTACTTTAATCCATCCAAATACCTACTTCAAATTGCAGATGACACTTCTCTAATCACACATGCTTCCACACTACCAAAAGGCCTTCAATTCCTCCAAGAGTTTATTGGCTCCCATCAACGATGGTCTGCCAAATAGCGCATTAAAATCAAGCCCCACAAAGCACAACGCTTAATTCCTTATTATCGCAGCAATAATTCACCTCAAAAAGTACATATTCCCTAAACTGCGATCCCTCCCTCAGTTTCCTTTAAGTACTTGGGCATAACCATTGATCAAAAAATTAATTTTAAAAAACATACAGCCACATCAAAAAGCAACATTACTTCCACACAATCCATCCAACCAGCTCCTCTATGATACTACTTTAGTTATCCCCATCCTAGAACGTCTTCGATTCCTATCTGAAAAATTCTTCAAAAATCCTTTCAACTTTTAAATATTATTCATATTCTATCTTAAATCCTAGGTTTAAACCCTAAATTCAAAATTTCCAATTCAAACATATTTGATTTCATTTCATCGTTTCATCCATCTATGCATCAACGACTGACGCCATATGACTGGACAAAACAAGGCAGAAAGACCTCGGGTCGATAGCCTTTGACAAATTAATACATTAACACCTCATTCATTATTGATAATTTCAATGTAAATATGTACAAAATTTGTCAATAAATATATGTTACTGCTAGAAAAATGCCGAGTCTTTACATAAAATGTACAAAACATTGTAGCTCACTTTTAAAGCTCTTATGTAAGATTAGTATAGATAATATCAGATAACCTAATATGCCGAATAATTAAATTCTAAGAAAAAGGGTTTAAGGACTTACAGAGAAGCTGTAATAATTAAGGATGTTTAGACATTATTTCTAGAGATTACTGATGTCCTCGACTAAAAAGAAAGTATTCAATCAAACTAGTCATTCAAATACAAATCCGAGATGTACTCCCGCAACTACAAGCTAATTTAAAAATACAATCGTAAAATTTATAACTTTTTGTAATAGGATAATTTAGTTATTTTGTACACAGATCTTAATTCTACTTTTTGGTGTCTATATGACAAGCTTAAGGCGGCTAACCTCAAAAATTTCTGAACGCAAATTAAAATTCTATTTAAAGGATTATTTCACGAAAATATACATATTGGCATTTAAATTTTAAATACTTACTTTTAATAATTATTTTGCTTAGTAAAATAAAAAATTAATGTTTTTATACTTTAATAAATTCAGAAATAATTTATTAATTTCTTATTTAAATGGATAAGAATATGTTATTAATAATATATATTTATATCTGTCATGCTGACATTAACAGCCAGAAAATTCTCTCCGAAAAAGGGGAAAAATACACTAAACAAAAGTAACTACTGAAAATTTCATATGTCGAAGAGGATACTAGCTCCCTCAACATCATGGTAAAGAAAGGGTTTGAGTGGAAGACCATATTAAGTTGTGAACTCCGCCTGTGCTCCTTTTGCACAAAATTTAATGTATGTTTTTATTTTTATTAATATGTTTATTATGTATTATTCAAGAAAGGAGACCAAAGATAAATAAAATAAAATAAAAATAAAAAATTGCGTTAACAAATTTAGTTTGTATAGGTTACTTTTTTAATATTTTAATAATTACACTTAAATATAGATACTGAAAACTCGTGACTTGTAATTTAATTTTGTATAGTGAAAAAATAATTTCCTGAAATGCTTTGAAACATAGCCAAGCCATTAACAATAATATAAATATGAATAATAATAATATGAAATTACTTTAGTATTTTATATTCAGCAAATGGCACCCTCGAATAGTATTATTAAACTTGTATGAATTTATTCAATGAAATTAAATTATAATTTGAATATTTTAAATTATTAAATACTTTCAACATATATACAATACATTTATAAAATCATATTATATAAGTAAAATATTACTTATTCCCTATAGTACTTTAAAAGACGTTATGAGAATTTGATTAGCGAACCTTAAATTACATAAAGAGAGCTGTGGATCAAAAGGGAGGTGAATTAATTATCACTTCCATTACCTGTAAAATTTCGTAGCCTATCTTTTTGTTTTCATAAAAGCTATTTCGAACCTTAGTAGATTTGGCAAACATAATTTTAGGTGCCATAATGAATTAAATAGACTAAAATGCCTAAGAAATAATCATTAATTTTAATTGCATATTAAACGTGATTTTTCTTTTAAACATTTTAAATTTAATTTCATTTTTTTAAATTTAAATATGAAAATTGAAACCAGTATGATTTTCAAATGTTGCTTCTTGATTAATTTAATTATTGTTTGCTGCTTAAGACTAGCTTATTTTATTATATTATTCATTAATAATTCCGCTAATTTTACATACTGTGTGGAACGCGTATATTTAATAATGCGAGAATACAGTTATTAATTGATCGTAAAGTGATATTGAGTTACAAAGTGATTTTTTAATTTTATTCTATTGAAATATAATGAATGTGATATAGATTTAATGCAACATACACATTTCTATATATTTATTAACAAGAAATGTTAAGATATATAAATTATACAGTATGAATTTAAACATTTAAGCTGTTCTTAGATAAAATACTTTTAACAAAAACCTTTTCATTCTGGAAATAATTAACCCATGTATTGCAAGTTAAGTGATGGAACACCAGTAATGAGACCTTTACTGGCAGCAGAGCATTGTGCGAGAGTAGAAGATCGTGTGAACGTAAACTTGATGTTTTTTATGTCGAGTCGAAGTTTTGGTGTAAATGTAAGTTTTTCGAAACAATTAAACATTGTATACATAAATAAACATCAATACAACATGCACACACTCATAAAATAAAATACATTTCAATCATTCAATATCTTCATTGAAATTTTAAATTAGAAAAAAATACTATGTAAAATCAACGATATAAAATATAGGTTACAGAAAGCCATGTTTAGAGATCTAGGTTAAATCTATTTAATTACTACTAATTATATGTTTGCATTCTATGAATAAATCATGAAAATTGATTGATTTTGCAAAACATAAAATTAATTTAGCTGTAATAAATTTAATTTATATAAAAAATATGAAAATTTAATAATCCTACATAAAAAGAATAGAAATAAGTAATCATATTTTCGTGTTCTAAAAGCGGTCCTGGTTCCTCTATGTAAAGCCAGATTGACGATGCGACTCCTAATAAAATTTTCCACGTCTGCAAAAAGGAGTTTCCCTCTCACCAAGAAATTTATGGGACGATTATTATTTTAGATGTGTCCTCCTACGTGTACACTTTCACGGCGAAATACTTTGTGTATCCTTACTATGGCTGAACTTATACACACTGAAAGCAGCAGCAATGCAAAGCCAATTGTGTGTATTATTAATAAGCGAAATGAAAAACTTGAAGAAATATTATGGATGTATACACCTTTATGCTATCGCTTTTCACTATGAAAGAATTTTCATTGCAAATTGCTTGAAATTTACATGTTGATGTTGGCTTGAGTTTGTAGGGTAATTGGGAAATCTTACGTTATGCAAATTATAACAACGTAAATGTAGGTCGGAGCAGAAACGGTTCGTTTAATCGCAAATTGCGCAGTGACAAGAATTGAACCATTATTTGTTCTAACGTTGTTTATACCTTTATCATGCATAGTCAAGTATGGCATATGCGTTATACAATATAATTGAGTTTGGACTATGTTCCTTGAATGTAATATAATATTGAAAATTGGGTCCAGTGAATTGGAGGAAGTGATACCATAAACTTATATTACAATTAGTAATTGCATTATGTATTGAGTTAATATTTATCTTTATAATATCTTTCTAATAAAATTAATATCACAAAAAAATATATTACAAAATAATAAAATATACTCAAAATTTTAGCTGTAGGAAAGAGAAGCGGAGTTCACTTCTCCGAAAGATCTTCCACTCAAACCCATAAATAACACGTCAACTAAATTTCTTACTATTATGATCATCCTAACTAGATGTTATTACAGTGTAATTTCTATTATTAGAACACAAACTCTGACGGCAGATCTTTGAACATTGAGGGCAAACTTTAATAACAACTAAATTTTAATCCTAATAATCAAATATTTTTTTATTTATTTAACACACGTCGAGAAAATCTATATATTATCCGGAAACCTACCGGCCTATTACTAATATTTGCGTCTCTAATAGTAAGAGTTGTGATAAATTAAAATTAGAGCAATTTAAACAAAAATAAAATAATATTGGGAGGATAAATGAAATATTACATAATATATACGAGGGTGAATCAAATACAAAACGGAATTTAGTTAAAAGTATTTTTTCAACATGGTCTCTGGTTTTATTTACACAATTTTTTTATGTGCATTTGCTCACAAACGATCCTACATAATTATCACTCTGAAAACGGCGTCCTCCGAATTCGTCTTTGAGTGAACCAAACATATGTATGTCACACAGAGACAAGTAGATGTTATAGGACGGGTGTTCGAATATTTCTTAATTAATTTTTCTCGGGTCAAAGCAGCTGTGTGTGGCCGACCATTGTCAAGAAGGGGAATCCCTCTTTGGTTGCGCATGCCTAATTTTTCTGTTGTTTACGAAGAAAATAAACAAGTTGTATGCCATTTTTATCTCAAAAACAGTTGCAAAAACTTTTTCCGCAGATAGACGGGGTTTAGAATCTGGGGAGCACTCACTTCTCATCATAAGTGAACATGTGACTTAAAAAATCAATCCAATCCTGCTTGGTATCTCGCTAAAGGGCTTCCACAAACAGCAGTTTCGCTTTGTAATCTTCCATCAACAGTTTCAATCAGCTCACGGATAGCACCAATGTTCGCCTCAGTACTGCTTATTCGCGGTCGGCAAGTATGTCACTTGTTTTCTACCGTTGTATGGCTATTTAAAAAAAATGTATGCCATTCCCAGATTTTCGTTTTCGAAAGCGTATTATCAGCGAGCTGTGCAGTGGGCCAACTATTTTTAAAAATTTTACGCCTTCCTGGTCAAAAATTTAATGATGATTTGGTTAACAGACAAATGTACCTCGTGTTCAGATATGGTGCTACTGGTGGAAATAATCATTAGTCAACCAAATCGGCGTCCCCTCCACCCTTTGGAAACCACCTCCAAGTCATTTTAGTAAGCGACCGATAAATTTTACTTAGCGACCGATAAATCGTTTTCTATTTGATCCACCCTCGTATAAACACTAAATGGTAAATATTTTGAATGATTATAATTTTTCTTATTTGACGTATTATATATAGTGTGTTTCATTAATGTGGAAAATGGATTAACAGAGTGAATTCTTGCGATCAAAATATGATGATTTAACACAATTTATTTATATTAATTATTCGAGAGGAAAAACCACACTACATTAACACGTTGACGCCGGCGTTTTTGTACCCTACAACTATTCATTTAAAATGACAAAATTTGGCTCGCACGCCTATGGTTGTTATGGTGACTGAAGTCCTAGATGCGCGATAATAGTTATTTATTGTCACCATGGAAGTAATCAGTGGCGTACCAAAAGCGTAAAAACTCGTGTACCACCAGTGGTACCCGCCGGCATTAACGTGTTAATAGATGGAGAAAAAGAAACAAAAGACGATAAAGTTACACATTTTAAGAGAGTAATTGTAGCAAGGAAAGTAACCGAAATTTTTGGTTATAGGTAGGCTTTCGCTGTTTCTACAGATAAAATTTACTCTAAATTTAGAATTTTGATAGCTAATTTTGAATGGGATATCGTAATAGCTTTGCATTAGTTGTTTTGCGTGATCCTTCCTTATGAAGATATAGGTACATTGTTTTTAAATCTGAATGTATGAACTATTTACGGTGTGTTAGGTAAGCGATACCGGAGTAAAGTGTTTTCATCATCTTTTACGCCAGAATAAGAAATCGCCTTCTAATGCAATATCTTGCCATAGACATACTCTGCAGTGGTGGCTAAAATGGTAGCCGTGAGGAGAGTTAAAATTCCTAAGAAATCTTAAGTGCTTTCTGATTTCTGATGATTACAAAATTCCTTCTAAACATTAGAATCGATCTGCCTACCACCATAAGTAATATTCGTTAATGGAATTTCAAAGCATGGAATCTAAGAACACGAAATCGAGTAATTTCGACGGTGGTTGGATTTTTTGCCAACTTGTAAATCAATTGATACCAGAATATATCTATCTTGGATACGTAAGTATGTATTTTTTGATTTTGATGTTCTCACATTTCGAATAAGATTTGACAAATTCGGTAATGTCATTGTTCATCCGTGGTCATATATAGCGAGAACTTACGAAGTGTTTCATTGCTCTGTCGTCAAGTGGCAGTGTTGGAGGAATATATCATCGTCTTTTAGCAAGTAATTATACAAACGCATTACTGGTTGTGTTACAGCCAAGTGGAGTCAATGGTTCAAGTTTATGTACCACTGTTTACAATGAATTTTAATTTTTTGTATTCAAATTATAAATTTTCGAGGTTAGGTATGTCCACAGAATTGATTTCGACTTGCGATAAAGCATCTGCAATACTATTGATTGATGAGTTACGTGAAAATGATGCAATGTAAAATAACTTTCTCCACAGTTCATTTTTATTTCTATTTTGCCACGTACATTTAGCAAAATAAAAATAAACTGCGGAGAAGGTGATTACAAGTTATTTAATATTTGCTATACTATTGTCCTTTCCAGGAATGAATCGTACAGCAACGGTGAATTGCATGATGATGGTGTGGTGTCGGTGTCGTCCTAACATGTGACCAGGATTTGGATTTATAGCAGCGATTAAAAGTTGTTTATTATCTATAAATATTATCAATTCTCGATCTTTAAGGTACCATTTGAACTTTTAAATTGCCAAATTCATGGTCAAATTTGTTGTTTTTGTGCTCTGTCAATGTAAATGATTTAAAAAAACAAAACGAGTGATCGCAAAACCCCAGAATATTCCTTCTCCTTTCAAATGCACCTTAATTGTTACAAATGCATGACCGAGCAAGGAGTTTGTTGCGTGGAGTAGTGGCAAACTTGTTGAGTGGTGCTAAAATACTCGAGAGCGATTCGATAAAATGGTGATAAAAGTTTACCATGTTTGTTGGTTAGCGGCTTCTAACGGGTGTCCAACAATTATTGCAGTCCCGGGTGGCGTTGGAATCAAAAACGTAGGTTAATTCGTTCATGTGCCAAATAAATGAACTGAAATGTTAATTGTCAAATAAAACCTAAATATGCATTAAAAATGTCAGTTCATTTATTTGCGACATGTTAAGAATCGACCTACGTTTTTTTTTATTCCAACGCCACCCGAGACTGCAATAATTGTTGGACACCCGTTAGTACAGATAATATCGCATTGACTTTGGACAAAGAGGCTTGATTCTAAAACTGTGATCCAAAACGTCTAATTTTATTTAATCAAAACTACATTCGTTATTTGATTTCAAAATAAGTTAACCGTCATAAATTACTGACGATATACGAAAAGCAAAATGGTAGTCCGCGAAATATTCTAATTCGTAAACCTTTGAAATATTTCAGCGGCGTTTCTTATTCGAAATTTATCTTTAGTGGAAGATTATTCTAATTTAGTTTTTCCGTTTTTTTGAATGTGTTCTTAACCAGACGTTCCCGAGCAATGGCAACCACAAGTCAGGGCCTAGAATCGAGTGATTTACACTTAAATATTACGTCTATTTTATTACTATTAACAGTTCTGCCAAAATGCTTACGAGCTCCTGTTTCTACTATAAAAGACTTAATGTCGCGTATAAAAAATATTGGGACTGAGGAGACAGTGGGATGGTTCGCCCAACTGCTGGATATTTTTTCACTATCATGAAGTGTACTTTTGTGTCTGGCTTCTAAAATAATAATAATATAAGTTTGTGCTGCAGGTCATCACCTAGTTGCCTTCGATTCCTAGATGCTGGTCGACTTCTATTTTGAGATTTGCGTTTAAATTGTTTCACCAAAGAATTTTAATTGTGCGTCTAGAATTTGGGACTGCAGTTGTGCAATTTTAATACCGTATAGACTTTTTATCCGATGCCATTGTATGCAGACAGAATTTTGACGTTATTAATGGTAACTGGAACCGAAATTTCTAAGATTTAATCTGCCGTTTCATCCAGGTTTTATAAAATTAATGTAATTACTTGAGCACGTGAAGGTTAAAATCACTTAATTGTAAGAAAGTTATATTCCTTTTTTCATTTTTTATTTATTTTTTATTTTTTAAAAAGTGAAGAAAGGAATATAACTGTTTGTGCTTTATTGAGAGTTTTTTTACAAACAATCGAATTTTCTGCACATCTACCTGCAATCGATTTAGAAGGGAGGTTTTTGTCTGTAGGCATCATTACTACTAGAATTTGTTATTTGAGAGTTCAAAAGCTCCGTTTTATCTGTACAAACCAGAATTAAGTGTGAAAATCGAGGACAAATTTTACTTTTCAGTACCAATGGTAGCATTTAATAGCTATTCGATGATGTTCAGACGGAAATAATATGGGAAGCAGGTAGACTGGTAAAACAGTTGGGATAATTGCGAGGAGGGCTGGTAATTGTCTACTGTCACTTTAAATCGATTTGTTGGCCCACTGTGGGCTGTGTTTTAATTTCCGACTTTTGCTCAATGAAAAAACAAACAAAAGTACACTTTTTCAAATATGAACTATAGATAATAACACACTAAATATCTTTTATTTAAACAAAATTTTCATAAATATTATACTTTTTGTATAACAATATTAAAAAAAAAAATCGATAAAACTATAAAAGACATTTAATATTTTTATAAAAAAATTAATTGTAGAAAATAATAATAAGGATAAAGGATTATTTTTCTTTTGCCTGTTTCGATAGTACTATAGAGCTACATTACTGAAGTACAATTAAAGACCACAAAAGAAGGTAAGGAATGGTATTATATTGATTGACAATAATTTTTAGAAACTTTTAAAAGAAAAGTCGGTTTCATGCGATAAATCCATCAAAATTGAGTGCCCAAAATCTATTGTCAGGTTGGCTTTCGATAGAATTATTATTCAAATAGGAATTCTCATTCAGTTTCATGTTCTAACCGTCGTGTTATGTGACTTTGAAAATAAGTCTGATTCCACATATTATAATTAGTTCACATAGAAATCCTCATTCAGTTTCGCAAGAAGGGATTATTTAACCGCCGTGTTCTTTGACTTTGAAAATAAGTACGATTCCACATAGTGGAAATAAGGGAGACATTGTAAATTTTTAGAACATATTTTTTAGAAAATAGTAGTTTAATTGTAAGAAATGAGGCAAAATTTTCAAAACTTCATAGTCAAATAAACTACGTATTAAGTTTTACGTTATAACGCAATAAATTAAATTCTATCCGGATTTGACATATCTATTGGGAGTCATTTTAAATGGATGATTTGTGTAGTGATTATAGAAACTTACTTAAATATATTTTTCATCTTTAGTAATGTTTATCAAGAATAATCAATTTATTATTTTCATACACCCGACATTGCTCAGTACTACTGAAATTATTTATCTTTAGTAAATTACTTGGTACATAAACTTCTTATAGATTGAATTTACCTATTTATTTATTTTATTATGCCCAAAGACATTTCTTCGTTTAGGAATAATATGTTAAATATGCATGATTTCTTTTTTAAATATATAGAGAGCATCAATTTTCTATATGTTATTTCCTCTGCCAAATTGATTAACACATACAATAAATAAATTACAATAAATTTAATGGAGCTATTAATCAACTGTGTAAACCATTTAAAATAATAATGGATTTGTAAGCCCACATTTCAATTTTATAAATCAGTTTTAATGGACAGATATATATTGGGTTGCCTTGATTTATCATTACATTGAAAAATTGCACTTATTTATTTGAGCACTTGATAGCAGCTATTTAAACTTCCTTGGCGAATCATACTGTGAGTGCGAAATTTCGTGGGAACTACTCCACTGCCACTAGATCTCAATTACGTTCAAGTTATTGTGGAATCTCATTCGACGGGAAAACTACCCAGAGATAAAAATAAGAAAGCAATTTTCATTTCGCATAGCGTTGCAGAATTTTACATCCTTAAGTATAAGAAAAACAAATAGAACTTTTGACCTTGCCAGTGCACAAAGCGAGGATTTTATGTTGTGTACAATTTACCTAGTGTACTGATCGAAGAGAAGATAAGAGTGATATTACACACAAACCCGGGAGATATAACACACTTAAAAACGCTAGCTATTTTTATATTATTGCGAATATCCATATATATTAACTTAAAGATATTTTGAGAATACAAAATTTGTTCAAAATCTTTCACATATATTAAAATTGTTGAAGTTCATTTGATATAAATATGCTTTTGTGTAATTCAATATGTGCCGTAGTTATATCAGCCGTTCAAAATTTTAGTATTAATTAATTAATTTATTTACTTATTTATTAATTAAAGAAGCCATCAATTATTGTTAAACTCAATTTTATTTATATTTAGGAACGTAACGTTAAACATAATTAAATAACTGTTATAATAATCATATACTATTTCTTCGAAGGTTACTTTATAAAGAATATCAACTTAAAATGAGATCCTGGGAAAAAGTTTGGTTAAATGACAACAGAGGACATTATAATTTATTGAATTTGACCGTCTCATCTTTCATAGTTGATAAACTAAATGTTTTTAATATTTCGTTTACCCATACTGCTTTTCATTTCAGTTTCATATTTTCAAAAAAATATAAACAAATACTTTATTTTGACCTGAAAATTCCAAATCTACAGATGATATTTAAATTATTTATGATTTAAATATTGATTCATTGTTACATGTGAATAATTATTTAAAATTATAGGCATTTCATAATCAGACTTTTTATTCACTGAAGTAAACTATGCCACATTGGTTCTGTTATTTACTAATATTATTCCAGATGAAGACACGCTGTAATCGGATTCCGTCGTATCTGTTTTTATATTTTGTACAGATTTAAAAATTTTGGTCCTTATTGATTTTTATTGCTACTTGATTCATCAACATATCCCTCAGCAAGGCTACTAGATTTCCAACCAACATGCCGTTTTAGTTGAAGCAGGTCACCTCCTACATCCATTAGTAGCGTATCAGAAGTTCTGCGTAAACTATGCGCGTTATATTTTTCAGATAAAGGTAAATTTAAATACTGAGCTATTTTTTACTTTTAAAACCATTCGATTTTCTCTTTAGGAAAGAACGTAACCTGGTATATTTACTGATGTTGTTATCCTATTTTATTGATAATGTGATTCGAAACATAGAATATATGGACCATAAGGTCGATAGCTTCAAATTTTCCGACTATTTTGCAAAATATGCAAGCAGCACAGAATAGGAATTCACGAATAGCATTCCAAAGGCGATATAATGACAGCAGGCATTTTTGTTAGGAAATATAAGTAAATTATCTATTACGCTAAATATGGCTTTTTTTAACAGTTTTCAATTTAATAATGGGTGTCCAACAATTATTGCAGTCCCGGGTGGCGTTGGAATAAAAAACGTAGGTCGATTCTTACATGTTGCAAATAAATGAACTGACATTTTAATTGTCAAACATAACTTAAATGTGCATTAAAAATGTCAGTTCATTTATTTACAACATGTAAGAATCGACCTACGTTTTTTATTCCAACGCCACCCGGGACTGCAATAATTGTTTTTGTAATAGAAATAACACAATTTACGCTTGGTTTGTTTCACTGTTTATTTATTTAATCTGACTAATGAATGAATGAAAAATCTTTGATAATGATGAAATTGTCGAAACTAGTCAGATTAAATAAATAAACAGTGACACAAACCAAGCGTAAATTGTGTTATTTCTAATACAAAATGTTTCACCACGTGCTACATGAGAAACTAATTCAAGAAAAAAAAAGAAACATTCTCAGTTTATTATTTTTTTATTAAAAAAGAGAATATCTCAGTTTAGGTACTACTGGAAATATATGCAAGTAGGGAGAGTTGGAGAGTTCTGGACCCACCGCCGGTGACGCTGCGGGTGGGTGTTTTTTGAACTAGATGGTGAGTGGCGCTGGGTGTTTTTGGAACTAGATGGCGCTGGGTGGTGGCACTGTTGGGTGGTGTGTAGCGCAACTACGTGGTGGTTGTACGTTGGGTTACGTGTTTATGTGTTATTGTTACCGTGTGTGTGCTATAGCCGCGGCCGCGGCTGCTGCTTTTGTTTGAGAATGGGGTTCAAGGTCACGTGTACATGGTACAATGAGAAAACAGACAATTTAAATACATTTATTTTTTAATACATTGTAAAATGTGAGCAAATAACCTATTGTGTTTGAGGTTTAGGGGTTAAATAGCTTTGATGCTGTTGGGAAATTCAACACCCATATTTTGGTATTTGATGATGTAATCCCAATCCACTTTTTCCCTGAAATCATGCACAAATTGCTCCGAAAGGGTTTGGTATTTGCAGACTCTCTGCCAATTGATGTAGTTTTCGAATTCTCTGAGGAATTTCTCGGACATGAATTGATATTTGGAAATTATTTCCCAGTCCACCGAATTTACAAACATTCTCATAAAGTCTTCATCCAATTTTTGAAATTCACTAATCGCCATCCATTCCACATAAATTTAATTATAAAATTTGTTGGCAGCCCCGGAAATTGGCTAATTTCCTTCCACTGAATTTCACTTACTGCAGCCATTTTCGTTGTGCACTAATGAATGTTTTTCGGATAACTGTGATGATTTGGATGTGGATCTTCTTTTTTATATGGTGGAAAATGGGTGATGACACATCTCCCATCAAATTTTTTACACGATAAACATAATGATTTACCTTTTCTCGCCGAAAATATTATTCCACCCGGATCATAATTTAAAAATAAAAAACTAATTCCAAATCTAAGCAATAAAACTAAATATGTCACTCATTATAAAAATCTGAAACAAGCTTTGCGAAATGGTCTTAAATTGTTAAAAATACATAGGATATTACAATTTAATCAGTCTGATTGGCTCAAAAAATACATTGATTTAAATACTCAAATGCGCCAAAATTGTAAAACTGATTTTGAGAAATATTTTTTCAAGTTGATGAATAATAGTATATTTGGTAAGACTATGGAGAATGTTGATAAACGTGTTGATGTGCAATTGGTAAATCACTGGGGTGATATTGGCCATCGAATAGGGGCGGAGCGATTGATATCGAAACCAAATTTAAAACATGTCTCATCACTCTCCGATAATTTAATAGTTGTTCAGTTAGAAAAGCTAAAAGTTGTATACGATAAACCTATTTATGTGGGTTTTTCGGTTCTTAAACAAAAATTACTAATGTATGATTTTGTTAAGTTAAAATTTGAATCATCAATGGATGTAAATCTTTGCTATATGGATACGGATAGCTTAATTATAACATTCACAACACCTGATTTATATGCAAACATTATAAGGCAAAATCTCCCAAAATTTGATACCAGCAATTATCCAGCAGGAAATCGTTATAATATCCCCCAACAAAATAAAGCCAACTTAGGACTCATGAAAGATGAAATCGCGGGTCGAATTATTTATTTATTTATTTACTTATTTCCCAACAGGACATGTCCCAAAAACAGGGAAATATCAAATTAATATTACAAAAGCTTACAATTAAAGTATACATTAATATAATAGTTATTTAAGGTACAAGTGTAAAAAGTGATGCTTTATTGCACGAACTGGCGTTTAAAAACACGAGCGAGGAACGAGCGAGTTTTTTTAAAGCCAGGAGTGCAATAAAGAAACTTTTTACACGTGTGCCTTACAAAATTTTATCTTCGATCGTAAAGGGTTTCAAAGAATATATTCATATGAGTAATATTTTAATGTCATTTCAATAATTCAATTAATGAAAACATATTTTACCCGCAGTGCACTAATGAAAGCGTTACTTAGCAACCAGTAAACAAGTTGCACAAATGTCGGCCGCCATTATTATTTATGGAAAAAATGTTCGCTTTATTGTAATCGCTTCGACTTGCATTAAATGAAATCTTCGGAGTTCCTAAATCTGCCATTTCGTTTGTATTATATATTTTATTTATAGGTTATTAGTTATTTGTATTAATTAATAAAAAATTAAGTTTTTCGTCGAAAATTTGTGCTATTCATTCATCTGTCAAATTTGACATTTCTGTGCAATAAAAACAGTTTGACATTACCGTGCAATAAAAACGTAAAAAAGCACTAGTGCTTTAAAAAGCCACTTTTACAATGAAAAATGATGCAAAAAGCGTCTACTTTCTGTACGATCGTAGATGAAATATAAAAGTAACTTATAATTTATATAAACAATTTTTTAATGATTTTTTAAAATTATAAAAATTAGGCAAAAATATATCTATGTCATATTGCACATTGTGATAAGCAGAAAGCATATTGAGAAGAGGAGAATTGGCAAAATGTGTTGTACGTGGACAAACGTAACAAAAAGTTCGAGAATTACGTGTATTATATAACGGTGTGTGAAATTTAAGTAGGTCTAGTATAAAGGTATTGTCTAAATGATAATGTATATGTTTATATAAGGTTACAATAAGTACAAACTTATGTCTCTGAAACATTGAAGGCATATTGAACTCAGATAATAGAGAATTATAAGAAATAAAACTAGTGGGATATACTCCGTGTTTAAAGAAATATAAGTACTTTACAAACTTTTTCTGCACCTTTTCTAATAAATTGATATAATTTAAATAATTCGGACTCCAAGCAGGTGTACAATAATTTAGTTTACTCAATATAAATGAGTTATACAACCGCATAATAGTATTTATTGATTTAATTTTTTTAGAATTTCTTATTATAAATCCTAGTAATTTTAAGGAAGATTGAATAATAGACCTAATATGTGGTAAAAATGTCAATTTATGATCAAAAATAATAATAATAATGAATTTATTGGTTTGAGACCGAAAATGTATGCATGTAATTTAGGGGAATGTGCCCAAGAAAAGTGTAATCATAATCATTGTCAATGGTTAAAGAAAGCTAAAGGTGTTAAAAGGTATGTAGTAGATCAACAATTAACAGGTAATGACTATAAAGATAGTTTACATTCGAGCGGACATTTATACAAAAAAACAAATATTATTTAGATCGCTTCAACATAATCTATTCACCATTAATCAAAATAAATTAGCATTATCCTCTAATGATGATAAACGCTATATTTGTGAGAACAAATGTAAAACATTGGCTTGGGGGCATTATCTTATTACACCATCATAATCATAAATATCCAGTATTATGTATAATCAAAAAAATAATAAAGGTAATTAAAAATAATGTGTATCTCTTTTCCCCATTACACCAAGGACATGAACCCAATAAACTGCTAAAAAATATTTGTTTAATTACGTGACCTTAACCTTAAACCCCATTCCCAAACAAAAGCAGCAGCCGCGGCCGCGGCTATAGCACACACACGGTAACAATAACACATAAACACGCAACCCAACGTACAACCACCACGTAGTTGCGCTACACACCACCCAACAGCGCCACCACCCAGCGCCATCTAGTTCCAAAAACACCCAGCGCCACTCACCATCTAGTTCCAAAAACACCCACCCGCAGCGCCACCGGCGGTGGGTGGTGGGTGGTCCAGAACTCTCTAACTCTCCCTACTTATGTATAACTTGAAGATATTAAGTTTCAAAATACTGTAGTCCGTGCCGATGTGTACTTTAGGACAACAGAGTGACGTTTGAAAGAAGTACAAGATCCGGCAGAGAAGTCTGGCGTTTTTGAAAAAATCATAACTGGGACAATTTTCAATTAAATTAAATATGTATTTGTTTAATAGGAAGTTGTGGATTTGCCATTTCGTATTCATATCAAATAAAACGGTAAAAACATTTACGTACGCAAAATAATGTCCTATAAGTAATGTACGTTCTTTAGCACACACTTCTGAAGTCAAGTCCCATTTTGGCCGCAATCACTAGAATTTCCCGGGTGATAGCATTGAACAAGGGTGAGCCGTTTCTCAATAAATATGCCGGCGACCGATGTACCCTCGTAGCGAAATGAGTCGTCCTGGAAATAATTTGGTTTCAGTTTGGGTATAACCATCATCTTGTATGTCTTGTGTGTAAATTAAAATTCAAAATTCGCCTTAGTGACCGGTCACTTATCCTCAGTTAGCGAGCATGCTGCACTACCGATAGACGTGGACTTGCTTCCATAGGTGCCCTATTTGAGTCACATTTTCAGGGGTTCAGAAACTTCTTACTTGATTATTTTCAAATCCTAGTTATTTTCTTGACTCCTTGCTAAAAATTGATAATTTAACGATATTAGTGAACGTACTATATTTCTGTAGGTTAGATTTTGGTTACAGTACTTCTTTGTCACTATGCTAATGCCTAGTGGACTACGTATTCAAAAGAAGCATTTCCTTCAAATATTAATTAAAAACAAGATACAAAATATGGTTTGAACCGATGCTGCTATATTTTTTTTTTTTCGATTTTACAATATATACTTGTAGACTGTTGTATTCTTAGGAGTTGTGAGTTCTGAATTCCTTAATTGCTGCAACATAAAACAAATTGCCTCATTATTTATTTTAAATCCATGGAGATTATCTTATTTTTTCTGTCTATCGATATACATGTTGTATTTCAAATATTGCATATCTAGTAGGAAAAGAAATAACAAAAGATATTTTTGCGAGTTACAGAATGAATTAAATCCACGCTCTAATTAAAAATACAAAGTAAAGGCAGACAAAAACAGTTTTTAGAAATAGAGAATTTATGGTTCTTCATTTCTAAGAACTGTTTCTGGCAGACGTTGTATATTTTTCATTAGATCGTATATACGTATATCGTAAACAATTTATTTGGTCGAACAATCTTTAAAATATAATGATAATAAATTCGATACTTGTTCTGCTACATTCTTGATGGAACCAAATTTTCATTTATGTGAATGACTTCACATAAATATAATAAAATTTGTTCCCCGGCTACTATATTTTCATTCGCTCCCTACGATTAACCCACGAAATTAATTTGACTAACAAACTAGCAACTTGTGAGATACTCACAAACATTATCAGATAAAAAACCATGCATTCGCATTGAAGCAAATTTGAGCTATATAATATTAAAATTAGAAGGATCTCAAAACGAGTGATGACCTGTCGACGTTAAGTCGATAGAGAAACATGAATTCCTTTAATGCTTGTTGATCGTTCTGTTTTTGGCAAAAGTCGCAGATCATCTTGAAGACGATTAAAATGAACACCTCGATGTGGTTTTTGTATTCAATATACTAGGGTATCAGTAATCTTTTATACAATTTAATGGACTTCCATCGCTTTAGAAATTCTGATCCTAAAGATGAGAATCTGTGTCCCTCTAAATTTTTAATAATACGTTTCAGCAGTTCTTTTTCAATACGAAACAAAAACCCAGTAAGATTTCAATTCCGGAGAATACTTTGCAGTGTCTTACCAAGTTTACATTTCTTCTTCCATTTCTTATAAACTTTAAGTTAAAATTTCTCGTATGTTCTCTTTAGGTTTTCTTTTATGTTTCAGTTATTTTTTCCCTTTGAAATTGACATAAACCGTTACCGTAAATATTCTCATATAGTATGAGCATAAATAAGCCAGCAATGTATTAATTGATGAGGCCGTTATTTGTTGAAAATTTATATCACTTGTTAAGTATTAAAGTAAAATCACTTTTTAATTTTACTTTAATACTTAACAAGTAAGCCAGCAATGGATAAAATATTGCCTAAATGGTCATAATCTACTACTGGATGCTCATAGCATAATGGGTTTTAGTGCAAGAACACTATGCGTCCCTATTAAATGGGTGTTCATTTTTAAAATCGTATTTATTAAACCATAATGGTAATCTTTAAATCTAATGAATTTAAATAGCATTTTAATAATTTGATTCAAATTAAAGATTGTGATTAGACGATCATATTAACAAAGATTCATGTACTTTATTTGCCGGATTTTACTCTAGGGCGCCGTGAATAAGTAAATATCTGAAGTTTAAAAGCATTATAAAACTCCAATTTCTACATTACTTCCAACGGTAACTAATACGAATTGTATAACTCATGAGGGTCCTTATATTATTATATTTTTTTATTCCTTCCTAACATTTGGTTTACTTCATTCGGGTGATTTAACGGTTAATTAATGTTCCCGCAACATTCTATCGATAAACCAAAACACCTCAGAATAAATATAATCTTCTGAATCCTTCCACTGTTGACATATGGTCTATCTGCTTCGAAAACTTCACTGAAAATTATGCATTTCTGGTACTATATTTTCCTCTTCGAAGAGTGATATTTTTGATTTCACACCTAGCTTCAAAACGCATTCTTTCAAATACGAAAATACCTCTAACATTCATATATTATTACTATTATATCATTAAGATCCAGCCAGTGTATCTAAAATGTTGTTAATATACGATAGCGGCTAATTATCCTTTCTCTTACATTATTAAATATATAGTAATCAGTATGATGACAAGTCGATCTAACGTATTTCTTTACAAAAAGGACTGATCAGGCTAATTGAGTATAAAATCGATGAATAAAATCCCCGCTCTTTGTGTCTCTCTTCACTAGTGAAAGTATTTTTATTTCTCTTGTCTAATTCATAAAAAGGTTTTATATGAATTTTGCGTGAACGATGTCCATATTTTTCGCATACATTTTGGTACTTTGGCTTAACTTAGGTTTTTTTCTTGTTCCAGGTAAATTTTTTAGTCCTGATATCCCTCGTTATCTTCAATTATTTTAACATTGGATTTTACTTTTATCTGTAGTTTTTGGACATTTAATCTCAAGTATCTATAAAATTCATTATTCTAATAATTATGTATACAATACATACACAGCTATTGATTTCAAAAGTTTAGTTGTATCAGAAAATGCAAGAATAAACTATATAGGTTAAAAATGCATGCAGACTTGCAGGATGTTCAAAGTGTGTTTGACCATATGACATTGCTAAATGCTTAACTGAGTGATCATAATATAGCATTTCGGTTCAGAATACTTTTGGCAAAACATCTATTGTATCAATAACTGAATAGTTTAACCTGTTAGTTGTTGAAAGTTCATATTCTAATTTACCAAAGTGATTATAATATATATTTTTATATTCTATCCCCTGTGTTTTTTTTTTATCAGCTCCAGCATTTATTAGTAGGTTTAAGAAGTTTGACTATTAAACTAATCTGATTGCCAAGTCACCATGAGTAACTGGGTGTTGCTTAATTAAATACAAACGGCCTTTCTACACACTACTTCCAGTTTTTGCTTGATGGTCATATAATCTATATATAATTGTTCAGTTTTGGTAGGTACTTTATACCGAAAATTACTGCCAGCGTCCGATTTAACATTCCATCTGACTTTATCGCAATATTTTTGGAAAAACGGTACAGCAACCGTCAGATTAAGCAGAAGGGCCGTGAAGAGTATCATCCCCACCATTCCATTTTAATATACCTATTTTTTTAAATATTTTATCATTACCATTTGAACCTCTGTATAGTAAACTTTAATAGAAGCATAATTTTAAAGTAATCGTCTTGTTGTTCTTCGTCATTATAACCAGCTTTACAAAGCACAACAGACCACCGACACAACATGATTCATTTCGAGGTTTCTTTTCCCGCGATTTTTAAAGATTTTTTTAGAGAGTTTCAACTAGTATTGTTGCCATTTGTAAAACGCAAATTACTTTTGGATCATTCAATTCCTGTCGAGATATTAGCCAGAGAAATATTTTTTTCAATAAGTGATTTGTTTTGTAGTCTTAATACCACTCATTTGTTGTAGATTTATGAACTGTGTTGGGGTATTTTCACTATTAGAGCTTCAATGTTTTCCAGCGCCTTTTATTTTGTCGGAGTGAAATTTAAAGTTTACAGTATTGTCTAGCCTTTTTTCCTTGTCCGAGAACACACAATAGTTTGCCATCGCTTGTTAAACTTTTCGAGTAATTCTAATTTTATTTTGCCTTAATTTTCCTCTAGTTTTTCTTCCTGGTTTCTAGAAATTTGTTAGTTAATTCACTTTATATTTTACACAAAATGTAGATTGTAGCGCTCCTACCTCAGATTTGTTTTTTGCCGATCGTATCTAAATCTCATTTCTCTGCACCTTTAAATCTTCCTTAACATGATATTTTTCAACAGTATGATTTACTTTTGCTGAGTGTCCAAATGTTATTAATTAGAAAAGTGACTTTTACTTTACTTGGAAATATGTAAATATCATCTTATCAAGACATCGAGATATCAAACATTATTAAGAGGCAAAAAAGCTTTCAAATAAAATAAATATTTTATTTTTATATTGTGGCATTTCTATTTTTATACTTTTGCTATTTCAAATAAACATAGAGTTCAATTGTTAAAAATAAAATTAATAATTTTGTTTTTAGAAATATGAATACTAATACTGATAAAATGGGTTATATTATTATATTTTAATTCCACAAATCTATGTTTCAAACAAATTAAAGAGAAATCTTGTATTAAATTACGTTAACACGATTTTTAATATTTTATTAAAATTTTACACCTAATATACCGTGTGTCCCGTTTGAAGACGCATCATAGGGAATTCCAATGTAAAATTTTCAATTGCAGTTTGTATCTCTATTATTGAACTAAAATTATCAAAATAAAATTAGAATGATACCTTTATCTACTAAGATTATTTTATAGGTTTTATTTTTGTTTCATCTTTAGTTTTAATCGAAATATAGCTTAAAAAGTGTGAAGAAATATTTGATAATAAAATTCTCAAAATAGTAGTTGCTATGAAATGTCAGTGTTTGTCATCTAAATTGATTAAGCCACAAACAAATAATTCAATTCAAAATAAGTGCTTACACCACAAAAGAAAAAGTTCAGATCATCAAATGAGTTTTGGCGGACATTTGCGACTTATTTAGTATAAATTTTGAAGCCTGTCCAGCGCCGTGCCAATCAACAATTATTAGAATTGATCAGAAATTTGAGGATAATGGTTGTGTAAACGATGAACATATTGTTAGAAATAAAGCGAGGAAATCTGAAGAAACCGTAACAAATGTGTTGCAAGGATAACAGTACATCTAATATCAAGTGTAAGCTTATAGTTACCGACCCTATAAAAGCCAAAATCATAAAGAACTAAGCAGTGGATCCTGATTCAAGATCTAAATTTTGTTAAATTATTGTGGAAAAGTGTAACGAGAATAAGAGATTTCCAAACAGTGTGTGTGTTTTACAGATGAATGTACTTTCTATTTGGTGTCTGAAAATAACGATCAAAATAATCGTCAATGGTCTCAAAAGATTCTTCATATTGTAACATCAAGAAGTGAATATCCACAAAAACTTAATGTATGGGCATGAATTTTAAAAATAGCGTTGTTAGTTTTATATTTATCGGTTTCAATTTATGTTTATTCTTTACATAAGCATTATTTTTAAATTTGGTATAGTATAATAATTATATTTTAACTGGATGCGGTTTTGAAATTTTGTAGAAAATAAATGAGAAATACTGAAAAAAATTATTCTGTTTCGGGCAATTGTACCTTTGAGTTAACTCGTTTTAACAAAAATAATGAATTTGTGCCTTTGAACTCGCACTGAACTTTTCCTTCTGTGTTGTAAGCACTAATTTTGAATTTAATTATTTATTTGTGGGATATACAATTTAGATGACAAGCACTGACTTTTCACCGCAACTACTATTTTAAGGATCTTATTATCAAATTTTGCTTACACATTTTAAGGTATATCTTGACTAAAAATGAAGATGAAACAAAAATAAAACCTCCAAAATATAAAGGAATCATTCTAATTTATTCTGATCATTTTCATTCAATAATAGAGATACAAACTGCAATTGAAAATTTTACATGGGAATTCCCTATGATGCGTCTTCAAACGGGACACACGGTACATACAGATATTACAATACATTTAATTAGTAAAAACAATAGCGAAATTCAATGTCTATTGTTTGAAATAAGTATCTTCACATTAATAACAATTTATTTAACTGTTTATATTAACAATTAATATTCAATAATTATTAATTTTCCAGATCTTATAAGGCTTTAGTAATAATATATGGCGTTGTGAGCAAATATTATTAATACATAGGAAAACGTAAAACGATTAAACATTTTATTAACTATTATTAAAAATATTAGCATGCATTTTTAACATAATACATTATATTTAAAAGCACTCTCCTTATTTTAATATTTTAAAAGTTTAAATAAACTATCATTTTAAATATATTGTCGTGTTAAAAAAATATTACTGTTATCAATAATAAAACGTAATTATGTTTTCGTCATATCTAAAATACATAAATAGCTATCCATTAGCTTTGTCACTTTGGGGTACATTTTTCCACAAGAAATAAAATTGTGTTCTCTGAAAATGTAGGCAATTATTTTTATTTTGTTTCAGATTATACCCCATGTAGTCACCATAAATCACACACCAGGAAGCCCCTCAGAAAAAAATTCTCGTGGACCATGGCCTGCCAACTATTATTTCTAACAGCTGTAGCGCTTATCATTCCCAATCAATACTCGGCAAGTGTAGTCACTGCTAATTATTCAACCCACAATGAATCAGCACAAAAAGTGGAATTAGATAAAGTGAACGTTATGGATTATATAAAAAAAGGGATATACAGTAATAATGAGGAAAGAGGCGCAGAGGAGAATTTGTCAGACTTGAACAATGTTAATCCATCGGGTAAACTGAGAGAGAAAGATCATCAATATTCTGGTAAACACAGTTTCAATGCTGAAAAGCATGTTATGGTCAATATTCCGAACGAAACGGGCCCACACGATTCTGGTATCGTTAAAAGTGAATTTACAACAGGGCGTGATATCGTTTTAGATGAAGAGGATTTGCCCATACCTATAGGGGACAATGCCATCGACAGGATACTCAACATCAATGGGAGAATAGACAAGGACGTCAAAACCGGAAACAGCTTGAAAACGCTAAGTCACATATCACAAACTGGCGATCCCCATAAGGATAACAAACCATCATCTTCTGATACAATCTTACCCGAACAAGCGTTACTCGAATCGGAATTAGGGCCAGGAAATTTATTCCAGCATCGTGATAAAAATGTACCCGATTCTCGCGAGGGAAACTTTTTAATGTCTGCTTTAAATAATTCCGCAATCAAGGAGTCGAGGCGACCTCATGAAAATTCAACAGACAAACAAATAAATAAGGCGAGAGGAGAGACGATTAAATCAAGAGTTGCAATTAATCCGGGCGCCCCAGGACAGAGGAATTATAATAGCAGCACGTCTGATAATATGATGAAACTTAAATTCGAAACATTAAATAACGACTCGGATTCAGATGGGAACGTTCATTTGAATAAGTCTTTTGAGAGACAGGTCTCGAGTCGCACAAATGAAGCGACAGAATTAAAACTTACTGAGAAAATAAATAACAAAAAGGTAAAAACTAAACCGTTAACTGTTCAACACAATCCTATTAAATTAGTAAAACAAATTGATAGTAATTTGCAAAATGCAAGTTTTGATAATGAACATATTAATATAAATAAGGAATTAGTACAGCAAACACACCATAGTGAAGAAATTAACCGAGACATAAAACAGAATCCGAGCAAATATTCCATTCACAATGATGCAGAATTAAATATAACAAATAAAAGACAAGTAGCTATAAATAATTTTTCAACGACGACAGAAACAAATAATATAACTGAAACTACTCCAAGAATATCTAATATAATGGATATATCTTCTGATTTATTTAATAAAAGTGCATTGCCACCCATTTACCCAAGTATTACAACTTCCGGATTTACTAAAAAAAATGTTAGCAATTCAACATCTACATTAGATAATAATACTAGTATTATATCGATAAATTTCACTAATACTAATTTATCATCAACATATGATAAGAGTAATTTAAAAGGAAAAGAAAATATAGTTAATGAAACCAGTAATATAGAGGAAATTATGACTGAAATGTCTAGCTTAAGATCTAAAGAACAATTTCCAACAAATGATAAAAGTAATACAAATAGCATGTTAAATACAGATAATAAAATGACTAATATAAATAGTACTAAGAATAATAGTTATAAAACTGAAGTTATTCCTAAAATTAGAAAATCAGAAGTCAATGTGTCAATAGATGATTCTGAAAGAAGAAAAATTGAAGCAAATTCTAACGTCTTAAATCCGATTGAAAAGATAATCTTATCGCACGTAAAATATAATAAAAATATTAGTACTATAAATGATAATGCAGAAAAAAGTTTTAATGGCAATAATACAAAATTAATGCAAATTGGTGAAAACCGAAAAATATCTACCATTGATGACGTGCCAACAAAAAATATTATTGATAATAATACTATCACAATTTTAAATAAATATTTAGACGATAATAAATCTAAGTTACTTAGAGAAAACTTTCCTATTAATAGCGTAGAAAATATTCAATACAACAAATCATTAACAAATACTACTAAAAATGTAATATTGACAGATTTTTTTAAAGAAAAACATATTATACCTAACAGTACTTTGGTAAAAGAAGAAGAGGAAAAAAATAGATTAGAAAAACCTTCTAAAATAACAAATTTCGAAAATATCGGAAAATATTATTATAAAAATGAATCAATAAATCAAGATACGCATATAAATCAAACTTTAGAAGATCTTTATAGTTTACCAAAACAAACTGTAGGTAATTCTTATAGTTCAGCAGCAGCTAAAAATCTTGAACTAGCAGTAAAACAAATAGAGGATAATCAAGACGCAATTAGAACATTCGAATTGGCGAGGATGGAAAAACCTATGCTTAATATACATTCAGAAAAAGATACTCAAAGAAAAAAACAATTTCCATATAAAATTAGAGCGTTAATAAACTTGAATAGTACTAATGAGGAACCTAAAACTTTTAGTAAACTAGATCGTATTAAAACGCAAAAGTATAATACTGTAGAAATACGTGCAAATTCTATTAATACTACACATTCTGATATATTACTAAATTTGGACATAATAAAAACATCAAACAATGACAATAATCAATTTAAATCAAAAATAGCAACAACTGAGTCTAACATTGAAGCTACTACAACATTACATGAGGATTACATAAATTCTAATATTCCTAAGCATCAAAAAAATGTTGATGATATGGTATTAAAAGCTAATACTACAAAGCAAAAAGGATCAAATAATATATTTGCTGTAGATGACCAAAAAAATATTTTATACGTTGCTGGTAATGAAATTATGAGCTCTTTAGAGGGTAAACCAACTGATAGTGACAATACAGAAGTAGATTTAAAAAATAATAATCAAACAATTTTGCAATTAGACAAAGGCCAACCAACTGATAGTAACAATACAGAAATAGATTTAAAAAATGATAATCAAACATTTTTGCAATTAGACAAAGGCCATGAAGGGTTGGATGTTCAGATACGGAGAAATGATAAGAATCTCGCTTTTCCTAAAAATTATTCTACGCGAAAACCAAATAAAGAAAACTTGAAAATTTCTACGCCAAGTCATAAGCCACATATTAGGTTAAATTTTACAAAAACTATTGATATTTTTTTAGAAGTTCAAGAATTAAATCATCATGAATCTATAGGACCTCTTCAAAATAAAAGCATTCAGAAGTCATTGGAAAAATTTTCAAAGCCTTATACAAATAGTAATGATACTTATATGCATCTTATGACAGATTCATTAATTGAATCATTAAATGAAGAAAAACATAGTAGCGATTTACAGAGTGTTGCAACTAGTGATGCATTTCATTCAACCAAATTAAATGCTTCAATTGAAATTAAACCTAGCGAAAATGATTTAAACAAGATAAATACATTGGAAAATGATTTACCTGAAGTGAATGCAACAAAAGATAATGGAACTTTGTCAAAAAAGTCAACAATTTTAATAAGAACAAATACTTCTAGTAATAAATCAGAAGTATATCTGGAGCCAAATACTTCAAAAAATGTACGAACGTCGCTGGTGTACGAAAAAGAACAGAGAAAAAAATCTGAACCTTTAATAAAAGATGAAAAAATATCAAAATTTAACAATACGTTTCGTTTTATTTTGACAAAAAGTAACGCAAATAATACAATTTTAGATAAAATTAACGAAATAATAGACAGAAATGTCTCCAAACTAGAAATAAGAGATATGAACAAAAATGGTGCATTTCTATCAAATCCAAAATTTACTAGTTTTGATAATACGACCACAACGGAAACATATTTTTACAATAATCTTGACAAAATGAATGATGGAAACGAAACATTAAGTTTAAAAAGTTTACTAGATTACAAAATGATAAGAGCCCTGAAAAATCATACTAAAATACCTGTAAATATTCTAATAACTGAAGATAAACCACAATATTTTTTGAAAAATTCCTCGTTTCATGACAGCCATATCAAAACAAAAATACAAAATAATATTACAAATTTATTGGAAGAAACAATGGGACCTATAACTGATAATCATGTTTATACTGGCAAAAATGTTACAAATATTTTAACTGATGAAGGAAGTAGGAGAAAGGTAATAGATAAATTTTTTGATCGAAAAGAAATAAATGGAAAACGTAGAAATATAATTACATCTGGAAATTCTACTAACTATAAGAATAATTCAATAAATGTAGCAAAACATATTTCACATAAAACATCTAACTTTGCTGAAAATAATAATACAGTTATAACCAAATCTATAAATAAACTTAGAGAAAACGCAGTAGAAATAAATTTAACCAATTATTCTGGTTTTTTAAGGAATAAAAATGTGACTTTTAATAATAATACTTCCTCAATGAGTATTAAACAATTCACAATTTTTAATATAGTAACTCACCTTAACAACGGAACGCATACATTAAATAAAAACGATTATACAGATGAGCCTTTATTAACGACCAATGAACCAACAATTAAAAAGATTAAACTTTTAAAAAATAATGTATTATCAGATTTCATTAAAAATTCCACAAATATGACTAAAAAAGTAATAATGGTGGAAGAGAGCAAACCACACCCAACAGACCTCTCGTTAACTACCAAAGAAAGCAAAAACGGTAACTCATTAAGGGCAAGATTAATAACAAGTACAGTGTCAACGGATAAAATTAACATCATCGATCCTCAGTTGAGCTTTCAAGATTTTAAAATTAAAACCAACACAAACGCGCCCTTGTTCCGTATTGGAAAAAATAATCGTTTGATGGAGTTAATTGTAAGCGGCCATGAGACTAAACCCGCAATGATTAAAAGGTCTCGAAGTTTGATGAGCCCTCGCCCTTCCGATCCCTATAATGATATGTCAACGTTAGCAAGTTCGGCATCCTGGAGGACAACAAGTGTTTCTCCGAGCTTGGAAAGGGTTACTAATTTGTTACGTGACCAGACTGGGAACTACACGACTAATGGAAGCGATTACAAGGTAGGTTGGTAATTAATCAAGTTGCATGCATTTGCAGATGGAGGGGAACAATTTAAGATTATGCCCATTACACAGATGAGGGGTAGGAAAGGAAATGTGAACGGCGTCTTAAGTGGTTTTAATGGATATTTAAATATATTACGTCCTTATTTTCATATAAGTTTTAATTTTATATATAAAACACAAAGGCATTGTTTTATTTCATTATTACTTAATTAGTTTTAAAAATATTTATTGTGAAAGAAAAATAAGCCTTTCAAAACCAATTAAAATCAAAAACTACTTGAATAGATTTTTTTTCTTATATTAACACATAATTTAGATTTTGTGAATCTATAATTAACTTCTCATACTAATTAATTTTTATTGCTATGTATTATTTAGATAGACAGTATATTAATACATTATTAAAAGTAACAAACACATAAAAATGAATATTGAATCACATAAATCAAATGACTAAAAACTGTAGAAATATTCCTTTTAAACTTATTTTGATTAAAAATTTGGTAATCCTATAAATTCAACATATGTGTTTAGCATCTTGGTGTTTCAAATTACTATAGAAAACTGTTAAATGTATCATTTGTACGTGACTGTTTTCTAATTGATCCCTTGTGGAAAACCTAAATTTATACAATTTATATTTAGTTATATTATAACTGCAGCTTATCCGTAGCTAACTAAGAGGTAAATAAACAGATGTTCAGATTCGGCATAATATTACGCTTATAATTCAAATACTTAATAAATAATCGTAATATGCGCTCAAGGTGAACACATTAGCAGGTTTCGTAAGGTAATAAAAAAATTTAGCAACCGACCAGCAACAAAATAAATCTGCAAACTAAATCTATAAACCAAAATTTGTATACTTAGCCTCTTGGATTTTGTGTTCTTATTTTTATCCTTTAGGATATTTGTTATTTATTGAATGTTTGATTAGCAGATGATGACTTTATATTATGTCCTAGGAGGGTCAGCAAAGCTTATTATTGAAGATTTAGGAAATGCTTAGAATTTTTAAATTATTAGTAAACGTGCATGTTTAACTTACTTTTCCAAATTAATAATATTGTAGTAGCTCAATGCAATTAATAATTATATTAGAGAGTAAATAAAATGGAACTAGCCACTTATTGCCTAAACGTTGCACTAAACACCTACAAGTGGATAACCACCAACTATTAACCCGGAGAATTAAAATGGAATGTCACAGAGCAACGGACACCACCATAATTGTCCTTTAGAATATTATTTTCAATAATAATTTACATGTAATTTTGTAATATTTAACAAAGTATTCAAAAATTAAGGATAAAAAATACTATAAAATGGGACGTTATATTTTATGTATACTTTTAATATAAAACCCGTGTCGCCGCTAAAAGTTCTATGATTTCGTTTTCCTGACTTTTAGTAAAAGCTATTTGTTCCTCAATTTATATGTAGATTTCCTGTCACAAAGCCTATGTTAGGATCCAATAATTAACCCTTTGATGCGTATTTTGTTTAATACAATAATTGAATATCGGAGTTTTTCAAGTTAGTTTGATTATCTGCTCGTATGTCATGCATTTATTTATAGTTGAAACAGGGATATTTTTTAGCAAAGTTGCGGATGCATGTGAATTAATTAGTGTTAGCTATACAAATACTTAGTCATCATCAAAACCATTATAAACATTTAGTGCGTATTTTTTGTAATAAGTTTTTACCTCCAAGAAACTTATGTTTATTAACTTTATATTTTCACGAATAACATTTGCCGGTGTATTTACACTCTTAAATTTGTTTTCTAAACAAAGTAATTATTTATTTTTGTAGTCTACATATCTATAGTATTTGTGGTGAATGAGTAATAGTATTATTTAAACATTATTTAATTAATGTTACAATATTTTGGCAATACTATTTGTTGTATGACCGTTATTAATTGGACATCGTCGACTGTGACTTATTTAATCAGTAACCAATATAGCAACTAAGTCATCTGAATTTTGTGACAAAAATATCTCTATAATATTATTTTGGTTACATTTTGGGTATTTTATAGATATAATTAAATATTGCGTGTTAGTTTTAATCATCACCATTATTATAATTATTATTGTTTAATATATTTCGAATAAAGAATAAACATTTTAAATAACTAAATAATTGATAAAAACAATTTATATACAACTTATTATAACATTATAACTTTTAATTTTCTTTATCTTTATAGAAAAATGTTATTACCTAAATCTAATGGATAAATATATTAAAATTTCCTTAAACATCTCACATATTTCCACCTTTTTCGTTTGACGCAAATGTACGATTTTAGAGGTTTTCAACCACTCTATGCATGTAGTATTGACACCTGAGATCTTTGGATACACTTGTACGCGTCAAAAATGATTTTATGTCAATTTTTCCTTTATTACTGTACTTACGACTGATCGCAATAACACGTAATGCTTACAAATTAATGATTTGCCATTTATAGAGATTGAGATAAATAAGAATCCAATGAAGCAAGATCGGAGGAGAATGGTAAGTGGGGAAGTACTTCCTATCCCAATTCATTTTTTCATTGGGTGCGTCTGGCGCAGTAGGGTCTTGCATTATAATGTAGAATTTTGCCTTTCGTTTGATAATAGCTGGGCACTGTTTAGTTAAATATTTACTTATTGAATCCTATTGATTATAGTTAAAATTTGCATTCACCATTTCTCTAGTTGTTATCACTCGACACCCAAAAGCGTCTTTTTGTAATGTAAGCGAATAGTATTTTGCGGTTTGTATTACTTTCCCCCTCTTTGAACTATCGTAATTAAGCAATGAAAATGTCTTTGTATGGTGCTACTTAACCTACTTTCATATAGTGGATCAATTAGCTTTGTTTACTTCGAATAGATTATGCCAGGTCCAAGCCCTATATTAATAATAATAATAATAATAATAATACTTTTATTTCACTATGACAAATTACATAATAGGGAATTCGTACAGGTGAAAACGTCCAACAGAAGATTACATTTAAAGTAATTTTAAAATAGTATTATAATATAATAATATTAAAAACTATTTAACCTAGGTTATAGACTACAATTAAAAGGAAACATAAATTATTGCAATAAATTATTTAATTTAATAATCAATTCTAATTTAAACTAATTCCAACTGGTTGCATAGAACTCTGCCATGTTGTATGGTTCCAAGTCGCAGATTAATGTAAAAAGCCGTCTTTTGGCAATGTTAAAGTTCATAATATTTTTTATACTAGATGGAAGATGGTTGAAAATTTTTAGAACGGAGTAATGACATCCTTTTTCATATTTTGATAACTTGTGTTTGGGTAGTATATAAGTTTGGCCATGTGTTGTGTTATACTGTGATAACATTAGGTCTTCATTAAATTTTTGCTTGTGTTTTAATAGAAATACAACACATTCACAAATGTACAGCCCATATAGGGTTAATATTTTATTTTGTTTGAAAATGCCTCTACAACTATCGTTGCGCCTTAATTTAAGCATAATACGGACAGCTTTTTTCTGCAGACGGAATGCTCGATCACACGTTGAGCTGTTTCCCCAGAACAAGATACCGAATCTCAAATGAGAATGCACATTGGCGTAGTAAAATAATTTAGTAATGTTGAAATTAGTTGACTTAATTAACACCCATAATCCGTAGCAGGCTTTACTTATTTTGTCACATACTGCCGATACATGCATTGCAAAAGATAGTGTTTCATCGACATAAATTCCTAGAAATTTTGCACAGTTGTGAAGTTTATAATTTATGTTATTGAGCATAAGTGTGTCGGGTGTGGGTGATGCTTGATTTATTTTGAAGACAACGCATTTTGTCTTTTTATTATTTAAGCTCAGGTGGTTCCCTGAGAACCATTCATCAACTCTTTTCATATTTATTGTTCCCAGCTGTACCAGATCCTGAAGAGTATTGCTTTTAATAGCAATAGTAGTATCGTCTGCGTAGTTTAAAATCATGCTGTCTGGTATGTTGTTTGGCATGTCGTTTATATAAATGATGAACAGAAGTGGACCGAGTATGCTTCCCTGGGGAATGCCACTGTTTATAATAAGTTTTTCCGATTCAGCGACCGAGCCCATATTATCGGAAACATGTGTGTAGTGAACCCTGTTTGTTAGATATGATTTGATGAGGTTGAATACAACCCCCCTGAAACCATATCGGTACAATTTGGATAAAAGTCGTGTGTGATTAATACAATCAAAAGCGCGAGATAGATCCAAATATATACCACAGGGAGTTTCATGGTTGTCTAGGGCTGATAATACCCAGTTTGTAAATTCAAAAAGTGCTGTTTCGATTCCCCGCTCTTTCAAAAATCCATGTTGGGATGGTGATAGCAGGTTGAATTTAATTAAAAAATGGTGATGTGGCCATCATAGTACTTTCCCTATATTTTTCTCGAAAAGTATGATGTTTACGCAAAAATATTATCCTTAATAATTTGTCCACTTTTAAATTCTCTACAATTATTTGTTATATAAATTTTATGTAACTCCAACAGTTTATTAGCAAGTGACAAAAAATGACAACATTTTTAATTTTTATTTTTTTTCTCGAAAGTTAAGAATTTTATTAAAAACATGTTCGAATAAAACTTGTTCAGTTTTGCATTACCTTTAACTTTTGTTTGATCCGTTTTTTAAAATTTTTCATATTTAGAAAAATATCACGAAAAAACAAAAAACGCCTCGAGTAAACAACCACTTCCGGTTTATGAATATTTGCCAAAAGCTTTTCAGTTCCAGTTTTTAGCGATAAAACCTTAAGTTTAAAGTTTCACCTCAATCGGATCATTCGTTTTTGAGATACAGCGCCCACCGACAGACACACAGACACACAGACACACAGACACACAGCCACACAGCCACACAGACACAGACACACAAATTTTTTTTCCAGAAATTAGTGCAATGGACTCAGGGGGCCCCAAAACGGATATTTCCGCAAAAAAATATTTTGAAAAAAAAATCACGAAAACAATACTCCCCCTATATATACTATATAGGGAAAGTAAAAATTTATAAAACGCGAGTACATCACATGTTCGATTATTTTAGAGATTGAGGGTAGTATACATACAGGGCGAAAATTATCCAGTTGGTCTGGATCACCTTTTTTAAATATAGGAATTAGTAGTAGTAGTAGTAGTAGTGTTAGGCTATCGACCACGTGGTCCTTCCGCCATGTGTCATTTTTGTGTATTTGTGTGTGTGTAAATGAGCTTGTTACTTTAAAGGATCGCCCCCGTCACTCTAAAGCACCATTAATTGTATCCCAATGGTGAATGGTACCGGTCACCCATCCGACTACTGACCCGAACCAACGTTGCTGCACGCAGTTCGGGGCCGTAACCGATGCGCCACCACCGGCGTGTTATAGGAATTATTTTTGAAAGTTTGCATTGCTTAGCTACATGCATAATACATTTTTTTACTTTCCCTATATACGTAGTATATATAGGTATAGTTTTCGTGATTTTTTTTGAAAATTTTTTTTTGCGGAAATATCCGTTTTGAGGTCCCCTGAGTCCATTGCACTGATTTCTAGAAAAAAAAAAATGGTGATGTGGCCATCATAGTACTTTCCCTATATTTTTCTCGAAAACTATGAGGTTTACGCAAAAATGTTGTTCTTAATAATTTGTGCACTTTTGAATTCGCTACAATTATTTATTATATGAATTTTATCTATCTCCAATTGTTTATTAGCAATTGGCAAAAAATATCAAAATTTTCAATTTTTATTTTTTTTCTCGAAAGTTTAAAATTTTATGAAAAACATGTTCGAATAAAACTTGTTCAGTTTTTCATTCCCTTTAACTTTGTTTAAACCGTTTTTTAAAAATTTTCATATTTAGAAAAATATCACGAAAAAACAAAGAAACGCCTCGAGTAAACAACCACTTCCGGTTTATGAATGTTCACCAAAAGCTTTTCAGATCGAGTTTTTAACGATAAAACCTTAAGTTTAAAGTTTTATCTCAATAGGATCTTTTGTTTATGAGATACAGCGCCCACCGACAGACAAACACGAAAACATTACACTCAAATGGTGATGTGGCCATCATAGTACTTTCCCTATATTTTTCTCGAAAACTATGAGGTTTACGCAAAAAGGCTATTCTTAATAATTTGTTCAGTTTTGAATTATTTACAATTATCTGTAATACAAATTTCATGTAACTCTTAAAGTTTATTAGCAATTGACAAAAAATGTCAAAATTTTCAATTTTGTTTTTCTCGAAAGTTAAGAATCTTATGAAAAAAATGTTTTAATAAAAGTCATTTATTTTCTCATTCTCTCTAACTATTGTTTAAAAAGTTTTGTAATATTTTTCATATTTAGAAAAATATCGACAAAAAACCTCATTTTCATGCATTTTCATGCACAATACTATTCAAATTGTGATGTGGCCATCATAGTACTTTCCATATATTTTACTCGAAAAATATGAGATTTACGCAAAAAAGTTATTCTTAATAATTTGTTCAGTTTTAAATTCTCTATAATTATTTGTTATAGAAGTTTCACGTAACTTCAATAGTTTATTAACAATTAGCAAAAAATATCAAAATTTTCAGTTTTTATTATTTTTCTTGAAAGTTAAGAATTTTATGAAAAAAATGTTCAAATAAAACTTGTTCAGTTTATAATCCCCTTTAACTTTTGTTTTAAACCGTTTTTAATTTTTTTTTTATATTTAGAAAAATATAACAAAATTTTCAATTTTTATTTTTTTTCTCAAAAGTTAAAAATTTTATGAAAAGTATGTTCAGATTTTCATTCTTTTTAACTTTTGTTAGTAAAGTTTTGTAAAATTTTTCATATTGAAAAAATTATCGATAAAAAACAAAAAATGGCTCGAGTAAACACCCACTTCCGGTTCATGAATGTTTACCAAAAGCTTTTCAGTTCCAGTTTTTAACGATAAAACCTTAAGTTTGAAGTTTCATGTCAAACAGATTATTTGTTTTTGAGATACAGCGCCCACCGACAGACACACACACACACAGACACAAAAAAATTTTTTCCAGAAATTAGTTTTTTGGGCACAGGGGACCTCAAAACGGATATTTCCGAAAAAAAAAAATTTGAAAAAAAAATCACGAAAACAATACTCCCCCTATATATACTATATAGGGAAAGTAAAAATGGTGATGTGGCCATCATAGTAGTTTCCCTATATTTTTCTCGAAAACTATGAGGTTTACGCAAAAAAGTTATTCTTAATAATTTGTCCAGTTTTAAATTCTCTACAATTATTTGTTATAGAAATTTCATGTAAATCCTATAGTTTATTAGCATTTGGCAAAAAATGTCAAAATTTTCAATTTTTATTTTCTTTCTCGAAAGTTTAAAATTTTATGAAAAACATGTTTGAATAAAACTTGTTCAGTTTTTCATTCCCTTTAACTTTTGTTTGAAACGTTTTTTAAAAATTTTCATATTTAGAAAAATATCACGAAAAACAAAAAAACGCCTCGAGTAAACAACCACTTCCGTTTTATGGATGTTTACCAAAAGCTTTTCAGATCGAATTTTTAACAATAAAACCTTAAGTTTAAAGTTTCATGCCATTCGGATTGTTCGTTTTTGAGATACAGCACCCACCGACAGACAGACAGACAGACAGACACACACACACACACACACACAGACACAGAATTTTTTTTTCCAGAAATTAGTGTTTTGGGTTCAGAGGACCCCAAAACGGATATTTCCGCAAAAAAAATTTTTGAAAAAAAAATCACGAAAACAATAGTCCCCCTATATATAGGGAAACTAAAAATGGTGATGTGGCCATCATAGTAGTTTCCCTATATTTTACTCGAAAACTATGACGTTTACGCAAAAAAGTTATTCTTAATAATTTGTTCAGTTTTGAATTCTCTATAATTATTTGTTATAAAAGTTTCATGTAACTTCAATAGTTTATTAGCAATTAGCAAAAAAATATCAAAATTTTCAGTTTTTATTATTTTTCTTGAAAGTTAAGAATTTTATGAAAAAAATATTCAAATAACACTTGTTCAGCTAATAATTCCCTTTAACTTTTGTTTGAACTATTTTTTAAAATTTTTCATATTTAGAAAAATATGACCAAAAAACAAAAAAACGCCTCGAGTAATCATCCACTTCCGATCTATGAATGTTCACCAAAAGCTTTTCAGTTCCAGTTTTTAACGATAAAACCTTAAGTTTAAAGTTTCATCTCCATAGGATGTTTCGTTTTTGAGATACAGCGCCCACCGACAGACACACAGACACACAGACACACAGACAGACACACACACAGACACACAATTTTTTTTTCCAGAAATTAGTGCAATGGACTCAGGGGGGCCCAAAACGGATATTTCCGCAAAAAAAAATTTTGAAAAAAAAATCACGAAAACAATAGTCCCCCTATATATAGGGAAACTAAAAATGGTGATGTGGCCATCATAGTAGTTTCCCTATATTTTTCTCGAAAACTATGAGGTTTACGCAAAAAAGTTATTCTTAATAATTTATTCAATTTTAAATTCTCTACAATTACTTTTTATGTAACTTTTACGTAACTCCAATAGTTTATTAGTAATTTTCAAAAAATGTCAAAATATTCAATTTTTATTTTTTTTCTCGAAAGTTAAGAATTGTATGAAAAATATGTTCAAATAAAACTTGTTCAGTTTATTATTCCGTTTAACTTTTGTTTGAACCGTTTTTAAAAATATTTCATATTTAGAAAAATATGACCAAAAAACCAAAAAACGCCTCGAGTAAACACCCACTTCCGGTTTATGAATGTTTACCAAAAGCTTTTCAGTTCCAGTTTTTAACGATAAAACCTTAAGTTTACAGTTTCATCTCAATAGGATCTTTCGTTTTTGAGATACAGCGCCCACCGACAGACACACAGACACACAGACACACAAATTTTTTTTCCAGAAATTAGTGCAATGGACTCAGGGGGGCTCAAAATGGATATTTCCGCAAAAAAAATTTTTGAAAAAAAAATCACGAAAACAATAGTCCCCCTATATATAGGGAAACTAAAAATGGTGATGTGGCCATCATAGTACTTTCCCTATATTTTACACGAAAACTATGAGGTTTACGAGAAAATGTTATTCTTAATAATTTGTTCACTTTTTAATTCTCTAAAATTATTTGTCATATAAATTTTACGTAACTCCAATAGTTTATTAGAAATTGGCAAAAAATGTCAAAATTTTCAAGTTTTATTTTTTTTTCTCAAATGTTAAGATTTTTATGAAAAACATATTCGAATAAAACTTGTTCAGTTTTTCATTCCCTTTAACTTTTGTTTGAAGAGTTTTTAAAAATTTTTCATATTAAGAAAAATATCACGAAAAAACAAAAAAACGCCACGAGTAAACATCTACTTCCGGTTTATGAATGTTCAGCAAAAGCTTTTCAGTTCCAGTTTTTAATGATAAAACCTTAAGTTTAAAGTTTCATCTCAATCGGATCATTCGTTTTTGAGATACAGCGCCCACAGAGATTTTCACGCACGAAAACAATACTGCTCATAATGGTGATGTGGCCATCATAATACTTTCCCTATATTTTTCTCGAAAACCATGAGGTTATTCTTAATAATTTGCTCAATTTTGAATTATTCACAATTACTTGTTATATAAATTTCATTTAGTTCCTATAGTTTATTAGCAATAAGCAAAAAATTGTAAAAAAGTAAAATTTTTGATAAAGAAAATGGTTGCAACCGTTACTACTGGTAATCCATACATATTATTAAAATTTTAGAGCTTCCAATAAAATCTTCACAATTTAGAAAGCGGGTTGAATAAAAAATCGTGAAACCTAGAGAAGAAATTAGTGGAAATTTCTTGAATTCTTGAAAAAGTAAGTCTAGATTTTAGAAAAACAAATTCTAAAAAATCTAGAGCCTCAAGAAAAATCTAGATTTCTACAAAGAAATTTTCTAAAAAATTTTAAAGCCTCCAGGAAAATCTTTGCAATTTATAAGATAAGAAGATAACCTTGAAATCTGGAGGAGAAATTTCTGGAAATTTCCTGAACCCTTGGAAAAAAGTCTAGACTTCTAAATGAAAATTTTCTAAAAAAATTCTAGAGCCTCCTAGAAATTTAGAAGACCAGTTAAAAAATAAATTCAAATCGGAAAGAAAACTTTCTCGAAAATAAGAAAATATTTGTAGGGGAAAATTTTCTAAAAAATTCTAGACCCTTCAAGAAAAATTCCGCAATTTAGAACTTTCTAAATAATTTTATAGTTTAAACAAAATGTTGAATTCTAGAGAAGTAATTACTGAAATTCACCTGAATTCTCGAAAAAAGAGGAATTGAGGAATTCAAAAACATTTCGAGGCTGAAAGAAAATCGCAATTTATAAGAAAAGTTGAAAAAAAAATTAATTTGGGGAAGAAGTTATTGGTCATTTTCTAAACTCTAATCTTTTAGAAAAAAATCTAGAACGCCTCAAGGAAAATCTTTGCAATTCAAAAGACGACTTCAAAAAAAAATCTTGAACTCTGGAGAATAAATTGCTAGAAATTTCCTGAACCGTCGAGAAAATAATCTGGATTTCTAGAAGTAATATAATCGATAATTGTTCTGCTACTCTCTTTATCGAACCAAATTTTCAAATTAGGAGAAGTAAAACTCTTGTTATGTTCCATTTCTTTATTTTCAGATATCTGACAATAAAGAAATTATCTGAAAATAAAGAAATGGAACATAACAATAGTTTTACTTCTCCTAATTTTCTAGAAGTCAATTCTAAAAATTTTAAAGCCTCAAAGAAAATCTTTGCGATTTAAAGTTGAAAAAATCTTGAAATGTGGAGAAGGAATTACTAGAAATTTCCTGAGTCTAGAGTTTTAAAAACAAATTTTCTAAAAAAAGTCTTCATTTAAATCTTCGCAATTTACTGGAAATTTCCTAAATTTTACAAATTCAAATTGATACAATAAAAATCAATAATTCGTTATTATTTTTTTACTATTTTAGCTATAATTCCTTAAATAATAATGAAATTACGAAAATTCTTTCACTAATAAATTACCAGCAACGAAGAGAAGTAAAAATGCTGAAAAATTAGACATTCGATTTTTAATTGTTTTTCAATATTTTTAAAATAACTTTCCATAGCAAGGACGGTTTTAAAAAATTCTTTTACGAAATGATTTCTAACATCAAATACAAATTGATGGACTGAAAATCTGGAATTTTTTTGCGCAATTTAGATAAGAAATTCTTAAAATTTCAATGTAACGATACAAGAAATTTTATAAATTTCCAGAAATATTGCAAAAACATTCTAAAAAACAACTCTCGAAAAATTGCTTTGCTATATCCAAAATAAATTGCTCAAAAATACTAGAATTTACAGACCTTTTTGAGAGAGAAAAAAAACACAAAATAAGGAAATAAATCTAAATAATTAACGGAAGATACTAAAATTTTTGAAAAGATATTTATAGCAAATTCTAAAATCATTAATGAAATGCTACAACCAAAAGAAATTGTTGGAAATTTCTAAGAACAGATTTTCTAGAAAAATCTATAGCTTCCAAATCTGAATCTGAGTTATTGGAAATTTCTGAACTCTCGGAAAAAAAGTGACGATTTCTAGAAAAGACTTTTTTAAATTTTTGAGCCCTGAAAATAACATCAAAGAAAATTCTAAAAATACTAAAACGAACTTTATAAACATCTAGAACTCCCGAATAAGACCTTTGCTAAAAACTCTGGAAATATGAAAAAGAAATTACTGTTAACTTCAAGAATCCTCCAAATAAGTTCTAGAAATCTACAAGGAAAACTTGTGAAAAATTCTAGAATCCTTAATCAAAATTCTTTGGAAAGAAAGATGCAAAAAAGATTGCTGAAACTTTTAGAAGCCTCTTCTAGAAAATTAGAAGAAAATTTCCTAATAAACTGTAAAATTCTTGAATAAAATCTTTGCTAAAAATTCTGGAAATATCTATTTATTTATTAGATGAGAAAAAGAAATTACTGTACACTCTTAGAATCTTTAAAAAAGGTTTTATAAACCTAAAATGAAATCTTGTAAAAAATTCTAGAAACCTCAATGTAAAAGAAAAACTAAAAGTATGGATCATCTGAGAAAATTATTAATTAATTAAAATTAATAAGAAAATTTTCTAATAGAAAAAGTTGAACAAAATCTTGTATAGAAAGCACGAAAATATTTTTATAAATAAATATAAATAATGACTTTTTGAAAAAATCTAAACCTGTAAAAATGAAAATTCTTTGGAAAGGAAGTTGCAATAAAAACTAAAAGTGTAGAGGACAAATTACTGAAATTTCAAGAATCTTTAAATAAAAATCTAGAAAAATGTCTGAAATATTCTAAAGTTAAATACTTTTCTCACAAATTAAGAACTTTACGGAAAACCTGAATTTATAAAATTTGTTCAGTTTCTCATTCCCTTTAACTTTTGTTTAAAAAGTTATGTAATATTTTTTAAATTTAGATTTTAAATATTGAGAAAAAAACAAAAAAAACGCCTAAGTAAACATCGGGTTTATGAATGTTCATCAAAAGCTTTTCAGTTCCAGTTTTGAATGATAAAACATAAACAGTCCACAGACATTCTCATTCACGAAAACAATACTTTCCAAAATGGTGATGTGGCCATCATAGTACTTTCCCTATATTTTACTCGAAAACTATGAGGTTTAGGCAAAAAAACTATTCTTTATAATTTGTTTAGTCTTGAATTCTCTACAACTATTTGTTATATAAATTTCATGTAGCTTCAATAGTTTATTAGCAATTGCCAAAAAATGCCAAAATTTTCAATTTTTAATTTTTTTCTCGAAAGTTAAGAATTTTATAAAAAACATGTTTTAATAAAAGTTGTTCAGTTTTTTACGCCCTTTAACTTTTGTTTGAGAAGTTTCATAATATTTTGTATATTTAGAAAAATATTGGTAAAAAACAAAAAAACGCCTCGAGTAAACATCCACTTCCGGTTTATGAATTTCTACCAAAAGCTTTTCAGCTCCAGTTTTTAACGATAAAACCTTAAGTTTAAAGTTTCATCTCAATTGGATCATTCGTTTTTGAGATACAGCGCCCACCGACAGACAGACAGACACACACACACACACACACACACACACACACACAGACACAGAATTTTTTTTTCCAGAAATTAGTTTTTTGGGTTCAGGGGACCCCAAAACGGATATTTCCGCAAAAAAAAATTTTCAAAAAAAAATCACGAAAACAATACTCCCCCTATATACTACGTGTATAGGGAAAGTAAAAATGGTGATGTGGCCATCATAGTACTTTCCCTATATTTTTCTCTAAAACTATAAGGTTTACGCAAAAATGTTGTTCTTAATAATTTGTGCACTTTTGAATTCGCTACAATTATTTATTATATGAATTTTATCTATCTCCAATAGTTTATTAGCAATTGGCAAAAAATGTCAAAATTTTCAATTTTTATTTTTTTTTTCGAAAGTTAAAAATTTTATGAAAAACATGTTCAAATAAAACTTGTTCAGTTTTTCATTCCCTTTAACTTTTGTTTGAACCGTGTTTTAAAAATTTTCATATTTAGAAAAATATCACGAAAAAACAAAAAAACGCCTCGAGTAAACAACCACTTCCGGTTTATGAATGTTTACCAAAAGCTTTTCAGATCGAATTTTTAACAATAAAACCTTAAGTTTAAAGTTTCATGCCATTCGGATCATTCGTTTTTGAGATACAGCACCCACCGACAGACAGACAGACAGACAGACAGACAGACACACACACACACACACAGACACAGAATTTTTTTTTCCAGAAATTAGTGTTTTGGGTTCAGGGGACCCCAAAACGGATATTTCCGCAAAAAAAATTTTTCAAAAAAAAATCACGAAAACAATACTCCCCCTATATACTACGTGTATAGGGAAAGTAAAAATGGTGATGTGGCCATCATAGTACTTTCCCTATATTTTTCTCGAAAACTAAGAGGTTTACGCAAAAATGTTGTTCGTAATAATTTGTGCACTTTTGAATTCGCTACAATTATTTATTATATGAATTTTATCTATCTCCAATAGTTTATTAGCAATTGGCAAAAAATGTTAAAATTTTCAATTTTTATTTTTTTTCTCGAAAGTTTAAAATATAATGAAAAACATGTTCGAATAAAACTTGTTCAGTTTTTCATTCCCTTTAACTTTTGTTTAAACCGTTTTTTAAAAATTTTCATATTTAGAAAAATATCACGAAAAAACAAAAAAACGCCTCGAGTAAACAACCACTTCCGGTTTATGAATGTTTACCAAAAGCTTTTCAGATCGAGTTTTTAACAATAAAACCTTAAGTTTAAAGTTTCATGCCGTTGGGATCATTCGTTTTTGAGATACAGCACCCACCGACAGACAGACAGACGGACAGACACACACACACACACACACACACACACACAGACACACAATTTTTTTTTCCAGAAATTAGTGTTTTGGGTTCAGGGGACCCCAAAACGGATATTTCCGCAAAAAAAAATTTTGAAAAAAAAATCACGAAAACAATACTCCCCCTATATACTACGTGTATAGGGAAAGTAAAAATGGTGATGTGGCCATCATAGTACTTTCCCTATATTTTTCTCGAAAACTATGAAGTTTACGCAAAAAAGTTATTCTTAACAATTTGTTTAGTTTTAAATTGTCTATAATTATTTGTTATATAAATTTTATGTAACTCTTATAGTTTATTAGCAATTGGCAAAAAATATCAAAATTTTCAATTTTTATTTTTTTTTCTCGAAAGTTAAGAATTTTATGAAAAATATGTTCAAATAAAACTTGTTGAGTTTGTTATTCCCTTTAACTTTTGTAAGAACCGTTTTTTAAAATTTTTCATATTTAGAAAAATATTACCAAAAAACAAAAAAACGCCTCGAGTAAACATCCACTTCCGGTCTATGAATGTTTACCAAAAGCTTTTCAGTTCCAGTTTTTAACGATAAAACCTTAAGTTTAATATTTCAACTCAATAGGATCTTTCGTTTTTGAGATACAGCGCCCACCGACAGACACACAGACACACAGACACACAGATACACAAAAATTTTTTCTAGAAATTAGTGTAATGGACTCAGGGGGGCCCAAAACGGATATTTCCGCAAAAAAAAAATTTCAAAAAAAAATCACGAAAACAATAGTCCCCCTATATATTTTCTATATAGGGAAACTAAAAATGGTGATGTGGCCATCATAGTACTTTCCCTATATTTTTCTCGAAAACTATGAGGTTTACGCAAAAAAGTTATTCTTAATAATTTGTCTCGTTTTAAATTCTCTACAATTATTATGTAATAAAAGTTTTACGTAACTCTAATAGTTTATTAGCAATTGGCAAAAAATGTCAAAATTTTCAATTTTTATTTTTTTTTCTCAAAAATTCAGAATTTTATGAAAAATGTGTTCGAATAAAACTTGTTCAGTTTTTTATTCCCTTCAACTTTTGTTTGAAAAGTTTTATAATATTTTGTATGTTTAGAAAAATATCGGGAAAAAACAAAAAAACGCCTCGAGTAAACATCCACTTCCGGTTTATGAATCTCTACCAAAAGCTTTTCAGCTCCAGTTTTTAACGATAAAACCTTAAGTTTAAAGTTTCATCTCAATTGGATCATTCGTTTTTGAGATACAGCGCCCACCGACAGACAGACAGACACACACACACACACACACACAGACACAGAATTTTTTTTTCCAGAAATTAGTTTTTTGGGTTCAGGGGACCCCAAAACGGATATTTCCGCAAAAAAAATTTTTGAAAAAAAAATCACGAAAACAATACTCCCCCTATATACTACGTGTATAGGGAAAGTAAAAATGGTGATGTGGCCATCATAGTACTTTCCCTATATTTTTCTCGAAAACTATGAGATTTACGCAAAAAGGCTATTCTTAATAATTTGTTCAGTTTTGAATTCTTTACAATTATCTCTAATACTAGTTTCATGTAACTCTAATAGTTTATAAGCAATTGTCAAAAAATGTCAAAATTTTCAATTTTGTTTTTCTCGAAAGTTAAGAATTTTATGAAAAAAATGTTTTAATAAAAGTCGTTTATTTTCTCATTCTCTCTAACTGTTGTTTAAAAAGTTTTGTAATATTTTTCATATTTAGAAAAATATCGACAAAAAACCTCATTTTCATGCATTTTCATGCATTTTCATGCACATACTATTCAAATTGTGATGTGGCCATCATAGTAATTTCCCTATATTTTTCTCGAAAACTATGAGGTTTACGCAAAAATGTTGTTCTTAATAATTTGTGCACTTTTGAATTCGCTACAATTATTTGTTATATGAATTTTATCTATCTCCAATAGTTTATTAGCAATTGGCAATAAATGTCAAAATTTTCAATTTAAAATTTTTTTTTTTAAGTTAAGAATTTTATGAAAAATTAATTCGAATAAAACTTGTTCAGTTTTTTATTACCTTTAACTTTTGTTTGAACCACTTTTTAAAATTTTTCATATTTAGAAAAATAAAACGAAAAAACAAAAAAATGCTTCGAGTAAACATCCACTTCCGGTCTATGAATGTTCACCAAAAGCTTTTCAGTTCCAGTTTTTAACGATAAAACCTTAAGTTTGAAGTTTCATCTCAAACAGATTATTCGTTTTTGAGATACAGCGCCCACCGACAGACACACAGACAGACACACACACAGACACATTTTTTTTTTTTCCAGAAATTAGTGTTTTGGGTTCAGGGTACCCCAAAACGGATATTTCCGCAAAAAAAATTTTTGAAAAAAAAATCACGAAAACAATACTCTCCCTATATATACTATATAGGGAAAGTAAAAATGGTGATGTGGCCATCATAGTACTTTCCCTATATATTTCTTGAAAACTATGAGGTTTACGCAAAAATACTATTCTTAATAATTTGTGCACTTTTGAATTTCCTACAATTGTTTGTTATATAAATTGTATGTAACTTTAATACTTTAATAGCAATTGGCAAAAAATGTCAAAATTTTCAATTTTTATTTATTTTCTTGAAAGTTAAGAATTTTATGAAAAACATGTTCGAACAAACTTGTTTTTGTTTTAATAAAACTTGTTTAAGTTTTCATTACCTTTAAGTTTTGTTTGAAAAGTTTTTTTTTAATATGGCGAAATAACAAAAAACTCTACAATAAACGTCCACGTAGCCGAAATATACATGTACACCTAATAAAATAAATTTAAAAAAGTGCCAAACTTGTTTGAACAACCTAACTAATTAAAACAGGTAAATAAAACAGGATACTTAATCATAATCTTCAATATACTAATTTAATTTTATACATAAATTTCTTATATTTAAAAAATTAAACTAAACATAGGAACAAGATATATCCAAAACAATCATAAAATTATAATTTATTTAGTTAAGGCATTTCTACTTGTCGGGTCTGTAACTGCGCTCCTGGTCTCCTCACTGGGCAATCCTCCCTCGGTGGCCAGTTATTCGTAGCCTCTTCCGGATTCAGCAGGATTTATTTACATGAAAAAAAAAAAACTTTTAAATATGAATACAGAAAAGGGAAAACAAAAACAGAGTCAAACACCCACCGTGTCCTTTGGTGGGATATGAAAAGATGGGAATGGATAAAACAGGATAGGAGAGGATAGAATACGAAAGGACGGAACAGGAAAGGATAGATACGGATAGGAGAAGATAGGTAAGGATAAGACAAGGCAGGATAGGAGAGAATGGGAAAGGAAAAGGCAGGATAAGACAGGAGAGGAGAGGACCATTCCAGTCCTTACCAATTCTTTCCTATTAATTCCTGTCCTTTCCCGTCCTTTCCTGTCCTCATACGCAGCCGCTTAAGTGGCAATAAATTAATACGTGTCATTTATTATACAGATGGAAAACTATTTAATTTTTCTAGGAACAGTAATAATCTTCGAATTTGGTTGAAAACTTGTTAAAAACTTTCTTAACAAGTTCCGTACCGTATGCAGCCCCTATTGTATTTTCCGTTCAGGCCATTTAGAATTCTCATTGAAAAACAAAAAATTCTTAAAAAAAAACATTGTACAGTCAAATATAGACAACTTCACATCATGTATGTATACAGCGTTTAAATTATTAATTATCTGCCATGTGTAATAATATTAAACACATGATTATGATTAATGATTATGTTGCAACTCGTCTGGTAGAGTAAATATTTTAACTAATAATTCATAGAAGTTAAATTTATTGCTCTAGTCTATAATGCATATTAAAATTTATATCATTTTCCTGTAAATTATAGTTTTGCAGTATTAATCGACTTTTTTTTAAATTTTTAAAATGGGTCTTGTACACCCCACCTAGCCTGAATGGTAAAATTTCAAAACTTGCCGTGGCACGGAACTTGTTAATGTAATTGTATAATTAAAATTAAAACACAAAACAACTGATAAGCTAAGCGACTACTTCAAAAAAATAAGATATAATAATAATGTGATTAATTTGAAATATAGGTACTGTATTCGGTATATCTATTAATGCTTTTGAAAGATCTAATAGCAAAATATACAGTATCTTTCTTGTTAAGAACATATATCACACTTTATTTATTGAAATAGAACAGTATCTCTATAGTTTTGCTATTGGTAAATGCCTGTTAATTTTTTATTGAATAAATTGTGTTTATAAAGCCAATTGATTGATTGGACACTCTAGTTTCTAATATGGTTGAAATGTCATTCTGGGGTATGCATGTGTAATAGAAAAGCATACATTTATATTTGTCATTTCAAGCACTTAGTATATTGCAAGCACTTAAGTTGGAACTATAATCTTTATGAAACCATGTTTGCCTGAAAGACCTAAATGCACTTTTACTTTAATATATTATTTCGAAATTTCATTAGCATCCGAGTAAACTGACGGTAATTGATTAAAATATGAAGCATAATTTGTCATTTTCATTTAATTTCTTTCATAAATTTCACGTTTCAAATGTGAGTATTACTCCATCCTGCAAAACGTCTTATGAACATAAATGCCTGCCTGCTGTATCTCAAAAACTAATACAGGAATTAACATGAAGCTTTGAACATAAGTTTATTTGGCAATCTGAAGACAATTTGTTTATCTCAATATTTGTGTGTTTTTATCTGGTTATTTTTAAATAATATTTATTATAAGTATTTCAGTTCAAAAAAATATGAAAGATAGTAAGAAAACAAACATATTTTATTTAAAATTATTAAGGATTGTCATCTTTGATCTATAATTATGAAATAATAATAGTTGCGATAGATTGTAGAAAATTGTGAATTGGTGCTTGTATAACTATATATAATCTACTATTATACTATAAAATCGGAGGAAGTAAAGTGATGGCCATATCACATTTATTTTAATTTTATGGAGCAGATTGTTTATACAATATTTTCCAAATGGAGTAGAAGATAACATGGCTCATACGTCAAATCAAGAATTAGCAATCATCCCATTTTTTGTTTGTTCTGGGGCATAACTCTTGATTTTCTGCATTTATTTATACAATATAATTTAAGGTACATGTCCGAATTGAGTAGAAGTTAAAATCGCGCAAATACGTCAAATCAAGAATCAGTCAGTCATCCCATTTTTTTTTGTTCTGGGGCATAACTCTTGATTTTCTGTATTTGTTTATACAATACAATTTAAGGTACATGTCCGAATTGAGTAGAAGTTAAAATCGCTCAAATACGTCAAATCAAGAATCAGTCAGTCATCCCATTTTTTGTTTGTTCTGGGGCATAACTCTTGATTATTTGTTTATACAATACAATTTAAGGTACATGTCCGAATTGAGTAGAAGTTAAAATTGCTCAAATACGTCAAATCAAGAATCAGTCATCCCATTTTTTTGTTTGTTCTGGGACGTAACTCTTGATTTTCTGTATTTGTTTATACAATACAATTTAAGGTATATGTCCGAATGGAGTAGAATGTAAAATCGCTTAAATGCATCAAATCAAGAATCAGTCAGTCATCCCATGTTTTTTTTTTTTTTGGTCTGGGGCATAACTCTCGATTTTTTGCATTTGTTTATACAATATAATTTAAGGTGCATGTCCGAATTGAGTAGAATGTAAAATCGCTCAAATATGTCAAATCAAGAATCTGCAAGTCATCTTTTTTATCTTTTTTTTTAACAGACAAAACCACTTCGTGGCATCACAGCGAAGCGCCACAGACTGACGTGAGGAGCAGCATGCTTTTTATTTGTACTGCATTACACTTATTAATGGCTATTAAAGAAAATTTGCTTTTGGCAATAATCTTTATCCGAAGAAATCGATGACAAGAAAGGGGAAAGGCGTATTGGTTTTATCTTTTATTTCTCGAGAGAGCTATTGCATACTCTCTATGAAGATTCATTACCTCATGGAGATAATTTTTTTTTAAGAACTTTCACGTATTTGCACACGTATCTGTTCTTCCCTTCTTCCTTTAAAAGTGGCCTGAAGTGAATGCATTCATTTGATTCTGCACTTTGCCAGTAGTCGCGCCACTTGCAGCGCTTCTTTGTGACACCACGAAGTGGTTATGTGTGAATGGACTCTATCTCTTGATTTACTGTATTTGTTTATACAATACATTTTAAGGACAACATCTACACTAAGAAGGAGAAAATTAAATTTCTCAAATAGTTCCAATTCAGAATAGTCAATTGGCCTATATTACCTTTTATTACGTGTTGAATTAGATTAAGTTCTTAATTTTCGGCTAATCTCGTGGATGTTCTTCGAACCCAAGCAACTTGAAATACATGATGCATTATTTAGCGACTTCGAGGACTTCGTGTGGCCAGCAACACTAGCAAGGCAGCACTATTTCGTTCAACATTCGATATGTTTAATAGCAATGCATTGATTTGGTATGGAGATAATAGGCGATCTTTTTCGAACTGAAATTAATTAGTGATAGATCTGTATAGAACACAAGGACGCCATAAGGATTATTGGAATATTTGTGTCGGTGCTACAGAATCTATTTTCTATACTTTCTGTTAACATTAATCCTTCTCAGATATAGTATCTGGTCGTAAATTAGGGGCAATGCAAAAAGAAGAACAAAATTATGTTTTACCGCTAGGCATTCATTAATTCAATACATGAACCTAACTTAGCATATGTTCATATGGAATCTTCTCCAGCATGTAGTTCTGTATATTTCCCTGGATAGTTTCCTATTTTATTTTGTTTATATTTAATTCCTCTTCAGTTATTTTCTCCACTCTTAAACATTTTTGTCGCTATTTCATATCTGATTCCCGCACTATCCGCGATTAAGCGTTTGTCGGTCCGGGTCAACCCCTCGGAGATCGCAAACGCTTACTCCTTCTTAACGGTACCTGTACGCCTTCATAGATTCTGCTCTCGCCTAACTTCCTATTGTTTACAAGTTAAAATAAGGTGTATCAGTATGTGTACTGACACACATTAAATATACTTTCAGTTACCGTTATACTCATTACTAAACTAACCTAAATGTAACAACATTTTAGTAGTATAGTCCATCCATCGAGAGCCGACTATGAATCGTGCAATTTTGTACTAAGAATCGTATAGAAATTAATATCTCGTTCTACTATCATCCTAGGATGACCGAGACATAATAAATTGAAAGATGGAATCTATGTCTGATTCCTTCAATATAGAGCGATGAGTCACAGTCAGCTATCGGTGAGTCGACTCTATATATATGTATAGCTTGAAATTAAGATATGCAAGTGAATAATTATAAAAAATAATGTATAATTTAAAACTCAATTTCAAACTCAATTTTGGAAAAATTAAATCGAATATTTATAGCAATAAAACTTATATATACATAATAAATAATTAAATAATACGTTTAACATCATTATAATGTTGCGATTAACAAATATTTGTATTTTTTGCATTTTGTGCGCTGTTTTGTACAAGAAAATTTTATGAAGGAAACTCATAGATGTTAGGCTATAGAAAGCCAAAAATTATGATGCGGCCATCATGTTTTTTTGTCTCCTCAGATTTTAGTGACATTCGTTGATTTTATTCAAACAGTAATATTACAAAAATAATGTTAATTTTTATAAATTTAACATTCTCTATAATGATTGATGATGTTAAGTTAAAATAATGTTTATGAATTTATAATTATAGATAAAAACAACTAAAATTTTCTAATAAGTTTAAAGACTTTTATTGCCTTAAATGTTTATTAAAATGTGTTTCTAACATTTTTCATATTTTTCAATTACGAAAAGACAAATCAATGGTTAAGGTCTATACTCACTTCCTATGTACGAAATATTACTAAAAATTTTCAGTTCTTCAGATTACCAAATAAAGCTTATGTTCAAAATTTTATTAAAAAGACGCAAACACACGGTATATTTCCTTTATAAGGAAATTTCTAATAAAAAAAAACTACAATCGCAATACTCTCTTGTAGCCAAGTATAGTTGATTTTAAATTAACTATTGCAAAAACGCTTTAAAAGCAAACCATATGCCGTTCTTAAAAAAACATATTTTTAATTTACAGAATATCTTGTATTTATGGATCAGCTAGCTGCGAGGAGATGGGCATGATATAAGTGAAAAATAAATAATTTTGAAATTTTTTTATTGTGTTAGAAAGAATAAAACTCTATACACATTTATTTTTTAATAATTTAATTTAAAAAAATGTACAAACTAATGTGTTTCATTCAGCAATTACTAATTGCTTTAAAAAACAATTATATTATTTTGTATTTATGGGCAATGCTTAATCAATCATTATGTGGCACTTTAAAAGTCTTTTGACAACTCTACTACCATGGTGCACTAGTCCACAGATATTCATAAAGTGTATTTTTGTAAACATGATACAATTTCAAATTCAATATTGCTAAAACATTGTTTTATTGTGTTTAAAAGAATTAAACCATTTACATTTAGTTTTAATAAGAACCTACGATGGTATGTAATTTGTGGGCCGGTGACACCATCGATCCTTATTTCTTTTGAAATAAGGAGGAGATGCCCTTACCAGCCATGGCCTGCATTGTCCATAAATCTCAATTCATTTTTGTTGCCAAAAATAACGAGATTTAGACAGATACGCTACTTAGGCAAACAATTGTCGAATAGCATTAAAAAACCTATAGTTTCATTTTTGGAACACAATAAAAAAATATTGAATTTGAAATTGTATCATGTTTAAAATCTACCTTATTACTATCTTAGAAAACCCATTTGTTTGTAGTATAATTTGTATTTATGAACAATCATTTTGTAGCACTTTAAGAGTCCCATAGAGGGAAGTTAGTAGTATCTTTTGACGACTCTGAAACTACGCTGCGCTCAAACCTTGACAAAAATCACCACTCCCTAGCCCCCAGTTATCATTGTCGTATCAGTCACCCTCGCCCCCGTAGCTAGCCCATAAATTAGTACAATTCTACAAACAAAAGGGTATTTTTCTAAGCATTATTCAATTTCGAATTCAATAGTTTTGAAATGAATTTTTTATTATGTTCAAAAGAATAAAACTATACATGTATTTTTAATGATTAATAATAATGGTACGTAGTTTGTGGGCCGGTAGCATCATCGATCCTAATTTCTTTCGAAATGAAGAGGAGATGCCCTTACCGGCCATGGCGTGTATTATTCATAATTCTCAATTCATTTTTGTTTCCAAAAATGACGAGATTTAGATAAACACGCTACGTAAAAGAACAGTCGTCGGATTTAAAAAATCTATAGTTTTATTCTTTTGAACATAATAAAAAATTCATTTCAAAACTATTGAATTTAGAATTGCATCATGGGTTTATGGGCTAGCTACGGGGCGAGGGCGACGGCTACAAAATAACTGTCCATAAATATTATTTAATCTATAAACTAATGGTTTTTAAGCATTATCAACTTTAAATTGAAAATAAACAGGAAAATATAGTTGAATTGAAATGTGTTTTAACATCAGTTTTTAAATATTTTGAATTTATGAGCAATACATAATTAACCATTTTGTAGCATTTTAAAAGTTCCATAGAAAATAGTAATGTCTTTTGACGACTCTAAAACCACGCCGCGCTCAAACCTTGACACTAATGACCACTCCCTAGCCCCCAGCTATAACTGTCGTAGCAATCGCCCTCGCCCCCGTAGCTAGCCCATAATTTCAGGCTATTCTATAAACGAAAGGGTATTTTTCTAAGCATGATACAATTTCAAATTCAATAGTTTTGAAATGAATTTTTTATTATGTTTATAAGAATACAACTATAAATTTATTTTTAATGATTAATGATAATGGTATGTAGTTTGTGGGCCGGTAGCATCATCGATCCTAATTTCTTTCGAAATGAAGAGGAGATGCCCTTACCGGCCATGGCGTGTATTATCCATAATTCTCAATTCATTTTTGTTTCCAAAAATGACGAGATTTAGATAATCACGCTACGTATAAAAGAACAGTTGTCGGATTTAAAAAATCCATAGTTTTATTCTTTTGAACAAAATAAAAAATTCATTTCAAAACTATTAAATTTAAAATTGTATCATGCTTAGAAAAATACCCTTTCGTTTATAGAATAGCATGAATTTATGGGCTAGCTACGGGGACGAGGGCGACGGCTACACAATAACTGTCCATAAATATTAATTAATCTATAAACTAATGATTTTTAAGCATAATCAATTTTAAATTAAAATTAAACAGGCAAATATAGTTGAAATGAAATGTGTTTTAACACCAGTTTTAATATATTTTGCATTTATGGGCAATACATAATTAATCATTACGTAGCATTCTAAAAGTCCTATTAAATTAAGTAATGTTTTTTGATGTCTCTGAAATTTCACCGCGCCCTAGCCCCCAGCTATCACTGTCGTAGCAGTCGCCTCCACAGCTAGCCCATAAATTCAGGCTATTCTATAAACGAAAGGGTATTTTTCTAAGCATGATGCAATTTCAAATTCAATAGTTTTGACATGAATTTTTTATTATGTTCAAAAGGATACAACTATAAATTTATTTTTAATGATTAATAATAATGGTACGTAGTTTGTGGGCCGGTAGCATCATCGATCCTAATTTCTTTCGAAATGAAGAGGAGATGCCCTTACCGGCCATGGCGTGTGTTATCCATAAATCTCAATTCATTTTTGTTTCCAAAAACGACGAGATTTAGATAAACACGCTACGTAAAAGAACAGTTGTCGGATTTAAAAAATCAATAGTTTTATTCTTTTGAACAAAATAAAAAATTCATTTCAAAACTATTGAATTTAAAATTGTATCATGCTTAGAAAAATACCATTTCGTTTATAGAATAGCATGAATTTTTGGGCTAGCTACTGGGGCGAGGGCGACAACTACACAATAACTATCCATAAACATTAATTAATCTATAAACTAATGGCTTTAAAAAAAATCAACTTTTAATGAAAATTAAAATGGATAATATTTTTGAAATATTCTAAAAGTCCCATTAAAATAAGTAATATTTTTTGACGTCTTTGGAATTTCGCCGCGCTCAAACCCGGACACCAATCACCGCTCCCTAGCCCCCAGCTATCACTGTCGTAGCAGTCGCGCCCCCGAAGCTAGCCCATAAATTCAGGCTATTCCAAAAACGAAATGGTATTTTTCTAAGCATGATACAATTTCAAATTCAATAGTTTTGAGATTAATTTTTTATTATATTCAAAAGGATACAACTATAAATTTATTTTTAATGATTAATGATTATGGTACGTAGTTTGTGGGCCGGTAGCATCATCGATCCTAATTTCTTTCGAAATGAAGAGGAGATGCTCTTACCGGCCATGGCGTGTGTTATCCATAATTCTAAATTCATTTTTGTTTCCAAAAACGACGAGATTTAGATAAACACGCTACGTAAAAGAGCAGTTGTCAGATTTAAAAAATCTATAGTTTTATTCTTTTGAACAAAATAAAAAATTTATTTCAAAACTATTGAATTTAATCATGCTTAGAAAAATACAATTTCGTTTATACAATAGCATGAATTTTTGGGCTAGCTACTGGGGCGAGGGCGACAACTACACAATAACTATCCATAAATATTAATTATTTTATAAACTAATGGCTTTTAAAAATAATCAATTTTAAATGAAAATTAAAATGGATAATATTTTTGAAATGATATTCTAAAAGTCTCATTAAAATAAGTAATATTTTTTGACGTCTTTGAAATTTCGCCGCGCTCAAACCCGGACACCAATCACCGCTCCCTAGCCCCCAGCTGTCACTGTTGTAGCAGTCGCGCCCCCGGAGCTAGCCCATAAATTCAGGCTATTCCAAAAACGAAAGGGTGTTTTGCTAAGCATGATACAATTTCAAATTCAATAGTTTTGAAATGAATTTTTTATTATGTTCAAAAGGATACAACTATAAATTTATTTTTAATGATTAATGATAATGGTACGTAGTTTGTGGGCCGGTAGCATCATCGATCCTAATTTCTTTCGAAATGAAGAGGAGATGCTCTTACCGGCCATGGCGTGTGTTATCCATAATTCTCAATTCATTTTTGTTTCCAAAAACGACGAGATTTAGATAAACACGCTACGTAAAAGAACAGTTGTCGGATTTAAAAAATCTATAGTTTTATTCTTTTGAACAAAATAAAAAATTCATTTCGAAACTATTGAATTTAAAATTGTATCATGCTTAGAAAAATACCATTTCGTTTATAGAATAGCATGAATTTTTGGGCTAGCTACTGGGGCGAGGGCGACAACTACACAATAACTATCCATAAATATTAATTAATCTATAAACTAATAGCTTTAAAAAAAAATCAACTTTAAATGAAAATTAAAATGGATAATATTTTTGAAATGATATTCTAAAAGTCCCATTAAAATAAGTAATATTTTTTGACGTCTTTGAAATTTCGCCGCGCTTAAACCCGGACACCAATCACCGCTCCCTAGCCCCCAGCTGTCACTGTTGTAGCAGTCGCGCCCCCGGAGCTAGCCCATAAATTCAGGCTATTCCAAAAACGAAAGGGTGTTTTGCTAAGCATGATACAATTTCAAATTCAATAGTTTTGAAATGAATTTTTTATTATGTTCAAAAGGATACAACTATAAATTTATTTTTAATGATTAATGATAATGGTACGTAGTTTGTGGGCCGGTAGCATCATCGATCCTAATTTCTTTCGAAATGAAGAGGAGATGCCCTTACCGGCCATGGCGTGTGTTATCCATAATTCTCAATTCATTTTTGTTTCCAAAAATGACGAGATTTAGATAAACACGCTACGTAAAAGAAGAGTTGTCGGATTTTTAAAAAATCTATAGTTTTATTATTTTGAACATAATAAAAAATTCATTTCAAAACTATTAATTTTAAAATTGTATCATGCTTAGATAAATACCTTTTCGTTTATAGAATAGCGTGAATTTATGGGCTAGCTACCGGGACGAGGACGTCTGCTAGAACAGGGATATGTGGGGGCTACGCAGTGGTGATTGGTGTCAGGGTTTGAGCGGGGCAAAGTTTCACAGACCTCAAAAAACATTACTTAATTTAATAAGACTTTTAAATTGCTACATAATGATTAATTATGTATTGCTCATAAATACAAAATATTTTAAAACTGGTGTTAAAACACATTTCATGTCAACAATATTTGCCTATTATTTACAGTTAATTGTGCTTATTTTTCAATTACGGCAATTTGTTTACTGACAATTTTTCAACTAAATCTGAAGATTATTACTGTTCCTAGAAAAATTAAATCGTTTTCCATCTGTATAAATAACACGTATCAATTTATTGCCACTTACGCGGCGCTTGTGAGGACAGGAAAAGACAGGAAAGCACAGAAAATGACAGGAAAGGACAGATAAGGATAGGAAAGTACGGAAATGGACAGGGAAGAATAAGGCATAACAGGAAAAGGCTGGAAAATGACAGGAGAGGACAGGACACGCTCAAGTATGCATAGTAGTTACTGGCTCGTTTCATATGAAACCGCGTAATGGCTGGTGCTCTTATATCACAGATTTGTACGAAACAGTTTGTTAGCTAGTATATGGTATAAAGTATCCTAAATAGAGTATTATTGCAGTAATAAGGTAAGTATTAAGTTTGTAATAACTGTAACTTTTTTTATATGAAACAATTTTGTTCATTTCAATGTCATTGGAAAAACAAAAATGTAAGCGATAAAATATAATTATTAAAATAGTATGTACATCTTAACCTTTAAAAATGTGCAATAAATTGTTATTTCTGTATAGGGGACGAAAATTAATGTATTAAGTGTGATGGTAATTTTATTAAAAACTGGGCCACAGAGAAAATATAAAAGCAATGAAAAGATTGATATGATAGATATATCAAAACAGAGTAATACTGATATCAAATTTTTGCAAGTAAAAAGTAATTGTAAAAATATGAGTTCGCATCATTTGAGGCTCGATTTGGGAACATTTGAAAGCAGACAAAGAAGCTGGGTCAGATATTGTTACATCAATTTAAACATTGTTTACAAATACAAACAATTTTTAGTTAAATGTTGAGAATGTTAAGTAGGAAAAATAAAAATTATTTGTTGTGTATTAGTTAAGAATTAGCCCTTAAGAATTAACATTGTATTATCCAAGCAGAAAACAAACTCGTTTTTTTGTTATAGTGAAAATAATTACCAGAATTGTGGTAAAAAAAAGTTTAAGGTGTAAAACTTGTGATATTACTGTAATAAATTCCTGAAATTTAATTTAATTCTTTAACTAAAAAAATATTTGATTGCACATTTTTACATATTAGAATGTATATTTCCGGCATTTCATGAAGCCAGACTTTTGTCTTGTCAATGTTATCAAAATAAATCAAATCGGTTCTTAGATAACGAAGCTACAGTTATTATAAATATAAAAACACTTTGTCTGTTGACAATTTTGTTAATTTCCGCTAGGTTTTGACCCGAGAATTCTAAAAACAATTATTCATAATATAGTAAAATTTTGTTGATTTGATGAATTAATATATACAATGAACCTACTCTAATAATGTCATCTGAAATGGGATGCACCTTCTCAATTCGACTTATTTGCCAATGAAGGGGAGCATTTTTAGATTGAAGCTTCTACTTCTTTATATATGTTCTAAATATAATAAAACACAGTTACTTTGTTGGTACATCACTAAACTTATTGTTGACTATAATTTTTGCAACTCAATATGTCATTATGAAAACTCAAAGTAAATTAAAATACAATTTTACAAACTAAGATTGAATATTTTATACATCTTGGACATTACATACACAGTGCATTAAGTATACCTCCTCACCAACCGAAAAGAAGCAAATGTTAAAAATTTAAAGAGGTTTTTTAAATATCTTATGTTTTCTTTTAGGATTGAATAAGTGTATTTTTAAGTTATGAAATGAATTAAAAACTATATGCATTCAATTAAATTTAACAATATTTTTAGTTAAATGTTTTTTTTTTGTATAAAGGAATACTTAAAGCTCTATGAATTATTGAATTGAATGCAGCCATTTTGTGTTAAGCGGGTGTCTGAAATTATTGGAATACCAGAATTGGTAAAGGTAGGTAGGTTTTCTATAAATATCCAAGGAACATTAGTTGTTAGTTTTAGTAATAGAATAAAAAGAATACAAAAATTAAAAATCTAAATATTTAATATTTTTATTAGTTTCTAATTCTGCAAGTAAAATTAATGAGAAAATACAATTCAAATAATATAGGTATAGAAAAAGGTAGTGGAAAAACTATATGATGCAGACATATGTTCACATGGGTAGAGTGAGTTTAGATGGATAGACATGGTATGGTATGGGGAATTATAAAACAAACCTACATGGCCAATAGTGGATTATCTTTGTGTATTTTGATTAATCCATGCAATCTATTAGAAACAGAGTTTATGGAAAAAAGAATATACTGATAAATATTAGAAAAAATGTTATTTGATTTGTTAATACTAAGGGATTAAAAGAAATTAGTTAAGTTTTGATAATGGCATGTTGAGTTGCGTTGAGTACAAGTTGAGTAAAAATGTTTTATTATATTTTTGGATTTGATCTTTCACCTCCAAATTTTATCCATCTTTGCTATTGTAATGTATGCACATGTCACTCTTTCATAAAATCTTAATCACAAACGCTGCCACAACTGCCGAATTGATAGTCGATTCAAGTATCTTGAATATCTAAATATTTAAATTGTTCGAACCTCTGCAAAATTAAGTGTAACAAAAGTTAAAAACAAATAACTTATTGAATGAATTACTTGGTAATGACAGCAAGTATTAAACTTTATAAAACATGACATTAATAATTCTACTATTGAAATAATCGTTTATTGTTACATACAAGGACTAACATAAAAATATTAAATTGAGATTGATAATTTCAAACTATTTAAGTAAAAAATAGAAAATATTTTTACAAATTACTAAACCTATCTAGATTAAACAAATTTGATAACTAAATGTAAAACAGGAAAACTTAGTATTTGTTTAAATCAACCATTATTTATAAATTAAATAAATTGCCATCTACATCAGTTACAGAGTTAAGAACATGTTGCATATTTGCATACTCAGACTATTTACTTTTCGTCTTTATTAATTTATTTAATATTCATACAACAAGTAAGGGTTTTTATTTTGAATAGGTTGTTTTTCCTTCGAAGAAAGTTAAAAATGATGAAGCCGACTGCTCACCCTGATGAGAGTTTATAAGGCATGGTTCCCCCCTTTTGAGTCTCACAATATCCTCCAAAAACACCATTCGCTGGACAAAGCCAACAAAACAAACAAAAACAAAAAAATTTCTTTGCTGAATTCCCTTCTGAAAAAACTTCAAACAAGCAACTATATCTTCAATGATGAAAACAAATTTAAAAATTCAACATTTACAGATAAAACAAAAAAAATCTCTCTGCGTGAAGCGGCCTAAAAATTTTTGCAAATACACCATGAATTTATTATATTATTTTACATTTATTCCTATCTTGACTGACAAAGAGGAAAAGTGCAAATGCAGTGAAAGGATTATAACTTCGTATACAAATGTTATGACTTTTCAATGAGGACTACCTTTTGCACAGAATGATCACCATGAATGCAATACAAACAATGTTTCAATTATCTAAAACGTTCACCGATGACTAATCAAAGAAAACCTGATATGATGGTAAATTATGACTGCCATTACAAGGAGGGCAATAAAACGAATCTATATTGGTCCATCAGTACGCTTTTCGATTACCCTTTAAAAGTTCTGATTTAGGTTTCAATTCTCCATGTTCACTAACTGCTTAATTACACAAATGAGTTAAGTTAATTTAAAGGAAAAAGATCTATTAATTGGTTTAATTTCAAACTGTTTGCTAGTTTTAGTCCACGATGTGCAACATTAAATTAAATAACAAATAATTGAAACGAAGGGAAGAGGTAATGTTTAATACATGCATTAAAGCTCCACAAAAATAAATTTCATTTACAATAAGTGAGAAGATGAAGACACACTTACTAATTATTTATATATCTATCACCAAGTAATTTCTTTGAAAACTTGTAATTGATCACAATCCTCAATGAAACAAAACCACTTATATCTCTGATAAATGAAGGGAGTATAATTTGAAAAAACTTTAGTAAATTTTTATACGTGTTTTTAATAGATTTTGAATCTACCATCAAACTGGCATATTTAGCTGTGATCTGGTTCTAGTTCTGGTATGTGCAGACATTACGATTCAATGGCAAATAAATACAAATTAAGATAGTTTACAACTAAATCAAAAATAAAACGGGCAAATTCAATTAAACAAGTAACTACTATGCACACCTGAGTTAGGGATATAATTAATAACGAGTCGCAAAATGATTGGTAACTTACAAGAGTTTACACTATTGCTTGCCGCTGTGGGAGCCTTGGCCTAAGCTCGATCATCTTCGATAAGATAACTAAATGCTTGATGGTGGAGACGGTGAAGATTGTTCTCATCATCCCTCCTTGCACATCCTCCAATTGGTCGAATATTTAAATAACTAGTATGCACACCTAATTAAGAGATTTAATAATTACTAACAACCGGCTTCAATTAAGTCAAAATGGTTGCTGACTTACCAGAGTTTATACTGTTGTCTGCTGCTGTAGAAGCCTTGGCCTAATAATTAAACTCGATGGTGAAGATGATGAAGATTGCTTGCATTAGCTCTCCTTGTGGCTCCTCTAAATTCTTGAATGTTTAAATAACGAAAAAATATCCAGTCCAGTATGTAGTCCATTTGGTCCTTCTTATAAGAGTGTGAAACAAAACAGAATGCCATCACTAGGACTAGGACAAGGTCAGTCGAAGGTCTTGGTTGTTGTGGTATCAGTTGTTAGACTTAAATTAGTAGCAAGTGGTGGAATATTTTGAAAAATGTAAAATAACCCAGTGGCTCATTTTAAATGTTATTACTTTTGAATAATAGAACAGTTTTTTTGGTAAATACAGTAGTCATTGATCACAATCTATTATTTTATAATTTACTTTATTATTGTAATTTATGGTGGAAAATGGTGGCAATAAATTGGTATCAAAAATTTCAGCAACACTTTTTTACATTTCTTTTATTTAAATCCCTTTATGTCTCTGTTTCTTAATACAGTACATGTTCTCTCAATTATTTCATAATGGCTAAATTTTTCAATCTTTCCTTTTCTTTATACAGTTTATCAGTTCTCAATATACGTTTATTAACTAAATCTCTTTCTTGCTCCATTTCATTGTACAGTTCATCGGTTCTTGATATACGTTTATTAGGTAAATCTCTTTCTTGCTCTACTTCATTGTACAGTTCATCTTTTCTTTATACAATTCATCAGTTCTCGATATATGTTTATTAGCTAAATCTCTCGCTCCTTTTCATTTTACAGTTCATCTTTTCTTATTTTTTTCATAATGGCCACATTTTTTAACCTCTCTTTTTCTTTAAATATTTCTCTTTAATTTATATTTATTGGACAAATCTTTGTATTTTTTCTTCATAGTATCTTCATTCATATTTTTTTTATGATAGGAGTGGAAATCCATCCTCCTGTGCTCAAAATTAGGTGAATTTTTTATATATCTGTCTATTGATATATTTAAATAAGTGAATGTTATAGTTTTTTCATTATAGATTTATTTGTCTTTAGTAGGAAATAGTGTTAGTTGTTTTGTTCTCAATATTTCAGCAACATGATTTCTCATTTCTTCAACTATATATTCTTCTGTTGCAGGATTTTTATTAAAACAAATTGATGTTGCAAATGCTATTGCAAAAATGCCACAATCGTAGTTGTTAAGCTGCTGTTGCACCTGATGATAGTTTATGTTCTTTTCATTTGTGCCATAAAGATGTTCAATATATAATATATGATCTGGATGCAAACGAGTAGAATTTAGGCTGTCATATACATCAATAGTGGCATTTCCATCAAAATAAATACAAATCCAATGTCCAATTGAAGAACCCTCATTTAAACTAAATAAAATTTGTAAATCTGGGGTATTACGGACAGGTTTTATATAGGATGGTATTTGAAGAAATAGTGGGTCCTGTGGTTGAAAATGAGTGTGTAAAGACACAATCTGCCTGAAAGCATTTATATGGATATCTTCTAAGTAACCCACACTAGACTGAACAGTATCCATATGAGATTCATTCAGTTCTACAGCATATTCAGGAAATTTAATTTCAACACTTTTACTACTATTGACACATTGAGGTTCTGGTAGTTTTTCTTTTTTTGACATTTTTAATACATCATTACAATTTAATTTAAAAGATTTTATTTCTTTATGTTCCTTTGGTTCTTCAGAAAATATATTATTTTTTATGATGGCATAAATTGCTTTATGATATGAAAAATAAGTTTCATAAACACCAGTTTCTATATTTTCAGATGTTGAAAAGATGACATCAATTTGAGTTTTTAAATTTGTAGTACATAGATCGATAGATAATTTTGTTGAGAGATTGTAAGATGCTAGTACATTGTTTAGAAATGTATTGTTTTTATTTATAATGTTAAAATTAAAGTCTCCGATGAAAATCGTTTGTTCAATTTCTGCACTTGAATTTATTTCAATCATTATTTTATGCACTTCTGCTTCAAAAAAGGTTTGTGGTGTATTAGGAGATTTATATCCAGTGATTATAATATTATTTAAAACATTAAAACTCAACAACTCAATGTGACAATTTTATTTAATATTCACTATGTGTTTAATGTCATTTATATTAAGGCCATTTTTACAAAAACATATAAGTCCCCGTGATTTATTAATACAATCTGATCTGAATACTGTATTAAAATTAGCAATGTCAATTTGATCGAAAGGTTTAGTTAATGTTTCACTGAATATTAAGATATCACCTCTAAGGTACCATTCATCAGATATAATATGCTCCAGTTTTGTTGTCAAAGAACAAATGTTAAGATAAATAATTTTCAAACCATTTTCTTTTTTTAATGTATTAAATGATAAATTTAGTTGTTTTGTATTTCTCAATTTTGATAGTTCAGCCATACTTGGATCTTCTTTCTTTTTTAGCACAGGACTTTGAAACGTGCCTAGAATATATAATCCTGATAATTTTGTAACTCGGCTCAAAGCCACATATAACATATTGCGAGTTATTTTCTTAGATTTTTTTAAATCAACACAAACATCAGTGTATGTTTGTCCTTGACTCTTATGGATTGTGAGTGCTTCAGCGGGAACAAGAGGAAACTGTTGTCTAACAATGTGATATTGTAATTTATTTGATATATTTAATGTATTGTTTACTTTTGAAAGAGGTGTCAAATGTGGGCCAATATTTTCTTTGCGCATTTGTTCACAATAGGATAATTTTGCTTTATTGCCAATCAATTTTGAGTCAAAATTTAACCATACTAAAGAGGGCTCTTGTGTATTTGGTTTGAAAGTTATTAATTCTAGTACTCCACATGCACCATTAACTAAACCATCCTCAACATCAATATTACATGTTATCATATACTTTATGCCAATCTTAAAAGTTATAATATGTGGCAGTCCATTAACTTCAGACACTTTTTTCTTCAGTAAAGAATTTAAAACTGAAGTTCTTGTTGTCTCGCTCACTTTTCCCAAAATAATATCTTTAGCACTAGATTTATATGGCTGACCTGGTTGTTCGTTTATCTTCATGTCATTATACAAATCTACATTATAGTTTTCAGCAAACAACCTAATAGCTTTTTTGGGAATTTGACGTTCATGTACTTGACGTGATCTTATTAGCTTTATATCATCATCCGTCATTTTCGCAGCAGCCAAGTTAGTTAAAGCAGTTATAAATTGTAAATCATCTTTCTGTCTCATTATTTGTGTCAATTCGAAAATTTTAAATTCGTCCCATAATGGATTTGAATCAAAAAAGTTATTTAACTGATTGCTCTTCGGCATTTTAAATATATATGAATCCATAACGGGAGGCAATTGATTCAAATCACCTACACAAATAACTGAAACTCCTCCAAACAATGTATTCACTCCCATTATTTGCCTGAGCCTGCTATCTACACGACTGAATAGAGTACTACCGACCATTGATATTTCGTCAATAATTAGTAATTTTAAGTTCGACAACTTTTCTCGAATGTTATTTGCAATATCATGGGATAGTTCTGGCATAGATTCTGCACACTGTACAACTGGTAGAGCAAAAGCAGTATGTAAAGTAATACCATTTATCAAGAATGCCGCCTTTCCTGATGGAGCACATAAAAGGACAAAAATTTGATCTTTATTTCCTCCCGGAATGTTGTCATAATAATGTGTTATTAATTGGAAAATGCAATTTATAACAGTACTTTTTCCCACTCCTGCTGATCCACTGAGAAAAATCTGAAATGGTTCAATTTCCATTTTAATGCACTTTAAAATATGCATAACAAATTCTTTTTGAAGTGGGTTAAGACTTTTTACTAAGTGAAATACACATTCTTGTGATATTCGTGTAGGGCATGTGAATCTTGTTGCATTTTTTTTATTTGTTAAATGAGTGCCAGCTTGTACATCAATATCAATTTCTTGATGAGGTGATAATTGGTCATTAATGTAATTTTGAATATCTTCATCAATAATTTCAATAATTTCATTCTCAACATTAGCTAGAGCTTCATCCAAAATTTCATCACTCACGATTGAGTATTTACGACGATTTTCCTCTATTATTTGGTAGTGAATATTATATTGTGATTCACAGTTCACATTCTCAACGTCATTCAATTCGTTTCGCCAAGGGTAAAATAATAAAAGTTGTTCTCTATAATAATTGAGAGGATCTTGTATTAATTCATATCTTCTGAATCTAATAATTGTTGGATTTTTTCGAATTCGATATTCTATATCAACTGAATCTACTTCCAACATCTCATCATCGTTTATGTCATCTTTATGCCTAGATTTGTTTTTAGAATAAATGGATACAAAATCAGCCAAACAGACGTTTTCCATTGATAATGGTCTTTTACTATACTTTAAGAAAATAGTATCCATAAAAATGTCTGTCGATTCGCAGTCCAGTCTTTCCAAGTCTTTCTTTGACTTGAGCATCTTAACCCGTTCATTTATTGGACTAGTATTAATAAATGTACATTGTCTACTCATTTTAGACAAAGGTAATGAGAGAACATGATATGAGGCTTCTTGTGCAGACATCATGTTACTATTTAAGAAAACGTTTGCAATTTTTGAAAACTTTTCTTTAATAGTACTATTGCCGTTTTCTATATCAGAAGATGCATCTCTTAATAATTTTGACAAGCCACTCTCCACTTTAGCTATATAATTAATTATATATGAAGCTAGTCCGTATTCTTCAATTATGACTTGTATGTCCATGTTGGCTTCGAACAAATGCAATATCTCTTTGTTGTAACAATTTATGCCAACTTCTGAACTCGTACGTTTTAAGAATATCTGCGTACGTTTTAGTGAAGATCTTATGGATAAAATATATTCTGACTCTGATAATTTTAAATGAGTTAATATATCCTCAAAAGGAACATACTGTTCCTTCTTATAGTAGTGTTGCATTAATTTCCTTATTTTTAATAGTGATTCCTTTAAAGTTTCACTTCTTTCTGAATCTGATAGAGGTTCTAATACCATGGTTCTAGGCATAACAGGAAGTGGATAATTAAATCTACACTTTTGTTCATTTCTTTTACCCTTATGGCAAGTGTGAGTATGTCTGTGCCTTTGTACTGTGACATATGGATTATTAGGATCATACTCACATGAAATAAATTTATTAATGAATGAGACGTATTCATCTATTGTAGAGGGATTACTTTTATTATAAATAGGAGCATCTTTTAGCCACAATAGTATATGTTCGTGTGGAGATCCTCTCATCTGAAATTCAACTCGATTATAACTATCAATAATGCAATATTTACCAAAAATACTATTCTTTTGCTTTAATAAAATCATTAATTTGGAAACCTTAAAATCAAAATAACGAGCACATGTAACAGGGTCATTTTTGATGAGCAAGGTTTTTTCATTTTCATTTAATTTATACGCTTCCTCTACAGAAATAGCTTTATCATATTTCAATTTATATAAAGCTTGAATAAGTTCTGGCCATATTATTTCACCGGCAGAGAGAGTCATGAATATTGTTGGTTTGCCCAGTTGTCTAATCATTGCTAACAAATCCTTTTTCTTTGAGTCCCAGTAACTGGGCGATGAACGAACTTGTTTCAAAATTTTGTACCCATCATCAAATTTAATAAGAGAATTTAAAAATTCGGTTTGTAAAACATTAGCTGCATTAACATTTTCAGTTTGTTTACTTTTTCTTAAGCATATGTTAATGCTAGATATGCAAGCCATCTCTAATTTTTTTTTAGCCATATATAATATGCGGGTTGGTATACAAGACCTACGATCCTTTTGTCTACATTCAGATTTAGCCCTGTCACTGTAAGAAAGTTTCGCATTGGCTCCAAACGTGTAACCACCAAATATTGTGGGGAATGAAAGTTCCTCTATGTCATCAGTTATATGCCAAGGAATAGGATTTTTACCTTGACCTGGAGCTGTTATTTTGATTTCTGCATTTAATTTCTGATTTGCATCTAATATCATAACATCCTCATCAATCTCTGCCTCCTCGTTACATTCATCAGTATTAATTTCACCTTGCTCAATGTCATTATCATTATTGTTTTTCTCAGAATCAACGAGATCTGTTTCATCAATAATAAAATCCACTGTCACTTGAAAATTATTTTCGTACTGCAACAAATACTTTTCATCAATTTGAATATGATGTTTCTTGTAAAGCGGTGTACTTAATAAATATTTCAATGCTTCCAATACAACGGCTGGTCTTATTGTTTCAAACATATAATCAGTTTTATGAAGCATGTGTCTTTTCAATTTTATTTGTATTGTTGCCATGTTATCAAAATTTCTAGGCAAAACGTGAAGAATGTCATTAATTTCAATGGGTATGTTTACTACACTACCTTTTAAACCTAATTGAGGGTTAAGTGCGTAGAATTTCAATGGCCGTATTTGCATAAAATTTATATATGGAGAGACCATTCTTTCTTCCAGAGGAGATAGTCTCTTTACACATTCTGGAATTACTGGAAATTTCAAATTGTTACTTGTGGCTAGTTTTGGTACCATACCTTTTGATATGTATCGAAGACAAGTACGACAAACATGGGCAGAAGTTGTATTAAATACTTTTTCGTAAAAACCATCCTCAAATTTATTCTTCTTATCCTCAATACTATAAATTACTACTGAATGTTTAAAGAATATATTTTCACAACAAAAACACACAAGGTCAGGTGTGGATGCACGGTCTTTGAAAAATTGCAATTTTAATTTATCTAATGAATTTGATGATGACATTAAATTCCTATAAAGATTTTCTCTATATCTGTACAGGTCTATTTCACGTTTCATTCTTTTTGATTCTCGATCTAATTGTTTTTCCCTTTGTCTATATTCACTATTTTGTCGCAAATTTTTATTAATCAATATATTTTTCTCTTTTTCTTTTTCTTTATATTCTCCATCTTCTCTCAATTTTCGGGTACTGACTAAATTTTTCAATTTCTCTTTTTCTTTATACAGTTTATCTGTTCTCAATATATGTTTTTTAGCCAAATCCCTTTCTTTCTCCTTTTCTTTATACAGGTCATCTTCTCTCAATTTTTTCATAATGGCTACATTTTTCAATTTCTCTTTTTCTTTATATATTTCATCTTTCCTTAATATATTTTTATTTGCCAAATCCATCTTTCTCTCATTATCTCTATATTTCTTAACTGCTCTTAGTTTTTTTTTATTAGAACATCTTTTTCTCTCTTAATTTGTACGCATTCTTCAGGCATTTCGATCCGTTTTTTAGTCATATAACTCTTCTTTTCATTTCTTTTCGTTTTATCGGACTTCTTTTTAACCCTCATTTTTCAATACTATTACTGAAAATAAATATATAAAATATTTAATATTTTGTCATAATGTAACTAAAGCAAGTGGCAATTTTATTAAATAGGAACAATTTTAAACAAAAATTTAAATTTAAAAATTAACAATTATTAATCCAATAAAGCAGTCAAAACAGAGAATCTAAAGTAAAAGCCGACATCAACTTTGCTAACATTTAACCAACAAGTTGACTATAGCACTTTAATTTCATAATATGCAGGAAATAAAATATTTTGGTTAAGACATCACTTACCTGACGAAGCCACCGTGTGGTGAAACTATGTCGTAGAATAAAAAAATAAAAAAATTGAAACCTTACACCCTATAAGTGTTTTTCTAAGTGATACTATGGAATTTCAACAAGTAACAACCTCATCGATCCAATGGTTAAGATGCGTTTATAATATAGAATATTGCAACAATTATTTTTCCACACAGTGGCTTCCATCAGGAGGAGGAATTAATGACTAAATTTTATTTAAAGGGGCACTTACTTACTTAAATAAAATTTATCAGATTAACATTAATGTGCATTATAATAGATTGGCGCTCCTTGTGTTGCTATATAAAATAAATAAAAACACATAAAATTTCAATGGCCTTTAAAACTAACAATATACATAAATACATTAATGTTTATGAAAAATATGTGTTAATGAAAGTTGTTCAGTTTCTCATTACCATTAAATTTTGTTTGAAATATTTACAAAAGCAAATTAGGAAAACCTAAAAGGCTCCTCAAGTAAATATTCACTTCTGGTGAACGACATTAACTAAATGGCATTTCTTCTTAATTTTGTAAATAAGTTTCAGTTAAGAATCTGTTTTTGTTTTCGGGATCTCAAAATTTTTTAATATTAAATTAACCAGTTAACTGTGTACCTAACATAAACAAATATAAATTTTTCTATTTATTTTTAAGGCATTTACTTCGTTATACATGTTGAACACTAATTAAAACACTTTAACTTTGTTTTGTATAACACTGTATTTATTTTGTGACTATAGTTTCGGTAACTAAACGTACCATTATCAAACATAAAGTTATATTTATGTTTGATAATGGTACGTTTAGTTACCGAAACTATAGTCACAAAATAAATATAGTGTTATACAAACAAAGTTAAAATATAATGGTTCATTACGTGAACTTTTCAATAAAACAACAAAAGAAAAAGTTTTAATAATATGTCACATACGATTTAAGCAGATAGAAAAATAACATAATACCCAACATTTAACAATGCAAATTTTCATTGTCAAGTCATTGTTCGGTTCATTTATTTTGAATACAAAATTTTTAAAAATACATTAAAAACAATATATGAAAAGTATACAGTTTTTCTGCTGTGTTTAAATTTATTACATATAAAATGCATACATACCTTACTTGACTTCAAATATTGAATATTATCCGTCCAATCAGCTCTATTGGAAAATTACTGAACGCTTTGAAAAAAGCATGCACTGGTATCTCCTACTAACAATGCCAATATGTGTATTCACACGTTGGCGTCACGTTAGATTATGGCTGTTTTACACTTGCAATGGTTTTTGTTTATAAACAATTACGAAGCACTCTCGATGTTTAAAAACTGTACGCTAATAATCGCAATCAGGGCACCCGATATCCGTAAAAATTGAAGGAATATCGAACTGACAATCGCAAAACTTACAAATTGCAACCATAACTTTTACAATAACTATATGTTTATTGTTTTTGCGCGAACGGTCGGTAATGCAGAAAACTTAATACCGACCAAGCGGGCTTTTCAATTACTAAAGTTATAATATAGATAATATAATTATTTATATCATAATATAAGTCTATAAATGTTATACATTCCTAATAAATTTGTATAATGACAAAAAATGTAAGCAAATAAATAGTTTTATTCGGAAAATTAATGTGCACAACTATAACGCGCTATTAATATGCAGGACTCTGTAATAACGGTTCTGGGTTCAAATATTTAATATTTCTGTCGAAATTTTATTAATCTTTATTTTTCTCAAAAATAATGCGATTTACGCAAAAAGATTATTCTTTATATATTGCTCATTTTTAAATACTTTACAAGTATCTGTTAAATAGAATTAATGAACTAACATAGTTTATTACTGATAGACAAAAAATATCAGAATTTTCAATTTTTATTTTTTTTCTCGAAAGTTAAGATTTTTATAGAAAACATGTTCGAATAAAACTTGTTCAGTTTTTCATTCCCTTCAACTTTTGTTTAAAAAGTTTTGTAACATTTTTATATTTAGAAAAATATCGGTAAAAATCAAAAAAAGGCCTCGAGTAAACATCCACTTAAAAGCTAAACTCAAAACGATCGTGTTTTTTCATTATAAGTTCAAACTTATTATACTCCCTTTGTTTTTGTTTATATATTGGAACATATTCCGTCATGTGAGATGCAAGTGTTTGATAAAGCAATAGCGACTCTTTTTCGGTTCTGAGTATATCTGTATTAAAAGTTTTAAAGATCGTTCTGTCCCTATTTGAGACAGTTTTCATTGGGAAATTGGCATGAAAATGGGTTATGAATATATTTAAGAAAGTGTTATATTTGTCATGTACCGATGTTTTATCGTATACATCCTTAAACGTCTCCAAAGCAATATTTTGACAGAACTGCTTGGTATTATTACTAGAAAATATTCTTTTTCTAACAGGTGGTTGTTTTTTTAATCCGTTTGTCATCCGGTAATCAAGAATTTGTGCTTTGTGGTCTGATAATGCAGTGTTAAGGGTCTGCACACATAATTCCGATGAAACATTTGTTATTATGTTGTCAATGCATGATTGTGATTGAGATGTTATCCTCGTTGGTTCTGTAATCAAATATTTAATGTTATATGTGTTTAAAATTTCCCTAAAATTGTTACTGGTAGTATTGAGTTTTAAAATGTCTATATTAAAATCACCTAGTATGAAAAATGGTTTGTTTCGCGACATTAGATTTCTTATTAGATTATCAAATTGTTCAAAAAAAATGTTTATATTAATATTTGGTGGTCTATAAACTACAAACACATTAATAATTGAGCCATTTACATTAACCTGCGCCCCGGCGCACTCTATTACCCTAGCTATTGTTATTCCTTTACAATCTATTACAATTGCATTACTGTTTTTATGGCAATATAGTGCTACACCACCATGTTCTTTTTCAGATCTACAGAAACTTGATATTAAATTAAGATTGGGAAAATTGTAAGCGTTTAATTGAGTGTCTATCTGCCAATGCTCAGACAGACACATTATATGACAATCTATTTCCTTTACTATGGCACACAGGCCTAGATAAGATGTAGATAAACATTGTATATTTTGATGAAATAGTCTAAATATTGAATTATTAACCGTTGTTATCGTTGGTAATTCTTCGATGGAGTAATTTGAAAATTTTCCGATCGTTTTTTATTTTTGAAGAAAAATCTGTTAATGAAAGTATTCTTCGGCCAGAAGTTCTCGTTGATTATGATGTCTTCCGCTGCCACGGGAAGTCCAATTTTAAAAGAGGAGTAATCCGCGTCTTCGTACTTCGGTTTCATTTTTTCCACAATGAATTTAAAATCACCGGCTTTAGATAGATATGACTTTAATTTATCACAATCCACATCTTTACGGAGGCGACATACAAATATTTATTTCCGCGTTATCACGTCTGCTACTGGTAGATCCTCGTTACAGCTGATACCATTGAGTCGGTAAGCATTCGATTTACTGTTTCTTCTGCGTGAAACTACTGTAGCCCAGTCCTTGTTTACATTTCTTTGGTTGGGTTCAACGGCCTCCTCGGTTTCTTTTTGTTTGGAGTGAATTCTATTTTGCTGCTCGATGTTTTTGTTTATAGTTGATAAGTCATCATCGGCCTTGTTGTGAGGTTTTATATTTGTATTAGTTGATTCGATACCAGTCGATCCCTCTGGTGCCAAATTTTCCAAGTTTGTGAATTTCTTAATTGAATTTGCGAGCGCTGTCTTTTTCCGTTGGTTTGCGGCGTTGCTATTATTATTGTTTTTTATGGTGTTCAAATTATCCGTTAATTGTTTAATTTTCTTGTCCTGATTGAAAATGTGATGTTTTTGAAGACTTACTTGTTTAGAGAGCTCTAGGATCTCCTTCTTCATTGCAATTAGGACTTGAAGTGAGCATTTTTGGATTCCATTTATTTCACACTTGTAACATGCTGATAAGCCGTATTTATCCTCTGATTTTGCACAGTTGCGATGGAAGTCACCATCGCAGATACAACACAATAACTCATCACGTTCTATGACATCACTGCACGCTGAGCAAACTTTATAATCACTTGATACACTTGCATTTAATCGACTTTCGGAGAGCGAACGAACCTTTCCGTCCATCTTGAAACATTTATTTATTTATTCTTGGATGATTAACCAAGGTTAGTTAATACTGTTTGAGAGCTCCTAGATTGTTTTATGCCATTGTCTAAAGTTGTTGATCCAGACCGAAAAGAAAATATTGAAATACAAAAAGTCTATTCACGAAGTAAACGGTGAGCTTTTATCTCGCAAACGAACATTGACAGAAACTACTTTACTAGTATTTAAAATAAACGAATGTGGAAATGACAATTCTACTAATTCTAATTTATAGGAATTAAATACAATTTATAAATACATCCAATTCCCAATGGAAACAGAAGATAATTTACGTGAAAATGTACTATTATCAAAAGAGAAGTTAGCAACATTTGAAAAGCAAAATAAAGTGAAGTTGGCGGTAGACATAACTGAAACAACAGAAAATACGCTAACAGAGCAAATTTCAATTACATCGATGGAAGGTAACAATAGTGGCAATAAAATTAACATCGCAAATTCTCATAATAATAGTATTTCTAAAATAACATATAACAACTCTGAGGTTGGTAATGCTGAACATCGTACTAATAAACCTACAGATGATATGATCAAAAATCGAGCAAAAAACCAAAACACAATCGATGATAACGCGGGACTGGGATTCGAATTTCAACGATCACGCCGACGAAGCGCGCGCAGGCACAATGTGATCTCGGGTACTGCTGCGATCACCGAAAACTGTCCATTGAAAGGAGTTCAAAAACGAGCGCATTTTCATTTGTATCGAGCCCATCCGGATACGACAACCGATAAAATAACAACTCACCTGATGAATAATAACATCCAAATTATTCAACGCGAAAAGTTAAATTCCAGGCGGCCAGAAGAATATTCATCATTTAAAATAACAATTCCCTTTGAGAAACTCGAAGAAATGAAAAACCCTAACATGTGGTCAAATAGAGTACAGATTAGACGTTTTTTATTCAAAACGCCCCCAGGTCCATCAATAGGGAGTATGCAGACGGAGCAGAAGCAAATATGAAAATGAAGCAGTCGTTATTCTATATAGGGAGGTCCGATGCCACTCGGGAAAAAGACCGTCTTCATTACATTACCTGTGTCTGTAACAACAAACGTATGATTTAAACATCCAATGTATTAAAAATAAATTAGAGGAATTGGAGGCCTTCACAATCAATAGTAACATCAAGGTAATAGCAATAAGTGAACATTGGCTCTCGTTAAATGAGGCTTTTTTCTTATACAATAATACAATTCATGTTGCGGCGTGCTATACTAGAAAAATCCATAAAAATGGAGGCTCTCTTGTGTTTGTGAGAGGCTCTGCTGAATATACCGTTTTGAGTTTTTTAAATGATATATCTGTAGAAATGACCTGTGAAATGTCAGATATAAAGTTAAAAGTATCAAATATTATTATTATAGCTCTATATAGATCTCCAAACGGTAATTTCTCAGATTTTATTAATGTTTTAGAGAAGGTACTTGAACGTCTAAGCATTGGCACAAATGTCATTTATGTGTGTGGTGATTTTAATGTGTCTTTTAATTCAATATGTAAGAAAGCTTCACAATTATGTAACCTGTTTGCTTGTTATGGGCTATTTAAAGCCACAGATCAAGCTACCAGGCAGAGTGCTTGTTTAGATAATATATTTTCAAATATCTATAATGATTCTGACCTTAATAAAGCTAGAATTGTAAATATAGGAGTCTCTGATCATCTAGGGCTGTGTGTAGATATTAATTATGCTAAATTAAATACAAAAAGAAGAATAAGACCAGTTACTCAATTAGGGAAACATAAATTTTATAATAATATTAATAGCTATAATTGGGAGGAGATACTAAACAGGGAAACTGATATAAATGGTGCTTGGACCACTTTTATAAACATCATGAGTCATTCATATAAATCTGCATTTCCAGAGAAGCAAGTACAAATTTTTAGTAATAAAAGTAATGTTCAATGGTTTGGGCCCGAACTCAAACAAGTGAGGGATCAATTACATTTACTTCGTGACATTAGAAACGAACTTAGAACCGAACATGCGGAGTCGCAATATAAAGCTCTTCAAAAAAATATATAAGTTACTTATAAGAGAACAACAGAGACAAGCTAATGAACGTTACATAAACTCTTTTGTAAACTGTTCCAAAGCAATCTGGGATATTATTAAATCTAAGGAAAAAATATTAATAATAATAAAGAGGTTATGATTACTCCGAATGAATTTAATGAATATTTTGCAACCATTGCAGAAAAAATTATGAATGCCATCCCTGATTGTGGCGATGATCCCATAGCCATGATGTCCCGTACAAGCATACAAACGAATTATCAGTACTTCAAATTTGAAGAAGTGTCATATGCAAAAGTGCGTGATATAATATTAAACATTAAAAACAAGATTAGCTGTGACATATATGGGCTAAATATTTGTGCAATAAGATTAGTAATTGATATTTTGGTAAGCCCAATTACAAAATTAATCAATAGATCTCTAAGAACAGGAATATTTCCAGACCCTCTAAAGATCGCAAAATGTATTCCAGTTTTCAAAAAGGGAGATGAAAATAACAAAAACGACTACCGACCAATTTCAATCTTACCTGTTTTGTCTAAAATTATCGAGTCAATAATGGTAGAACAAATAACTAATTTCTTAGACCACAATAATATTTTAACAAATTCTCAGTTCAGATTTAGGCGTGGAAGGTCAACAACATCAGCAATTACCTATTTTGTAAATAACATTATAGATGCTTTAGAAAACGGCGATGTAATGATAAGTAAGCTACTAGACTTAAGCAAAGCCTTTGATTGTGTCTCAAGATCAATTCTTTTAAGAAAGTTATATTTTTACAACTTCAGTCCGCAAAGCTGTAGATTACTTGTATCTTACATGTCAAATAGAAGCCAATTTGTCGTATTTAATAATAAATCCTCACAAAAATGTCAAATTACGCACAGGGGTCTATCTTGGGCCCGCTTCTGTTCCTAATTTATATAAATGACCTTCCAACCTAATCTCCCGACGTCCTAACAGTACTATATGCTGATGATACAAACATTTCATTGTGCGGAAATCATGTCGAAGAAACAAGAGCTAGATTAGACACAGCAATCAGCAGAGCTCACCGTTGGTTCGACTGCAATAAGCTAAAATTGAATGCTAATAAAACAGTCGAATTAACCTTTTCTTTGAAAAAAAACTGAAATACACGAAAAACAATCCGTTAAGTTCTTAGGTATTGCCATAGATACACATTTGACATGGGAAGCGCAGGGTTTGGCGCTAGAAAAAAAGTTGGCAAGGAATGTGTATCTATTGAGAAATCTAGCACGATCAGTACAGTACATACCCAAATAATATTAAATGCATACTATGCCTATATCCATACACACATACTTTATGGTATCATGTTATGGGGTCATTCACCAATAATGACGGATGTATTCAAGCTTCAGAGGCGAGCAATTCGTGTAGTGTCTGGTATCAACTATAGAGCTGACTGTAGAAAAAAAATTACACAGCTTAATATTCTTACTGTTCCTTGTATGTACATCATCGAATGTTTGATCTACATAAGAATCAATATGAACGCCTATGCATATAATAAGGACTATCATACGTACGAAACGCGTGCTAAAAATGACTTACGTACATAAAAATTTCGATTATAAAAGGCTAAGACAGGCACACGATACTATTGTGTCAATTTCTTTAATGGATTGCCTAGTAATATCCAGCAACTAGACCCTAAGGAATATAAAAAGTGGTGTAAAAACTACTTAACTAAACAAGCATTCTACTCTTTAGATGAGTACTTGTCAACTCCCATAATCTAGTCCCGGCAAATTTTATATTTTTTAGCTATCTGTTTCACAATTTATTATTTGTATATATTTATTTTATTTTATTTATCATTAATAACAAAAATTGTTGTGTTTTTAATAATTGTAATGCCATTTTAAATTGTATTTTAACTATGAATGTTTTGCATATTTATTTTAATATTAATGTATACATCTGCTATTACCTTGATGATGATTATAAAATAATCAATTACTAAGACCTGTGTAAAACATGTAAAATGTTAATAGCACCAATAAACATTATTATTATTATTATTATAATAATGGAATAATTAATTTCAGGAACTAATCAGTGACAATTTGCCAAAATAAATGACATTCTATCTACAGCAAAAGTACAAGCTCTGACATTATTATTTCATATATACAAATATGCAATAATTATTGATCATTGAAAAAACAATTAAAATAATATTACACCCATTCCATTACCTTGAATGGGTACAAAACAAATTTCTTTTATCTGTAGCCTATAAAAATGGTATGGGTAGAGTTAATTATTGTCGTAGTCATATGATAAATTTACTAATTTTAACCTTGTTAATCAATAGACTTATCTTCTCTGATCTATGCGTTCAATTTAAAATAATGAACGGATTAATAAATTCTAGACAATTGCTCGGAAGTGTAAACTTTAACCGTGTTGTTCTTTGCAAATAATATTATTAGAATGAAACATCAATTGCATTGAAATTAATTTATCGAGTAATTTTGGAATAACCGACTGGATTGATCTTCCTCTATAGTTCATGATATTCTTCCTACTTTCATTTTTATAAACTGGTCTAATAAAACCTTCTTTCCAGATTGAAGGGAATTAGCAAGTTTTAGAGATAAATTAAATATAATATTCAATAAAGAACACAAAGAGTAAATACATCGTTTTGTGAAAAGGCAGGTATTCCGTATAGACTGGGATTACACGAGTCCGGTAATATGTTTATAGCATTGAATATATCAGATTTATTAAGGTTAAAAATTACCAAAGCTAATGAGAGTAACATCCTGATTGACAATTTGATAATTATCTTTCATATAAACATCTGAAAGAATATCAGAAAAAAGATTTACACATTCTTCGCCTGAAATACAAGAATTCTCATTAAAATACATGCATTTAGAAAAACTATCCATTCATTATCGTAATCCCAAAATGACTTTGCATTGTGACAAATATTTGACTCAATTTTTTTAACATGCATTGCATAGAATTGTTCATAGGTATTTAGAGTATTCATAATCATCACAATTGCCTCTTAATTTATACTTTAAATGTGCTTCATTTTTCATTTTAATAAGGTTAATAAGAGTACTATTAAACCATGTTGGAAAGGAAGATAATTTAATAAGTTTGATAGGAACATATTTTTGAATGACATATCTACAAACATAATAAAATTTGTCAACAATAACATTAACATTGTTATTACTAAGATAATCATCCCAATAAATACTTAAAAGGAACTTATTAATTTCGAAAAAGTTGGCTGCTTTAAAATTGTATATTGAATTGAAATAAAACAACGCAGTTGGGAGGGTTTCATATTTATTGTTGAACACTGCAACATGTTTCGCCACACAGTGTCTTCATGAGGGAGATGAATAAATTATGAAATCAGTATAAATTCAATTCATCTTCATAATTTTTAATACCTTTAAGTTTAATGCTGATTTTATTGAAATATTTAATAAAAAAAATCTAATAAAATAAATCAAGAATAATAATCGGCAAAGGCATCAACGTCTGCTGTATAAATGTTACCTCCTCAAAATTCCTTCCCACATTATCTTTATCATTAAGCAATTCCTTTCAAACAGATCCCTCAAAGTCAAAATCAACAAGTCCTCCTTTTACACCTGTTCAAGGTCTACCTCAAGGATGCCCTCTATCTCCACTACTTTACAACATCTTCTGCTTTGACATTTACAACCCTGACCCCCTTCACTGTAATCCCTCAAAATATCTCCTCCAATTTGCAGATGACACAGCCCTCATTTCCCATGCACCCTCCGTACCTAAAGCTCTGCAATCCCTTCAGCAGCTTCTTGACACCCTGGAGCATTGGTTTGCAAAATGGCGATTTAAAATCAATCCCCACAAATCCCAGCTCCTAATTCCCTATCACCGCAACAACAATCCTACACATAATATCCATATCTCCCACACAATTGTTTCCCCTTCTACGTCCATAAAATACCTAGGCATTACCATAGATCAAAAAGTAAACTTTAAAAGCCACATAGCTTCAAATAAGGCTAAAATCATTACAAGGGCCAAATTATTTAGGAATTTAACATACAAAAACAACGGAATATCCATAAAAACAGCCGTTAAAATTTATAAAATGATTTGCCGCCCTTTACTTGACTATGGTAATGTTCTTTTCCTAAACTCCTGCAATCCCACTATCCATAATATCTAAGTTAGCGAGCGATCCTCCCTAAGAGCTTTAACCAAAATCCGCCATCCTAGCAATCCTTTACATAATCCTTCTAACCAACTCCTATATGACACTACCTCTGTTATTCCCATCAACGAACGCGTTCTATACCTTAGCGAAATTAAATATAAAACCCCTTCATTCACAACATATGAATTCATCGAATCACACCATCCATCATCATCACCACCAGCAGAGACAGACTGACGAGACATATAAAGACTGACAAATCTGGGCTGAAAGACCGCTAGTCGATAGCCATTTAACGGACTAATCCACTAACATCATCTATCATACATGTATTATATTTATTGTTATTGTAAGTTTGTCTGTTAATAAAGATGTGGTATATAGATATAATCGGCAAAATGGAAATTTGTATACAAATTTCCAAATCAGGGACTTTAAGAGTGAATTAGATACTTTGTTTAATAGTACAATGGTTATTGTATAAAGCTATATAAGGCGAAATAACACGAATATGATAGGCCAATACGAATTTCACGTTATGAGATATATGATAAAAAATTAAAAATAAATAATAAAATGAAATGTATTTGGGGAATCTTTAAAGAAATTTCTAACACATCAACCAAGGGTGAGACAATAAATGGTAACAGCAGGTCGCATAAGAATACAATCAATTTTATTTTAGATAATATTAATCCAGAAAAAATGACTACAACGATCGAAAATGTCATATACGAATTTACTAGAAATATAACTTAAGGCTTAGAGAATAGAGATCTTGTACGAGGCATTTTTCTTGATTTATCAAACACATATTATACTGTAGATCATGAAATACTCTATGACTACAGGTATGGTATACGAGGTAATGGTTAAAAGCTATTTCAGTCGTATCTCATAAACAGACAAAGGGTACTGATAGAGGAGGGTGGACAATAATTTGAATCTGACATCAAGAAAAGCGGTATTGTTGGAATACCGCAAGGAAGAATTTTGGGCCCAATATTGTTCAAAATTTATAGCAATGATTTTATTTAAAGTTAAGGTGAGAGTTAAATTGTTGCACAAATTTTCTTATAAGAGCTCAATTTTATCCCGATCATTCCAGAATGAGTAATAACGTATTTTAGAAAATCAATAACTGGTGTACAAGTAATACCTTAAAGCTTAACAAGGATTAAACAGGCTCGGTTTTATTCAAAACAAAACAGTCACAAAGATTAACTCCCTATGAAATAGTACTATCAAATACAAATGTAAATTTGTCGCAACATATTAGATTTCTAGGGGCTGATGAATCGTTAGTCATACGTACAGTACGAGTATTTATTGCCGAAATAGGGGAAAACCTGTTATTTGCTTAATAATTTAAAAGTAAAAGTATCTATGTACAGACTCCTTGAAAATAACTTATTTTGCAAGTTTTAAGTCAGTACTTAGACTTGGGATGCCATTTTGGGGAACAGTAATCATACAGAAAAAAAAATCATAATCCGTAACATATAAATAATCCTGTAAAGGTATATTTAATAATAATAAAAACATAGCTTTATTTGTTAACTAAAAATAATATAAATACAAAAGAAACATGAAGATATAAGATATAACAATATAATATATACAATAGATAAAAATGTTAAAAATGCTAATGTAGTACCAAGAGTAACAAAGACGATCTAGATTAGCTTGTGTATCAGATGCGTATACATAGCATTCAATACTGCTGATACTTCTTCTAGACCGCAAGTAAATATAAATTCTCTTATTTAGTATAATAAAGAAAAGAACAATTAAAATATTATATTACAGTATAATACAAAATAAACATTAAACAAAACATAGAAGATATATAAAGACAAAAATTAAATTATAATTTAATTGCTAGAAATAATAGTTAACATGCTCAAAAATGAATAAAACAAATTAATTGAAATCCTTTTGTTCCATTAATAACTTATTTTTTAGGTAAAGTTTGAATGAAAATATAGTGGCATATCCAAAATTTAATTTATTATAGTAGTAAAATATGTTGTAGCTATAACTTCTTTTATATAGTTCTAAATGATGTGAAGGAATAGTTAAGGCATCTTTCCGCCAAATATTTATATTGTGAATGCCAGTACGGAATCTAAGTTTGTTAAATAGATAAGGAGGAGATTTAGTCATAATACTTTTGTAAAATTGACATGCAGTGTTAAAAATTCAACGTTTTTTCATAATCAACCAATTAAGTTTATTAATATATGGACGTAAACCAAATATGAACCGTACACATGAGTTTTAAATTCTTTCTATAAGGGATTGACAAATCTTATCAATGCAGCTGCCATATACAGAGTAGCAGAAGTTAAAATTAGATAATACCAAAGCTTCACAAAGAATAGTTTTCCATTCTGTACTTAAGATATCCCTGTTCATATAAATAGATTTTAGAGCAATAAAGGCACGTCGAGTTGTTATTTGCACATGTTCTCTGAAACGAAGCTTATAATCAACGAGAAGTCCTAAGTTTGTAACACTATATGAAAACATTATTGGCATACCATTTAAATTAATTTTAAGAGATTGCAATATAGAAGCCTTTTTTCGTTCGGAACCAAATACTATTGCTATAGTTTTGTTGGGATTTACTTTCAGAAAATATAACATTGAAAATTCGTATATATGTTGCAAATCTTGATTTATATTTAGTTTAGAGTTTGAAATATCAGATACATTGAAAGATAGATATAATTGTGTATCGTCGGCATATTGGTGTATTAATATAAGAGTGTAAGTTGGATGCATAAATTAAAAATAAAACTGGCCCCAGGATTGCACCTGACAAAACTTTAGCTGTTTGATACCTGTCTGTTAAGTACGATCTTAAAAGTTTACAGGCTTAGGAGTAATTCATTGTAGGCGTTGCTATAGTCCAGTAAAATTAAAACAGATACTTTATTATTATCTAAAGATTTAATAATATCATCAGTAATGTTTAATAAGACCGTTGGGCAGAAGTAGGAGGAACGAAAACCTGATTGAAATTCTGGAAAATTTCTGTATAGTTTTAAATATTCTTGAATTTGTTGTTCCAGAATTTTTTCATACAATTTTGACAAAAATTTAGAAGATTTAGAAGACATAATATTTTTACAGTATACTCGCTATTTGTTTATGAATACATGTTTAAGAATAAAAATGAATGTATGACCAAGAATCCATCCACAACATAAATTGACAGTCACCGAATGCAATGCGTTCTACAGATGTATTAAGTTTTATAATAAAAAAATCAAGAGATACAAACATTTTGCAAGAATAAGAAAGCTGTTTTTTGTTTATTGGTAGATGCACAACTTTATTATATAAGTGATTATTTTATTATGTCGTTTGTAAAGTAAAGTTTAGTTTATTTTATTATTACTCCTTAACCCTATTTCATTTAAGTTTATAAACACATTTATATTTTGTTAACATTATTTTGAAATAAAGTTTAGTTATTATTATTATTATTAAATTATACACTTGATTGGAGGGTAAACAACAATCGGCCTAAGATAATGCATTTGATCCAGGTGGAATATAAACTGACGAAACAATAAAATTATCGCCAACATTAAATTTTTACAACAGTGCTGTTGTGGTGAGATCGAACCGTAATTATTACGCCTTTAACACGTGACTTACAGCTAGTACTACGAGATAGATCGTGTCAACTGTCGTTTTTCTATCGCCCCAACTATATTAGCTTTTTTTTAAATATTAGGGTTCGTCGGTTGTTCTAGTTGATCATTTATGCCATTTATTTCCGCAAAAATGTCTTTCAATGCAGTTTGAAACTCAGCTTTGCGTTTTGCTTTATAGTGTCATTAATTGACGAAAATGAACTTTTGGATCGAGGTTTTATTGATGAATCACTGGATAAATAAGTAAAACACTCCAAATAGTCACCTTCGCGCCTTTTCCCTATATAGTATATACTGTATGAAGAGAATGAAAAACTAAACAAGTTTTATTAAAATATGCTTTTCATAATCACCATTTGTTTGCTTTATTTGTATAATACTCAATTATATCTAATGTGCAGTTTAGGCAATCAGTGTAAAACTACTTGCTGAACATAAAGCATTTAAGTGTTTCAGAGCGATGACTAATAGTTGATTTACATGTAATAACCATATTGATGTTTAAAATTAAAATATAATAATTGTAGCAAAACAAATGTTAAATTACAAGATATAAATAACGAGCGACACACTGTTTACCCAAAGGGCCTTTTATGAGGACAGTATAAAAAAACAAGGTAGACCTCGGAAATAATTAATGAAAGTGTATAGGATAAAAGACAAAAACAAAAACAAAAATAATTGTCAATGTCCGCGAACGCCAATATAAATTCTCCGTTTTCAGTGATTTTTTTCTGAAACAATGACCTCGTGTATGTCGCGCATACAGTGCAATTTAAAAAATAAAAATTAACAAACATCCGACGAAATAATTGTTAGATTTTTATGAAAATTTCGCATGACAAAACAGATGACATAGTGTTTTCTACTCACCAATTTTCAAGAATTTTTAGTGAAATTATAGCAGTTAAAATAAAAAAAATGCTCGCAACTACATGGACACAATTTAGCAAGATGACTAGTTAATAACAAAACCTAATTTCAAATTACAAATCACAAATTTTAGGGTACAAATTGCGACGTCACATATAAATTTGGATGCTGCCCTTAAGTTTGTATCAATATATAAAACCATCACAAAAGAGATCCTTTCGCTTGTAATAAATATAATACACGGAGAATACAATTATATTAGTAAATTTCCAATATGGTAGTTTGCTACCTAATGTGAAAGTTACTCCTAAATTTTAGAAAGTTGTAAAAGTTACACGAACTAAGTCACTTGTCAATGACATCTAAACGTCAAAATTAAAGTGGAAAAAATATAATAAATGTTTTAATTATTGTTTATCATGAATTACTACATATTAACTCTACAACAATGTTTTGATCAATTCTGATGTACTGTTTACAAGATTATTTATTATTTATGTTGAGATAGGTAAAAGTATAACACTTCATTGATGATTGAAATTGAAATATGCTTATAATTTAATAATATATTTATATGACTTGTGAAATTTAAAATAGATGCTTTACTTGGGTTTAAAAACTATTGTTTATTCGTTATTTCACTTTATTAAAAGTATGAATAAGCAATAATAAAATTTTCAACTAAGTGCCTCGTCAGTCAGTTCCAAAATAAAAATGTTCGACACATTTATGAAACATATGAGTCGCAAATATTAGTAATTAAAAAAAATGTCTTCGTTTATAGTCGACTATAGTAACTAAACTAAATAGGGAAAGTAGATTTTATGATTATAATTTTGTTTAGCAAAATATAAATCTAAGATCCATAGATTAGATTATAACAAAAACAGACAATTAATTCGGTCCCGTATCCCAAAAATAACTTCAACATTCAAAAATTTAAAATTATTAAATATTGATGTATATATTAAATTTGAATTCACTTTTGCCTACTACATTTTCAAAATATTAGTTGTATGGATTATTTATAATTGGTATATTTTATAATTGAAGATCTTTTCTGCAAATTAAATTTTACTAAATTGCACTAATGCACAATTTTTACATACTATAAACTTATTTAAATAGTTGATTCTTAATATAAATACATACATTTGACTCTAAAATATTAAAGTAATAAATAAATCTAGAATCCACGTAACTAAAAGAAGGCTACATCAATAATTTAATATAATATGTGTACAAATTTGCTAAGAAACGCATTTAACTTTGTTATAAGTGCAGGTGAAATAAATATATTTAAAATATTGGAGAGCACTAGTTAAGTGTTGGTGAAAAATGGAAACAATTTTATTCATAATATGCATATTTCCTTTCCTATTAAAGGTTACAAAGTTAAACAAATATAGGTAGTAAGTATTAAGGTAACTGAATTATGTTTGCTGTATAATTAAAATGTGATAAATATATAATTAAGTTATCAAATGTTTTTTACTATTATTGATAAACGTGATGATTTAAAATTAAAATATACATATATCTATTGATATTAAATATTATTTTAATTTATACCATAGACAAATCTTCACATTAAGCACTTAGATATTCAATTTCGAATGCACAGATTTGCTAATTGTTACTTTTTACACTATATGAATGAAACATATTTCTGCAAAGCAATATATATATATATATATTAAGAGGACTCTCAAATACTCCTAGCTATACTAAGACGAAATAATAATAACGCTTTAATCCAATATTGAGAACTGCTGTGTAAATAAATAATGGAACTCTAAAGAGAACGATAAACAACTGGATGCATTTAATTTTTAAAACCGCTTTACGGCTCCTAGATGTACACCTTTAAAATATGGTCTGTAGGTTACCAAGTTTTATTTTATTTACTGCACCGTAAAGAACCGGATAATTAAGAACGTCAATCATGCGGATAAAAACATACCATTTTTCTCACGTTCCATTCATTTCTTTTTGCCGAGGTAGGATTTAACCCTGCTAGCGATAGCGGATGCATTTTATATTTCTTTGTGAATTAAAGATACTTTTTAAATATTTCATCACATACGCTTTTAACCCTCTGAAAATAAACATGTTCGAAACTCAGTTTATGGGCGTTCTCGCTATTGAAAATTATTGTAAATTTTAATAAACTGAACGGAGCTATTATTGACTTCATATTTTTCTATCGATAGAGATAATATAATCTTTTTTCAGACTAATTTTTATACAAATCGATTTAAAATAAGAATTAGTCTGTCCATTTGGGCTATAGACCTTCAGCCTTTCTGTCCAGTCTTGAATCTAATTTATGTAAAAAAATATAAAAAAATTGATGTCTATCTTAACTGTACGGATGATAAGAGCTGATGAATTGACGAAGAGTGATTGATGGATGTTTATGTTTAGGGGGGATATTGGGGATTCTGGTGTGCAGAATACCTGTAATTACATTGGGATTGTTAGAAAATTTTATACTTAAGCTATTTATACGTTGAGATATTAGGGTGACTTGGATGATTTCATAGGGAAGAATATTAGAAAGAATTTGTAGGCTTTGATGGGATGTTCAAGTTTAGTAAGAGTACATAGGGCTGACCTTTCAGCGACGTTGAAGTGACTGAGACTAGAAGGACAGACTTTGTTAAATAGGATCGCATTCGAATCAACAAGAGGTTGACAAATCGATGTTTATATGTGGACGGCTGTTTTGGTGGAATTTTGTCCATATTTTTTACTGAAATAATAATTATGATAATGGCATACACAGAAACGATTTATAGTACCTAGAATACAAGTTTGTAATATTTTCGTGCATAATTTGATTATGTGAATTTACTATAAATGTATCATGTGAGATGATACTAGAATAAGCAAATTAGAAAAATAATTATAACGTGTGGCAGAAATCCAATAGTGGAAATTTACCTAAAAATAATGACAGCTAACAAAACTTACTTCCACGGACACATAATAGTTATTAAAATATATAAAGTTAATGAAAACGTTCAGTTTAAATTAAAATTTATGTAGTTAATAACGTATCAATTATAAGAGCTTAACAATAGACACAAACAAAATTTTCATTTCAACAATGTCCAACATCCGTTTGTTATTATTTCATGCTTTCTTCTTTTTATTGAAAAGAGAGATATTTCCTTCTATCATAAACAGATGCCAGTAATTTTGGCAATATAATAATAATATAAATTTATGAAAAGATAGCACACACTTTACATATACAAAGACGATATAAACATGTGACAAAATTTAAATGGTCAAAGCGGTACAAATACAATTGTGTAAAACACAACCTATTAAATAGTTTAATTTAGTTTAGTTTATTGACTTTACAAGTCATACAATTAAATACAAAATAACATACATTTATAATAACTTTAAAACTTAGATCACATGACTTGAAGGCGGAGTTCACATGGCAGTGTTCTTCCACTGAAACCATTATTTCATATGATGATGATCAGCAGGTGATTATAGTACATAAATAGTTTAAAATAAATAAACACAACTTAAATTAGAACATCAAAAGTTTAAAATGAAAAATACCCTAGACTTAAGTATAAGCCTAACATATTCTTAATTAAACATTAAACAGAGTCCGTACATCATTTTGTCATATATGGCCCAACTATCATATCAAAGACTTCATCTCTAAATTTCTTAAATATTGTAATATTTTTCAAGAGCAGGAGGTAAACTGTTACAACACTTTATAGACGCATAATATGTGGCTTTTTCAGAGAGTGTGAGTTAATGTTATTTTATTTCTGGAAGCAATTCTTCCCATCTCTTTAAAGAAATGCTTAATTTTGTGACAAGATCTTAGACACTCAAACACATACAATCCTGGAAGTGTTAACAGATGATGCTTCTTGAAGTATATTATTACCCAGGTGTTTAATTATAAACACCTGGGTAATGCCAGTCGATCTACCTGAATGCATTATTACAAATATAAAAGTAGTATATGTGTTTATATTTATTTATTGTAATGCTTTGGATTATGAAACAAAGATGGCATGATATGCATTAACAACAAGTTTTATGGAAACCTTTTCCATTAGTTTTTGTATACAGTAGCATTGAGCGCTTAATTTACTGCACAGATTCGCAATGTGTATATCTTCCACGTAAGACTCGTGTTTATGTGCACCCCACGAATCGGGTACTTGACTCAGGTTTAATGTTATTTAGTTTCCAAAAACTATTTTCTAGGTTAGTGTCTTCAGCCTTGGCTTTATACATTAAGTAATGAGTTTTATCTTGATTTAGAATCATTTAATTTCCTCTATTGAATTTCATTCAATGCTAGTGTTAGTTCCGTACATAAGTTATTAAGTCCGTATCGTCGGCATTACACATTATGTGTTGTTTTCCGAAACATTTGAGCAAGAAAATGCCATTCAAATAGATCACAAACAATATCAAGCATAGAATACTTCTCTCGTGAGGATCGTGCTGTTTAATCTTACCATTGCTCTCTTTATTTTTAATTCAACTATTTGGCGTTTGCCAGCTAAATATGATTTAAACCATTTATTATATAATCGTCTAATACCATATTGATTTAATTTATTCAATAGTGTCGCGTGGGGGTCGTCGCGACTTCGAGATCAAAGGCAAAAGGATTACTGACTAATTATTATTAGGGAATGGAAGGTTACTTACTTGAAAACAAACTTTCCACTGAACTATTTATTACTACACTTGACTAGACTACTAGATGTTGGGGCAACCTCTTTGCTTGCAAGCTAATTCGCGACTGTCCCGTCCCAGCGGTCACACGGATCTTCCTCGATTCCCCTAATCAGCATAAAAATTACTTATTAACAATTATCGAGGAAGTCCTTGAATTTCGCTGAGCACGGGCGTACATACTCGCGGACAGGGAGCGACATGATATTTCCTGTCTCAAATATCCCCTGTCCGCGACATTACTCCCCCTTCAGTAAATCGGTGCCCCAACGATTACACAACTATCTTAGCCTAACCTAACCTATAGTACTTAGGGTCTCTAGAGTCCACACTACACCATCACTTGTCAGTCTATCCACTCTTGATGTGTCCGAGGCTGACCTCTTACTAGGAGACAAGTTGAGTTGGTCAAGCATCTTAGCAGGTGACTGTTTTCCGTGAGCTGCTTGGTGGAGCATTTATGGTACTGACCTCCCAACGACTTGCCAACCTGGCCCCCTTGGTTAGAGTACAGATTTGGTGCTTCATTGGTGGATTTACTTATAATTTTCCAGGTCAGGATCGTTGTACATGCTTTGTTCCTGGCTACTGCACTGCGGGGCACATTAGTTTGTCTGCGTTGCGTTGGATTTGGTTTGGGCCAGCTACATCCATTAATGTAAGCTGCACTCTTTGCTTGCTGTCATCTTGGTGCGCCAATTGTGTTGTGACGATTCAACTTGCTCCTTTCAGATGTCGCCTCCCATCCTCCAGGTCCTTGGTATCTCGGCAGTGTGGGTAGTGTAACGACTGCAAAAATACATATCGGCAGATTTCTTTCGTAATAAAAATAAATTGAAGTATAATACACTTTTAACTTACACCTACATTACTAATAATAATAAAATTACTCCTAAGGCTTTACTTCTAACTTTCCTAAATAAGTATCTTACTTGCTATTCTATTTACCTAATACCAATACTAATCTAATTATATCTAAGTACAATGATCAATTATTATTATTATTGTATGATTTCTCTATGGTGCCAATTACATTTTTATTCTTACCCCTATTATCATTTATTTGAATTTGATTACATCCTTCATTTACCGTATTTGTCCCTAACAAATCTCTACTGAGTCAATTTTCTGACTATAACTAATAAGTTAACTAAATTTGAGACCGTATGTTTGCGCCATATTCGCCCTACATTCACACATGTCAACTCTCGATACAATCAACATAATAGTAATCATCATCATTTAGTCATTCCTCGTTTGGATCGCCCTTAGACTGGTACCGCCTACCTAACGTCTAGCGAAAATGTGGAGTCGCTGGATCAAGTAATACGGTACGGCACCGTTAACGTACACTTAACTCCCATTTCCTACAATATTTGCAGGTACTTCGCTCCAGCAGCGACGGGATCCATCCCTGTGGTATCCTTTCATAGGCTCCAAATATTACAATTAAACTTAATACTAAACTAAAATTATTAACATAATTTTCATTTACACTCACAATCATTCTCTCGTACATCAGTATTCAATTGCATGTTGGGCCAATACTTAGCAAAAATAGGGTTAACTTTTACATTTCCGTCTCTGTTACGCGTATGTCTTGTTTTAATTCATTATTAGTAAATTTGACATTGAAACCATTGATCGCGCCTCTTAAGGAGGAATGCTTTTTCTACTCCAGTCATTAAACGGGGAACATTTAACTTTGAAAAATTTTAATAGAAATTTTAAAAACATCAATTCCGTCGTCAAAATGGACGGAAAGTATTTATCACTTGGGGTGTACAGGATGTTTACAAGGATCTTGGAGAGTAATAGGGCAGGGTGGATAACTCTATTTTTCATTAATTGAATAAAATTAACTGTTCTTTATTCTTCAATTTCTGAATCTGTGGGTAACAATATTAATTTGGACATTATTTCTGTTATGCTGACACCGAAAGGTAAAAGGTATTTAGAATTTAAAAAAAATATTTCTGTTACTCGGGCTTCAATTTCAAAATTGTGCATAATAAATTTTTTTTAACATTACTACCTGAAGGCACAAGTTATTTATAGACGGTTTAATTTGATCGTATTGAAAATTTTTAAATGAGGTGTTAACGGATTGAATTGTTTTAGTAATTAAAAAAATAAAGGGCATATCGAATTATGTGAATTTTTTTTGTTTTGAGATTTTGAAAAATGAATTCGTAATGTATTCTGTCCTCATCAGACAAGGAAGAGCTGTGAGAAATTACCTGTTCTGTAGGCTAATATTTCCAGGGTGTTAGATATATTCTTGCAGATCTTCTCCACCTCCCCTAGGACGTATGTTCCGCTTCGCACTCGAGGCCAAACTCTGCAACGTTCATGACTCGCCATTCGCAATTATTAATTTAACATCTCCTCTTTCCTCGAAAGCGATCCCGTCATAATTGGCTCCCTAGGTAAGGTGCCGAAGTAAAATCACCAAACATACTAATTCGTCAAGATATTGGACCATTGTACTCTATCTAAAACTAAATTTAATTAATATCCTATTCCTTATAAATTATTACCCTAGATTCCTATAAAATAAACGTATAATTAAGTAAATTAACTTATTAATTAATTACCCTTTATTGCAAATTCAATCAGATATTTTTTCATCGAATGGTTGATAGTAAGGTGCTATTCGTGAAACATGCACCACGTCTGTTTTGGCGTTCGGCGTCCGACCCATTTGAACGAGATAGTCGACCTCTCCCCTCCTCTCAAGAATTTTATAAGGGCCGAACCACTGGAGTAACAGTTTTTCACTGCGACCAACTTTCCTTACAGGTGTAAAAACTTTGACTATGTCTCCTACTTCGTACTCCCTTTCAGTGTGTTTACTATCGTACCTGACATTTTCTTTTTGTTGTTTTGAATGAATGTTTTCCACGGCGACAGCTCTCGCGTTTAGGATTTTGTTTCGGAATTCTTCCACAGTTTCATCCGTTGTTTCTTGTAATAATTGTGCTTCGGTTGGTAGGGTGGGGTCCCTTCCATATAACAAAAAAACTGGTGAATAATTTGTTGTTTCTTGTACTGCCGTATTGTAGGCGAATGCAATGTGCGAAATGTAGTTGCACCAGTCAGTTTGTTTGGTATTCACAAACTTGCTCAATATGTCTACGATAGTTTTATTTAGTCTCTCTGTTAGACCGTTACAATTAGGGTGATAACTCGTGGTAAGGTTACTTCTTATACCCATAATGTTCTGGAGGCTTGCAATCATTTCCGATTTAAAAACTTGACCTCTATCTGATAGAATTCTCCTCGGGCATCCATGACGACATATGATATTTTCCATCAAAAATTTGGTTACTGACCCCGCTTTACCGTCCTTTATTGCCGCGATCTCTGCGTACCTCGTTGCGTAGTCGGTTGCCACAATAATCATAGTTTTTCCCGATATGCTCCTCCTAAAGGGTCCTAGTAGGTCAATTCCGATTAAATCAAATGGTTTCCCTACTTTGATTGGTTGCAGTAAGCTGAGAGGTTTCCTATTTTCCATACCTTTTCTTGCTTGACAATCTGGGCAGCCACGGACGAATTTAATTATGTCATTTCTCATGCCGTCCCAAAAATATCTTGTTGCTACTCGATTTAGTGTTTTTGTGACGCCAAAATGTCCAGCCATGGGTTCAGAATGGTTGCTATAGAGGATGTCAAATTTTAAGTGACTTGGGATACAGAACAGGTGTTTATTTCCTGATAATGCGGAATTTTTCTTATATAATGCACCGGTATCTATCACATAATTACGAGCTCTTCTTCGCATTGCGGGCGTGCCGAGAGTATTGGAGGGATCTAATATGATATTGATTATTTGTTGTAATTTATCATCCTGCTTTTGCTCCTTTATGATATCATCTGCACTTAATAGATATGTTGGAAGTTCGTTTGGCATTTCCTCATCAGCTGTTGTTGCTGTTTTGACGGGATGTCTAGACAAACAGTCTGCGTCCTTGTGCGCAGTACCATTTTTATGCACAACTGTGTAATTATACTCCGACAATTTAATCACCCACCTCGCTAGCTTTCCAGTAAGATCCCGACAATATTTTAACCAGCATAGTGCATGATGATCCGTTACTATCGTGATGTGCCGCCCATGAACTAAGTATCTTAAGTTACCGAGACTCCAAACAACCGCCAGCGCTTCCAGTTCGGAAATAGTGTAATTTTTTTCAGCCTTTGTTAGGGTTCGGCTAATAAATGCTACTGGGTATTTACCGTCATACTTTTCTTGCAGTAGGATTGCACCAATTCCGACATCTTTCATTGGGTCGAAGTGAATTAAAACGGGAGCAGAAGACAATGCATTTTTTAAATTATCAAACGATGTTTGTTGAGACACATCCCAAACAAAACCTCCCTTTTTTGTTGCGTTATGCAGGGGTTGAGCAATCATTGAATAATTTTGAATAAATTTCCTGTAAAAATTGCATGTACCCAAGAAACTTTGAATGTCTTTTGTATTTGTGGGTACTGGGAATTTTTCGATTGCAGCAATTTTTTCAGGGTCAGTTTTAATTCCTTCTTCGTTAATTACAAATCCGAGTACTTTAATTTCCTTCTCCAATAAGATGTATTTAGAGGGTTTTAATTTTAAATTCGCTTGTCGGAGTCTCTCAAAAATGTTTTTTAATTTAACTATATGATCTTCAAAAGTTTCGCTAAAAACGATGATGTCATCTAAATAAATTAGTACGTCCTTCCATTTAAGTCCGTGAAAAACAATATCGGCCAACGCTTGAAATGTTGCTGGCGCGTTACATAATCCAAACGGTAGCACGTTGAATTCGTATAAGCCATTATGGGTACAAAACGCCGTCAGTTCTTTGCTTTCTTCTTTAACACCCACTTGCCAGTAACCGCTTAATAAATCCAACGTAGAAAAATATTTGCTCTTGCCAAATGAGTTTAGGACGTCTTCAATTAACGGTAAAGGGTAGTTATTTTTCTTAGTCACAGAATTTAATTTTCGGTAGTCTACGCAAAATCTCCAAGAGTTGTCTTTTTTCTTCACTAATACAACAGGCGAAGACCATGGCGATTTGCTAGGCCTTATAATATTATTTTGCAGCATTTCCTCGATTTGATTTTCAATAACCTGTTTTTCTTTGTAAGATGTCCGGTACGGTTTACATTTTATAGGGGTCGTCCCTGGGTTTAGTTCGATCTCATGTACTTGAAGGGTTGTAAAGCCTAGGTCGTCATTGTCGTCGGCGAATACGTCGGAAAATTCAGCGATTAATTCATTGACTACGCCCATTTGATGAATTGATAAGTGGCCTGTCGGTATACGTTGGTTTTCTGAGATATTTCCATTTAGATCATCCGCTAGAGTAAACACGTTGTTGATTTCATTGCCTTCTTGTAAGAATCCTATGGTGGATCCTTCCAGAAGTCTCGTATCAACGAATGCATGCGATTTTATTTTAATTTTAACAACGTTGTTTGTTGAATCTCCAATCTCAATTAACTCTAAGTTTTTAGGGTTTAAAAACTGGTAATTAGGACGCAGTGTTGTTTTCCCTGGGCTGGTGGGTAGTTTTGCAAAGCTGGTGATGCACTGCCCTGCTTCCACGATTAGTGTTTCCGTTTTAATTTCTTGAGTAGGGTGATGATCGACGTCAATTTGCATAAGCTCTTCAATATCTCGGTTTAATTGTTCCATGTATTCATTTTGTTTGTTTACTTCTTCTTTCCTATCATTAAAAACTAATGACTTATCAACATAATTTATCACGGCGCCATGTTTTTTAAGAAAATTATTGCCTAAAATAAGTGGTTTGGGAACATTTTTTAATACAAGGGCTGTACAGTGGGTTTTTAAATTTTCTACCGTGACTGTAAATGATGCTTCTCCTAATGCGTGTGTAATATTGTTATCCGCCGTACGTAATAAGTGCTTGTTTGCTTTGGTTCGTTTAAATTTTCCTGCAAGTTTTTCTGATATTATGTTTTGACAAGCCCCTGTGTCGATTACAATTTCCGTTGTTATATCATTAATTTTTCCGAATGTTGTTAGTATATCTGATTTGGTGTGGTACGAATTTGCGTTGTAAAAGGCGGCACTGGGCAATTTTAGTGACGCCTCTCTTCGTTTGGGTAGCCTCTGTTGTATGTCTTGTTTTCGGGAAGTGGTGTAGGTGCCATACATAATCGTGCGGTGTGTCCAGGTTTCTGACATCGAAAGCAAATTGGTCTATCATTGGTGGTCCTCGGAAATTGATGATGAGTGTTGTTTTTTCCGTTGCGCCGCGGTGATTGAGTATGCGGGTTTAAACAGTTATTTATCGGAGGGTGATTGTTGGGGTGATAGTGGGAATTTTCTATTGCATTTTGTGTTTGCGAATTATTGGTCGGAAATATGTACGGGTTATGAAAAGGGTGTGTAGGTATGCTAGCATGCGTGTTGTAGGTATGGTGGGGGACGAGGGGATCAGGTTGTTGCAGAAAAGGATTCGAATTTTGAATAAAGGGGTTGCAACCGTATGATAATCTTGCAGTTAGTGCCGCTTTCTGAATGTCGCTCATTTTTAATACTACTTCTTTTAATTTCGCTTTGGTCATACGTGACGAACGTAGCTCTACATATTTTTCTAAGTAGATGGGATGCAGTCCGGCCAAAAAATATTCGATTAATCTTTCGTCGCTGACCTGTCCTAACTCTTCGCATAATCTACTCACATCATAGTAGTACATTTTAATATCTTCGTTAATACCCTGTTTCCGACAAGCTAATTTTAATTTAATATCACCCATTGGGTCGTCTCCCCCAAACTCTGCAATAAAAGCAGCTTTGACATCCTCCCATGTTTTATCAAAGTTTATTGGTTGTGTCCTAAATTTTGCGTACCAAAAACATGCTTCGTTTGTGAGGAAAGAGCCGAAAAAGTGAAGCCGGTATTTGTCATCCCAACCATTTGAAAACGAGGCTTGTTCAAAAAGACGAAGAAATGATATAACGTTGTGAGTCGCGGGGTCAAATGTTGGGGGTGTTGTGAATTTCGGTTGTGCGGGCGTGAGAGAGGTAAGATTTGCGTCATAAATTGTCGAGTTGGCCATTTTTTGTGATGGTATTGTTGTATGCTCCCGGAGTTGGTTTGCACTTTTTGGAAATTCGGCGGTCGCTGTAATGTCCTGGGCTACAAATTGAGGTGGGTGGATTTTTGTCGTATTTAAATCGTCACTCGAAATAATTGATTCTGTCGACTGCGTTTCCGACATAGACCAATTGTCGATGTTTTCTTGAATAAATACGATTGGTTCTAATGGTTGACTGTAGCCCGTTTTTAAAATAGCCGATGTATTGTTATGAATTTTCTGTTTTTCGGGTACGGATTTAGTGGGCGTACGCGCGGTTTTATTACTACCGGTAAATACTTCGCCAGCGTTTGTATCAAAAATTTCGGTACTTCTGGTAGTCGGGCGAAATTCAGCGAATTCCTGATCGAATATTTGTGCTTGATAGCGAGTGTTGTAATTTGGCTTCTTTTTAGACATTTGAGTCCGAGTTAATACACTGCATTTAATTTACACATAGTTCGCAAGGTCGCGGTTTCGTCTTACAATTATAACACTCGTTCAAACACAGCATGCACGTATTTATTACACTTATATTTCCTATTGCCCTTGACCTCAACGAATGCAATTCTACTTAAATTATTATTTTTTCTACAACACATTAAATATTAAACTAAAATTAAACGGGTTTGGCGCCTCCACCACATGTCGCGTGGGGGTCGTCGCGACTTCGAGATCAGAGGCAAAAGGATTACTGACTAATTATTATTAGGGAATGGAAGGTTACTTACTTGAAAACAAACTTTCCACTGAACTATTTATTACTACACTTGACTAGACTACTAGATGTTGGGGCAACCTCTTTGCTTGCAAGCTAATTCGCGACTGTCCCGTCCCAGCGGTCACACGAATCTTCCTCGATTCCCCTAATCAGCATAAAAATTACTTATTAACAATTATCGAGGAAGTCCTTGAATTCCGCTGAGCACGGGCGTACATACTCGCGGACAGGGAGCGACATGATATTTCCTGTCTCAAATATCTCCTGTCCGCGACAATAGGATTTCATAATTAATGGAATCAAAGGCGCAAAAAAGTCCAGAAATACGCCGTAAGTTAGTAAATCACTCTCAAGATACTATATTATATGCCTGTAAAAGCGCTAAATCAATATTTTTAAAGGGCGAATACATGTACTGCCTTTCATCCATTGTTAAATTTAACAGCCTGTCCACTATAACTAATTCAAATAATTCCGCAAATGGCTCCACTCTTATGTGGATGATACGTTTGAACAAGAAATTTGATACGTTGTCAACCCTCTTCTTTTTTTGTTCTTCATGTTTGTTACTTTAGTGATTAGCTCTTGCGCAGTACGGGCTCAAAAATTAACGAGTCACTTTGCATAGGAATAATGTTAGTGTATTCAGCCTTTTGAATCCCCTCTACACGTTGGTCTGATTTTCCGTAAAGTATGTATTAAACTCATTTGCTAAATTGGACGCACCATGCTCTTCCATATTTAGCACTATTCGCATATCATTTCCTGTTAGTTCTTTCACAATTTTCCACGCGGGTTTTTTTTTGTAGTCCGACTCGAATAGTTTCCTCTCATAGTGTTTATTTTCTGTTCTTTTAATTTCATATCATATTTATGTTTATATTTTTTGTATAAATGTATAAAATCTGGTCGGAGCGCCAACAATACACTAAAAGTTGACAATTTATTTTTATAGGTTTTTATTTTATTTGAGCAGAAAGTATATTTTTGGCTTTATTATTATTAATTTTAAGTGTAATTAGCGGAAATAAAAAAACAAGAAAAAACTGACAGATGAACCCATTGCCAGAACTTCGTTTTGAATATAAAATTTGTTATTAAATGTAAAATAGTAGAGTGTCTGATTTTAGTACTAATATCGCGTTGTTAGTATGTTGATATTCTATTATTAATTTCATGTAGTTTTCGGGTAGAATTTTATCGACCATGTTAGTAGTAACATGAAAGCAAAGTAGCCTAAACGTGTTATCAAATCTACGTTTACTCCCGTTACTTAGTTCTTTCGAAATTTTCATGGAATAGAGATCTTTAAAATTTGTTAGGGATCTAAAAATTGAACTCAGTTCTATTACCATTACATTATGTATGAAACTATCGAACGTTTGGGTCCATTTTCTTTATGTAATTTTATAAATGCATTAAGCCTATGGGGTTCATTCAAAGGAGTTTTTATTTTGATTGGTTTCGAAGGAAGCAATTGGGTTTGATAATGATTTTTTGATTTTTTTAATAAAGTTTGATTTTGATTTTTTTAATAAAGTTTATTGTGGGATCTGTCTAAATTTTTTATGTTTGACGATATGAAAAATTGATAAATATTTTGTACCTAATCTTTCTTTGCTATATCATTCTAGAATTTCCAAGGTCTGCTTTTGTAATAATTAGATTCTTTCTTTTAATTTTCCTTATAAGCACATTACTTTTTATCATCCGAGAAAGATACTAAAGGTGTTTTTGGAATTTATGTTTTTCTTACTAAATAAGTTCTTAGCTGTTTTAGAATAAATAGAGCCTAAATGAAATAGAGGTTATAATTTATTTTTAGTTTCTTTAGCTTCTTAATTTAGTTGATTTAGTACGCTTGAAATATCATCGCATTTTATACGTAATCAAAAGGTACAAAATATATTGTGTATAAATGTAAGTTTGTTTCAAAAGAAATGTTATGCTTAGTGGAGCAATTAAAAAGAGAAATGAGTCATCTTAGGGAATTTTGTGCTTAAAATTAATATCGTCTAAATGTATCGCAAAGGTTTACCGGGCACTCATTTATTCGAACAGAAAAATTTCTTATGATTGAGATAACTCCACAGGAAAACGTCAATAGGGCCAAAATTAGAGCTGTGTCACCTATGCTGGAGATGAATTTACCGGGGAAACTTTCACTTTGAACGACATCCTCGGTTTCTAATTATTGTACCAATTGAATTTTATAGGGGGCGTGTTTCTAAATTGAAAGGCTAGGATTTAACACTGCCAACATTCTCTTGCTTTCTTGATGGTCTTGGTTTTTCCAATATTGTACCGATCTCTTGAAACTTATTTGCCCATTTTCTAATGAGAGGTATGTTTAGTGCCTCATTTAATTGTGAAAAACCTTAAATAACGCAGAAATTTCTACGCATTGCAGTCGCCAAATCACAATTTGTGTAAAACTCTTGCACGCACAATACACTAAAATAGTACAAAGTAACCGTCTTTTGTCTTTAATGGTTAGGTCTAGGTTACGTACAGAGTTTATGGTTACATTTTCTAATTTAATATCTTCGCAATAATATTACTGTTATCTTATTACGGTTTATGTGCAAGAAATGTCATGGTGAGATTAGAAGCAGGTTATAAAGATCATCATTGATATTTCGGTTAGCTGTATTAATACCAATAAGATAAAAGAGTTTAACAGTTAGGTATATCTTCTGCATATAGATTGCAAAACGTTAGAAATGAATGAACAGTATATGGTAAATAAAGTAGGGTCAAGAATTGACACTTGAGGGCACCTTCCGTCAAGGTTGTTGATGGTGTTTTGAGATACTTTTATGTGCAATCATGCATTGTGTGTGTTCACCATGTATTATAACTAGTTTGTGTAGATTTGAGTTGTTCGGATAAAGCGAGTGATTTTTTTACTGAATGTTTTGGAGCCAATTTGGTACATTTCTTCAAGAGTTCATTGAGACTAATTGCTAAATTCCTTGTTACACTGTTAATGAAATGAAATTTTATGAAACAACGGGTCGTATAGGAGAATCAGGTTTATGAGTTTTAATAAGACCATAGAGCCTAGGAGGTAATGGAGTTTTAATTTTTCAAAATCTGAGAGCAACACTGTGATATTTTTTAAAAGATTTCGGATTTGGGTTTCGAATTTTAGGGTGGGATCTTTTTTTAAGGGCGTTAAGATTTCAGTTGCAATGAAAGAGTTCATTTTACTAATATACTGTTCTCTTTCGAGAATAACTATTGAATGAATTTGATTTGTCTGCTTTAGTCAGGACTAAAGAATTAGAGGATATTTTCGATTAAAGTAATTTTATCACTGTGGAGTCTTTGGCGAAATTTTGAACATAGGATTTTATATGATCTGCTATATGGGCTCTAGGGATTAGAGGTTCTGACACTCTTTTGAGTGCCAATTTTGATTCTACAATTATTGAGGATTTATCGGATTTGTTTGTAATAAATGGACTATAATTGGGATTTTGAGAGAGAAGAGCTTGTTCTATAGGACTAAATATATCTTTACAAAAATTGTGCAATTATGGGCTAGATTGGACTCTGAAACAACTTTTTGGGGGTCTGCCTTTATATTATTTTTAAGAACAGCTAATTTCTTCTTTAATTTAAGATATTTTTTATCATTAACTTTGCTAATATTTTCGAGAACAAAATCATCAAAGATGGTGAATTGTACTGAATGTAATTTGTACGTAAGTTCCGAATGCAATACCTTGAGATAATGTTGAATTACATCTCTCCTCCGATGAAGGTTTTTAATTTCTGACCTAATCCATGTGAGTTGGGCGGTTTTTATAGCTGCTTATGCTCCTAAAGGTGTGGACCGAGTTTTAATATTGACATATTTGGGAATGATATTAGAACGACGGCAGGCTGATTTAATAAAGAGAATAGTTGCAACCGTTACCACGTGGTAATTTATACTTACACTGAATTGAAAAATTCACTATGTTTTAACCACAAATAAATATTGTAAAAATATTATATAACGTGTAGGCACATTGGTCCTGATGGTGTGCCCAATTATTTACTGATAAATTGTGTTTACTCGCTTTGTATACCGATTCATAAGTTGTTTAATAAATCTTTATATTCAGGGATATTTCCTGATGTTTGGAAACAATGTGAATCCGATTTTTAAAAACGGGTGTTGTATTCTGGCAACAAATTACCGTGCAGTTTCAATGCAATCGGCGAAATTATTGTACAAGATGGTTAGCAGATGTACAGTTTCTAACCTACTTGAGCTCAGATAGTTCTTGTCGAAGGCCTTGGACAAACGCTTACAAGTGGATGTTATCTACACTAACTACTCAAAGGGTTTCGATAGAGTTGGCAATTTGGTATTAATTCGAAAGCTGAAATTAGTGGGTATCAACTACTCGACTTTGTCATCGTTGGCCTCATACCTATCTAATGTATCACAACAAGTTAACATTAATAACTTCTTATCTTATGCCATAATGGCCACTTTCGGTGTACCGTAAGGTGCTGATATTGAACCTACACATGATCTAGTGGATGTTGTTGAGTTTGGGAGTTGACTAATGTACGCGGATGATCTTAAATTATTTCAAATGATCGATAGTTTGGAAGATTGTGGGAAGTTACAGGTTTATTATAACAATGTCAATGATTGGTGTAGTGCTAACCATCTAAACCTAAATATCTCTAAATATAAAGTTATGACATTTTGGAGAACAACTAGCCAGATTCAATTTGCTAAACTCAAAGTCCTTGGCTAGAAATATTTATTTTAAGGATTTGGGCGATGTTTTTGTTAGTTATCTTTTATTTAAGAACCATATTGCTTCAATTTGTGACAAAGCAAGGGGAATGTTGGGATTCATTTGGCATCTTGCAAGGGAGTTTAGTTCTGAATGCCATAAGGTCTTATCCTATTGTCTTGTAAGATCCCGTCTTGAGGGATGTGGGTAGTATAAGAGAATACATTTAATAAATTAACAATTACTAAGGCAAGTGAGAGTATAATAAATATAAGACCGCGTCATGTATAAGTGAACTCATCTTTCTAGATGGATATAAGTGTTCTTGGTGACAAAATAAATTGAACTTTATATTTTTGAGTAAACATTTCATTTATCTCCATGTTTTGTAAAATTCCAGCAAGCACGCATTTATATGTAAATTTCTGAAGTAAAGAAAGAATAGTTAAGTATTAGTTCGTTATGTATTAGAAAATTTAAACTAAATTCGTATTATGATAGAATTTATGATACTTTAGTCTTAAGATCAGACTATTTGATTGAGGATGTAGTTGAAACAAATAACCATGACATATCGCATGTTTTAAATCGGAAGGTGAGGTGCGGACTCTTCCAGTGGTACGGCTCAGGGCCAATGTTGGACATCTAATACATAGCATAAGCGCAACTATGTGTAAGTATGCACGGATTGCCTTAATCTATATCTTAATCTAATTCAAATGTCTTATATTCTAAGTATTTTTAGGACAATGCAAGTAAACATGCTCGCATTAGATCGTTATCACCAGTTTATGAGAATAAGATATTGACAAACTCAGCATTTCCCCAAGGAATGTTTATTGCAGTGTTTACTATTATACTTCATAATAATAACATTATGAGTATATTTATTAAACAATATTTGTAATAGTAAACCACGCACGGATTACATCGCACTTTCCCCGTAAATTAAAATAAAAATTTCTACGCAGATACATTTTGTTTCTCTAACTATAATACATTTTAATTCTATCCTTAAGTACTTCTACAAATTTACTTCTCATTTTATATTTTCCTTATTATTTCTTTGTTTTTCTTTCCTTGTTACTTTATTTCTAGTTTAATAATTATCACGACCTAACTAACAATAAATAAAACAATATGTTGATTTTACTTAAAATTAAATAAAAATTGTATTATTAAGTAAACGTCTCTAGTGTTACTGAAGTACTATTTTTATATGATTATTAAAATCCTATCATAATCTTGATTAACAAAATTAAGGAAATTAAAACATCAGTGAGTTAATATCAATGTAATATACAAACAAAAGTAAAAGAGTATTAAGCCGTTTTAAAATCATGTGTAATAAAAATATACGTATAATATGAACAAACATCTAAAACAAACAGGATGTATAAATTAAACACATACATGAATAAATCTGTTAATCTGATTGCCGCATGCATAGCAAATTCTATTCATACACCTATACATTCAGATATAAAGTTTGATTTTTATTCGCTTCTCTCTGTGGTCGAGTGAAATCGACGAACCCCTATATAACTTATTCTGGATGGGCCATGAACAATGTTTATTAAAAGTGGAACGGTATCTGATGCTGGAACATTTTAAATAAAATATACATTGCATTTAATACTATCTTATCTTTTAAAACACTTCAGAATTCGTTCGATTTCCCTTATATTACTATTATAATGTTCTATAATTTTAGATGGAATAATATGTACATTATTAAATATATTGGATTTCCTACCTTTTTATATGGATTATTGCACATTGAAATTTTATAGTTTTTATGATTTTATGATTTTATGATTGAAATTTATATAAATTCCAGTAAGTAGCATTAGAACACCATTTCGTTGCTCACCATTTACCAATGGAGATACTTCTCTGTTATTAGAAGAGATAGAGCAATGGTTAACTAGGAAATGTTGCAGAAATCAGTGCTTATAAGAAATCCCATTTCAACTTATTTTTTTTTCAATTTTAAGATATTTTGAAACAAAGCAAAATTGGCTAATTTTAATTTTCCTCGATAACGCCTAACGCGACCTCTATTAAACCGTTACATTATTAAAACAAATTTTTGGTGTAAACAGAAACCCCGATTAGCATTTGTTTCCAGGTTATTAGAGCTATTTTTTGTTTTTCTTATGGTGGCCGTATTGGATTTTTAAAGAACTATATAATAAACCGAAAATCCATAAGACAAACAAAATATGGCGCTAATAACGTGGAAAAATGCAAATCGGGGGTTTCTAAACATTTTTTGGTGTAAACACACCAAAAAATGTGTCTAGATAATGTAAAGGTTTAATAGCGGCCGCGTTAGGCGTTATCAAGTTATTGAGAAAAATTTAAATTGGCAAATTTTGTTTTTTTCAAAATATCTTAAAATTGAAAAAGCCAAGGTGACTTTGAAATGGGATTTGTTACGAGCACTGATTACTGCAAAACATTTCCTATTTAATCCTTGCTCTATCTCTTCTAATAACAAAGACACCAATGGTAACCATCGACTTTGGGACACACTGTGTAGACATATAATGCCCATCTCAGGTTGAAAAAATATACCATCTGATAAATGTCTAATATTATAATCTTGATCTTCTTCAATATTCTTGGAGAATAAACTATAGTAGATTGCTACGTGTAATGAATAATAATCTATTGATTAATATTGTTGAGACGACTATCTGTATACCACACTCGAAGACTGCTATAATTCCGGGGTGTGACTGTTTCATCTGCGTTGACGTTATTCAACGTGTTCTAGATATATTTTCCAATAATATTATTTGCAACCGAATTTCCTGAATGCAAAATTACATCCCAACCAATTTCTAATAAAAAATTACTGTAACAAGAACTTGAGTTTAAACATAAAGGATCATCATTAGGGTTCTAACACCGCATGACTCTAGAAGGTGTGCTTCATTTGCAAGTATCGGCATCAATACTAGGTTAGATTAGGTAAGATTAAATGTGGTCATTGTAAGATGTGTTAGGCTTTTGTGAACTGCAACCTAAAATATCTATTGTTCTACCCTTAACCAATCACTTCCCAAGCAGTCTCACGTCCTCAATAAACCTGGTAACTTTCTTGGATGCTGAATGCCTATTCCAATACCTCTGGCACCATCCATGTATTAGGCTGATATTCCTAGACCAAACTTCTTGATTCCCATCAAATTCGTTTTGGGGTACTCAATCAACACCTTAAACGGTATTTCGAATTCGAGCCTCCTAAACCTAAAACCCTAAGTTCCTGTAATTTTGAACTGGACGGAAAGTTAAATTCATTAGCAAGATTATTGTCCTAATTAATATCTTTCTAGTTGCAAATATACAACTAATTGACTTTGCAATTACTCAATGGCTCAAGATTTGGACCAATTAAAATGCCATGGACATGGATTAAAAAAAAAAACTGACACTGATGCTAATGGTAATATATGTTTTCCTGTTGCAATACTTACTCTGACTTTTATAAATGTGAATATTTGAGTATCGTGGCACTTCATCCCTGGTTTGTGTATTTATGTTGATGTAAATGTGTGTTACTTCAAGAAATCGTTCCCCATATACCAATGACAAATAGTACTGGTCTCCCATCCAATTATTGACAACCACTTATCTGTTTCTTTGTTCTAATATTTTAACATATAACTCTAAAAACAAGATATGAATTAATTTCCAGATTAAACTCACCTATTTAACTACAGATAAATGTTATCTTATATTGAAAATGTAAATATGTTTTATATTTATAGTTGCCTTTAAAGTAATATTAACATTGAAATAATTATTTAAATAACTGATTTAAATAAAATTATTAGTAATTGATTTTTTATAGAATAAGAATAAACTACTTTGATCGCATTCTATAATTAAATTTTAAAATATATTTATATTTTTTTAGTCCTTACATTTGTTTTAAATTTTTTACAGCTATAAACGCGATTACGTTAACGGTTTTTTAATAAATATTTTATAAAATAAACCCCCGGGAATATTTCCGAGCAAACGAAATTAAACTTCACCGTCACAAAAGAAAAGTTATTCAGGGTGTAATTTAAACCCAGTTATTTAAACCTGGCGAAAAAAAAGGCGAAAAATCCGAAAAGCTGTCGAGTCCACTCAGCAGCGACGTAAAATAAATCTGCGGTCTTTCCTTTGGCTCCTGAATCCGAGGCAATTAAAAATGTAGAGGGGTAAATGATAATACTGCGCAATTACCTCGTTTTTAATTTAAACGTAAATGTTAAGTACCGCTGGCAACGATCCCGGCAAGATATTTAACAGGCATTAATACTCGTAAACCAGATAAGAAGTATCATTAATATGAAATATGATTTTGCTATGTGCTGATAATTCCATTTAACATCAACGTTGTTTTATTGGTTGAGATAGGATGTTTTATTGATTACAATTTATTATATTTTGTAGTTATGTAATTATTTTTAATAAAACGTTGAACTTTTGACCTGTATTCAAGTTTTTGGAAGGAATAATAGATTAAAAATTTAAATATTTTTTATTTATTTTATTTTACTTTAAATTTATTTGTATAATTTCTTTTTGAGGATTTATATTATGTTAACAGTTCGTATTATTAACGTTATGTAGATAGATACATATGATAATCCTATTTTTCAGCTAAATTCAAGGGTTATTTTAAACGACATTAAATTAAATACTTCAAAGTATTCGCTGCTACTTTGTCATCAGGGAGCTGATGCTATCTTATATATTTTTGTACATGATAAAATCGTCAAGCTGTTTTCGGATCTTATCCACTAAGTAGAAATGCATGTGCTGAATATGGCGGCTACTCCAAGATGTTCCAGTCTAGTCTCATTTGATGTTTTTTGTATTGAAAGCAATGTGTGGCCAGCGCTGTCTAACAACAGTTTTGCTCGATGTTCTAAATTGACAATTTACGGCCGTTTTTGTTCCAATTTATAACTCAAGCGAATTAATTGACATTGATACCAGTCTGCAGTAACTGCTTTAGTATCTTGCAATAACTCATAATACAGCACGCACTTTAAATCCCTTCAAATGCAGGAAAAACCTTATTTCTAAAGAAACTGGGTTGTGATGTTAATTTTATTTTCCCATTACTTTCTGCGTTTGGGATTATCATATCATTGTCCGTAATGACTTTTCATACGGAAGATTTTTGCCGCAGTTTATTTAGCAGAGGAAGAAACACTATTACTCGTTGATTTTTGTTGGTTGCTGTGAGTTAATGCAGAACCAATTTTTCTTCTTGGATCTTTGCCATCTTCAGTGGGCATTTGAAAATATTAATTCGCAGCTTATTTTTAGCTGCTCTGCGGGCCTTTTCTGCTCTTGTGTCTAATTTTTAGCGAGTAACTCCTTCAACTCATCATTATCGCACTTTCTAGGGTCTTCAGGGCGTTGTTTGTCGTTTAGACAAAAATTGCAGATTTCAAACCGCTTAAACTAAATTATGCACATTTTGCACGAAACAACTCCTTCGCCGAGAAAGCAACAAATTGATTAGCATCCTCTTTCAGCAATTTATTCCTGTTGAAATTAGTAAAACATTATGTGTACCCTACCTCTTTCCATTTTCAAATATACTTAACTGAATACTTTCAACGGTATGTTAGGCTTTCCGTCATAACAACTGCCAGTTTTAATGCCTGTATCAATAGTGTATAATCACAAAATAAAGGAAAGAAAATTAATTGATTTTCAAATTAAATTCTTGACTGCTTAAATTAATTTGATTCATACCAATTAATAATAAAAATCATAGTCCTACGTTTTGTCGATAGGCTTTAAAATATAGTATGGTATTCAGATTAGATTGCTATCTAATTTCCTTGGGTAATACAGCTCTGCATTTATTAACAGTTACATTGTTCACAATGGAAATTCATATCAAATTATAACATGCTGTGGGAGATATTAAAAATATTTTGAGAAATGTATTTCTAAATTTTAGTTTTTCCTTTTCTTGGCCTTTACGTCCAATGGGGAGTTTCAAAACTATCCTCTTACATCCCTGTCTAATCGAGTCCGATATCCGAGACGCTTGTTTTGGTTTCGTAACTTACTTGCTTTTAAGGGGTGAGGTACGGAGGGCCATTTCTCCTGCTCTCGTTAGTCCTGACCTCGTCCTCCATACGGGTTGTTACCACATCTTATACTAGGTTGCTCAGGTTACCGGGGTTACCGAGGTGGTGACCTCATAAGAGGTTTCGTGGAGGCGAGTCGGATTTGAGTAGGAGGGGCTATGCGACGCTAACTGGATGCAGCATCGTGCGGTGCATGCATTACCCCTCTAAATTTTATTTACGCAAAACAATAACTATAATAAAAGTAAGAACATCTTAAAAGCATATACTTTAACTAAAATTATAATTTATAAATGCTTTTGTTGCGTTTTAAATGTTTTTATTTTATTTTATAAATTTACTTGGGCTTCTAGGTTAATAATATAAATAAATAAAGTAAAGTAAGTTCCAATAAGTTACCTATTAGTTTAATTAATTATTGAATAATTATTTGATTAGATCTAACACATCACTCAATAAGTCTCCGGTCTATTAAGAAAAACAAATTATTTTTTGTAAATTCCACTTTATTCATCAACATGCTCTTCTTCAAGAGTGATACATTCATTCCAACCCTCCTTTAACTTTTCAATGCCCTTTATGTCCAACAATTTGTCTTTGCCTCATTGGTGCATCTTTTTCATATCTGCAAAAGGCCAGTAGTCGCTGAGGGTCAAATATAAAGAGTACGGTGGATGGGAAAGCAATTCAAACCGTAGTTCAACCAATTTAACCATTGTTTTCATTGACTTGTGACACTGGGCATTGTCCTGGTTAAACGGCACTTTTTTCTTTTGCATGGAGGGCCGTTTTTTTATTTATTTCTGCACTCGATCGATCCAATAATGCCATCTAATATTCCCTATCGTTTTTCCCCTCTCAACCTTTGAGTTTTAGGTCACTTTAGACGACTTTCACCGGCTGCTGTCCACTCAACTGGTGATCTCTTTGATTCAGGCGTGTAGAAGTGGATACATACATCTATGACTAATACCGATGCAAGAAATCCTTTTAATTTTGCTTGTACAGCTTCAACCAGCGTTCTAAATCTTCGATGAGTTGTTGTTTCTGGTTCGGTATGAGCAAACTCGGCACCCACTTCGAAAGCAACTTGGTCATGCCCAAATTTTTATCTAAAATTGCAAAAACACTACCTTCTGATATCTACAAAGTGTCAGCTATCTCACAGAACTTCATGTTTTTGTGGAAATGTTTTATGTTTTCTGGAACAACTGTCAATTTTGGGCCACTAGAGCATTCAACATACCAGTTAATAACAGTTGATATCCCTGGTGTAGAGGCCCTAAAATGCATATTAAGCCACTGTTTAACTCCAGCAGTATTTTTCCCCATCAAAAAACAGTGTTTAATCAAGACACAACATTCCTTTCTATCCATTGTCCTGAAAATTACAAAACCATGGTAACTAAAATGACAGTTTGGACAATGTTCATTTCCACACAACAGAGAATACGGTTTTAACAAAGATTAAATTCTTATAAAAAAAGTGTATTTAAAGGATCTTGAATAGGAATTGTATTTTCGAAAAATCAAAACTACTACTAAATATATTTGATATCTTAGGCAGCTTAAATAATAAAATATAATTATGTGCGAAATTTAATAATAACATTCATAGTTTATAACTGTGTCTAGTGGTTGATGTCGAATAAGTTAAAAAATGCGTTCATATCCAACTAAGTGCGGAGTTTATTGAAAAACTTTCTGTGTAATACTGAAAACTGCGACATAGACTTTTCGTATGATTAAAGACGTCTACAAAAAAAAAAGTTAGAAGCCATGACGCGTCCAACAAACCGAACTGAAGAAAGCATGGTGCAGGTGCGTTAACTGTTAAGCACTGTCTGTCTTCTTAGTGTTAGATTTCTTGCTCGGGAACTTTAATTAAATTAATCTATGGCGTACAAGTTAGTGATAAAAGATTTGTAGGTGTACCATATTTGTTCTTAAAGTTCTTTCGGATGAACCAAAGCCACGGCGCCTAACTGTTTATGATTAAATGCTTCGACGTATGCAGGACGATCTAAAAGAAACATCGTAGTGCGGAGTGGCTATGTTCAATGCTAATACTGCCTCCTATACTCCTAACCTCATTTCCGGCATCTGTTTATGTTACCCTGCATAAAAATTACCAAAAAAACTTCCTGGGAACCTGTCGGCCTTGTTTGGCAGCAGTTTGTAGATACCCAATAGTCATATTTCGAACATCCTGTATATATGAAAATGAATCTAATGTCAAAACTAACCAGAATTAATGTCTTAGATAATTTTGCCAGTGTGATGAGGTCCAGGAAGGGTAATGAGTTTATTATCTAAGACAAATATTCTGGTTAGTTTTTACGTTAATTCCGTTTTCAAGCAAGTACCTATTTACGGATAGAACTTTTAAATAATATCAACAGCTTGTTCCAACTATAGAACACTGCTTGACATACACTTACTTCATGTTCAATAGAAACTATTACAACCAATGGGTTCCCCTCTCTGGCCTGTAATCTCCAATTTGTTTATGGGGGATTTTGAGAATACAGCACTAAAATTACCCTCTTAAACTCCGTCCTTATAGCTACGTTATGTTGATGACACCATTGTCATTTGGGCCGATGGTAAGGACAAACTCAATAATTTCCCCGAACACTTGAAAGATATTCATCCTAAAATTAAATTTACAATGGAATTTTAACAGAACAACCGACTGCTATTCGTCGACATAGTAATCAATAAAAACTCCGACGGAACTCTAGGTCACACCATATATAGATAGGACACTCATACAAACAGATATGCAAATGCCACCTTTCTCCATCATCCTGCTCCACTTTTTTCTGTGCCAAAAACGCTTTTAACTCGTTTCCTGCGACTAACGGACAAATACAACCTGAATGGCGAACTCGCTATTCTCGCTATCAGCTATGCCCAAAACAGTTTCTTTAACGGTACAGCAACATACTTACTTAAACTAAAATCTAACACATCGATACCTCCGAAGGATTTTTAAACATAACCTTTCTTCCGTATGCACGACAGAATTTCTAAAAGGCGAAACAATGTTTACTACTTCACGTAAAATCAGATAATTCCTTAATTCGTCAAAAGACATTATTCGTTCTGAAAGTCAAGAATAATACCAAATTTTTTGTGGTGATTATAACGAAGTTTATATCAGACAAAAGAACAGATATGTGAATGTACGGCAAGGCGAGTACATCAGAGCCGTGAAAAAGCTCTACCTTCCTCATTTCTGGCCGAACAATCAACATCCATGGGACACAAGATAAATTTCGGCCACACGACTTCCAGGCAATCAGAATAGAAAAACCTATTGATTATCTCAACAAACGCGGAAGGAATTTACTGGTAAATAAAAAGATGTAACAAAGTCGGTAGTAAAAAAAAATGAAAGTAATATTGATTGAGCAGAGAGTAGAAAACTGAGAAATTGCTGAGGAATAAAAACATTCGTTGATTAACAGGGATTATCAAAAGCGAATAAGAAATGTGGAATAATATAAGAAAAGTAATGAGCAGGAAAAGACCGAGAGGAGCCTCGTTACAAGAACAAAGAAGTGTAAAAGGAGCAGTCGATTAGGATGCAGGATAATACTAATAATAATAATCTATTTATTTACCCAACGGAAGAATCCAATATGGGGATAACAACAAAATATTAATATCACAATGTTTAAAGTAAGAGTAAAAATTTAACTAATTGTAAAATATTCTTAAACCACACCGAAATCAAGTCCAAATTTTGTTGAAGTAAAATATGATCGTTCATAGAGTTGGTATTGTTGTATTGATGTATATAATGTTGATGTAATTAATGAATACGATAAATAACAAAGGCCCTAGATTTGACCCTTGCAGTACACCAGACGTAGATAAGTAGGTGTGCGATTTGAAACCATTCTACTGAACATAATTCAATCTGCCTTCCAAGTATAATGTCATGAGTTGAAGGAAGTTTTCTCTGAGACCGAAAATATTAAGTTTGTTTAAAATAATGTGGTTAATGATGTTAAAAGCACGCGAGAAGTCAGTATAAATAATATCCGATTCGGCCAATTTACATTTAGATACTGCACAATGGTTGCCAAGTTAATTGTTGTCGACCTACCAGATATAAACACGTGTTGTTGTGAAGAAATATACTTTTGAAGGTGGCTGTAAAGATAATAGTAAATAACTTGCTCGAATGTTTTGCAAAATTAGACAAGATAGTGATTGGTCGGTAATTTTTAAGCAGATAAGAGTCCCTATTTTAAAGAACTGCAGTGACGACAACTCGTTTCCAGTAATCAGAAAAGTAATTTGTAAAAATAGCTAGATTAAAAATTGTTACTAAAGGCTTCGCTAATATGTGTTTTCAATCATTAATTATAAATGAAGGTACTAGATCATCACCACATATAAAAGAAGTTTTGAGTTTTCTTAAGCTACAGATAACGACCAATTCGGTAATCGTGAAAGCTTCTGTATGCCTACTACAGAAGTTTTCACGATTGTGTTGAACTAATATTTACCGGGTTCTCAGTAAGGTATATGCAAAGGCATTGACAATATATTCAGAAGTCGAGAGTGTCAGTGTTTTTTAATTGACCAGGAATTCTAGTATTGACATTCTTTTGATGTACAAATTTCCACAAATCTCTTGGATTTTTCTCCAGATCAGGTTTAAAGTTTGTCATATAAGTCTTATACGCGGCATTAATTTGATTCTTGGTTAAGGTTCTAACTCTAACAAATTCACTACGATAAAATGAGGACTAAGTAGACTTCCATTTGCCATGATAATATAGTTTTGGAAGGACATTTTTAATAATTTACTTAGTAAACAACGGGGGATAGTTGTTCAATTTACAATTTAATTTAAATGGTACAGAATAATCCAGAACATTATATAGGATAATGTAGAATTGATCAACAGCTTCATTAACATTAACACAACATTCCAGAATTGACCAATCAGTATGAATAAAATTTTTATATAATTTAAGGTAGTTGGCCTTCCGGAAATTGTATGTTCTATTTCTATTTTGCTTAAATGTGGCTTCTTTATATTTGGATTTTATTTCTAATGTCTTAATGGTAATTGCCACCGCCAGGACCGAAAGGGATATAATCTAAAGTATAAACGTATACAAGTTTATAGAGAGATTCCAGAAGTATGTGTTAGAATCTTAGAATCGAAAAGGCCATTTCACGGGTACATACCATACCAAGAAACAAACAGAGTAAGTCTGCAATGTGAAGCAATTAAGAGAGTGGCTATTAGAAATAAATATGTGAATTTAGAGAAGTTGGTTCAGATGTGATCGACGTGATCTGGCTTTGTCGAATAACAAACAAAGACTTTTGCTTCTTTGAGAAATAACCTGTAGTATAACATACAGGGAAACCTACGTAGAGGAAATATTTTAAAAACATATATAAAACGATAGGAATTGGAAAGAGGGAAAGCGAAATAAATTAGATACTTATGAATTCAGGCAACTATTACAAAAGTAGATATAATGAAATGTTTGAAAATAGCAAGTGCACTGAAAGTTCCCAAAAAAACTGGATAACTTTAAGAAAGTAAAAAGGAAAGGTTACCTTGGCAAATGATAGAAATAAGTAAGACAAAAAGAAGGGAGAAAAATCTATATAAAAGAAAATTGTGACATATTTATATCAAATGAGATTGGAAAGTATGATTAGGATTGTGTAGAGGAAACAAGTGTTTTTCTCTGATTAAAAGAGGATGAGGCCAGGGAAAAGGCTTTGACTAGACTGGGATGCCAGAAAGGGATCAGGGAGGCACAAATAGGGAACTTTAATTTATAGTTTACTGTCTTCTAGGTTTTTTTATAAAATACATACATGGCCTAGATATTGAGGAATTTAAAATAAAAATTAAAGTATTTATATTTATTTAAATCATTTAAGAATTTTATTCTAGTAAGACTATATAAATATTTTAGTATCAAACATATTTATCCTTGTATTATTAGTTTATTTTATAATTTATTTTATTCTTAATAAAAGCCTAATATGTTTTAAGATTGCCAAACATTAAAATTTGTATATATTTCAATTAACAGTGGAAGATTTTATATTATACTAGATTAACCACTTCTAATTTATAAAATTATTAAAACTGTACAAGTTTTATTGCATTAAGCTTCACGGCTTTCGGTCTTACGGTCGGACAAATTAAAACAACTTAAATGCCCAAGCGTAAAATGACTGTAAACTAACTAGGACATCAATTTGAAACACGCGAATAAATTTAATTACCGGTTAAGTTATATCTTTGGTGTAATGTGAAACTGTTAATTTAATAAAGGAAACTTTGAGATGAATCTGTGCATCCACATCTTAATTGCAAGTTATGCTGATTGTTTTAGTGAAACTTTGGTTTCAATTAAAATTGAAGTAGTACGTACTTTTTGCCGCTAGAAATGTAAAATGTAAATTTAACTAATTAAAAGTACTATAAGTAAAGTGTAATTATATTAATTACTCAAATTAATTTGACAAGTTGGATTAACTTGTCAGTCTTTGTCAGATTTAAGGTAATTTTAAGTTTGCTATATTTGCTGCACACGATGGTACCCTTCAAAGTAGTTTTATTAGTAATATGTATAATATAACAACGTATAACAAGAGAATATGCATTTATTTAAATAAACTAAGAAGAATATTAAAGCATGTTATATACTATAATGCAATAAATGTAATTATTTTTAAATTACTTTTAAATTTGGATCTACACATAAAAATCATATTACAATAATTTTATATTTTAAAAATAATTATAAACTCAATTTCATTTTTTTAATAACTTGTCCCATGTAATCATTTTAAAGTATATTTAGAATTTTTATATGTAATTTAATACACTTCAATAAATATACATTACATAATATAATAATATAATAAATGTAAAAGGATATTGATACGTTAAAACTGGAATATATTGGCATAAAATGAATTACCTCGGAGAATCAATATGGCTCGGATGTGATTAGTGTTAAGGTACTTTGCGCAAATTAATTTTAATTATTTAAATTCATTATTTTCTTTTAAAAAAATGGTAAAACAATTAGAACCCGGATGTATTTATTTATGCAGAGAGCTTCCTCTAACATATAATTTATCCGGTAATTTCATTTCCTAAGGTTTTCCAAATTGATATTCCACTTTGTTTACACTCATTTTACTGCTGGACATTTCACTTGCTTTGTGAACTTTATATGTCGCAACTAAAAGCAGTAAACTCGCTAGTTTTATTCTAGTTTAAACAATGTTATAAATTGGAAGAGTCTATACTGTAATTACTTCAAATGATTGTAATATAGTTACTATATCCAAGTAGATGAACTAGTTTCAAGATTATCTTATATATTAAAAATAAAACATTTACCTCCGACGAACTTGTATAATAATGATTCCTAATAATATAATATAATACAATATTTATGCCCATTCTGGTAAGTTAAGTTAAACGAACTGTTTTTTTAGTTTAAAAAAAATGACAATCGATCGAGTTATCTCTCATTAGAATATATATATATATATATATATATATATATATATATATATATATATATATATATAAGCAAATAAAAATTAAGAGATTTTTTTAATAGAAAATAAAAAAATGTTTAAGAAAAATAATTCTTGACTCGACCTAACAACTGGTGATAATCTTATATTTACATATGTTTCGAATTGCTAGGTATCTTAGTAATTAGGTTGTAAGATTCAAATTTATATTTAACTTAGGAATTTAACAAAGACACTTTATTTTATATAACTGGAATCATATCTATTTCTTCAACCAGTATATAAACATGTTTAGGATTTGAGAAGAGAACATTACTTTTTACTTACTTCATACTTGAAAGAAGTATTTAAGAAAATGTGACCATCATCCTACATTCCTACACTGTAGTTGCGGACTTATGGCGGCCCAATAATATTTAGTAAATTGTATCCATTATCACCATTTCTTAATAGAAGAGAAAAAAAAAACAGAATGATAAGATTAAATAAAAAATAAATTTAAACATACGAAAACATTTCGTGAATCTACAACAATGAGTCTTACTAAGACTACAAAACAAATTAATTTGAAACAACTACTTCTCTAGCTAATACTTCGACAGACATTGAATAATACAAATTAATTTGCGTGTTACAAATAGTACAACTATTAAAGCGACACTAATTTGAATGAAATTATTTCTATTAAATAAACTAATAAATGATGAAATGTACTTTAGATTGTTTAAATGTAAATATAACATGAAAAACTTATGAAAAATGAATTTTAAACTAATTTCATTAAATTAAATTAGCAAAAGCAATTAAAAAATCTAGCATTCAAGTTTATAATCATCTGCAGTCACGTGTTTCGAACTTTCGCTCTCTTCAGTGCAGCTTTATTATAAAATTGATTTTAAATACAAATAAAAACACTTACTAAAATAAATATAATGAAATATGATAGTAGATAGGATTAGCGGGTTCTGGGCCAAGGCATTCCCATGCTATTCTTATGGGAAGCATTCCCAAGGTCACCGGTTTCTGGTTTCCGGTTTCCGGTGTCAGGTTTCCGGTTGCGGACGTTGCGGTTTCCGGTGTCAGGTTTTCGGTGTCAGGTTTCCGGTATCAGGTTTCCGGTTGCGGACGTTGCGGTTTCCGGTGTCAGGTTTCCGGTATCAGGTTTCCGGTTTCCGGTTGCGGACGTTGCGGTTTCCGGTCGCCGGTTTTGCGGTTGATAAGGGTGGGAGTAGATATGACGTAACGTATGTTGATAAGATATAAATATTTCAGAGCTATATTATTCACCATTTTAAATTGAACCTTCAACGCATAACAATCATCATGTTTTCGTGCACGTTCTGCAAATCAACCTTTACCCATAACTATAATTTGACAAAGCATGTCAATAAGTACCACACCCAAAACGGTGTTAAGCGGGTTGCCGACCTTCCATCAGCCAGGGAGCCCCCGACGAAGAAGGTAAAGCCGGCCCCACCCACGTTGAGGTGTGATGCGTGCCAGGAGGAGTTCACAACCCCACAACTCCTCACAGGACACCTTAGGACCCAGCGGCACCTACAAATCATCGCCACAGATGAGGGTGAGGGCATCAAAAAGATTGACACAGCCTTCAGGGGGCGAATAGCAAGCTATGCCATCCTGACCACAGAAGAGGATTGCGTAGACATTCCAACATTCCTTGAGCGGCAGGAGGAGAAGTTTGTTCAGCTGGTGGAGCGTCATAGGCACACAACATCAAAAGTGAATGTGGAGCTCTTCGGACTATACATCAAGCCCGGAGGAGAAGACGCTCCAGAATTAAAATCATTCAACACCCGCTTCGTGGTGGTAACCCCTACTGACGACCTGGTGGAGGTGTACGCAAAATTGTGCAATGTGGTGAAAACAAAGAGCGAAGAGTTCCAGGTAAGTTTTTAATTTTTTTAATCACATAATTTTTATATTTAATGCTATTATTCATTGTAGGAGCGGGACAGCGGGTGGGCCTTACTTAAGGTATCACACCTTGAGGTGAACATTAATAAATACACCCCCATCCGCGGCTCTTCTTATGTGGATCTTCCCCCATCGATCAAGAAGAAGAAAGCCTGTATCAATGTACAAAATAAAGATGAGGCCTGCTTCGCTTGGGCGGTGACGTCAGCACTGTACCCCGCCGATCATGGAGCTCACCCACATCGTCCCGCATCATACCCTCACTACAGCACCGCTCTCAATTTAACAGGTATGGAGCTGCCATTAAAATTAAAAGATATTTCTAAATTTGAAATTTTAAATAATATTAGCATTAACGTGTACGGGCTAGAGTTTGATTCTGATAAGCATGTTCACGAGGTGGTAGGGCCGATTTATTTTACGAAATCAAAGCGCGTGAGACATGTGAACCTCCTTTACATCGAGGATGGTACAAAGGGGCACTATGTTTGGATAAAAGATATATCCAGATTAGTAGCATCTCAAGTATCTACACATAAATCAAAAACGCATCTATGTGATGGGTGTTTGACGTTTTTCTCCACTGAAATCGCCCTGCATAACCATTCCCAGCATGATTGCAACAAAGTGTATACAGTCATGCCCACCACCGATTTAATAAAAAATAAAAACGGCGATATGGTACCCGGAAACATTTTATCATTTAATAATTATTGTTCTAAAATTCGGGTGCCTTTTACTGTTTATGCTGATTTTGAATCACTTCTCATCCCGATTCAAACATGCCAGCCGGATCCAAACAAATCTTATACTTATTCGACACATGTTCATACTCCGTATTCCTTCGCGTATTATATTAAATGTTCTTATAATTCAAATTTAGATAAATTTGTGACATATACTGGTTTGGACTGCCCCAGAGTATTTATGGAAAAATTGAGCGCTGATGCTAAACTGATTTATGAAAATTATTATCCAATGTCGAAATTAACTCCGGGTGAACAGTACTTATTTGATACAGCTAAAGAGTGCCATATCTGTGAAAAATTATTAAACGCTTGTGATAAGGTGGCAGATCATTGTCATTTAACGGGGAAATTTGTCGGAGCCGCCCACTCCAAATGTAATTTAAATTATAAAATTCCTAAATTTTTACCGATATTCTTTCACAATTTAAGCGGTTATGATTCCCATTTATTTATTAAAGAGTTTGGTTTAGATAATGATAAAATTGATGTAATTCCCCAGAACAAGGAGAAATACATATCATTTTCTAAATCAATTAAAGTTGACAAATATACAGACAAGCGAGGAATTGATTGCGACATTTATTTAAAATGAAGATTTTTGGATTCGTTTAGATTTATGGCCTCGAGTTTAGATAAATTAGCTAAAAATTTAAAAGTGGATCAACTAACTACTGTTAAAAACATTTCCCAGACGATCAACAGTTCAATTTAGTCACAAAGAAAGGTGTCTTTCCATATCAGTATATGGATTCCTTTTCCAAATTAACCGAATCGAAATTACCACCAAAAACTTCATTTTATAATTCGTTAACAAAGATGGATATCACCAATGCGGATTACGAGCATGCGCAAAACGTGTGGTCAAAATTCAATTGTCAAAATTTAAGCGAATATTCCGACTTGTATTTAAAGACTGACGTGCTACTTTTGGTAGATATTTTTGAAAATTTCCGCGATGTGTGTTTAAAGGCGTATAATTTAGATCCGGTTCATTATTATACGGCCCCCGGATTGTCGTGGGATGCCATGCTGAAACTGACAGACATTAAATTGGAATTACTGACAGACATTGACATGCATCATTTTATACGTAAAGGGATAAGAGGCGGTATAAGTCAATGTTCTTTGCGACATGCAGTAGCCAATAACAAATACATGTTCAACTTTGACAAAACGAAACCCTCGACATATCTTACATACTGGGACGCAAACAATTTGTATGTGTGGGCAATGTCACAATTATTACCGTATGCGGACTTTAAATGGTTAAGCGCGACAGAAATTTAAACGTATTAAATGTTCCCGATGATTTATCTACAGGATACATTTTAGAAGTGGATATTGATTATCCAGAAAATGTTCACAATTTACACAACGATCTACCTTTTCTCGCAGAAAATATGGTGCCACCAAATTCAAAATTCACGCAAACTAAACTTATTCCAAATTTAAACAATAAAACCAAATATATAATTCATTATCGCAATTTGAAACAAGCACTAAGAAACGGATTAAAATTAATTCAAATTCACCGCGTAATATCTTTCAAGCAGTCTGACTGGTTAAAGAGGTACATTGATTTAAACACTTCAATGAGGCAGGCCGCTCGAAACGATTTCGAAAAAGATTTCTATAAATTGATGAATAATTCAGTGTTTGGCAAGACGATGGAAAACGTGGATAAGCGTGTAAATGTCAAATTGGTGAATCATTGGGAGGATATCGGGAAACGTCGGGGCGCGGAAAGTTTAATAGCAAAATTAAATTTCAACTGTTGTTCAATTTTTACCGAAAACTTAGTAGCGATCCAATTGGATCGTTTGCGGGCTGTTTATAATAAACCGATTTACGTCGGGTTCTCAGTTTTAGATCTTAGTAAATTATTAATGTATGAATTTTATTATGGCTATTTAAAGTCTAAATATGGAGATAAGGTGAGATTGTGCTACATGGACACGGACAGTTTAACGCTAAAATTTGAGACTGATGACATTTATAAGGATATGAAACAAGACTTGAATAAATTCGACACTAGTAATTTTGATTCTAATAATCAGTATGGCATCCCTTTGCAAAACAAGGCCGTATTGGGTCTGATGAAGGATGAGAATGGGGGAATGGTTATGCAAGAGTTTGTCGGATTAAGAGCTAAAATGTATGCGAATAAAGTGGAGGGGAAATGGTCTAAAAAGGCTAAAGGTGTTAAGAAAAATGATGTGGCGAATGATTTAAGCGGTTCAGATTTCTTAGAGTGTTTAAACGAGTCGGTCACAATCATTAAAAAACAACCTTTTTAGATCAATCAAACACACAATTTATTCAAACACGCAAAATAAATTGGCTCTATCACCATTTGATGATAAGCGGTATATTTGTGAAAACAGAATCGACACTCTAGCCTGGGGACATACAGATATAGTGACAGCTCCATCTACCGATTAATTTAATTTTATTTATGTCTATTTTAAGAATGAATTGTATATGTATCATATTATCAACAGCATTCACATTATTTTTAATGTGGGCTCTATGTGTTTTGCGGGGATAATAAAGGTTCCTGTAATGAACATACACTTTAAATAAAAGACACTTGTAAAATAAAACAGTTTTTATTCTTTACCGTTTACATACTTGTATAATTTTTCAACATTTATAATGCTACACATACTTAATCTATTTTTGTGCACTTGACAACAATAGAAAGATTTTTTTTAAATTAGGACAATCCACATCTAATTCTAAATCAATAACATTATCATAAAACTTTTTCAGGTAAGTGCATTTTTGACTTCCTTTAACATATACAATATCTGCAGACAGTTTTTTAAACAGCTTTGGTAATTCGCTCAGATCGCTTTCACCACTGTTGTAGGGGATTCCGTGATAATTTTTCTCCAACCACTTAACTTGTTTCTTTGAACCTGCGTTGAGGTCGCGAAACTGCATTGACGGTTTGAATACATATGCGAGTATATTTTTCCCATCATACGTAGCAGCAAGCTCCTTCGGAGTAAAGTCAGGGGTACAGAATCCTTGAATATCAATTAATAATATCTTTGGTGGTGGTGGGGATGTAATCCTTTTCAGGAAAATAGGTGTCAGTAAATTTTCGGCAACTCGGATACGCTTCTTGAATCGTAATCGGTCAGCAGCTTCTTGCATCCAATTTATATCATCATTATCCTCTTCCAACACATAAGTAAATGTCACCGGAATCAAATCAATGAAAACTTTTAGAGCCATTTTTAAATAATTTTTCTAACGATTCCAGATATCGGTGTATACTCGACAATTGAATCACTCAAAATGAGACAGTATGCGCGGGTATTATCTTTAAATATTTCAGATGCCTCCATCTCAATGCGCAGGTCAACGGCTGATGATTTTACACTTTCATTTTGCTTTGACACATCAAACACAAAAATCGCACAATTTTTAAATTCAATAAATGATAATAGTGGTCGAAATTACAGTACATGTTATAGACAGTCAAGTAATCATCTCGATCAAAATCTAAATGTAGATTATCGTATGGGAAAGATTCAGAATTGAGATAAACTCTAATATTTTTAATTTTGCTCAACTCTAATATTTTAATTTTAATCAAACGTCGACGCATCAGCGTTAGCCACACCTCTTTTATTGGTTTGAAAGGCGAGAATCACATATCGTGGCTTTTCCAATCCGCTTGAGGTTTTTACGGCCCAGATATCATCTCGAGATTTTCTTAATGCTGGCAGTTCATGTAATTCCCATTTTCGGAAAGGTATTAAAATGTTTGAATCACTTTTCACTTGCTCAATCATTTGCAATTTTAATTCATCATTTAGTTCAACATGTGGCACTCGCCATTCAATTTTATTTAGTTTAAATTTAATTTGTGCATTCTCATCATTACACGTAAAACATTTTACATCAGTGGAAGATCTAAGTAAAATTAATTCCTGTTTAACATTAATAATTAGCTTTTGATAATCTTCTGCAAATCCCAATAAACATTTTAGTGGAATCAAAGCATAAAATGTTTTATTAGTAAAATATGTTTTAATGTGCCCCGTTTTGGCCCATCCTGCTATTCCCAATTCTTTCATATCCTGAAAATCATGATAGGATAGCAATCCTTTCAAAGTACTCGCGATTCCCACGTCGCGGGTTCGATCAATTTCGACTCCATTTAATTCGAATCTAATTTCTTCAAACAGAAAGGCGAATGCATTTGTAATCAAGTCAAACTTTTTACCTTGAGCAAGTTTGTGGTCAACTTCACCACTAAAGTAAATATAACTATTTCCGGAGCAGGTATAAATGTCTTGATTTTGAATTGTTATTCGAATTTCATCGTTATTTTCCAAATTTGTGGTTCTGGGCTGATATGTATGGTGTTGATATTTACTGATGCGATCATCATATTGCACTTGTTCAAAAACGTTTTCCATAGTTTTTAATTTTATAACCAAGAGATGTCAATCTAGCGATATTAATACGTGTCACCTCGTTTGAGTGATGGTTTAATACTGATGGTATTTGAAGTTGTCTTATATTTTTTATCGAGAACTATCCCCATGTTTTTAATTCGAGTCTAATCAAAATATTTTCTCCTCTAAAATTAATCAATTTGCCTTCTTGATCGATAATTCTAAGAGTAATATTATCTATCCTGTCACGGGTATTTAACGGTAGATATAAAATATTTTTTGGTTCAATGTTAATCGCGAAGCCGTGGTCAACTGATGGACTAAATTCAAACAATGTATGTGATAATTTATCGTCGTAATAGGCGCCTGAAGTAATATTACACTCAATTCTTATTGAATCAACTTTAATTATTTGCACAGGTAAATCTGACGTGTGTAAGATTCCCGAATTGAGAATTTTGTTTAAAGAAAAACCGAGTAATTTGCCTACAGTCCCTTTATTCGTCGAGAAATCTATATCAAATATACTTTTAATTTCACACTGTAAGGTGTTATTATTAGGTTTAAGCGATAATAGTTTATCAACTTCCTCTTTTTTCTTATCACCCAACAGCTGTTTTTGCAAATAAGTTTCAATGTCAGCAATCTCGTATGAACCCGTAGGTATTTTTATTGTTTTATCACCGTAAATAAATTTATTATTAACACCGTCTTCAATATTTGGTATTGAATTATAGGTATGAAACCCAATTAACCCCAAACAGTACTGCCGATTTGGATCAAGTTCTATAGGGGGATAATAGTTTGTTGAGAGTACACTGCTTGTGCCTTGTAAGGTGAAGGTCTGAGACACGACTGACTTATCTTGAAAATATTTTCTTTATTTATATAAAAATAGTTTTCGATGAAAAATATAAGACAACTTCAAATACCATCAGTATTAAACCATCACTCAACGAGGTGACACGTATTAATATCGCTAGATTGACATCTCTTGGTTATAAAATTAAAAACTATGGAAAACGTTTTTGAACAAGTGCAATATGATGATCGCATCAGTAAATATCAACACCATACATATCAGCCCAGAACCACAAATTTTGAAAATAACGATGAAATTCGAATAACAATTCAAAATCAAGACATTTATACCTGCCCCGGAAATAGTTATATTTACTTAAGTGGTGAAGTTGACCACAAACTTGCTCAAGGTAAAAAGTTTGAGTTGATTACAAATGCATTCGCCTTTCTGTTTGAAGAAATTAGATTCGAATTAAATGGAGTCGAAATTGATCGAACCCGCGACTTGGGAATCGCGAGTACTTTGAAAGGATTGCTATCCTATCATGATTTTCAGGATATGAAAGAATTGGGAATAGCAGGATGGGCCAAAACGGGGCACATTAAAACATATTTTACTAATAAAACATTTTATGCTTTGATTCCACTAAAATGTTTATTGGGATTTGCAGAAGATTATCAAAAGCTAATTATTAATGTTAAACAGGAATTAATTTTACTTTGATCTTCCACTGATGTAAATTGTTTTACGTGTAATGATGAGAATGCACAAATTAAATTTAAACTAAATAAAATTGAATGGCGAGTGCCACATGTTGAACTAAATGATGAATTAAAATTGCAAATGATTGAGCAAGTGAAAAGTGATTCAAACATTTTAATACCTTTCCGAAAATGGGAATTACATGAACTGCCAGCATTAAAAAAATCTCGAGATGATATCTGGGCCGTAAAAACCTCAAGCGGGTTGGAAAAGCCACGATATGTGATTCTCGCCTTTCAAACCAATAAAAGAGGTGTGGCTAACGCTGATGCGTCGACGTTTGATCATAGCAAAATTAAAAATATTAGAGTTTATCTCAATTCTGAATCTTTCCCATACGATAATCTACATTTAGATTTTGATCGAGATGATTACTTGACTGTCTATAACATGTACTGTAATTTTCAACGAAGCTATTACAATCAACCGAGTCGACCACTATTATCATTTATTGAATTTAAAAATTGTGCGATTTTTGTGTTTGATGTGTCAAAGCAAAATGAAAGTGTAAAATCATCAGCCGTTGACCTGCGCATTGAGATGGAGGCATCTGAAATATTTAAAGATAATACCCGCGCATACTGTCTCATTTTGAGTGATTCAATTGTCGAGTATACACCGATATCTGGAATCGTTAGAAAAATTATTTAAAAATGGCTCTAAAAGTTTTCATTGATTTGATTCCGGTGACATTTACTTATGTGTTGGAAGAGGATAATGATGATATAAATTGGATGCAAGAAGCTGCTGACCGATTACGATTCAAGAAGCGTATCCGAGTTGCCGAAAATTTACTGACACCTATTTTCCTGAAAAGGATTACATCCCCACCACCACCAAAGATATTATTAATTGATATTCAAGGATTCTGTACCCCTGACTTTACTCCGAAGGAGCTTGCTGCTACGTATGATGGGAAAAATATACTCGCATATGTATTCAAACCGTCAATGCAGTTTCGCGACCTCAACGCAGGTTCAAAGAAACAAGTTAAGTGGTTGGAGAAAAATTATCACGGAATCCCCTACAACAGTGGTGAAAGCGATCTGAGCGAATTACCAAAGCTGTTTAAAAAACTGTCTGCAGATATTGTATATGTTAAAGGAAGTCAAAAATGCACTTACCTGAAAAAGTTTTATGATAATGTTATTGATTTAGAATTAGATGTGGATTGTCCTAATTTAAAAAAATCTTTCTATTGTTGTCAAGTGCACAAATGTGTAGCATTATAAATGTTGAAAAATTATACAAGTATGTAAAGGGTACAGAATAAAAACTGTTTTATTTTACAAGTGTCTTTTATTTAAAGTGTATGTTCATTACAGGAACCTTTATTATCCCCGCAAAACACATAGAGCCCACATTAAAAAAATGGTGATGTGGCCATCATAGTACTTTCCCTATATTTTACTCGAAAACTATGAGGTTTACACAAAAAGGCTATTCTTAATGATTTGTTCACTTTTGAAATCTCTACAATTATTTGTAATAAAAGTTTCACGTAACTCTAATAGTTTATTAGCAATTGACAAAAAATGTCAAAATTTTCAATTTTTATTTTTTTTCTCGAAAGTTAAGAATTTTATGAAAAATATGTTTTAATAAAACTTGTTCAGTTTTTTATTCCCTTTAACTTTTGCTTGAACCGTTTTTTAATTTTTTTTATATTTAGAAAAATATCACGAAAAAACAAAAAACGCTTCGAGTAAACATCCACTTCCGGTCTATGAATGTTCACCAAAAGCTTTTCAGTTCCAGTTTTTAACGATAAAACCTTAAGTTTGAAGTTTCATCTCAAACCGATAATTCGTTTTTGAGATACAGCGCCCACCGACAGACAGACAGACAGATAGACAGACAGACAGACGGACAGACAGACACACACACAGACACAAAAAAAAAATTTCCAGAAATTAGTGTAATGCACTCAGGGGACCTCAAAACGGATATTTCCGCAAAAAAAAATTTTCAAAAAAAAATCACGATCACAATACTTCCCCTATATATACTTCGTATATATGGAAAGTAATAATGTGAATGCTGTTGATAATATGATACATATACAATTCATTCTTAAAATAGACATAAATAAAATTAAATTAATCGGTAGATGGAGCTGCCACTATATCTGTATGTCCCCAGGCTAGAGTGTCGATTCTGTTTTCACAAATATACCGCTTATCATCAAATGGTGATAGAGCCAATTTATTTTGCGTGTTTGAATAAATTGTGTGTTTGATTGATCTAAAAAGGTTCTGTTTTTTAATGATTGTGACCGACTCGTTTAAACACTCTAAGAAATCTGAACCGCTTAAATCATTCGCCACAACATTTTTCTTAACACCTTTAGCCTTTTTTAGACCATTTCCCCTCCACGTTATTCGCATACATTTTAGCTCTTAATCCGACAAACTCTTGCATAACCATTCCCCCATTCTCATCCTTCATCAGACCCAATACGGCCTTGTTTTGCAAAGGGATGCCATACTGATTATTAGAATCAAAATTACTAGTGTCGAATCAAGTCTTGTTTCATATCCTTATAAATGTCATCAGTCTCAAATTGTAGCGTTAAACTGTCCGTGTCCATGTAGCACAATCTCACCTTATCTCCATATTTAGACTTTAAATAGCCATATTAAAATTCATACATTAATAATTTACTAAGATCTAAAACTGAGAACCCGACGTAAATCGGTTTATTATAAACAGCCCGCAAACGATCCAATTGGATCGCTACTAAGTTTTCGGTAAAAATTGAACAACAGTTGAAATTTAATTTTGCTATTAAACTTTCCGCGCCCCGACGTTTCCCGATATCCTCCCAATGATTCACAAATTTGACATTTACACGCTTATCCACGTTTTCCATCGTCTTGCCAAACACTGAATTATTCATCAATTTATAGAAATCTTTTTCGAAATCGTTTCGAGCGGCCTGCCTCATTGAAGTGTTTAAATCAATGTACCTCTTTAACCAGTCAGACTGCTTGAAAGATATTACGCGGTGAATTTGAATTAATTTTAATCCGTTTCTTAGTGCTTGTTTCAAATTGCGATAATGAATTATATATTTGGTTTTATTGTTTAAATTTGGAATAAGTTTAGTTTGCGTGAATTTTGAATTTGGTGGCACCATATTTTCTGCGAGAAAAGGTAGATCGTTGTGTAAATTGTGAACATTTTCTGGATAATCAATATCCACTTCTAAAATGTATCCTGTAGATGAATCATCGGTAACATTTAATACGTTTAAATTTCTGTCGCGCTTAACCATTTAAAGTCCGCATACGGTAATAATTGTGACATTGCCCTCCCATACAAATTGTTTGCGTCCCAGTATGTAAGATATGTCGAGGGTTTCGTTTTGTCAAAGTTGAACATGTATTTGTTATTGGCTACTGCATGTCGCAAAGAACATTGACTTATACCGCCTCTTATCCCTTCACGTATAAAATAATGCATGTCAATGTCTGTCAGTAATTCCAATTTAATGTCTGTCAGTTTCAGCATGGCATCCCACGACAATCCGGGGGCCGTATAATAATGAACCGGATCTAAATTATACGCCTTTAAACACACATCGCGGAAATTTTCAAAAATATCTACCAAAAGTAGCACGTCAGTCTTTAAATACAAGTCGGAATATTCGCTTAAATTTTGACAATTGAATTTTGACCACACGTTTTGCGCATGCTCGTAATCCGCATTGGTGATATCCATCTTTGTTAACGAATTATAAAATGAAGTTTTTGGTGGTAATTTCGATTCGGTTAATTTGGAAAAGGAATCCATATACTGATATGGAAAGACACCTTTCTTTGTGACTAAATTGAACTGTTGATCGTCTGGGAAATGTTTTTAACAGTAGTTAGTTGATCCACTTTTAAATTTTTAGCTAATTTATCTAAACTCGAGGCCATAAATCTAAACGAATCCAAAAATCTTCATTTTAAATAAATGTCGCAATCAATTCCTCGCTTGTCTGTATATTTGTCAACTTTAATTGATTTAGAAAATGATATGTATTTCTCCTTGTTCTGGGGAATTACATCAATTTTATCATTATCTAAACCAAACTCTTTAATAAATAAATGGGAATCATAACCGCTTAAATTGTGAAAGAATATCGGTAAAAATTTAGGAATTTTATAATTTAAATTACATTTGGAGTGGGCGGCTCCGACAAATTTCCCCGTTAAATGACAATGATCTGCCACCTTATCACAAGCGTTTAATAATTTTTCACAGATATGGCACTCTTTAGCTGTATCAAATAAGTACTGTTCACCCGGAGTTAATTTCGACATTGGATAATAATTTTCATAAATCAGTTTAGCATCAGCGCTCAATTTTTCCATAAATACTCTGGGGCAGTCTAAACCAGTATATGTCACAAATTTATCTAAATTTGAATTATAAGAACATTTAATATAATACGCGAAGGAATACGGAGTATGAACATGTGTCGAATAAGTATAAGATTTGTTTGGATCCGGCTGGCATGTTTGAATCGGGATGAGAAGTGATTCAAAATCAGCATAATCAGTAAAAGGCACCCGAATTTTAGAACAATAATTATTAAATGATAAAATGTTTCCGGGTACCATATCGCCGTTTTTATTTTTTATTAAATCGGTGGTGGGCATGACTGTATACACTTTGTTGCAATCATGCTGGGAATGGTTATGCAGGGCGATTTCAGTGGAGAAAAACGTCAAACACCCATCACATAGATGCGTTTTTTATTTATGTGTAGATACTTGAGATGCTACTAATCTGGATATATCTTTTATCCAAACATAGTGCCCCTTTGTACCATCCTCGATATAAAGGAGGTTCACATGTCTCACGCGCTTTGATTTCGTAAAATAAATCGGCCCTACCACCTCGTGAACATGCTTATCAGAATCAAACTCTAGCCCGTACACGTTAATGCTAATATTATTTAAAATTTCAAATTTAGAAATATCTTTTAATTTTAATGGCAGCTCCATACCTGTTAAATTGAGAGCGGTGCTGTAGTGAGGGTATGATGCGGGACGATGTGGGTGAGCTCCATGATTGGCGGGGTACAGTGCTGACGTCACCGCCCAAGCGAAGCAGGCCTCATCTTTATTTTGTACATTGATACAGGCTTTCTTCTTCTTGATCGATGGGGGAAGATCCACATAAGAAGAGCCGCGGATGGGGGTGTATTTATTAATGTTCACCTCAAGGTGTGATACCTTAAGTAAGGCCCACCCGCTGTCCCGCTCCTACAATGAATAATAGCATTTAATATAAAAATTATGTGATTAAAAAAATTAAAAACTTACCTGGAACTCTTCGCTCTTTGTTTTCACCACATTGCACAATTTTGCGTACACCTCCACCAGGTCGTCAGTAGGGGTTACCACCACGAAGCGGGTGTTGAATGATTTTAATTCTGGAGCGTCTTCTCCTCCGGGCTTGATGTATAGTCCGAAGAGCTCCACATTCACTTTTGATGTTGTGTGCCTATGACGCTCCACCAGCTGAACAAACTTCTCCTCCTGCCGCTCAAGGAATGTTGGAATGTCTACGCAATCCTCTTCTGTGGTCAGGATGGCATAGCTTGCTATTCGCTCCCTGAAGGCTGTGTCAATCTTTTTGATGCCCTCACCCTCATCTGTGGCGATGATTTGTAGGTGCCGCTGGGTCCTAAGGTGTCCTGTGAGGAGTTGTGGGGTTGTGAACTCCTCCTGGCACGCATCACACCTCAACGTGGGTGGGGCCGGCTTTAACTTCTTCGTCGGGGGCTCCCTGGCTGGTGGAAGGTCGGCAACCCGCTTAACACCGTTTTGGGTGTGGTACTTATTGACATGCTTTGTCAAATTATAGTTATGGGTAAAGGTTGATTTGCAGAACGTGCACGAAAACATGATGATTGTTATGCGTTGAAGGTTCAATTTAAAATGGTGAATAATATAGCTCTGAAATATTTATATCTTATCAACATACGTTACGTCATATCTACTCCCACCCTTATCAACCGCAAAACCGGCGACCGGAAACCGCAACGTCCGCAACCGGAAACCGGAAACCTGATACCGGAAACCTGACACCGGAAACCGCAACGTCCGCAACCGGAAACCTGATACCGGAAACCTGACACCGGAAACCTGACACCGGAAACCGCAACGTCCGCAACCGGAAACCTGACACCGGAAACCGGAAACCTGAAACCGGTGACCTTGGGAATGCTTCCCATAAGAATAGCATGGGAATGCCTTGGCCCAGAACCCGCTAATCCTATCTACTATCATATTTCATTATATTTATTTTAGTAAGTGTTTTTATTTGTATTTAAAATCAATTTTATAATAAAGCTGCACTGAAGAGAGCGAAAGTTCGAAACACGTGTCTGCAGATAATTATAAACTTGAATGCTAGATTTTTCAATTGCTTTTGCTAATTTAATGAAATCAGTTTAAAATTCATTTTTCATAAGTTTTTCATGTTATAGTTACATTTAAACATTCTAAAGTACATTTCATCATTTATTAGTTTATTCAACAGAAATAATTTCATTCAAATTAGTGTTGCTTTAATAGTTGTACTATTTGTAACACGCAAATTAATTTGTATTATTCAATGTCTGTCGAAGTATTAGCTAGAGAAGTAGTTTTTTCAAATTAATTTGTTTTGTAGTCTTAGTAAGACTCATTGTTGTAGATTCACGAAATGTTTTCGTATTTTTAAATTTATTATTTAATTTTCTACAAAGAACTAAAGGATTTTAATACATAGATTAAATAAAGGTGATCTATTTTGATGATATGCATTTTACTAAATACTCAGTAAAAGCTAAAAATTATATTTGTAAATCTAATTCAACACATGACTCTATAAGTCTCCAGTCTAGGAAAAACATTTTTTTAGAAATTTTACTTTATTCATAAACATGCTCTCCTTCAAGAGTGATACATTGATTCCAACGCTCCTCTAACTTTGCCCTTTATGTAAAAAGATTTGGCTTTGCTTTTAAAATAAGCCTCAGTTTTGGCAATAACTTCTTCATTTGAGTCAAATTTCTTTCCCTCGAACATATTTTTCATATCTGCAAAAAGCCAGTAGTGGCTGGAGAGTACGGTGGACAGTGAATTAATTCAAAGTATAATTCATCCAATTTAACTATTGTTTTCATCGAGTTTTGATACGGGGAATCATCCTGGTGAAACAGCACTTTTTTCTTTTGCATGTAGGGCTGTTTTTTCTTGATCTGCACTCATTTGATCCAATAGTGCCATGTAATATTCACTATTAATAGTTTTACCTTCTCAAAATAGTTGATGAACAAAATTCCATGCGTGTCCCAGAATAAGGATGCCATAATCTTGCCAGCCGACTTTTGAGTTTTTGGTCGCTTTGGACGACTTTCACTGGCTGGTGTCCACTCAGCTGACTATCTTTTCGTTTCAGATGTGTAGTGCGGCACCTACTTCGAAATCAACTGCACATGCCCAAATTTTCATATAATAAATATATTATATTACCTTCTAATATCTTCAAAGTGTGAGCTATTTCAAACAACTTCATTTTACGGTCTTTTAAAACCCTTTTATGGATATATTTTTATGATTTTTTGGAACAACTACCTTCATCATCATCGATACTTCTATTACCGCGTTTAAACTCAGCATACCCGTCAATAATCGAATATTTTCATCAGTTCTTCGTCTTTTCTTGTAATTTACTATGTCTTACAGTCGTATCCTTCTTCAATAGTTTTGAAACAAACTATTTAACAATCTATGCGCTAATGACTTCGATGTATATTTTCTTAGTGAAACGTGGTTGCTTGGTAGGGTTTTTAATGGTAAACCTGTACCAGATTTAATTTATTAGTTTATTCAACAGAAATAATTTTATTCAATTTAATGTTTCTTTGATAGCTGTACTATTTATAACAAGCAAATTACTTTTGTAACATTCAATATCTGTTGAGGTATTAGCCTTAGTAAGACTCATTGTTGTAGATTCACGATTTTTTTTTGTATTTTTAAATTATTAGCTATTTTTCTACAACGAACTAAAGGTTTTTAATATATTTTATCTACGACTGCTTAGATAAGTGACGAATTTGACATTCATTTGAGTTACGTAATGAAACTCATTACCTAACTAGTGAGGTAATGAAATCAAAAACACACTCATTTTTTAATACCAACTAACGATCACACAGACTTGAAGGTTTATAGCGTTTCGAAATATTTTCAGAATATACTAGAAGTACCTTTTCACTTGCTTCATTTTTTATTTTCTTCTCGTCGCACCATTTCCGCAAACATTCATAAGCTTGCTCATATTTAATTTTTGATTTTTCCGGCAATAACGTTGAAACTACCTGCGTGGCCGATTCTTCGATATCCGAAGGCAGAGATTCGGAGTCGCTCATTATTTCACAGAAAAACAGAAATTAGAAAATTAATTCTCGAAGTTTTGACTTAAATTGTTGACATTCAAATTACATGTTGCTATGGTTCTACATACATACTATGATATTCCGATTTTTCGTCGAATTCAATTCAAAAGTATAATTTCTGTAATTCTGAGCAGTCGTAGATAAAAAGTTGTATCTAATACGTGGGATAAGGCATATTAACTGAGACTCATGCTCTTACTTCGACTCGGGCTACGCCCTCGTCTCAGCAACTCACCGCATTCGTCAGTTAATGATGCTCTTATCCCACTAGTTAGATAAATAACTATTATCTACGACTGCTTAGATAAGTGACGAATTTGACATTCATTTGAGTTACGTAATGAAACTCATTACCTAACTAGTGAGGTAATGAAACTCATTACCTAACTAGTGCGGTAATGAAATCAAAAACACACTCATTTTTTAATACGAACTAACGATCACACAGACTTGAAGGTTTATAGCGTTTCGAAATATTTTCAAAATATACTAGAAGTACCTTTTCACTTGCTTCATTTTTTATTTTCTTCTCATCGCACCATTTCCGCAAACATTCATAAGCTTGCTCATATTTAATTTTTGATTTTTCCGGCAATAACATTGAAACTACCTGCGTGGCCGATTCTTCGATATCCGAAGGCAGAGATTCGAAGTCGCTCATTATTTCACAGAAAAACAGAAATTAGAAAATTAATTCTTGAAGTTTTGAATTAAATTGTTGACATTCAAATTACATGTTGCTATGATTCTACATACATACTATGATATTCCGATTTTTCGTCGAATTCAATTCAAAAGTATAATTTCCGTAATTCTGAGCAGTCGTAGATAAAAAGTTGTATCTAATACGTGGGATAAGGCATATTAACTGAGACTCATGCTCTTACTTCGACTCGGGCTACGCCCTCGTCTCAGCAACTCACCGCATACGTCAGTTAATGATGCTCTTATCCCACTAGTTAGATAAATAACTATTATTATTCCATTATATAAACGTTATAGAAGCTGACACGATTACGCACCGACATAGAAAATAGAATCAAAGCTGATCATGACCAGTATATAGAGCGTGCAAAAAAAATAGTCTTAACAATCTCAAACAAATTTGGTCCTATAGAAGGTATTCTATAGGACCAAATTTGTTATATTATGAAGGTCAAGAATTGTTAGATCACAAAAACATTATAGATGCATTTGCCATCATTTCAAGAGTGTCTATATTAAAACTTTTTATAAGCAAAGTAATAATAACAGCCAATGCATTCATACAAATATACAATATACACTGTAGTTTATCCCAAAACTGTATCAGATTTGCGGCTAAAATTTTAAGTCGAAACAGCGCTGCAGGACCTGACGGAATTCCCGCATTTCTGATAAAAGATTGTTTGGAAATATTTCTGGCTCTCCTGGAATATATTTATAATCTAATTATAAAAACCACAACTTTTCCGAAGATATGGAAAATCGCTAAATTTACACTAATTCATAAATCCAATTATTAGTATAATATCGAAGATTACCGACCAATTGCTATCATAAATAATTTTTCAAAAATATTTGAATCAGCTCTTTGCAATTCATTGAATAATCAATTTTCTAGTCAGCTTTCACCATATTAATAAGGTTTTGCGAGAAAAAGATCAATCGTTGCGAATCTGTCTCAGAAACTCGAGATAATAATAAACAAGTAGATGTGATATACACTGATTTTAAAAAGGCTTTTGACAGTATACGCCATGACGTTATAATTACAAAATTGCACAAAGCCGGATTTTCTGATGATATTATAAATTTTTTGTAAATCCTATCTATTAGGAAGAACACAATCTGTAAATTACATGAACTAGTCTTCGCATAAATATGTTACAACAAGTATAGTTCCGCAGGGTTCTAACCTAGGCCCTTTGTTATTTATTATTCTTCTCAATTATATTGCCGTGAATCTATCATGGCCTGTGTTAATGTGATTGACTCCAAAGGCATGTAAATTTAGTTCAGCAGTGGTGTGATTCAAATTCACTGCAATTAAATACAGATAAATACAAAACTGTTACTTTTAGGCGGAAACGGGTATCAATTGTATATGATTTTAGGTTAAATCCTGTTCTTTTTGAAATAAGGCTTGGGCGTTTGGTAGAAGATTGGCATATAATCATTATGTAGACAAGGTGTCCAATGAAGCACTTAAGATATTGGGTTTTATTAACCATACATGTAAGAACTTTCGTAATGTCAATGTCTTAAGAAGATTATATTTTGCGTATGTAAGATCGAAACTGGAATTCGTTTCGTCTTAATTGTTTATATTTTAAAGCATACAATATATATATATGCTGATTTTACAATTTCATACAACGACCTATCAAATATGTTTGGTAAAAAGTCATTAAAAAGTCGTCGTAGTATTGCCATGGTAATGTTCCTCCATGATACTATTCACAGCGATATCGACATTAAATATACCAAGAATTTTGTCAAGATATACGGCTGTGTTCCGCTACAATGTAAATAACACCATAGCTTATCATCATTCACCAGTTAATACAATCCTTAGGACTTACAACCAATTGCGGATGACATATTTGGCTACTTGTTTGAAGCATTTAAAACTAAAATTCAAAATTTGTTTTAATCTATTGTTTGTTATAATATATTTTAATTGCGTTTGTATTTGACGCACAGTAAATTTATCAGTTTATTTTTATGTTTATTATTCATGTTTACTTACAATACGTTTGATTCTTAAGTGATCTTAAATTATGAGGATACAATTATATTATATCCCTTATTTATCAAATAATTAGATATAGTATTACGTTAATTTTAATCTTAAGTTTTGTATTATCATTACTCTTACCTTTATTTTGTAATTTTCCTGTAATTGGAACATGTTCTGTTGGGAATAATCTAAATAAATAATTAAATAATTTTTTTATTGCATAGAAACAGCGGTTTTTACTTAGTATACATGCCTTGATTTCTTCGCTTACAGAATTAATGTGGTTGACCTCAACTCCAAGATACTTGAAGGTCTTCACTTGTTCCAGTGTGTATTATTGATCTTCTTTTGACTTTCGTATATTTAGTTTTGGGTTTGTTTATTGTAAGGCCCTTTTTTTATTTCCTACGCAATAGGTGTTATTTTTTCTGTCCAGGATGCTTTATTTCTGATGATAACGGCTGTGTCGTCCGCATAGGCATTGATTTATATTGATATCTAATGGGGAGTACAATTTTCTATCTAGTTTAGCTAAAATTAAATCCTGATGAAACGGTTAATATGGTATTTACATTAAAACATTTAGATCTAGGATTGAACGAAGATTATAGTAACTTCAAAAAATTCCTGGGACTATTTGTCGACCACAAGTTAACCTGGTACAAGCAGGGTGAACATTTGACACATATTTTAAATAGCGGCGTCTTTTTATTGCGGCGACTCTACGAGTCCGTGTCTAAAGTCACTTTAAAAGCAGCGTATCACGCCATTTTCGAAAGCCATTTGCGTTATGGATTATTGCTCTGGGGCCACTCTGCTATTAAATCAAAAATGTTTAATTAAAACACTTTAACTAGCGGAACACAGCCGTATATCTTGACAAAATTCTTGGTATATTTAATGTCGATATCGCTGTGAATAGTATCATGGAGGAACATTACCATGGCAATACTACGACGACTTTTTAATGACTTTTTACCAAACATATTTGATAGGTCGTTGTATGCAATAAATATTTTTTGTGGTAAAACAAAGTTAAAGAGTTTTAATTATCTTATTAAAATGTACCACCAAGTTAACGCCGACAACATTCAAGAATCAAAAATGTTTAGGCTACAACGAAAGGCAATCCGCGTGATATGTGGAGCTCACTACCAAGTTGACTGTAAACCACTCTTCCAAATAATGGGTGTTATACCATGTATTTACATATTTGAATGACTAATGTACATCAAAGCTCGAAACATAGATATGTGTCATCATGTAGATGTGCACCATTATAATACGAGGAACAAGGAAAATCTGTATCCAATATCCAACAGATTAGATAAAACTAAAACTACTACAAGACTCCAAGCGATACAAATATTTAATGCACTTCCTCTGAATATTCGACATGTATGCTCCGATTCTATAACCCTGTTATAAATGAATCCTGTTAAAACTTTGTATATATAACACCGAGATTGTCGCATTGCATTTTGTCTCCTTTTCGTATATCGGTTATATAATGCTCATTGACCATTCCTCTAGCTATTTATATGTGGCCATACTAAGACAATAGGTTTGTACAATCTCTGCAATAGTTCGCGTCCTACGTTTTTCTTACTTGTTCTACTTCTTCATATTCTGGGTTTTTAATTTGTGGTTCTGCCATGAAGTAGAGTTACTTCCGATTTTCTTCGTTTTCTGTATATAGCTTGTCCATGAAGTATTCTTTATATCTGTTGAGGACTTCCAATTTATCTGTTACTATTTGAGCCTGTTAGCTTGGTTCTGAAAGCATGTGTGCTTTCTTTTATACTTTTCTTAAACATTCTTTCTTTCGATTTTTCCGAGTCCGCGTTTGCTCCTCGAAAAGTACGTAAATCAATTTTAACTTTTTTGAAATGAGGATGAGGTCTATCCGGTTTACTTCATTGCCTCCAGAAATTATTATAAGGTTACTTTATAAATATTTTTTCTTGGAAATCATGTGCTGACCACACAACAACGATGTTCAAACAATAACGATTACTAACGATCTAACACAAAAACGCAAAATAACACAACTATAACAAAAGACAGGCTTTTTAAACTAAAGTAACAGACTAAATTAATTATCTTACGTTTTTAAATACGATAGAAAATAAGAATAAGAAACTTCCGCAGATTTCAGGACATTCACTTTCAGCAATTATCTGACAGAAATAAAAGATAAACATGTATCACCTCTAAAACAGCAATATCAAGAATGAACTATGGTTTCAACCATCCACTAATTAGAATTTTTCGTTTTGGTAATATTTATTAAAAGACATCCTTGAAGCTTAAAATATTTGAAAGAAAATTCAATACACCATATTTTTATTTAATTTAAGTATTCTAGTACTATTTTATTTACAGTAATTCAGTTATGACATATAACTCAATGTTTTTATACAATATGACGAGTTATATATGTGCTTTATTGGTGTTCCTCTAAATTTTAATATAATTTATTTAATTCAATTTATTATATATTCATATATTTAATTTATATTGTATACTGTATTTGACTTTAATTTTGATTTATAGATATTTTAATATATTTTATTAATTGCAATTGATTTACTTTAATGTATTTAATTTAATCAGCTTCGTTTTAAATGACATTATAATTTATTTAAATAAAATAAATCTACCTAATATAAATATAAATAAATACATTTTAGCCTTAGCCAATTTAATTTTAATCAAATTATATTTACATATATTTTATTGGTCTAATTATTTATTATACAAAGGTGCTTGCAGTAAATAAATAAATAAATTAATCGATTTTGTTATAAAAGGGCTTAGATCATATTAAGTACATACTATTATTATTACCAAACACAGTTCAACAAAATCCTATCAGAATGTCGGTGGAGCACGTACAATAATAAAGGTCTTAATGCTAATCCACGTTATTAGTCTGAGTATATTAGAGAATGGATTCCCTGAACAGATGTTCTTTAAAAAGTTATTTCTGGAGGTGAATACTATTAATTGTTTTTCGGTGTTTTCCCTCTATTTTGTTTATAAAGTTCCATATGGTATACCACAAAATGTTAATTATAACTTACATCAATCTTGAGCAAGTATTTAATAAGATAATTAATTTAAAAATAGTTTTTTTTATTAGATCAAGATAGAATTCTAAGTATACTTTTTAAAAAGTGGGTATTTTCACTAAGAATTCCAATTTATTTAATACTTTCTAAATAATTTTTCTTTGGTACATTTTCAGCAAAATGGAATGAAGTGTTGTTAAATTAAATTTAAATCTGATCTGGCCAACATAATTTAAAGGAAAATTATTACGGTGTGTAATTTCCAACCTTTTTGATAAAGTTGTGGCAGAGCAATTGTCTTGGATATCTCTTAAAATGATTTGTTCTAGGCCACACGTATTTGTAGCAGGTCGGTCTACTGTTCTTAATTTACAAGTAGTTTGTTTCAAACAATTGTCAAGTCGATCTAATATATACAAAGTTTTTCAAAGCTCTTGACTGAGTAAATCATTATATCTTGTTAAGGAAATTATAGCTTTGGGCTATCAATGATGTTACTTTGTTATGAATAGAGTCGTTCTTTGGTTATTTACGTTATAGTGTATTTCTATATATTATATTGAATTATAAATCTATTTAAAAGTAAGTTCAATAAAATTGACAGCGGTCTTCTTCAGTTTTTTTTTTATTAATGATATTCAGAGTGACTTTTTGCTGTATACCGGCGATCTTAAAATATTTTAAACCGTTATAACATGATAATGAATATTTTCAGTTAGAAGACGATTTAACCTACATTTACGAATGGTGTTAGAAAAACCTGACATTTTTAATAAACACTAATAAATGCAAACCAATAACATTAAATAGAAGTCAAAGTTGGATTGAACATATTTACATAATTTATAGGTTGATTTAAAAAACAAGAGGTTATAAAAGATTTAGCAGTGTTTTTTTGTGTTAACTAAAATTCAAAAATCATATTTTTTAATCTTGTGAGAAAGCAAGAAGAATGCTGGGATTTCTTTTAGAGACATGTAAAGAGTTCAACAAAATCTTTGTCTATCTAATTAATAATAAGAGGTATATTTAAAAAAAATTATTTAACTCACTACAATTGTTTCACCTTTTCACTGTGGTTTCTTCAGGGCGTGGGAACCTCTTCACATACACCAAAATACCCACCATATTAGTTAGGAAATAAAATGAGGACATGGTTTTAAATATATATCATGGTAATGGCATGACAAGTTTGGAATATCCGCATATATTAATTATATTTAAAAAAAACAGATGGAGGCTCTAATATCCCAAGTAAGTCACCAAAACAAGGCTATATATACACTGGAAGATAAAATATCAGCATTAACTCAGGAAATAAACTCCCTTACAGTAAACAAGGACGCAAATCAAATCAAAAACTCGAAGAAATATATAACTAACACAGAAACCTCACCAACAGATGGTCCTAGGAGTATCTTATCCGAATTAGATCCACATTATAACAAAAACAATGAAATAAACGCAAAAACAAATAAAATGGAAATGGAGATGTAGAATCGAACAAAACAGTCAACTTTCTAGACTTGACTATTACACGAGCAAATAATAAACATGAATTTAGTATTTACCACAAACCAACCCACACGGATACAACCATACACATGCAATCCTTCCATCCCAAATCCCATAAATTCACTGCATTCAACAATGATATACCGGTTAATAAACATGCCCCTTTCAAAAACTAATTTTAATTTGGAATTAAACCGTATCCTTACCATCGCCATAAACAACGGCTTTCAAAAATCCTCTATTAGAAACCTGTTATTCAAAAAACAACAAAAACAAATAATTTCAATGATTTTCCCCAATCCTGCAATCTCTTCCAGAATCCATATACATCAATAGAATATCTAGGAAATATATACGAAAATTTGACAAATACTTTACATAGATTAAATATCCAAACATCATTTTAAACTACCAATACACTCTCAAAGTTCATCAACAATTCAAAAGATAAAACAAATAAAAACAAATAATCTAGTGTCTATTTATTAACTTGTGGAGATTGTCCTAAAGTTTACGTTGGGCAAACAGGAAGAAGTTTTGAACAACGTATAAAGAAAGATAGAGCTTGTTTTTGTCAAGGAAAATCGAATTCAACCTACGCAGAACAATTACACTCTCTCACACACACACACGGCCACTCATTTAATCATAATTTTAAAATTTTACATAAACAAAACAAAGGTTTAAAACTAAATTTATTAAAGTCGATGGAAATCAATAAGTTTCGCAAACGAGGCTAAATGATCAGATCGATGGTAACAACTCACCAGTACTGAATATTTTCTAAACTTGTATCAAAAACAATATGTATATATATGCATGCCTGTTTATATATGTGTTTATATTTTATGTCCATCTAAACAACATCCTCCTTTCAAATTTGTTCACTCGACCTAGTATATAAGTGATAATTGTAATTTTTTGAATCATATTTTCATCTTCCTGATGAACCCACTGTGTGGTGAAACATTGTTGAATTACAATATTAAAACATTCATAAACTGTGTTAGTATTTCTTTAAGTTTTAAAATTGAATGAACAAAAGTAGTCCGATACAAAAATTAAATCAAATCCTCTTAAATGTAGCGAACACAGCATTGTCGTAGATCTTCCGTTGAAGAATTACATGAGTGTAAGTAGATATTTGTCTCGATATTGCATAAAGTTGTGAGTTGTGAGCAAATTAAATCAGAAATTTTCCTTTCATAATTGAAAAGTTAAAACCAAAATTGAAGACGCAAAAATATATTTGTAAATCGCTTCTTTTTTTAAATCCAATCGCAATTCAAATTTTCACGACAATCATCAATACCAACCACAAGGGTAGAACCATCTAATAAGGAACTTTTAATCGTACATCAAAATATACAAGGTTTAACAACACTAGTCCATCAGTTGTGTTCGTTAATTGAAGATCTAAATTGTAAGGTTATATGTATATCAGAACATTGGCTCCATCAACAACAGATTAAGAAGTGTTAAAGAACATGGAGGTGTAGCAGTTTTCATTGAAGAAAATGTGCCATCTACAGCGTTAGATATGAAGAGTTTTGTGGAATCTCGGAAACTATAATGTTCAGAAGTGCAACTAAGCGTAGAAAACTGTAGGGATATAATAATTTGTGTGTATAGACCACCACAAGGAAACATTCATATATTTTTCGATCCGTTGGAAAAGCTCCTGATATATTTACTTATCAGAATAAAATTTTATTTATTTATTTGGAATAAACGGATTTTCCTTTTTTAAATACAATGTTACATAAAAGAACATAATATTCTAATGACGAGGTATGCGATATACAATATATAAAAAATATTACACATTCCCACCTTATTATAATAGAATATAAGAGTTCACAAATTATGTACGAATGAAATACAGATTTACATGACTAATAACGAAACTTGTGTCATTTACTTTAGATAATATAATATTAGGAAAAAAAAGAAAATTTATCTATTACTAAGAAAGAACCACAATAAATAATGTATAAATTAACTAATGGTCTGATATGACTACAAGTATTATTTCTTTTAAGTATCTTTTAAACTGTAGTAAATTGTTATGGAACACATCAATGCGGTCATGTCTGTGAAAGTTATTTGCGTATGGCATCATTCTTGAAAGAGGCTGATTATAGCAATAATTGATTCTATGGAACTTTACCATAAATGTTGTAAAATTTCTTGTCCTGTCTTGTCCAAAAGATGATCTGTTGTAGTAATTCTGGACAGTCAAGACTACTGTGCAAGACAAAAATAAATCAGAATTTATTCTGCGATTGGACAACGTAGGCAACTTCAAATCATCCTTGAGCGCTGATAATATTATATTTTGTGAAGTGATGCCCATTTTATAGGCCATAACTTTAATAAATTTATTCTGAACGCTCTCTAATTGTTCAATTAAATATAACTGATTAGGAAACCATATGCAAGAGGCGTATTCAAGTTGCGAACGCGAAGATGCTCTTTTTACCCCATCGGCAGCCGACCCTCCTTTCCCCTCACAAGAAAGAAAACCGCAATTTCCATAAAACTTTCGTGTGGATTTTAAATTTACGATGGTACCCTAAAAATCGGTAGGTCGCGTGCCGAAGACAACTAGAAAATAATCTGTTGGTGGTAGTAATTTCACGTTTACTTGAATTTTATAACAATGCAGCAAATTTAGAAGAACTCGAAACAATAAAATTTAGAAAGGTTATCAACAGAGAGCCTTCGGTCATATAGAAATTGTTTTAGAAGAGGAAAATAAAAAATTTAAAAATATTTTTCAGTCATAACATTTCCTCTTTTCTAAATAAAAAAGAACAACATTACTCTCCATTACATAATTATGTCACACCAGTTAGCAATTTATAATTACATTTTTAGAGTATTTAATATCTGATTTAGCCTAGACTGGCTACCTGAAGCCGGCCGAAGGGTAAAGCACGTGCCAGACTTAGGGCAAATTAAGAATCGTAAATACTGGTTGCGGTGGAAATAGACAAGTCCTGACATTATTAGTGGTCGTAATCACCATTGATAACTCACAAGAGGACAATGGCCTTTCTTATGAATAGGACCGGAGCGGGGGAAGGCGGTACCTGCTTCCTAGGGCGTTTTGAGAGAGTCCTAGAACTAAACTACAATACAATATTTTAAATGTAGAGCTGGACAGATCTATTGCTACCCTTTTTATAAACCTTAATATTTGTAAAGCTATATTAATAATAGAGAAAATATGACGCTTAAATGATAAATTATTTTCAAAGATTACACCCCAATCTCTAATGATACTTTCTCCAACAGCATACCGTTAATAGAATAAACAGCATCTACCTTGATATTACCTCTATGAAACGAAATTAAGTTGCATTTGGAGATATTAACCCTTTGCACTCGAGGCCGTTTCGGAGCCCTATTTGATAATAATACTACCTCTAACATAAATTGATTATACACACAAAGTAATACATAAAACTTTTATATTTTAATATTTAATGTATCTTTAGATTTCTATTAAGATAATTAAGTAAGCATTAGTCCTTGTGATTTTGCTTTGTATGATATTTTATAAAGCAATCGCCGAGATGTATGCCCGGCTTTTCGGGGCAAGTATCACAATAGTATGTCGTTTGATGTCTTTTGCCATGTTTAGTTCTCTGAGAGCAGATTTTGCAATTCTTCCTAAATCCTCTTAGTATGATATGCAGCTTTCCATTTAAGCGGATGTCTTCGGGATCGGAGGTTGAAGATCGAGCACGTGTCTGACGAAAATCTCCCGTCAATTGCCGAGCTAAGGTTTTCACATATCGCAAGTGAGTAAGCAGCTATTCTCCTCTCTGGATTCTCTCTCTTTAGTCATTTTATAAAGTAAATATTAATCTATTGAACAAATTTCCAGACCCCAAAAAACGGTTTGCGCCACTATTTCAAGGATTTTCGTAAGAAACAATACGTTGCAGCTAATTGATCTGCACGATCGACACCACCCATATGTTTTATATAATTTATTACAACATTGGGCTTCTTGATGGTAACTTCAACGCCACCTCGTGAGATTCTTCTCACAGAACTCATTCCAATTCGTCAAGCACGTGACAACTCTCTTGTCTTTCCATGACAAAACTAAGGTATTTCTTTTGCGGAATGCTACTGTTGATTTTGTACCAAATTTTGGTTTTTTTATTTGGGTTGGCAAATGCTCTCTATTCGTTAGGATTGTTCCTGTCAAGTGGCATTTCAATTTGAGTAACTCCTCGGCCAAGATAGAGCTAGTGTAACACCGATCAGTGAACATATGGTGTCTAGGCTACCAGGTACTTTTTTCAGGAGCATCATATAAAGGTATAGCGGTATTCTTGCTGATATAGGAAGGTACCAGGTACTTTTTTCAGGAGAATCGTATAAAGGTGTAGCGGTATTCTTGCTGATATAGGAAAGTCGGGCCTTACAAAATTATCCGTGGTAAGACTTCCATAATAAGGAAGAATACCACAAATATAGCCAGTATTTGAGTCTGCCATTGCGTAAACTCGAATACCACATTTAGTTCTTTTTTTTTTCGAATTATACGTAATAAATGAAACCCGACCTTTAAATTTGATAGTAGACTCATCTACACAAATTTCTTCTCCAGGTGTAAAATACTTCAAAAGTTTGGAAATGATATATTCATGAAAGTAGCTTACTAGCTACAAACGTGTTCTTGGACCTGCGTCTGTTGTTGGGATTGTTTTTAGATGAAGCATCCAAAAAATCTGGCTGAATCTGTCTCTAGTAAATATTTTTGAATAAAAAGGAATGTAACTGACATCATTCTGTGATGCAAATTCGCCAACGGCATTGTCCCCATATTTACTATGACTCCAATAAATGCCCACATTTCTTTAGTAGTCACATCTACCCTATTTCGCCATATCGAGTACGGTAATAGCGTCTTGTTCTCGAACTTTCTTACAGCGTAACTATTTGTTTCAGTAACTATTTCATTCACGAGTTCATCGGTAAAAAACAGTTTGAAAAAATTGAACGGTTCTTTCTTGCCTGCGTCTATATGCGGTCCTACAGGAGCGTTATCGGCTATAAACGGTATTCTCGAGGGTATTTCTTCTGATTCTGTACAACTAATCCATTCAGAAGTGTTGGATCGTGGATCCTCTGCAGCATCATTATCACTGTCACCTTCACTGTCTATTATTTTAATCTTTCGTCTTCTTACACCTCTTACTTAATCAGTATCATCATCACTGTTTGCGTTCTCTCTATCGTCAAGCTCTCTATGTATATCTGTACTTTCTTCGTTTAGTATAATGGGGGGCAGAAACTTCAACTTTTCTAGAATGCTTGGCACGGCTGCTAAATTCGAACTGAGACCGAAAATTAGGTCCGGTTCGTGGTTGTGCACTAATAGCAGATAAATAAGTCTTATGTTTTTTTGAATGAATATCATTTTACACTTCATCATATGACGGAGAAAAAGCGTGCGATCACGCGCCGAAAAACACAAAATGTAACGAACGGAGTAGTGAGTGACAGTCACCGCTCAAGTTGTGTCATGAAACCGCATGGTGAGTGAGACTCACCTCTCGAGTGAAAAGGGTTAAGATCCACCTTATTAATACACCACCATTGAAAAACTTTATTAAGATCATTTTGTAACATATTAATGTCATCTAGTTTATTAATAACTGAATACATTTTTAAATCATTCGCGTAAAAGAGACAAGAACTAAATTTTGGTTTCATTTGCCAAGTAATTTATGAACAAATTAAATACTATTAGTCCCATGCGCGAACCTTGAGGAACGACCGATGTAATCCGAATATCATCTGAAATGCAGTCATGAATTGTAACTTTCTGTGATCTGTGTGTGAGATAACTACGTATCCAATTAATAATACCATAATTAATAGTGTAAGATCTGAGTTTTTGTAACAGTATGACATGATTTACACGATCAAATTCCCTAGAAAAATCTGTGTAGATCGAATCGACTTATTTACCTTCTTCCAGGGCATTTAACAGATAAGTCTGAAATATTATGAGGTTAGTCACTGTTAAACGTCCTGTCACGAATCCATGTTGTTGATTAACAATTAGTCCTTTTGTAAGCTATTTCAGTTGTTTCGAAAGAATGCTATCAAATAGTTTGGGAATTACGGATTGTAAACAAACCCCCCCTGTAATTAATAATATTATCACGACAACCCGCTTTAAAGATAGGTGAAATGTAGCTTTCTTTCTACTTTCGGCAGTCGGGAACACTTCATCTCTAATTGATCACTTGAATAATAAAGTAAGAGAATAGCATATAACAAAGTTACAATGTTTCAAAAAGTGCTAGGTATGTTGTCAGGCCCACAAGTCGATGAATACTTTAACTCTTCAATAGTATTGAAAACTGAATTTAAATCCACTTGTTTAGTTGTGGAAGTAAAACACTTAAATTTTCAAAACACTTTATTATTGCTTTTTTGAAAACGCAACAATTGTTTCGCCACACTGTGGCTTCTTCAGGCGAAGAAATGGTAACAATAAAAGTTTGTGACAGGTTTATATAGTAATTGCTGTGGGGGGTAAGGGGGTTGGGGTATTATTCTTTATTTGATTTATGTTAAGTAGTGGTGACCGATTGATGTCCGTTTGGTCGTTTAGCAGAAGGCCCGTGTTTTTTCTTTTATTAATTTCTAGATTCTCTAGTAGGTCTAGTTTCTTGCTTTTTCTTTCTTGGTGTAAAATTTTGAATTCTTCATTGAAAGAATGTCCTTCGTCCAGCAGGTGGTTAGCATATGTGGATGTCCTTTTATTGTTGACATATGCGGCGCGATGTTCTTTAATTCTGTCGATGAAAGCTCGTCCTGTTTGACCGACATAAGTTTTGGGGCAGTCTCCGCAAGTCAGCATATATACTCCACTACGTTTTGTTTTGATATTAGGATCTTTATTGTTTTTTATAAAATTGCCTAAATTGTTGTTTGTTTTAAATGATGTTTGTATATTTTTCTTTTTTAAACATAAAATATACAAACATCATTTAAAACAAACAACAATTTAGGCAATTTTATAAAAAAACAATAAAGATCCTAATATCAAAACAAAACGTAGTGGAGTATATATGTTGACTTGCAGAGACTGCCCCAAAACTTATGTCGGTCAAACAGGACGAGCTTTCATCGACAGAATTAAAGAACATCGCGCCGCATATGTCAACAATGAAAGGACATCCACATATGCTAACCACCTGCTGGACGAAGGACATTCTTTCAATGAAGAATTCAAAATTTTACACCAAGAAAGAAAAAGCAAGAAACTAGACCTACTAGAGAATCTAGAAATTAATAAAAGAAAAAATACGGGCCTTCTGCTAAACGACCAAACGGACATCAATCGGTCACCACTACTTAACATAAATCAAATAAAGAATAATACCCCAACCCCCTTACCCCCCACAGCAATGACTATATAAACCTGTCACAAACTTTTATTGTTACCATTTCTTCGCCTGAAGAAGCCACAGTGGGGCGAAACAATTGTTGCGTTTTCAAAAAAGCAATAATAAAGTGTTTTGAAAATTTAAGTGTTTTACTTCCACAACTAAACAAGTGAATATGAATTTTCAACATATAACAGCCTCATCAGTTAATATATTGAATTTAAATCAACAGAAAATGTATAGGAAATATTAATAATTCCCTCTGCTTGAGAATTAATGGTTTGTGTGGTATCTGTAGAGTAAACGGTCTTAAAATATTCACTAAACAGGTTAACGGTTTCTTGTAAGTTATTAGGATTTTTGTCATCGTAATACAATTTTATAGGAAAACCATTCGCTTTTTTTTCTGATCGTTAAATTTTCAAAACGTATTTGTATTATTTGAGATATTTACTTCGCATTTATGTAAATATAATGTATATAATTCTCTATTTAATATTTACCACTAGTACTCAATTCGCAAAATTTAATATAGTCCTTCTGACAATTAGATAATTTATATAATCTGTGAGCTTCTGTTTTATTATAAATTAATTGTATAAGTTGAGAATTAAACCATTTAGGAATAGTATATTACATAACGAGAGTTGTAAGTCATATATTACGTACGAGTGGAAAAAGTTGCGCACGAGCCGTTAGGCGAGTTCAGTAATTCCACGAGTACGTAAGTGACTTACAACTCGAGTTGTGTACTATACTTTTTCTACTCCCATTCATTATAATTTGGAATACTTTGCAATATTGAGGTTATGTTTACTATTAAAACACTTCGCAGCATCGAATACATGGCCCAAAGAGATGAAGGTTTGTATTTCTTACTTATTTCCCCAAAATAGGCTAATAACACATTTTCCGAAAAAGACTGAACACTATTCTTACGCCAATCCATGAATTTACCGTAAACCACTTCATAACGCTCTTTGGATTTTTCCGGGAGAAGATCCGCTGCTGTATGTTCTGCTATTGGCCTAATTTCTGGTGGAATTCCAACAATTTCTTCTGTGGAGTCACTTTCACTCATTTTAACAATGAATAATTAATAATAATTAAACCAAAATAACGACAATGTAATATGTATTCAACAACGATGAATGTCAAATTCATTTGTCTAGGCTACTTGATTTGAGTTTCGTAATAATAATGGTTACGTAATATATTACATGCTAGTTTTTTCTTCATTACGTGCATGTATCATAATGCCATGGTTACTAATCAACAAACGATTGCGTTATTGCCTACTTACTACTATGGGAGTAGAAAAATTTCTTTACGCGTACTTTTTTGGGCGAAATGTATATATCCATAGCCGTATCATTTTCATCATAAAAACAATTCACCGCTTCATTGACATTATTACAAGAATTAATTAAACCCTCCCAATTCACAGACGCTAAAAATAAATTGATGTCACCGTATGACCCATTCGAGAAACCATATATGAAAGTTTCATTAAAAACCGCATCACTTCCACAAACAACGTCAACACTAATGCTGTATCCAAGGTGATGACAACGGTCTTCAAAAAGGGGATCAACTGCCGCTTCCACTGAAATGTTGGTTTCACCACTGAATACTAAGTCGAGATAGTTCCCTCTCTTATTAGGTATATAGTTTTTCTGATGCAGTTTAATTATACCATATAATTTCATTCAATATTTTTAACAACAACAAATGAATATGAAGTAATTTCTGCTACTTTAAGTATCTCCAAAAACTCAGGTACTGAAATAGACGAAATAACGATGCACTTGATAAAAAAATTATTCACTACATAGCGCTACATTTTAGTGACATTATTGACGAGGTTTTCTTACCTGAAAAATTTCCAATTAAACTCAAATTTTTAATTAAATTAATTATAATAATCATAAGAATTATAGATCTTTCTTAAACTTATATAAATTCAAAGAAACAAAAATATTCGAACGAATAATTTTTATCGCCTTATTGATATCATATTAAATACAAATAAAAGAAAAAAATACACTTGTAATTTTACATAAAATAATTATTTCAAAGACTTATCAATAGAGTCATTTTAAAAATAGAAAAACAGAAAATTGCAATGCCTTCTATCAGATAATGCAAATTATTAACAGACAAAAAAAACACCAATGATTAAAATTGATTCGTATGATGTGTACGTATGACTTTTAGTTATTAGAATATAACATCAACTCTAAGAAGAAACAATGTCGTCGCACCGTAAAATACTATATCAATAATAATAATTTTGTAGACACTATTAATTTTAATCTTTTATACACAATTAATAAAGGACCTACTTTAAATATTAAACGAGATTTCAAATATATAAAGCAATAAATTAGGGAAAAGTCTTCGTTAATTGAATTAAGGAGATTTGGCTTTCATTTATATTTAAACCTCTTATTACCTGGTTATTTAATTTTATGGATCTCTTGTATTAAATGTAGTTTTTGTTAAATATTTTCTATACTGTTTAATTAATTACCTCATTATATAATATTGACTCGGCAACTAATTAATTTAAGTTTTGGAGTATGAAATAAAACCCCTTTTTGGCTACAAGAAATAATGTTTAATCAACCAAATACTTTCCATTTTATTTAATGGCACTTCGCCATTTATCTTTCGACTTCATAATTCTGCCCTCGTAGAATTTCTAATATTTTTCAGCAAAGCCGAGTGAGATTTAAAGTTTTCGTCATTTGTAAAAGTTTTACAATTTAAAAAATTCTGCAAACTATGAAATAAATGATAATTCGATGGTGCCTGATGACGGCTATATGGGGCATGTAACATCAGTTCCAACAAAGATCCTGTGGCCAAAGATTTGTGATGTCTCCAGTTGTTATGGTGGAACACTACACCTTTGCGATTTATCAATGTTTACCGTTTTTCTTTGATTACTTCGTCTAGTTTGTCAGTTGTTGGCAGTGCACTTTAGAATTGAGCGTTTGATTCCTTAGAAATGGCTCAAAATATAAAATACTTTAATTAGAACTAGAAATAACACTTTTGTTTCACAATTGTAAAATAATGAAACAATACCAAGTATTTATTTAACCTTCTAATTAACATAAACATGTTTCACCAAGGGTTAAGTGAGAATTTAATTCATCGTATAAGTACCTTTGTAATCCCACCAGATTGTAATTCCATGATTTTTTCTGATGCATGTGCTTTGAGCTTGTTCGTTTTGATTGAAAAAACATGATATTAATGTAGCATTTAAACCAACTAATAAAATTTGTAATTCAATTTTTAATTCTAAACCCCCGGTAGATAAATTAGACAGATCAGGTATTTACAAGCTAACGTGTAGAAATTGTAAAGGAATTTACGTAGGTCAAACTGGTCGTAACTTCAATATTAGATTAAAAGAACATCAATCTAAAGGTTTGAAACATACAAATTCTTTTGATAAAGATGTACTCGAGATAAACCATTTTGCTGAAAAAGGGTTTAAAAGGATTTACTCGAGGCCCTAGAAATTCACAAAGCGAAGAGTAATCCGGAAATCCCAGTAATTAATGACCAGATAGATCTAGTATTTTCCTCCTTATTTCATTCTGTATAAATAAGTGTTTTGTCGTAGATTAATTTACTTTAAGTTTGATAATGATCAGTTAATGATCGAAACTCGAGTCACTTAAAAATAATGTGTGACATCAACAAAGTAAACGTTTTTGTTTAATTTTTCCAAGATGTATCACGAAGTTAACGCCTCAACCATTAATCAAGCAACAAAAATATTTACGTATCAGCTGCTTCTAAAGAAACATCAATGTGACGCATGAAAACGAACAAAGTACACCACTAAGACGTCATTCATACAAATTAAGCAAGGCTGTATAAAAGCCATTACTAGAATTATTTAGTTGCCAACCCAATATATGTAAACAATTAATTGATGTAAACAACGTAACAAATACAACTAATCTTTCAGTTTAATGATCGTTGATCGTCAGCAAATATATATTCCTGAATTATTATTGCATATTTACCTTTGCAGGTGGATAAATGATATTTGTTTATGTAGAATGTTGGTTTAGTTAAATTAGAATGCATGATTAATATCCGTTCTGGACAATTTTGGCCGTAAATGAAATTCCACATGTCTAATATTGAGTTTTGCTGAGGATTAAAAGTGACGTGACTAAATATAAGCATCAAGCACGGACCCAATGTTTGCGGCTAATGAAATTATGTTCGCCAAACCATTTTAAGGATTATATAAAATTTTAATGCATTAATATTCGGTGGTATTTCCGAACGCCGGTTCAATGTTCTGTATTAATAGAAATTCGCGTTTATTATTTCCGCCAAATTGAATGATTTAAATAAACTTGTGCGTACAATTACAGCAAAGGCCGTTATTGATAAAGGTTTATTTATATTACATATAAAAAATATGTAGGTGAGATTAATATTTATTGGCTACACGTATAAATAATGTTATTTAAAATGACAAACTTACAAGAAATTAAGGTTTTTATTCCTTGCTATATTACATAAAAAATTATATTTTCACTTATAAGTATTCTAAATTTAAAGTTTGTTATAGATGTCCTACTATAATTTTGTGATATATGTCTGTTTTTATGCAAACATTGTTTTGTGCACTAAATGATAATACGAAATAACAAATCTTGTTTAATTTATTTGATAATAATTTAATATAGTATTTTACAAAGTTTAATAATTTAGTAAAATTTATTGACCTTATTTTCAGGTACCATTGTTTCCACCGGCAACGAAGCCTACAGAACTCTCACCCACGATCGATTCCGACCATGTTGTCCAATCAGCCGACAGTTTACAATCAGTTGGGGTAGAATTGCCTGAAGATAACAGCGAGGAAAAGCAAATAAATTTAAATTTTCCCGACACCTCGACCACCCCGAATAAATTTGATTCCGGGGGTGGGGACTGCCGAAATTGCTCCGAGGAAAACGCGGAGAACAGACGGAGCGAAGCAACAGGTAATGCGAACCGTTTATAAGTTTGGCCCCAAAGTCGCCTATTTGTATGTAGAAAGTGGTTATGTTTTATGGGAAAGCGGGGTGATAAGGGAAAGTGGAAGTAACTTCCATTCGCTTTTAAGGTCAAGCGTGGACCGTAAAGAATAAAAATCCACAATGTATCGAATTTATGTTTCTATGACTTGATTTATAGTTTCGTGATAAAGGGGGATACATTTTATCGGTTGGAAATAAATTATGTTCCGGAATGTATTTGGCTTTAGAGGACAAGCATGTTCATATATGATATGTTTAACAATGTATGTCATAATTTTATGACTTTGTCTAATAAATAAATAAAACAGTAATATTTAATTTGAATAACTGCATATTATATATTTATTTATAACTTTAATTTTTTTGCTACACCTCATCATTTATTATATGTAGTTTATTTTAAATTTTATAAAATGTTATTGTTGCCAAATGTGTGGTGTGTCCTTTACGTTGTAGAAAAATCAATAATAATTGGGACTTATATATTATTATTATTAAATTATGCTCTAAGTGGGTATTCTCCTTAATCCCGAACGTAATTATTTCCGTAGAATTCAGTAATCCATTTCAGGTATAAATAAGACCTTCAGTCGATTATATTTCATTATTGTGTCAGTTGCCGTACATACCTGAGTAAGTTATATATATATTTCATTATATTTATTTTAGTAAAGGTTTTTATTTATGTTTGAAATCAATTTTATAATAAAGCTGTACTGAAGAGACTGAGATATCGAAACACGTGTCTACAGATGGTTATAAAATTAAGTATTGAATTATTTAATTGTATTTGCTAATTTATTTTTAATTACAACAACCTAAATTCATTTCTTGTTCCAAATTACTATAATATAGTCACTCACAAACTATTTAACGTACACTCAATCATTTTTAGTTCATTTTACAGAAAGAAATACGTTCAAACTACTGTTGCTTTGATAGCCTTGCTATTTTGTAACACGCAAATTACTTTTGTATCATTCAATGTCTGTCGAAGTATTAGCTAGAGAAGTAGTTGTTGCAAAAGTGATTTGTTCTTGTAGACTTAATAAGATTCATTTGTTGTAGATTTTACGAAAATATTTTCGTGCTTTTTCTAATTATTAGTGAATTTTCTACAACGTAAAGGACTTATGACTTATAATTTTTTTTTATTATTAAATAGAAAACAACTTGTTGAAATATTGCACATCAATCAAAACTCATTACCATAAAACCTGATCACCACAAGGAAGCGTTTTTGGATCAATTTTATTTAACATGTATTTATGATACATATATCATCATGGCGCCGAGACCAGTAATAAAGTCCGTGTCTGATGAAGTGTATTGTAGTCAGTGCTCTGTGGCAGTGAAAAAATACGTGTCATGTGGAATATGTGAGAAGAACTATCACGCAAACTGTGTAATTAAAATATGTGGTATGTACATAACTGAAACTGGAGAAATAAATTGTTGCGGAGGAAGAATAACCTCAAATAGTACCGACAATGTAACGACGCCGTCGTCCCCATTGCCCATAGATTTTAAACTGGATGCCTATATCTATTTGAAGGAGCTTGTCAGCCATCTTACAGCAGCCAACGCCGATTTAAAATATAAATTAGATACATTACAAATTCCAGTGCCAGTGGTTCGTGGAGATATTCCTGCAATGAAACCGCAAAACCATAGAGATCAGCAGGAGACCACCATCCACGAAATAATTACCACTCAGTCGAGTAACGTATGCAACCAAATACAAACCCATGTTGGAAAGATAAGGGAGTCGCGGAACAATGTTAATAATTCCGAATTTACATCCGACCAAGATATTCCAGCAGAACCGAATTCCAACCCGCTAGTAAATAGAAACGAATGGATCACAGTTCAACATAAAAAAACACAACGGAGAAATAAAATTGTAGGTGAATCTGAATCCAAAACAGGCTTAAAAGGAATTGAAAAGCGAGCTCATTTGCATATATATCGGGCTCATCCCGATACCACATCTGAAGACATCATAACGCACTTGGAAAATCTCAGTGTTACAGTCATCGAATGCTCAAAATTGAATTCGCGCCGCCCGGAAGAGTATGCATCATTTAAGATCTCAGTCCCATTTGAGAAACTGGAATTTATTGAGGATGCAGCAATGTGGCCAAAAGGGATTTCCGTCAGGCGTTTTTTATTCAAGCAGCGTCTACGTACAGCGACAAATACTCCACAAGAAGAAAAAGGCAAGTAGCAGAAAGCAACCAAAATGAACCACCGTTATTGTTTTATATTAATATACAGTGTTTGCGCAATAAATTAGACGAACTGGAAGCTTTTATAATAGATAAAAATATAAATGTAATTGCTCTAACTGAACACTGGCTTTTACCTTCTGAAGCCAATACTTATACAATTAATAACTTTATTATCGGCTCTTATTATAGCAGACAGACGAGTAGGAATGGTGGGTCGCTTATAATGATCAGGGAAGGTCTAGAATATTTCAATTTGTGTTTTCTTTCAGAAATATCAATTGAACTAGTATGCGAAATGTCCGGAATAATATTACATGGGACAAAATCAGTTATTATCATAGTCATATATAGGCCTCCAAATGGGAATTATTCGGATTTTCTAGTTACAATAGGGAAAATGTTAGATCGTATTAATACATATTCTCACCCAATATATGTATGTGGTGATTTTAATGTATATTTTAATAATGACAGAAAAGCTGAACAACTATGTAATCTGTTCTCTAGCTATGGTCTACACAAAGTTGTTACTCAGCCTACAAGGCAGACAAACTGTTTAGATAATATATTTTCAAATGCATACGATAACTCAACTAACAATGTTGAATTAGTAAATATAGGCGTTTCAGATCATCTAGGAATCAGCATTTCAATTGAGCACACAGAGAAAATCAACAAGAGAATTGTGCGTCCTATCACGCAATCGGGTAAAATTGACTTTTTTAATATTGTCGATAGCTATGATTGATCGGACGTAGTTAATAACTCTATAGAAATAAATACAGCATGGTCAATTTTAATTACAAAACTTACCGATGCTTTCTATACTGCGTTTCCAACTAAATGTAAAATTATTAAACAAAGTAAAACAAATATCAATTGGTTTGGACCCGAATTAAGGGAAATGAGAAATAAATTGCACATATTTAAAGATATCCATTGTAAGTATAAAACTGAACTAACAAAAATCCAATACAATAACTTTCACAAGCAGTATAAGAAACGAATAAGAGAAGAACAAATAAGAGCTAATGAAAATTATGTAAAAACGTCATCCAACCCATCTAAAGCTGTCTGGAATATTATAAGGTCGAAAACACAATGCAAAGCCAATAACCCTGTTAATATAAATATATCAGCAAGTGACTTCAATGATTTCTTTTCAAATGTAGCTAATAATATTATTGAGTCCATACCTGATTCTGATATAGACCCTATTCAAATGATGAATCGACTTAATAGTGGAAATAGTAATTACTTTACTTTTCAGGAAGTATCTTGTGCAAAAGTTCGCGATACTATATTGAAATTAAAGAAGAAGCCCAGTAAAGATATATATGATTTAAACATTGAAGTAATTAAACTAGCAATTGATATTTTAATTAGCCCAATAACGTTTCTAATAAATAGATGTATTAAAATATGCATTTTTCCAAATGTATTAAAAATAGCCAAATGTGTACCCATTTTCAAAAAAGGAGACCAAAATGAAATCGATAATTACCGTCCAATTTCTATCCTGCCAATTGTCTCAAAAATTATTGAATCGATTTTATTTGATCAAATGATAAAATTCCTAGAGTCGAACCTCATACTCGACGATTCCCAGTTTGGCTTTAGGGCCGGTAAATCAACAACTATGGCAATCGAAAAATTTGTAAATTATATAATTGATGGCTTCGAAAACCGTGAAATTATTATCAGTAATTTACTTGACTTAAGTAAGGCTTTTGATTGTGTTAATCATGATATATTACTTCGAAAATTGTATTTTTATAATTTTAGTCCGACGAGTTGCAGACTATTAATATCATATTTGACCAATCGCAAGCAGAGCGTTCTCTTCAATGGTACAATTTCGAGCCAACGTGAAATTGTTCATGGTGTGGCTCAGGGATCAATCCTAGGGCCATTATTGTTCTTATTATTTATAAATGATCTCCCATCCCAATTTCCAACAGCTTCAATGGTCCTATATGCAGATGATACCAGTATATCTTTGAAAGGAAGTACACCTGAATACGTCAGCGAACAAATAAAATACCATACGCTAACAGCATCGACCTGGTTTAGTTCCAATAAATTAAAATTAAATAATTTAAAAACAGTACAAATAACATTTTCATTAAAATCTGTCGTTCAATCTATGTCAAGTAAGTTCTTAGGGCTTACTTTAGATTCTTGTTTAAGCTGGCAGTCTCATGGGCTTCAACTGGAAAGAAAACTATCTAAGAATGTTTACTTATTACGAAATTTATCTCGATCTGTTGGCCCTAAGATGTTAATTAATATTTATTATTCACATATAAATGCTCATATATTATATGGTATTATTCTATGGGGTCACTCATCAATTATGAGTGATATCTTCCGAATACAGAGAAGAGCCATCCGTGTATTGGCAGGACTTAAATACAGGGAAGAATGCCAAGAAGCTTTTAAATTATATAATATACTCACAGTTCCATGCATATTTATTTTAGAATGTCAAGTATATTAAGAACAACTTTAGCGAATTTACTCAAAATAAAGTCTTTCACAGTCACGAAACCCGCTTAAAAAATAACGTAAGACTGCAACGTTTCCGGCTTTCAAAAAGCAAAACTGGGACTCGTTACTATTGTGTAAAATTTTTTAACATATTACCAGAAAGCATCCAAGAGTTACAAGCTTCCCAATTTAAAATATGGTGTAAAAATTACCTAGTTAAAAATGCGTTCTACTCCTACGAAGAATACATCAATAGCTTCAATGTTTAAATAATTTTAATATGTCTGTTTATTGTCCCTTGTACAAAATATTTTAAAGTGTTATTATTTATATTTTTATTTTAACTGTAAGTTTTTATTTAAGTATATTTTATCCGTAAATTAATTTTATCTGTATTTATTGATCCTTTTTATATATTAACTTTTTAAAATTATTAAATTTTAATATATTAGCATTTAAGTTTAGTATTAGTTATGACTTTGTGCGCGGATGTAATTGTTATATGTTTTAAACTATTAATTTTAAATGTGCTCTAGTTTTAATCATATTTATTATTTAGGTCCATTCTTATATCTTGTAAAATTCTACTATACTATATTTCTTTTTTTAATTTAATTTTTTAATTCGTCTGCCTGCTAAGTACTAAATATCTATTTCTTAATTGTATACCGCTGTTTTTTCTTTCTTGTGACCTGTGTAAAACTTTATAGTTATTAACACCAATAAAGAATTATTATATTATTAATGATTTAGATAAGGCAAGTCGTATTTTGCAATACCTAGAAAATTAATTCTTGGAAAATAAATTGTTATTAAACAAAGAAAAAACGCAATCCAATATTTTCAACATTAACAAATTTGCAGAAATACCAGACAAAATTTGACTCAGTAATGATGATTACAAAATTATACCCGTGTGTAAAGTTCTTGGTTTCAAACTAGCAATTATGCTTACGTGCGTTATATGCTGCGAGACTAGGCTACAAACATTGATGCAATTTAGATGAAAACTGTATAGTATACCAATTTCAAATCACTATTCAAGTTTGGATTTATTAATTGGGGAAGATCCTCCAAAATGAATAGGGTCTTTCTAATACAAACACGAGCTTTACGGTTAATACTACAATACATTATAACGAATGCTGCAGAACAAGATTTTAATCTGCAGGAGTACTCACTGATATAGGCATATTTATTTCCGAGTGCCTACTTTTTTATTGCAAATAACAAAATTAACTTTCATTGTTTTAAAATAGAACACGAGTACAAAACTCGTACTAACTGTAATATGGGCTATCCATTATTTTATTACATAGAACGCATACTTAAAAAAGATTTGGTTATGCATGCTTTCGACAAAGACAGAACAAAGCTTTAAAGTTTATAAGCATATGGTTTATGAACTTCTTAGAGAAATTGAACACTATACAATCCAAGAATATTTTGGTTTCCAAGGTACTAGAATTTAAATTAATATGTTATTCGAAAGCTACTTTGTTCACTATAAAAACTGTTATGTTTTCTATTTGTATAAAATAAAGATTAATTATTATTATTATTAATATTATTATTACTAAAAGTGAATGAATAAAAACTGAACTAAATTATTATTTAATTATTAGAAAACAACAACATAAAGAAAGAATACAAAAACGTATTAAGTTAATAGAAAACAATTACAAAATTACTAACAAAATAACAAAAAAGGCATATCCAAAATACAAACGAAAATAATTCAATGAAAATGATGGTAACGACCGTTACTATGTGGTAGTTCATTTTACAAAAGGTAAATGAAAATAATGTTTAAGTTTTAATACCACTATTTATTGTATAATATACACAAACAAAGTTTACAATATATTATCAATTTTGACACAACTATAGTTTCGACCTTTGTAGGTCATATTCAACACTTGATAATGACCTGCAAAGGTCGAAATTATAGTTGTGTCAAAATTTATAATATATTGTAAACTTTGTTTGTGTATATTATACAATAAATAGTGGTATTAAAACTTAAAAATTATTTTCATTTACCTTTGGAAATAATTCAATAGAAGACCATGTTATTACAAATAGTGCATAAATTGTAGAAGACATTAAAATATAATCATCAAGTATACCAGACCAGCGCTGTATAAAAATAATAGATAATTTTGAACAACTATCAAACAAATTGCAAGATATAATATGGACCAATCAAAAAACTATCAGAATCAAAAGAACCAAGGAAAACCCATGCATTAGCAATCAAATATTAAAACAAATTAAACAAAGAAATAAACTACAAAAAGACATACAAAATCCAACAAATGGGATAATAAAATAAGAATACTGCATACAAAAACGAAAAACAACAAAATTAAAACACATAAAAACACAATTCTACAGAAACTTATTCCAAAAATGAAACCAATTACTAATATAAATTATGGAAAGTTATAAACAAAGAAATAAATAAAGAGAATAAAAAGAAAATGAAATCGAATCAATGCGCAAAGAAAATGAGGACATCACAAAAAATAACCTAGAAATAGCCAAAGAAATAAACTTATATTTAGCAACATACAATGTACAAACAATTAAACAAAATAATAATGGAACTAAAAGATAACAAAGCTCATAAAACAAAACAAATTATATTAATACCAATCTTTATAAAAATAATAAATGCAGTAATCAACAATGGAGAATACTCAAGATATATGAAAAAATCTACCATTATATCAATACATAAAAAAGAAGATAAAACAACCCCAGAAATCTACGGACCCATAACACTGCTATCGACACTAAACAAAATCTTCGAGAAAGTAATACCAGTCCAAATGAGTGACCATCTACTAAAAAACAAAATTATATATAAAAACAATATGCCTTTCAACAGAACGCGGAACAAAATCAGCAATAAATTACCTCATAAACTACATAAATTCAAAACTAGATGAGAAAAAAACAGTAATAGTATTATTCATAGACACGAAGAAGGCATTCAACACCATCTCAAAACCAAAACTACTCGAAAAACTGAAGGAAATGGGAATAAGAGGTAAAGAACAAAAGCTAATATAAACATACCTAACACACAGAACACAAACAACGAAGGTAAACGGTGCAGAAAGTCAACCAGAAGAAGCAGAATATGGAATACCCCAAGGAGGGAACCTACCACCTGTACTATATCACATATAGGAATAATATAATGGAACTAGAATTAAAAGGAAAACCTTACATATACGCGGATGACACCTACATAGTATATAAAGAAAATATACAGAAAGACGTAGCGACAAATATTTATACAGACATAAAAACATTCGAAACCTGGTATTAAAATAACCTACTAATAATAAATGAAAAGAAAACAGAATGCATAATCTTTAAAGATAAAAAGCAATCAACCAACCTAACAATCAATATCAAAGGAACAACTATAAAACAAAATGGGACAAACACATAAATCATCTAAGGAAAAATAATGCTAAAACGATATCAGCCCCAACAAAAATAAAGAACTACATTCCAAATACATCCAGAAAAGAAATATATAACTTTACACATCTCAAAACAATTAGTTAATAAATGTCTGGGGTGACACAAACAAAAAAATATAACTAAACTGCAAACGCAACATAACAATATTTTAAAAATAATGTATAAATTGGATAAGAAAACTAGAACAACAGACCTATACAATCAAATACAAGAACTAAATATCGAGAACATGATAAATTGAGTAACTTACTACTGACGTATAAAATGAAAAATAATCTAATAAAAACAAATATTCCACTAAAAATTAACAAACAAGTTGATGAATACAAAACAAGAAGAAAATCTGACCTACGAACAGAAATATTCCAGACATTTAAATTTTCATAAACTCTAATAACATAATCTATAAAAGAGTACAACAACTTAGAGGAATACTAAAACTTAAAAATGTAATCCTAAACAAAAAAATATAAAACAGACATCACACTACTATGAACAAGAAAACACACTATCTCTTAATAACAATAGCCCGACATGGAAACAAACATCCGCCAATCTCGGGGTAAAGAAAAAGGAAAAAAGCCAAAAATATTTTTATTTACATGTATTATATCAATATTATGTTATATTTGTAAATATTTAAATAAAGATTTGAAAAAAAATAATAAAGTCTCAGTTATACATACAAAAATATTTTTCATAGCCCACTAATTACTTAAAGGCATTGAAAATCAAAAATACTGGGAATTAGTAAAAAACAAAGTCTGTAATACATAAATTTAAATAATCTAATATGGTTAGAAAGGTAATTAAATTCGTCATTTGATGCACCAAAAAGTTAATAGTTCTATTTAACAAATTCAAGTTACCCATGGTTGAAACTTTGTAAATTGGCGTAGCGATTTCTTTTAACACAAAAAAGTTTGGCTTTGGCTATCTGGCTTTAGGTAGTACATTTCATGATGATAGTAAGATTGCAGTCACGGAGTTTTTAGTTTCATGACAGCTGCGATTGCGATTTTTACCAGACGTGAATTTTTTGTTTAAATGACGAATTACGGCTAGATGCATTATTTTAGATACTATGTATGATCCATCAGGTCACATCAGAATTGATCTAGGAATCCAAATATACAATAATATATAGGGGGTCAATTTAAAAAAAGTTATGTATCAAAACTGTATAACAATTGAAACTCTGTCGAAAATAAATTTATGGTTCTCCCGATAACGGATTTACTTTGAAGTGAACAGATTAGTTTAAATTTTATTGAGAACTAAACTATTTTTCGAAAAGAAATTCTCTACAGTTACTATAGTTCTATTACCTAGACGTATAAAGTCCACGGATATCGGTTCATGTATTAGGGCAGTTATGTTATCAGTTGAAATAAAAGATAAAAACAGTGAGTCCAAAATTCTTATTTTACGAAGAATACTTCTCTCAATGATTCAGCAGCTGAGCTCATAAAATGTACCAAATATGTTCAAGGAATAAAATGGTCTTTTTAAAATTAAATGTGGTGTGTTACATTTTTATAATAGTTTTATTGGGTTAATAGCCCTTGACTAATGGACAAAAAAATACCAAATGCAGCCTTTTTGTTTGAAAAATGACTTAAATCTTATAAAAATGCAATCATTGTGAATAAATCACATGTTCAACTATTTTCCGAAATTCATATAAAAGCTTATTGGACGATGGTTATCTAAAGCATTTCCCTTCTCCTATATTTATATTCAGTGCGCAAATAGAACAAATTCAATAAATGCGAAACAAAACCTTTTTGGAAAAAATTATAAAAAGTCACATTTTTAAGAGAAAATCTATTTTCGTAAGTCATTTTTTGTGAGTAATGACATCAATAACTTTTTTTTTTTCAAATGGCAACCCCCAATTTTTTTAATTCATTTTGAGAGACCCTTTCATTGTCGAATTGAGAGTATAAACATGTTGAGCACCTAAATGACAATTGAATATTAGGAAATGAAAATGAAAATGAAACAGTAAATATAGTTTTCACAAAAAATAAACGAAATTTTCTTAAATAATAAAAAAAAAACTAATTAAATTAAGTGTTCCAAATGCCGTCCATCCACTTCTTGATAATGATGAATGGATCGCATTTCATCTCTAATGCGATCTCGTAGTTCGGCTAAACAGTGTGGTTTTCTGCAGTAAACTTTTGACTATAAATAACCTCATCTCGTCTGCCAATTCACCTCTAAGGAAAGATATCGCTTAAGAATTCACGAACCATGCGTGTATAGTGCGGAGGTGCTCCGTCTTGCTGAAACCAAAGAGTGTTATCTGGAATTTCAGGATCATTGTCGTTTGGGAAAATTACTGCCAGCGCTATAACTAGGTCATTTTGCAAAAACGCCAAATATAAATAAAATACAAAAATTGTTTAAGGGACACTTTTGCTTTTAACTCAAAAACGACCACTGTTATCAAAATTTTCAAAGAGTGATAAAAGTTTATAAAATAATTATGGTGAATGAAATAAAATTCCTTACTTCACTTATTAAGTGACCAATTTAATAAGTAAATAATTTTATTTCATTCACCATAATATAGAACACTTTACATTACTCAACCCAAAAATTTAGTGATTTATAAAATAAATTTACTATTTAAATGTGAAAAATGTAGATTTACGAGCAAACAAAAATGTTCTGTGCAAACAAATTTTAAGAACCCTCTGTGTTATTTTCCTCAGTCCAATCGAAGTGACCAACCTAAGAAATTAAACCAACAGTTTAATTTTTCGTTAGTAAACATTATTTTTTGTATCTTGGTCATTTGAAGAATTTTATAATATTTTTTTTACGAATAAACATCATTTTGACTCTAGTATATGTGGTGAATTTTATTTCCCGGGTCACGGAAACACCCTGTACATATAAATATATCACATTCAAGAATACTAGAAATTATTGCGTGATTTAATTAAAATTATTTTTGGACTCGCATTACTAGTTTAAACAGGCAAATAATTTATCATAATAAATATTTCTGCAAGTTACTGGATGGAGAAAAATTGGATGTTCGTAAAATTTAATAGACATTTATTATTTAGTATGGAATATAGTTTTAAGTTTATAAATTGAAAATAAAAATTAATATTTTTTACTGAATTATATGTTTTTAGATCGCTTAAATATTAACGGACGCAATGTTACACTGGTTGGTGATTTTCATTTTGACACAAATACCGTGAGACATACCTAGTGGATAATATTATAACTTATGGTTTGCATAAACTTGTTGGTTTTAATACGAGAAATAATAATTGCAATGATAACATATTCACAAATATCAATATTGCACTAGTTAAAATTAAATGCATAGAAACCTCTTTATCAGACCATAGAGAAACATCAATATCTGTTTAAATAAATAAACACGATAATAAAACTGAACCCCTCACTTATAGACCAATAACACCAGCCGCGAAGTTTCATTATTTTAAAATAATTGAAACAGTAAATTGGGATTTTGTTAATGATATTCACATAAATATACATACTAAATGGCCAGCATTAATAAATAACTTAGCAGTTGGTGTAGACTTAAGTTTACCTCGTAAAAAAATTAGGAAACAATTAATAGATATAAAACGGTTTACGAATGACGTCAAAAAAATGAGAAAAGAATTACATTTCATTAATGATTACTACAAAAAGTATCCTTCAAGTCATTTAAAAACCACGAAAAAAATTACCTACAGAAAGTTTATTACAAAAAATCAGAATTTAGCTAACGAAAACTTTATAAAAAATGCTGTAAATAAATGAAAGACCATGTGACAATTAAATAAGTATGTAAGAGGCCACATTAAAAATAAAAATAAAAACAAATGTAATATATATTTTTTTATAAAAATGTGCTGAAACCATAATAAGCTTCTTACCAGATATACCTCCTAGTCTAAGTATAAATATTCAGTCTTCTTTAAGTTTTTCGTTTACTGAAACTGTATCATTGTTACAGATGCCGTAAGAGAACTTAAAAATAGTATGAGTATGAGTATGTTGATATATTTGAATTATCAGTTGAACATATAAAATGCGTCATCGATCATAATTAAATACTAAATTAATAAATGAATGTTTCAGAACAGCAACATTCCGCATATTTTTAAATTAGCAAAAGTAATACCAGTTTTTAAACATGGCGATAAAGAGGAAATTAATAATTGCAGACCTATTTAGATAATACCTATCCTATCAAAAGTAATTGAAAAAATAATGAAAAACCAGATGATTCAATACTTTGAGCAAAATAATTTGTTCTCAGATAGTCAATTCGGGTTTAGGAATAATATGTCAACGACAGATGCTGTTATATCATTAAGTGAATATATTATTAATATATTTGAAAATAAGGAATTTAGTACAGTCTTGTTCATTGACCCAAGTAAAACATTTGACTGCGTGTTACATGATTTACTTCTTACTAAATTGAAAGCATATAATTTCAACCAAAACGCATTAAATCTAATTAAATCATATTTAAGTAATTGATACCAGTTAGTATATTATAAAAATATATTCTCAGATTTGTCGCCAGTAAATTGTGTGGTACCTCAAGGATCTATTCGGACCCCTACTATTTATAATATTTATAAATGATCTTTCATCTCAGTCTGGAATAATAAAATCAATATTGTTCGCAGATGATTCCACTTTTATTGATAAAGGGAAAGCAATTGAGGAGCTTGAAATGAAGAATACCATCTCCATGGGTATTGTTACTGATTGGTGCTCTGAAAATAAGTTGCTCCTAAATAATAATAAAACATTTATTTGTACCTCAATTTTAATGGTTTTAATTATTTACCATAGTAATATTTTATATTTTATTTATTTATGTTATTTTAAATTAGTAAATTAAGTTTTTCAACTATACATCAAAGCAATATTGGTTTCGTGTTGGTTCGAATCTCTTCTTTCCCTGAATAAGATTTCTCCTTGGCGCTTTGCATTTCCTATTTTTGTGATACTAGTTTTAAAAACTAGTCGTCAACAAATAATCTCTGTTAAAATTATGTTACAATTTATATTTAGGTAAACTATTTATTCAAATATTGACATAATTGTAATTGAATTAACTTTTTATATTAAAAAAGAATAGCTGCCAGTTTAAAATTTCCAAAGCGAATTTTTACACCCGCTGTTTTAATAAGGCCGCTTTTAACGTACTGTCAGTGGCAGATTTCTGTCGGGTAGAAGTGTAAATTTAAAACGCCGATGAAATTATATTTTCCTGAAAATATAAATGTAAATTAGAGCGGGCAAGTTACATAGGAGTAGTTTTAATAAAATGTGAGATAAAATAAATGTTAAAAACTATTCACCTTCATTTTACACTTAAAGAAAAAGGATAATTACCTTAATTGACTAAAGAAACATTTTTATTTATTTAAAAAGTAAATGTACTATGTGTAACAATAATGAAAATATTTTATACAATACATGGCCTGAATAAATTATAATTTAATAAAATTGTTTATATTTATTTAATGAAATGCCAGAATAGCTACCTAAATCTACATTTCTACTAATATACTTTTTTGGCAGTTAAAATTATAGAAGTAATGTGGTGGGAATCCGCAAGAACTTTTTTTGTCTAAATTAATAAGATGTAATTTATAAAATAACTAAAGTTTGTAATTATACAAGTTATTTAATATTGCATAATTTTAATTTAATTTGCAACACTAATTAAAAATTATGACAAACCTTCCTTTGAAACTAAATAATACAGGTGTCTGTTTGAATTATACAAGATATGTTTTCTTTAAACTTGATGCTTAAATTTAAAGCAGAATTTAAACATGTCTGTAACTATTAATATAACATTTATTAACTCCTAAAAAATTTAATCGTGTTTCAAAGCAAATTTTATACTCTTAAATATAGGAACAAGAAGCAGTTTATTTTGTTTAAAATCACCCCTGGAACTAGACATTTTCTAAATATTTCGTAATTATTATAAAATTACAGTCTTGCAATTCTGCTTTATAGAATACCCGCATTCATTGAAGTATTTATATATTTTTTTTTTACTTGGAAAGTTAGAGTTTTATTTTTTTAAATAATTAGATACCTACTTTTATCCTATACGTCGTATAACGCAGGCTTTCCTTCATCAATATTTAATGATCCACGCTGGAAAAGGCTTTGGATAGTAATGCGAGATTGCTTTGATATAGTTTTAGTATTGTCGGGATATAGTCTAATAGCACAGATTTCGTTGCACTATTTTAAAAAAGTATATGCTGTGACTTACACAAAGGAAAATCAATTATCCTATTGTGGAATGTAATTATTGATCAAAAGTAGCGAATTTTTGTTTGTTGTTGTCACTGATTTTTTTTATATTTAATGGACTAGTTTTGCTTGTTATAGCATTATTAAGAGTAATTATAAAAGAAACCGGCAGGTATTTATGTTCAGATAATAAGTGTTTTAAATACAGGGTATGTCCAGATTTCATTATTGTTAACGAGAGAGTTTCCTCGAATTATGGCTCTATTTTATAATGTTTCATCAAGATATGAGTGGGAAATTATTCATAAATAATTGATCCTTGCTATCTTGGCTTCGTAAAGTAAAAAGTTCTAAGCGTTTTTTACTAGATGGCTTAGTGAGCCATATTATACTCCACTAGATGGCAATTCAAAGGTTATGTTATACTCCAAATAAGTTCTTTATCAATTTTGTAGTTGCTTTAGCCGATTGTGTATTAATGAAAATTGTCGATATATTTTTAATACTACTGCTACTACTACTACTACTACTACTATTAAGATGAAAAGGTGAAGTTGATGGCCAATAATAGTGCTGTTTGAGATTCTAACAACCCTGAGTATTATTTTTGTTAGTGTACTTTTTCGCGTTTTATCTTATTATTACAACGAAGGGAAACCGATTCCGATCATGCATTGCTATGTGATTTCCCATCATCTAGATTTGTTTGAACTTTTAAACTATATTCATATTTATTGTATATTAATTAAAATCTGTGTAACCGGCCATGCGGTTTAAACACAAATATTATGTTTAATTAATTGAATGCTTGGTATTATACATGAATAGTATTTTTAAATAAATCCGCGGTTTGTACAATAACCGCGGTTTGTACATAACTTGATGTATAGAGACTTACCCACTTACCCTTTTGCCTACTAATTTAATAAATTAGCTGTACATCACTGTAATAAGTTATTATATATTTATGTGTGTAAACGTACAGACACACTGAAAATAAATACGCCCTGTATTTATTGCATTTTATCGAATATATGTTAACTTTATTTTTTAATAGTGTTAATGAAAATAAAACTTACATAAAATATTTTAAAGTAAATATTTCTTTCATGCATAAGTTTACATAAAAACATTTTAATTGTCTGTATCATTTGTAACGAAATGCAATAGTAAAAATATACTTGCATTCGTAAATAAACAGCTTTGTATAGCTAATGTTTAAATGATGTATAGTTCTCATTTTTTCTTTGCTATAATGTCTAAAAAAAATTTTATTTAGTTTGTAAATATATTCTTTAATTTATATGTAGATTTTTTCCTATAAAAGCGGCTGGTGTGCTTGCTAATTAACCCTATGGTGCGTATTTTATAGGATGGAAATTCGTATTTTTAAAACTAATCCTTTCGGGAAACTAAAGGAATTATATACTCATGTTTATATCTCCAATATGAGGAATAGATATATTTTATTAAATTTTGCTAGTTTAGAATTCTATGTAATAATTGATATAGAATTTTTTATTATGAAAAGAAAATATTTTTACCTAGAATATAACGTATAATTTCTCATAAGTTTCTGAATACGTTGTTTTATATAATGTCTAAAAAATATTATTTATCATAAATTTAATTCATGTTTTATATATTGTTTTTAGTTATGGCTGAAACCGCGGCGGCAAATTTAACGATCCCACCAAAAGTATCTCCATCGCTCCCGAACGAGTCGCTTTTTACTGCCTCAACTTTCAACATTAGTGCACTTCCGGACGGATTACAAGATTATCTCACAACAGATGCACCCTCGGCGACAGACGGCGTTCTTTTAATGACGCCACTCTTGGAGGGCGACAATGCCAGCCCGAATTCAACAATAAAATTTACGAATTGGCCCGTGAAAAAGGAAGCAGTCGTCGAGGGCGACATTGTTCTTGGGGGTCTGATGATGGTCCACGAAAGAGAGGATTCCATTACTTGCGGTCCAGTGATGCCGCAGGGTGGTATTCAGGCACTGGAGGCAATGCTGTACACTCTGGACAGGCTAAATGAGGAACAAAACCAGTTACTGCCGAATATCACGCTAGGGGCGCATATTTTGGATGACTGTGATAAGGACACCTACGGCTTGGAAATGGCTGTGGACTTCATTAAAGGTAAGTTAGCTAATTATGCGGAAGTATATTATACATAATTATTTTTCCCATAGTAATTTGAATATTAAATATATCATCATAAACTAAAAAATGTATGTATGTTTAAGAGCTAATATTAATATTCCTCTATATATTCTATATATGGAGAGTAAAAAATGCAAGAATAAATTGTTTAAAAATATTAAGTACCTTTAAGAAAATCTCATATAGCAATTAGAATTATGTTTATGGTAAAATTTATTTTATGGGACTATTTAGAAATAGTTATATTATTAACAATCTGTTTATAATGAAGACAGTACAGAAAAGTACAAATGTATTAATTGGAAGTGTTTTGAAAATAAACAGAGTGTTATTTTCATTATATATTATTATTCTAATTAAAAATATCCCAATCAATTCTTAAACACAACATACGCCTTCGTTTCGTAAAATTTTAGTTTAAGTGAATAATTTTTATTTATTTAAATATATAGGGTCCGCCAATAAGGGCGCGTGAACTTTAAAATTGAATAAAACAAGTTGTGTGTGAGGTAGAAACGAAATTTATTTTTCATTCGAAAGAGTATTCGACCCCATTAAGTATGGAAGATAACATCGTTCAAATGACCACCGCGGCTCCATTTGGTAGCCCGGATCCGGGAGGTCCAATTTTCGATGACTCTGGAGCACATATCGGCCTCAATTTGAGCGATGGCGTTGCGTATATTGACTTTGAGGTCATCGGTGTTTAGAGGCTTGTTGGCGTAGACCAGCGACTTGAGATAGCCCCAGAGAAAAAAGCCTAAAGGCGTTAAATCGCCCGATCTCGGTGGCCAGTTGATATCGCCTCCGCGCGAGATGACCATGTCCGGAAATCGCTCGTGCAGAATGTCCATTGTGGCATGGGCTGTGTGGCACGTGGCGCCGTCCTGCTGGAACCACATGTCGTCCGTGTCCATATCATCCAGTTTAGGCCAAAAGAAGTTGGTTATCATCGACCTGTAGCGCTCCCCATTGATGGTTATGGCCGCCCCAGCTTCGTTCTCGAAAAAGTACGGACCGATGATGCCGCCGGCCCAAAATCCACACCAAACAGTGACTTTCTGGGGATGCATTGCCACTTGGTGGACCTCGTGTGGGTTGTTCTCACTCCAAATGCAGCAATTTTGCTTGTTCACATACCCGTTCATCCAGAAATGAGCCTCGTCGCTGAAGATGATTTTTCGGCCAAAATGGGGGTCTGCTTCCAACTGCTCCAGAGCCCAGTCAGCGAACGCCCGATGCTTCATGTGGTCGTTTATCTTGAGCTCCTGGGTCAATTGGATTTTGTACGGGTGCAGACCCAAATCCAGATGCAAAATTCTGCGAGCTGATATCTCCGAAAGGCCAAGTTCCTGTGCACGACAAAAAATGGACTGCCTCGGGTTCTCGCGCACACTCTCACGGACAGCAGCGATATTTTCGTTCGATCGGGCGTTTCGTCGACGTGTCAGTGTTGGCTGGTTGTTTACTGAACCAGTCGACTCGAATTTGCCCACCAATCGACGGATAGTCGACTCTACAGGCCGATCATCGCGACCGTAAAATGGGCGAAGTGCGCGGAACGTTGCTCGAACTGATGACCCATTTTCGTAAAACAATTTAATAATTTGCACGTGCTGCTCGATACTCAAACTTGCCATGGTGATTTGGGGTTATATACTGAACAAATGACAGCAACTTTGACAGCTCTACCTCGAACAACATGGCCGCACCCTTCTGGCAAACTTCGCGCGTCCCTATTGGCGGACCCTTTATTAAAACATATTTTACATATGCAAAATTAAATTTAATGAATAGCAATAATGATGGGCCTAAATAACTTCAAATATTTACTTAAATAAAGAAAAGTTAAATCAAAATACTTCATATATGCAATGATTTATTATAATATCTCTCGCAATATTGCAGTTAGCAAGCGAGGATCCCTTCGTACCCTCTGTACAAAACTCCGACACACTCTTACATGATCCATCTAACCAGCTCTTCTATGATACAACCTTACTTAATCTAAGTCGACCATATTTGATATTATTTCATCGTTCCATACATCTACGTATTAACGACTGACGCCATATGACTGGACAAAACTAGGCAGGAAGAAGTCCATAGCCTTTTCACAAATTAATACACTAACACCTCATTCATTATCTCTAATTTAAATGTAAACTTGTACCAATTTGTCAATAAAAGTGTATATTATTAATTCTGCTTTGGTTCGTATGAAGTGTTTAAGATGGAGAGGAAAATGAACGAGTTTGATCATTTACTGTTTAAAGAAAGGGAGATTATTACAGCTAAAATACTGAGGCTATTATTTGTTAGAAATAAAGATAAGAAATACGAAAATCTGAATAGTCTCAAAACTAAAATATGGAATGGAAATAACACCCCAACCTATTCTTAGTATTTCAGTAATGCTTCATGAATATATGAACATATTGATCCCTAATTTATTAGTTAAAAAAATAAGGACTATCAGTGTTATTGCAGTAAACCTCACCGTTGCCCAAATAATAATGTGACTGTAAATATTTGTTTACTGCCCCAGTGGTTCAGATTCAGATTCGAATATTCAACATTAAATAACACTGGTTATGAACCAATGAGACCAATCTGAGCACTAGATGATCTGTATATTCAATCTATGTAAAGTTCGATGAATTGGGTCACAGTGTTAACAAAGTAGAATTCATTAAAATTGCATGTACCTCATTCATCTGCCTGGTGTAACTATTGTGTGGCAAAATAAATATTGAGGGGTATTTAACAATTAATATGTGTATTTTAAAAATAAACGAGTTTTTGTTTAAAAAATAGCAACTGCAATGATTAATCAGCAAAGTATTTGGGAAGATCCAAAAACACTTAAATGTCATGAAGATGTAGGAAGGGACACAATTACATACTGTTGCAAAAAATTGTGAAAAATTTATTATGCTTAAGATACAAGTTTCAAAGTTGTGTTACACATGATGATCAATTTGCCAAAGAACCCAGATTTTCGATCTGACACTTTAAAATTATATAAATTATATAAGTTAAGAAAGACAGGCATATAAAAAAGCTATGCACCTTCAGTTTTTGTAGACTTACTTGTTAAAATTTTAGCAATGTACAGCAATGGTCTATAATTCGTGAACTCACTTGTACAGCAGTGAACCAGTTAAATTTCAGCACGAATGATTTGGAACTGGTGGAACAAGTCAAAAAGACTGAAATTGGATAGCACGTATAGAGTAAAATTATTATTAGGTGTATAAATGAATAATCCAAATTTTCATCTAACAAGGTTTTTTTTTGAAAGAGGAGGATTATATTACGCACGTCTCTTCAAACACTAAATCTCTTTTCTCTGGGGGTAACGTTGATTTCAGAGGGCATTCTTTGCACGAAACCCCTCTGCCCATGCTTGTCAGTGTTAGACGTGTCGGCCTCTTCCATACATATCTTCCACGAGGGCCTCCTTCGCCCAGATCCCCCTCTTGATCGTGTCTGCGACCAGATGCCACTTCCGTGCTTCTGAAAGCATGGCAGGCAGGCACGAGTGTTTCTGCTGAACTCCTAACTCACACCCTCACACCCCAGGCACTCCTTGCGCTGCTCCACCGCACACATGCGAGAAGCGTATGGCTTGCATTTGCGCACTTTGCAGTGTCGGTTTTCCCAATGCGTGGAGATACGCCTGAAAGCAGCTATGCCTAATGAGAAACTGCGTAAGGTGGTACGATAGCTTTCCGTGTGCTCCCAGCTCGGGAATTAATATCCAGGTACAGGCTCCCTTGAGTTCCGCGCTCCATCTGCACTGCCACTTTTCCCTGAGGTCCCGCGAGAACTCTCTTGCCGCCACCTTGTCTTTCCCCTCCACTACTAGATCGTTCAGCCTTATCCGCGCTTTGAAACACAAGAACGGCGGTGGCATTGTATCCAATACCTCAGCCACTGTCGTGGAAACTGTCCTGTACCCCCGGATTACTCTGAGCGCCGCTGGTCTCATTGCGCTGTCTAGTCTCATAATGGTCATCCTGGATCACATGCTGGAACGGCATATAGAAGTTTTCACGCCGCAACTCCCATCAGCAGTCTTCAACTACCCTCCAAGTGACCACTCTAGTTTGCTAATACTCGGGCCACCGTCCGAACCGCTCTTGCTGCTCCTGAGGTCACCTTCAGGTCCTGGGAGATTCAGAACGGGTTCGCCTCTATCATGACTCCCAAATACATTGTTTCTGTCGGCATTGGCTATCGTCAGGTTCAGAGAAGCAATCAGGTATAGCATCATCTCTCCTCTCGCGTCGACTAGCCACACAAGTGCACGACTTTATTGCCCCCTTTGGCCATCGTACCGGCCAACACCCCTAGCAACTCCGTCAGCTCACCATTCGAGGAAGCGTAGCAGACAATGTAAGTAACACATACCATCCTGACCCAGCTAATGCCCTTTCTAGGACTACCCGACTATGTTGCCAAGCACCTGACTAGGCTTGCGACTTGCTCCTTCTTTTTGTCCCTGTACCAGCCATGAGCCATCTTGGAGTAATTTGGTTTGCTCAGTATCAACAGCTGAAGGTCCTTCTTCCTCGCTGTAACTTCTGGTCAACCTTCCTGCCGTAAGCCTTGCTGTTTCAGTTCCCAAGATCCTGTCGACCTTCTTTATTATCGGCTCATGGTCCACCCCTGCCTCAAGCTCGAGGAAGAGGTCATTGTTAGCCTCGTTCCGCCGATGGTATTAACTTGTTCACCCCTCGCAATCTCCAGCTTTACCTTAGATAGCGCTTGGACACATGACAGGCTATCGGTTTTACCAATCTCTCTGGCTTGCTGTTAATTCTGGGTTTTGCTACCTTTTGGAGGAATATTCAAAGGCCGTTGACGAGTTGACGTTCCTGATCTGTTGGCCGTTGCCCCCCTTCCTCTTGCTCTTTCTTAAAGTCCTCGACCGTTATACTTCGGACTGAGTCGGCGTTGCTGTTACCGTCTGGCCCTTGTCAGGCAAGTAGTAAGAGGAGGGGCAGAAGCCCGAGGCATCCGGTACCGTTACCCTACTAAGTACTACGCTTTCTGTTTTCTTGGCTTGCTTACTGCCTTCCAAAACCTTGTTCTTGACAGAGCCCTTGGTCATAAGGGAATCCAGTTTGGCCTCTATGGATTTCCTTATTTCTTATTTCCGACATACTATCAGTTGCTGCCTGGGCATCCTCAGTGCCCCCTCGTTCTCTCCTAGGGTCTGAGTGGCTTGGTAGATAGTATCCAGGCCTCCAACACTTCCGTCCAGGGTCTCCGTGGTTGCGTTCGTCGTTATATGGATTCGTTGGGTATGTGGCTGAGAATTAATTTCTAGCTCGCCAATTGTCCTTCTCATATCCGCCGTCACTAATTGACTTGTGAGGCTGCTAACCGCCCGAATGCCTTCATTTATTTCTGACTTAGTGTTGGGGTTGGCCTTAACTAGCATGAGCAATTCCCTCGTAATTTTACCCAGCTGGGCATGGACCGTGAGTAGCTTACCTAATATTTGAGCCCTGGTCTTGTTTTCTACCTCCCTGAGTGAGGAAACTGAGTCGTTTCTCCTTCTTTTACTCTTGCTCTCATCGTAGATCAGGCATTCGGTTCGAAATCTTTGATTCTAGTGGTAGTCGGGGAGCTCTTGCAGTCCCTCGCAGTAACCAAGTTAAGGATAAGCCTTCCGGAACCTTATGCTCTCTCGATGTCATTTTTGTCTTTCTCAGCGGGCTCCTTACAGTTGGCCGCGTGCCAAATTCCAGAAGGATCCGGGCACGCGTTACGAAAAATCGAATGTCGATAGCTGCCTGACTGGTGACGGAAAATCTCCTCCGTACCGCTGATAGGGCCTGGAGGAATAGTACATGCACCAAATGCCGTTCCTGTACGAGCGGGCGTTATATATTAAAGTTTTCCTTCAAGCGACGCGTAGCCGCCCTTAAGAGTTTTGCAGGCACAAAACCACTACTGAAACTTGTAGAAAAGCAGGCGACCTATCTCGAGTTGTCGCATATCCATGCATAGGTTCACGGGTTATACGCCAGAATCGAATATTTATAAGTGTACTTAAAGTCCGCACCGGCACCGCTACTGTCTAAAAAATATATAAGTTGCCCTGAAAGGCTTCTTTGGGGAAAGCACCCACCAAATATAAGAAAAATAGGATAAAATTTTCTAATCTCCAACCACATATCCACTTGGTCACAACAAAAGCTCATCCGATCGCAGCCAAAATACTAAGAGGTAATCCTGGCATAGTTACGATCACAAAACTGATATAAAGACGTGCTACAATATGCATCAACAGGTCGACGGACCAAAGGATATCCGATGTGTAAGGAGTACATCAAAACTCGCGTTTTAAGAGCAGAAATTAAATTGATGACCAAAAAACCGCGACGTACTGTTAAGCATGACCGTCCAATGTCAAAGATGACAAAATTTAAGGTTTATTTCAAATGAAAGTAAATTAAATGGTTTATCGACGATCGTACAGAAAGTAGACGCTTTTTGCATCATTTTTCATTGTAAAAGTGGCTTTTTAAAGCATTAGTGCTTTTTTACGTTTTTATTGCACGGTAATGTCAAACTGTTTTTATTGCACAGAAATGTCAAATTTGACAGATGAATATATTATAGCACAAATTTTTGACGAAAAACTTAATTTTTTATGAATTGATACAAATAACTAATAAACTATAAATAAAATATATAATACAAACCAAATGGCACATTTAAGAACTATGAAGATTTAATTTAATGCAAGTCGAAGCGATTACAATGAAGCGAACATTTTTTCCATAAATAATAATGGCGACCGACATTTGTGTAACTTGTTTACTGGTTGCTAAGTAACGCTTTCATTAGTGCACTGCGGGTAGAATATGTTTTCATTAATTGAATTATTGAAATGACATTAAAATATTACTCATAAGAATATATTCTTTGAAATCCTTTACGATCGAAGATAAAATTTTGTAAGGCACACGTGTAAAAAGTTTCTTTATTGCACTCGTTCCTCGCTCGTCTTTTTAAACGCCAGTTCGTGCAATAAAGCATCACTTTTTACACTTGTACCTTAAATAACTATTAATCAACTATTCGTTGTTGTATTCTATAATTATAACTTTTAGGCAGCTGACGAATTCGATCTCGGAAAAATGGTATCCATTCAGACACGATAAAATCAAGTCAAGTCACTTGATCTCATTGACTCATTAGAAATGCATATCAGATAGTATGTTTTGCAGCGATCGGAATAAGTGGTAACTGAATAGACAAATGTCTCTTAATTATGCCGGGTGCTGTATGTCCTAGCTAAAACTCATTATCATGTTTTCCGTATTGGAAGCATCAACTCATAATAAAATACGCCCGTTATAACCCACCAAAATGCAAAGAACCTTTTTTTTCCAAAGTGATTCTGATCGATTATGATGATTGGCTGGAATTTATCCATTACTTTCTTGTTTTGGATTGTCATATAGTATCCATTTTTTATCGCCCGTAACAACGTTCCACAAGAAAGATTTTCGACGCTGTTTATTGAGCAGAAAAAGGCATACTGCTTTTCGATAATTATTTTTAGTGATTTATGCGGAACTTATGGGTTTTCTCTTTAGATCTTTTAAATCGCATATAGGCGTTTGAAAATCAATTGCTATTTTCTTGTGAGCTCGATTTACGTTTGTGTCAAATTTTCAGCGAGCTTCTTCTTCAACTTTTACGGACTGTACAGAACTTAATACTTTTATAGATTATATAAGGCATTCCGGCATTTTAAAACACTATATAGCGAAAACGGGAAAAAAATTGATTTACAAATTAATTTCTTAAATGCTTCAAATTGGATTACTCATTTGTATACCTAATATTTCTGAAGTCGGTACCAGGAAATATTATACACAACTTGTTTATACATTGGAAGGACTTAAAAGAGCTAAAAGTTTGTTTATTTGGAAATATAAAACAACTACTGAATGTATAACTCCCTCAAATTTGTCACCTAAACATAAAACTTTTAGGAAATTATTTACAACCAGAAAGTATATTAAACATGAACGTAACAATATTAGAATAAAGGAATAAAATGTTTTCAAAACTGTTTATAAAAATGAATTCATTGAAGGCACAATGAGAAATAAATTAATACTGTTGATATATTTAGTTATTATCAGAAAACTCTACTATACATTTCTATAAATAATATATTAAAAATAAAATTTTATCGGCTTATTAAAATCTTTTAAACTATGACCCCGGCTATTTATTTCATTGTAATCTGAATAACTACATGTAACCCTTATAACTATTTGAATGAGATAGAGTTACATACAATAATATATTATTTATTAGTAAAATGCTACTGTATACTTTTGTATACTGTATACCGGTTTTAATTTGTATATAAGAATATACCCAAACAATACGTCTTATAGAGCACAATATACAATCATTACTACTTTTAATTATATATTAATTAAATAAGTAATTGTAGAGACTTCTATTTTGTGGTAGATATATAAATAATTATTAAAAAAACTCGAGTACCTTTTTTATATCACACACTTATTAAATTTATTATATTAAGATTTTTATTTAAAAAAAATTGTACGTGTAAATGATATATTATAAAAAGTATAGGGTTTTGTTTCTAATTGGTTTTTTGTAGTACTTTTGAATGTGTACTTGTTTAAAATAAATGTGAAAACTAAGAATAATGGTGCATGCGCCGGGCATGAATCAAATTGTATAAGAACAGACTAGGTAATATATTATTTTATTTTATTTTATAAAATGTTATATTAAAACACTTTTTTATGCCTAGGTATTGTATACAGTTATATAAATATTCTGATTGCTAGGTCAGAGACTCTAATACATATTATAATTATAGTAAGTTTTCTTTTAGAAACAAATTTTAGTATAATCAAATGTCACAAGAATTAATTACTTTATGTTATTATCTTAATTATAAACTGTAGATTTGGGAAGTGGTAAATGAGTAATTAATATAGTTCTCATTCGGTGGGTAGTTTGGTTTCATTTTGCATCTAAATTAGAATTAGGAATTTGCATTAACTTGTCACTAAGCACAAATGGGATATATTCAGTTGTATTACAGACCGCATGACGTATAATATTAATGTTTAGAAACTGCAAATATAACAAGTAAATGCAAGGAGTTTGGCAAATGTAACATATACTATAACAAAAGGATTATTTCTGTTTTATTTTCATATGGAAGGATTAATCGTTAGCCACGTATTAAATTTGAGTTAAATCAACTCGATTAGATTGTATTTTATGAGCATGTCACATAAATTAAAACGTCACTTCAATGCTCGGAAGTGTGCTGGAATATTTATTACCATTTCGCTCTGACACAAGCGAACTAAATAATAGTGACTTCTGATATGTGCTGCATAGGTGGAATTACATTTCCGTGCAGACATACAATGATATGCCCATATAATGTTCCTATGTGAATAACATTGATTCTCCAACACAATCAACACTGCCCAAATGAAAAAAAAATGATATAGTTGCAATAATTCATAAGAACAAAAAAGCAACATAATTTCCATATCATAAAACCTCAATGTTTGAAATTTGATTAAAATTGTAGTTACGGTAAATAAATAACTATTTAACAAACGAATCACACTTTTTTGTGCACTTTACTATATTTTAATTTGGTAATATTTAAGTCTTAATTAGATTGATGTAGTAAAACTTATAGTTTAAAATTACTCCAATAAACAATTACAAGAATTACTTAGTACATTATGTTTTGACATATTTGTGTAACTGTTTATTAAATAAAATTATTGGATATTATTTTTAAGTCATTACTCAAATAATAAAAGATGTCATTTAATAAGCTCTATATATTTATTTTATACCTATGATATTTATTTTTCCGTTATCAATATTGAAACTCTATACAAAATAGGCAAATCTGTAGTGTCTCTTAAAGATTTAGTCAGATTTGTTAAAAATCATAACTTTAATAAACACTTTAATGAAAGTTTCTTAGTGTATAATTATTATTTAATTTTTAAAGAGATAATGGTTATTTAATATATGTGTAATATAAATACCTATTCATTGTTATATTAGATATTTATGTCTACCATTTAGCATATACATAAGTGAATTTGACAACATATACAGTAAATAAATTTCTATTACTGCGTTATGAAATTTTATATACTTGCTATAAAAAACTAATACAAATATAAATGTTAGTTAATGAGTAAATTATTATAAATTTTACCTGTAATTTATTATTAGGTTAATATTATTGTTACATTGCATATAATTACTGCATACCTCGTAATATAGGAAAATTCAACACACACATTATATCAAGCTGCGGAAATTCCACAGAGAATATGGAGTATATATTAGGAATTACGGTATGCATAAGCAAATTTAACCAACATGAACCTGATTTAGAGTTAAAGAACATATTCTGTTTTCCCAATTACTCTCAGAATTTGTTAAGCGTTTATAACGTGTAATTTAATCAAATCCATTACTATTTTGATCTTATTTTTAGTAAACCAATAACCACCTTATTATTTATTTATATTGAGTGATTATTTGTATAGTATTTTTATTATATTTAAGAATAACAAACCGGAAACTAGTATTATTAAGAAAAGTTTTAAAATCTATAAAATGCATAGTTGGTTAGTATAGTCCTTAAATATATTTAGTATACTGAAGTATATATTAATATTTACACTCTAAAAGTAAGAAACGAAATTCAATAGTGAGTTTTTATAACGTAGAAACTTACAAAAAGTGGTTTATCATAACGTCATATATGTCATATTTCCTATTCATGAATACAAAAAATATATTTCTTGATAATACTTTAAACTATTACAATAAACGTGAATGAAATTGTTCATTTAAATGGGAATTTTGTAAGTAAATTATTTTACATATTCTGTATCTTTTGTTATAATTTTATTTAGAAAAATTGCAAATACTATTTAGTCAATTTATATGCGTGGGAACATAACTTTCATTTTTTAAAATTTACTTCTTGTTAACTATTTTAAACTGTTGATCATATATTTTCAGCTTTTAATTGAAGAATATACCTAAACAGCATTTTTAAATTTGTACAATCTTCTTAAAATTTATAGATTGTGGCTCAAAACTAAAAAACGTAAGTTATCGTGGATATTTTTTTAGGTTTGCTTTTAAAATGAGCATGGCTCCCTTATATAATTCCATAATGCCATTTATTTTTTCGTTTCTTCTACACAGCTATCTATAAAAATGTAAAATCTTTGACAAAATTTTTATTAATGAGAATTTTAAGTTTCACGTTTCACCGAGAGAAATTATTCACATCATCGTTTACTTTTATTTTGCACTAACAAAAAAATATACCCTTATTTTGAAAAAGAAACATTAATTTTCGGGGGTAAAATATAGGTCTCAATAATTTTATAACGGGCACAGTGTATTGTAGATCATAGGATATCGATCGCACTAAATACTAAATAAGAGCCAATCAATAATAGGTGCCAATAACATCATCATCACTGATTAATTTCGACAACATTCTCTAGTTTGATTGACTGTATTACATATTTTATATGTATCAAATTTGAACTTCAGTGTTAGTTTCATACGAATAAGATTGACAAGAATTTACAAAGAGAATCATTCGATGGTGACAATGAATTGAAATTCACACTATTGTATTATAATGTATTATTCTTTATATATCATGCATTACATAATTGTACTTACAATGTAAGCAAGAATATATATATAAATTATTTTGAATAAATGAAGAAGGACGGAGTTCACTCTTATGGATGATCTTCCCATGAAACCTGCTGATCCTCTTATTCACTGATCCATCGTAGGAGTTCTAGTTTGAAATACAAATATTGTAGGTATTTATTTATTTCTTCGCGTTTCATGGGATACATTAATTATGTCAATTTGACATTTGTACTATGGAATGTATAATTTCTCTATATAGAGTGCTATGTTACAACTCAGAAAGTATGGATTGAATTATTGGTTCTGTTGTATTTTATTTTATATTTTAATTTTCAAACAATATGATGTTTTTATTTACCAATTTTTGTAGCTAGTGCATGTGTTTGTAAAAGAAAAGGAAGATATCAATACAAAGTCGACTGCTTGTTCTTTAATTGGTCTTTCTGCCCATAATATAAACAGGTTTGTTGACAGATAAGTTCATTTTTGTTTATTATAAGCTTTTATTTTCTCGAATATAGATTCAAAAGTGTTTAAATTTTAGGGGAATAACGGGGATTTGACGAGTACAATATTTTTAAAGATGTTAAAATTAGATGGATTGGAAGCTATTTCAGTGGAGAGGTAATGCAGGCGATCAAATTTAGAAATGATATTTGTGTATTCGTAAAGGAGTGTATTTGGTGGATTATTGAGAGGATTATTTGGGTGAAGGACTTTGGTGAGGGTGCGCAGGGTCGGCATATGGCTTTGTATATTTCTCTAAAATCTTTTGCCCTTGCTAAAACTTTAGACTTTATTATTTAGGTGTGTGATTTAAATTTACATTTGTGATCTACTGTTATTCCTAAATATTTGTAGGTAGGAGCAGCATGGTTCATTATTTTTACTTTCCCTATATAGTATATATAGGGGAAGTATTGTTTTCGTGCGAGAAAATGTCTGTGGGCGCTGTATCTCAAAAACGAATGATCCGATTGAGATGAAACTTTAAACTTAAGGTTTTATCGTTAAAAACTGGAACTGAAAAGCTTTTGGTAAATATTGAAAAACCGGAAGTGGATGTTTACTCGAGGCGTTTTTTTGTTTTTTCGAGGTTTTTTTCTTAATATTAAAAATTTTAAAAAATGGTTCAAACAAAAGTTAAAGGGAATGAAAAACTGAACTAGTTTTATTCGAACATTTTTTTCATAAAATTCTTAACATTCGAGAAAAAAAAATTATAATTGAAAATTTTGACATTTTTTGCCAATTGCCAATAAACTATTGGAGTTATGTAAAATTAATATAAAAAATAATTGTAGAGAATTAAACAGTGAACAAATTATTAGGAATAACATTTTTGCGTAAACCTCATAGTTTTCGAGAAAAATATAGGGAAAGTACTATGATGGCCACATCACCATTTTTTTTGGTTAATTTTTAATAACAGGGAGTTGGTGAAAATTCGGTGGAATGGGATTTAAAATTGGATTTTAGTTGAGTTAAGGGTCATCCTCCATATTTTAAACCATGCTATTGTGGAGTACATAGCATGGTTTAAAAAATGGGCTATTAACCCTCATCCCCACGGCAATGTACCCGAGTAATTTTACGACTTTTAAATGAATGTTTTACTATTATAGAATTTAAATTTTTAAGTAGTCCTCCGTGACTCTCTTTATTAACAATCCATGTATGTTCATTAAATCAAAAAATATATATCAACACTTGATTTATTTGTTGTCAAACATATTTACATATACTCTACCGCCATGACGTAGGTACCTGGGTACCTTTATGCTTTATTAGGCGTCTAATTACATCTCTAGGTGTATTTTGGTCATTATGAGGTAGATTATTTCAAATAATGTAAGTTGTTTACCCAAATCTTATAAACTATTCTTGCGTTGATTGTGTAATTTTTCCACATAAATAACATATGTTGCTAGTGCTGTTATATAAATTATAATATAAAATATTGATACATGCCATCGATTTGTCTTACACTTTGTCATATAGTGTGATACCATTTTATCCATATTATAAACGCTTCCTTTTCCGGCATTATAATAATGATAGTGATAGATCTGCTTACAGTGTTTTTGTAATGCATTGTAGACAATAATATTACAGCTTTGGGCACGTAGGATACTTTCGTCACTTTCTCTTTACCAAATCCAAATATTGACAAAAATTCTTTTCGGCATTTGTTGGCTAGCATCTGACGGGCTATATACGGTTTGTTTTTTTTCAACAACTGATAATTTCCAGGATATGAGGAGCAGGTGAGGTGGGTGCAGAGTAACGCGAGGAAGGCTTGGGGGATGGCATGGGGGAACTGGGGGAAGTGGATGAGGAATAATGTGAGGGTGGCGTGTAAGATATGGGATGCGTGTGTGAGATCGGTGCTGATTTATGGAGTGGAAGTATGGGGGAAGAGAGGGTATGAATGTATAGAGAGGGAGCAGATGTGGTTCCTGAAGCGCATGTTGGGGGTGGAAAGAAGGAAAATGTATGAGAGGGTAGGTTTGTCAGAGGCGAAAGTAATGGAATGGCTAAGGAACGGGGTGAAGGTGGACGAGTGGGTGAGAGAGAAAGGGAAGGAGGTGGAAGGGCAGGAAAGGCAAGGGTGTATAGAGAGAAGCGAGTACAATGATATGTATGGAAGGTGGCAGGTGTATGGAAGAGTACCGGAATATTTGATAGAGAGGGGATGGAGTAGAGAATATAGGGTGATTGTGGCAAGGGCGAGGTGTGGATCGGAGGAGAGAGGAAGGAAGATATGGATAGGGGAAGAGTATGGAAGGTGTGTATTGTGTGAGCATGGGAAGGATACGTGGAGGCACTTGGCGGAAGAATGCATGGGGGTGAAGGAGGAATGGATGGGGGCGAAAGGGAGTAGAAGGGTGATGGAGTGGATGAGAGAGGATGGGGCGGGGGTAAGGACTTTGGAAAAGTTGGGGAGGGAGAGAGAAAGGAGAAGAGAAGGTAGAAGGGGAGGGGGTGGATAGGTGTACATGTGTAAATAGTGTGTAGGAAAAATTTTTTATGTAATGGAGGATGATATGCCAATAAAGGTCTTTTTTATTTCTATTTTTTAATTTCCATGACATCGGCAATCGCGCTAATGGTAATTTTGTAAAAAAATTGCCCATTACAATATTCCTACCAGAGTTCTTACATCATTGGTATAAATATTTCACTACCTTGATTTTGTTTGCAACCATCTATTGATTTTCTAGTATATATCTGACCGTTGTTTGTATAAGATTTCTGTGAGTCGCCGTATTTTGTTGGTTTTGTGTCAGCTTTCCAAACTGTACCATTTTTCCCCCATAGATCTTGCACAGCATTATCAATGTCTTCATTACTGCAATCCTCGCCATTATCATCTTTTTTTTTCAATTTGTATTTTAACTTCGGTATCAGGATAAACATCCTCAACATCAGATTCTTCAACTGGAAAAGTTGATTGGGTTCATAGGCTGATGTAGTACTTTAATATTCCTCGTCGTGTTCACCACTATCGATATCGGCAAGTCGTTGAAGATAAGTAACTTGTTGTTCATAACTCATTCTATAAAACAATACATTTTAGTAAATAAATGTATTTTATAAGGCTCGTGGCTGTTTAACAAGTTTATTCAGAAGAGAACAGTATATACAGTGGTTATGTACAAATAGTTTAGGGCGGTTCTGCAGTGCTTGGCTCGGCTTCGGGCGGCGGTGCTGGCTCGGCTCTGGGCGGCGGTACTTGGCTCGGCTCTGGGCGGCGATGCGGTGGAGCTTGGGCGTGAATTGTTCACCTGGTGCGGCGCGGTGAGGCTGCGGTGCGGTCTTGGGTGCTTGCACAGCGGCGTGGCTTGGAGCGGCGTGGCTCGTACTGGTGCGGAGTCTGGCTCGAACGCGATAACGTGTTGTGATGCGGCTAGCACTAAGTCCCCGAAAGGTACGTTAGTGTAGGGCAGGTCGGTTGCTTGTAGAGATTGAGTTCTAAGGCCGTCGAGACGTGCTCAAAGAATCTGACGATTGCCGGGGCTGCAGAGTGTTTTATATGGCGTTGGCCCTTTGTTCGGGGTGGTCAGGGTAGTGGGAGTTGGAAGGGGCAGTTCTAGGGAAGTGGTGGGTGCGAACGCGGTACGTGCGGGTGCTTACGCTACCTGCGAAGGTCACGCGTCTCGGCGTGCTCGCTACATCCTCCCCCTCTGGTGCTGACGTCCCCGAGGAAGCAACCAGAATTAGTGCTTTCGTGGACGTCCTCTCTTGCGGATAGGATGGATCGGCTGCATGTCCTCGATGTCTCCTGTGAACGGTGTGAGGGCGGCTGCATGGAATGTTCCGATGGGCGTCTTCTGGTCCTTTAGGGAAGCGACTTCGAAGGTGGTGGCGCCTTTTGCTTGCAGGATCACATATGGTCCGTCTCTTCTCGGTGCTAATTTCGAAGTGAACTGGTTCTTTGTCTGGCTTAGGAGGTGTGTGTCCACCCAGACGTGATCTCCTGGTAGGTACGATGGGGTTGGTCTTCTGGCTTCATCGGCGTACCCTTTTCTTTCGTCTTGTTTTCGATCGGCTATTTCATGGGTTTTTGTTAGCGTGTCAGCTAGTTGTAATAAGTGCGGCGTTATTTCGGCCACAAAGTTTTCGGATTGCAGGATGCTACGTAGATCGCGGCTAACATCTTCGACGGCTCGTAACTCACGTCCGAATGTGATGTACTCTGCGCTGTATCCGGTGCTGCTGCAAGTGTGCGTGTTCATTGCAAACCGTATAGCGGGTAGATGCGTAGGCCAAGTGTCGTGGTGCTTTCCTACGAGGATGGCAAGTTGTGTTTTCATGTTGCGGTTTTTTCTCTCCACTGGGTTGGATTGCGGGTGATACGATGGAGTGAGATGATGTTGTATTCCTAGACTGAATAGCATTTGTTGCATGACTGCGCTTACGAATTGTGTCCCGTTGTCGGAAATGCAGCGGCTGGGCAATCCATATCGCAAAAATACTTCGTTCAGCATGGCGGTGGCGCATTCACTAGCGGTAGCTTTGCGGAGCGGTAGGATTTCCACCCATTTGCTGGCGAGGTTCTCCACGATTAGAATGGTGGTGTAACCCTCTGGTGACGTTGGCAGTGGCCCGAACAGGTCAAATGAGATTGTCTCGAATCTCTGGTTTGGGGCGATTACTTGGTTTATACCTTTGGCAGTCGCTGCAGTTTTTCAAGTATTTTGCTATATCGTCTCTCATCTTTTTCCAAAAATATTTGTGTGCGAGTCGGTTGAATGTCCCTTGGTATCCATAATGGCCTGCAGTGGGGCTATCGTGGAATTGCTGTAGTAGAGCCTGGACTTCCTGTCTGGGGATACATTGTTGTGCGTCCTCGCTGGCGACGTCGGGGTTATATCGGTAGAGTACTCCTCTGTCGAGTAAGTAGCCTTTTTTACACCAATACGCCGCGTCTTCCGTTCTAGGTTCGGCTTCCAGTGCGTCGATTATTTTCTTTAAATCCTCATCTTGCATTTGTCCTTGGCGTAGATCTGCGGCTCCCCTCTGCGGTACATCGACTTCGTTGTGGGGTTTTCCGGGCAGTCTGGAGAAGGCGTCGGCCACGTAGTTGGATCTACCGGGTATATATTTGATGCGTATGTTATACGGCTGAAGCTGGAGAGCCCACCGAGCTAGGCGGCCCGTGGGAGATTTTAGCGACATCAGCCAGCGGAGCGCCTGGTGGTCCGTTGCGACGGTGATGGCTGAACCCTCCACGTATCCTCGGAATTTTTCGAGGGCCCAAACGATGGCTAAGGCTTCACGTTCCGTTGTCGTGTAATTCCTTTCTGCCGGTGTCAAGAGTCGGCTCGCATATTCAATCGGGTGTTCCTCCGGCCCCTCCCCCTGGACCAAAACAGCCCCCAAAGCGAAATCACTTGCGTCGGTGCGGACTGTTAACGGCTGGTCGTCGGTGGCGGATTTGAGAATCGGGGCGGAAGTGAGTAGAGTTTTTAAGTTCTCCATGGCTTCCACCTGGGGCTGGTCCCACCTCCACGTAGTGTTTTTCTTAAACATTTTTGTAATCGGTTGCGCGACTTCCGCGAACTTTGGTATGAATCGCCGGTACCAGGAGCACGTTTGTATGAAGGAGATGGCCTCTTTTATGTTTCCTGGTGGTTTCCACTTCTGAATCGCCTTGATGCGATCCGGATTCATTGATATGCCGGCGTCGCTGAGGACGTGCCCCAAGAATGGTATTTTTTTGGCACAAAATACACTTTTCTCTCGGTTTCCCATCAACGCTGTATCCTCCAGGGCTTTTAATACGTCCTCCAGGTCTTGTTTGTGGCGGGCGAAGTCGTCTGATAAAATGATTATGTCGTCCAGGTAGGCGACTAGTTTCACGTGGGGTAGCCGTGCGCGTAGGCGGTCCATAGCACGTTGAAAGGTTGCGGGGGCGTTCCGTAACCCGAATGGCATCCTATTAAATTCGTATAGCCCAAACGGACAGGTGAAGGCTGTTTTAGGTATATCCTCCTTGGCGACCGGGATCTGCCAATACCCGCAGCGCAGGTCGATGGTGGACCGGAACTTTCCCGTGGTTCCAGCGTGCAGCAGGTCGTCGATACGGGGTAATGGGTAGCGATCGGGCACGGTGACAGCGTTAAGTGCCCTGTAATCCACACATAATCGAGATGTGCCGTCTTTCTTGGGCACCATCACGACCGGTGACGACCATGGGGATGACGATGTTTGTATAATGTCGTCCTCTAGGAGCTGTTGTATTTGCTCCTGTAATTCTTCTTTTTTTTTTGGGGTGTCAGCCTGTACGGTTTAGAGTTTACCGGGGCCTCACTCTCTAATTTTATGTGATGTACTCCTAGTGATGTGGGCTTCTTGGGGTCCGTGAAGGCGGCTTCGTTATTTTTTTAATAACGTGTTGATCTCGGCGCGTTCTCTCTCTGTTAGTGCGGTCCCCTCGTCCTCCCTGAGGTGGATGTCTATAGCGGCGATGTCCATCAGTGTTTCCGGCAGGAAGTAGGCGGATTCCATCGGCTGTATTTTCCTCGGCGGCTCGGAGAATAACTCGATTTCTCTCTCCTCCTCGTCGGTTTGCATCCTTGTTGTCGGCGGTTTCTCTTTCTTCGGCCTGGCCGCGTCGTACGTAGGGTGGTCCTGCGAACGTCCATGTCCGCTGTCCGATGTCCAGTAGGATTCCGGCGGCCTCTAAGAAATCCGTACCCAGCAGCGTTTCTCGGGTGCGGCTGTCTGGAAGTACGCAGAACGTGGTGTTCACGATTTTATCCTTAATCGCTACCGGTACCGTCGTCTTTAGGATGGTTTCTCGGCGGTGGTGTCCGTTGGCGAACAAAAATCCCTCACTCTCGGCGGTGAATGTGTGCCCATTCCTTTTTAACGCGTCGTAAAGGCGGAGTGATGCTATACTTATGTGTGACCCGGAGTCCATAAGCGAATATTCGTTTTTGCCATTCACCATGATGTAAGCGTGTGGTCGCTTTTCGTCGTAATCATGCGAGATTGCTGCTACCGTGGGCTTTTTTCTGTTGGCAGTTGGGGCACTTGCTGCGGATGGTATTCGGCCTACCGCATCCGTAACATTGGAATGGGGTCGGGTTGGTGGTGTTGTCCCGGATCTTTTTCCGGCACTCCTCCGCTCGGTGTCCTTGTATTTTGCAGTAACCGCAACGCGGTTTCTCCGGTTTTCTTTCTCTCGCCTCTTCTTGCAGGAGGGCCTCTGCTTCTCTTGCGTTTCTTAGCAGTTCGTCGTAAGTCCTGAATGAGGTGCGTGCGACTCTTGATCTTATATCTAGGTGTAGTATACCATAGATCATATCTAGTTGTAAACTATCGTCGATACGTCCTTCTAGGCGGCTGAACTGCGCCCTCTTCTTCAGCACGAACTGGTCGGTTCTGACGTTTCTGTCCTGTTTCTCTTCGAAAATATCCAAAAAAATTTTATAGTTGGGAACAGCCGGTGCGAACGTGTTTCGCAGCGCTGTTTTCAGCTGTTCCCACGTTCCTATCGTACTTTTAATGCCGTGCCACCATTCTTTGGCGGTTCCTTGCAGCAGAAGTTCAAATCCTATCAGGGCGTCCTCTTCGGAGACGTGTTCCGCATTTTTATAGACGGTGATTTCGTTTAGGAATCCCTCTACCACCTCGCTGCGGCATTCCCCTGCGAATCGTGCGGTGCAATGAGTAAATTTTCCCGTCGTCGTTGCTGGCCTGTTCTCGATAATTCGCGAAATTATCTCTTGGAATTGGTCCGCTGTTAACGTTACTATTGGGCTCGCCATACTTCTTGTTACTCTCCGTTCGTGTCTAGTCACACGTTGGGCTGCCAGTTTATAAGGCTCGTGGCTGTTTAACAAGTTTATTCAGAAGAGAACAGTATATACAGTGGTTATGTACAAATAGTTTAGGGTGGTTCTGCAGTGCTTGGCTCGGCTTCGGGCTGCGGTGCTGGCTCGGCTCTGGGCGGCGGTACTTGGCTCGGCTCTGGGCGGCGATGCGGTGGAGCTTGGGCGTGAATTGTTCACCTGGTGCGGCGCGGTGAGGCTGCGGTGCGATCTTGGGTGCTTGCACAGCGGCGTGGCTTGGAGCGGCGTGGCTCGTACTGGTGCGGAGTCTGGCTCGAACGCGATAACATGTTGTGATGCGGCTAGCACTAAGTCCCCGAAAGGTACGTTAGTGTAGGGCAGGTCGGTTGCTTGTAGAGATTGAGTTCTAAGGCCGTCGAGACGTGCTCAAAGAATCTCCCGATTGCCGGGGCTGCAGAGTGTTTTATAGGGCGTTGGCCCTTTGTTCGGGGTGGTCAGGGTAGTGAGAGTTGAAAGGGGCAGTTCTAGGGAAGTGGTGGGTGCGAACGCGGTACGTGCGGGTGCTTACGCTACCTGCGAAGGTCACGCGTCTCGGCGTGCTCGCTACAATTTCTTATTAAAATAAATGCAATGACTTATCTTCTATTGTCGGTTTCCGAAACTTCTCTAAATGAGTCTGCCATCTCAATCAAAATTATTAACCGTTTGTTTCAATGTGTAATAATTATACACTAATTCATTTCCCTCAAAGGTTTTAAAGAATATAATGGACTACCATCACTAATGTTTAATTTATACTTAAACAATAATTAAACAATTAAGGGGCGGCTTGTTGGGCAAATACATTTTCTAATATTCTCATCTCTTTACTTAGACGAAAATAGTATTCATTATTTAATTATTTATTAACAGACAAACGTACAATAACAATAAATATAATACATGTATGGTAGATGATGTTAGTGGATTAGTCCGTGAGTCCGTTAAATGGCTATCGACCAGCGGTCTTTCAGCCCGGATTTGTCAGTCTTTATATGTCTCTTTAGTCTGTCTCTGATGGTAGTGATGATGATTGATGATATGATTCGATGAATTCGAATGTTGTGAATGAAGGGGTTTTATATTTGGGGATTAGGTCAGGATTTCTTCGCAAACAGTAAAGGGAAAGGATGTGTTGGTTGAAGGAGTTTTTGGAATATTTTTCGCTAAGGTATAGAAGGCGTTCATTGATGGGAATAACAGAGGTAGTGTCATATAGGAGTTGGTTAGAAGGATTATGTAAAGGATTGCTAGGATGGCGGATTTTGGTTAAAGCTTTTAGGGAGGAGCTAACTTGGATATTTTTGATAGTGGGATTGCATGAGTTTACGAAAAGAAAATTCAAGTAAAGGGCGGCAAATCATTTTGTAAATTTTAACGGCTGTTTTTATGGATATTCCGTTGTTTTTATAGGTTAGAATTTGGCTCTTGTGATGATTTTAGTCTTATTTGAAGCTGTGTGACTTTTTGATCTATGGTAATGCCTAGGTATTTTATGGACGTAGAAGGGGAAACAGTTGTGTGGGAGATATGGATATTATGTGTAGGATTGTTGTTGCGGGGATAGGGAATTAGAAGCTAGGATTTGTGGGGATTGATTTTAATTCGCCATTTTGCAAACCAGTGCTCCAGGGTGGCAATAAACTGCTGAAGGGATTGCAGAGCTATAGGTACGGAGGGTGCATGGAAAATGAGGGCTGTGTCATCTGAAAATTGGAGGAGTTATTTTGAGGGATTAAAGTGAAGGGGGTCAGGGTTGTAGATGTCGAAGCAGAAGATGTTGTAAAGTAGTGGGGATAGAGGAGATCCTTGAGGTAGACCTTGAACAGGTGTAAAAGGAGGGGAGTAGGAGTTGTTGATTTTGACTTTGAGGGATCTCTTTAAAAGGAATTGCTTATTGATAAAAATAATGTGGGAAGGAATTTTGAGGAGGTAACATTTATACAACAGACCTTGATGCCAGACAGAATCGAAGGCTTTTTGAACATCCAGTAGTAGAATGGCTGATGATTTTCCTTCAAGGTGTGTTGATTGGATGTTTGAGATAAGGATGGTAAGAGGGAGGGTAGTGGAACGTTTTGGAAGGAAGCCAAATTGGTAATTCGGTATGCGGTCTTGGACGTGGGATAGTATTTTGTTTTTAAGGAGTGATTCATAGAGTTTACCTAGGACGGGAAGTAACGTAATGGGACGGTAGTTGAATATTAGGGATGGAGGATGGTCACGTTTTGGGATACAGTTGATAATACCAAGTTTCCATTCGGAAGGAAAATATTGGTGTTGGTAGATGAAATTAAGGATATTAAGGATATGAACGTGTATATGGTGTGGTAAGGATTTTACTAGTATGTCTATGTACTAGGTCGTATCCAGTCGCTGTATTTTTGCCCTTCTTTAATGTGTTAAAATAGTCCTCTTCTGTGAAAATGTCCGTCGGTTTTGAACTGTCATTAAATCTAAAGAAATCGTTGTACCAGTCGTTTACGAGCTGAAACGTTGCTTGGTCTCCACAACAGATAAACACTAATCTAAATGAAAAATAGTATGCAGTAATTACATGTATTTGATTATAGGTACTTTGCACCGACCAGGTAATTACATAAAAACTATGCAATTATTCATTTAAATTGTCAAAATTTGGTTCGCACGCCTATGGTTGTTATCGTTGCTTCGGGTACAAGTGACTGTACAACACGTTGATTCCCCTGCGCAATTGTCAAAAAGTGTGATGTTTAGGTTATATTTTAATTTAATAAGTTCTATTACACGTTGGATTATATGTATAAAGGTAATTTTATGTTAATGAAAATAAATTTATAGGAAGCCGAAAGTACTTCTGATTCTTTTATTGTAAATAGCAGAATAAAATAAAAGCCACTAATTAAGATATTACTACTTGTGGCAATGAGTCGATTGACATAGATTCTGAAAATTCTTTTACAGACGATTGTATACCAATGAACGACTCTACTAAAGAATGTTCACCAATTCAATTTTACAATTATAGACTGGACGAAGAGTTGATAGAAAATGATGTTGATACAAACTGTTCAGTAGTAGTAGTATTGGTTGTGTTTGGCTATCGTGTATTTGTGTGTATATAAATGAGCTTGTTACTTTAATTGATCGCCCCCGTCAACAAACTGTCCATTTTCTTTATTTGTGACAAATAATATTATCCACCTTACAGTTCAAAAAACAAATAGGTATGCTAATCAATCTCAAATCTATAATTATAATAATAATAACAAGAGAAATCATGTGTGTTTTATAATGATTAATTTGTAATTGAAGCTAGTCACGAGAAATAAAAATATAAGTAGTATAAAAAAATTAAGTGTTTTCTTTATTTAATAATCGAAAATGTACCACGAAGTAAACGCCTCCAAAATTCAAGAACAAGAGAAATCATTAAAAAAATATGGAAACCTGTAACATTCGATGAGATAAAAAGATTTTTTGGAATACTAATAGTAATCATGGGTATAATATGAGTCCCAGATATTAAATTATATTGATCGAAAAATACGATGTATACTAACAAGAATAAAAACAGCAATGAAGTGAGATCGTTGTTACCATATTTTGAAATATCTTCATTTTAGCAATAATTCATCTGGGCAAAATTCAAAATGTATTGGACGAACACATAGATTTATGTGTGTTGTTAAAGCCGGCAGAATATTGTAATTAACGAAAGTATTATTCCTTGGCGTAGTAGTCTCAGGTTTCGACAATATATTCTAGGTAAATATGGTTCTAAAATATATAAACTTTGTTTTCCTGGTGGTTATACATATAATTTAGAAATTTATGCTGGAAAACTGGGGTTCCAATAAGAAAAGGGCATTCTCGCGATATTGTAATAATATTAGCAAGCGTCTTATTAAATGAATTGCAAACAATGCTTAGAGACAGTTATTACATAAGCTTACCATTAGCTGAAGAGTCTGGAGAACTTAATATATATTTGTAGTAGAATTAAATTAAATAGAAAATATTTGCCACCTGAAGTGAAAGAAAAATACAGACGAGGTACTATTATTAACTTAGAAAATCGCAGAGGCTTCAAATTTATGCAATGGATGCACATACATGTCCTTTTACTGAAATTACTAATGGGAAATTAAAACCCGATTTTGCCAAAAAAAAGGGGTGGATCTATGGGATCAGAGATCAACGATCATCATACAACTTTAAACCTTTATTTGGCATCTTTAATCATAAACACTTAAGTCTAATAAACTACATTCTAACAAACGAAATAACAAAAAAAAAACAAAAAAATACAATCCTTCCGTGAATTATTTCATTTCACTCTCCTCCTCTCTCTTTCCCACCCCATTGTCTTCAGCAGATTTGGCCTGACCCTATCCTCATTCATCCAGTCCGTCACCCTCATGCACCCTTCCAACTACTCCTCACTTACCCACTCGCACTCCTCCGCCAAATGTTCCCACGTTTCCCTCCCATTCTTACAAAACACATATTTTCCACAATTCTCTCCTATCCACCACCTTTCACCTTTTGTCACTTTGTCCTTTCTTCCCATTCCGCTCTCCGTTAAATACTCCTATACGTACTCACTCCTCTCTATACAGCAATCATTCATCACTTCCTCCGCCAATACTACCCTTTCGTACATTCTAGTCCTCTCCGCTCCCCACCTACCCTCCATTATACTCTTGCTTGTCCACCAAACTTCCTTCACCAATCTCCCTTCTTCAAGCGGACAAACTCTCGTCTCGTACCTCACCACTCTCCTTACCTCACACCCTAAATCTCCCTATTTAACTCTTGTAACAATATGTATTCAGGTGTCGACCTCTCCACCCCTAATACTCTCTTCATGCACCATCTATTTTCCCTCTCCACACTCTCATACCTTTATGTTCCCCACACCTCCACGCATCCCACAATCCACACATCACTCTCATATTGTTTTTCATCCATCTCCCCCATTTTTCCCACTCGACTCTCCAAGCTCTTCTCGCCTTTCCTTGTAACCATCTCATGTGCTCCTCATATCCTCCCGTACACTTAAAAATCCCAGGTATTTGAACACTTTCACCCTCGCAATCACTTCCCCTTTCCATTTTATCTCTCTATCATTCCCTCTTCCCTTCCTTTGTTCCTAAACCTCATCCAGTTCGTTTTCCCTTCAACATCTCTTTACCCCATCCCAGTCCCTCGTCATCAGGACCATATCATCCGGTTACGCTTACATCCAAACTTTCTCTCTCCTCAACACCTCATCCAGTTCACTTACCATATATAGAAGTTAAGCAACAAAGGGCTTAGCGGGCATTCCTGTCTCACTCTTATCCATGTCCTAAATTCTTCTAATATCCTTTCCTCCCACCTTTGCCACACACCATGTTTCCTCATATCCTCTCCTCACAAACTCAACCATCCCCTCACCACCCCTCTTCTTTTCAAACATTCCACCAATATTCCCCTCGATACCGAATCATACGCCTCTTTCAAGTCTAAGAACACCGCATACATACTATCTTTCTCTTCCATTATTTTTTTTACCATTCTGGCCAGTGTAAATATCTGGTCTGTCGTACCTCTTCTCCTCCTGAACGCTCCCTGGGTTTCTGGCACTAGACTTTTCTCTTCCGCTTCCTTCGCTAGTCTGTTTTTGACTATGGTCATCGCTATTTTATATCCCACATTTGTAACTACTATCCCCTTATAACTATACACCTCTCCTCAACTTCCTTCCTTATGCACCGGCCACACGGCCCCCGCCTTCTACGACCTCAGTATTTCTTCCCGCTCTGAGTTTATTAAAATAGATTTCTTCTATATCTAGTTCATCGGAAGTAGGGTAATTAGAGGATATATGAAAGGAATGATTTTTTTTATATTATTGAGGAAAGATTTATCGAATTGAGTATCTTATGAAATTTGAAAAATATTGTCAAAGTATTTTGCAAACGTATTTTATGTGCTGTATTTATCTGTTACTTCTATGCTGGTGTCAGGGTTACTTATGAATTTAATAAATTCGGCTGATTTATATTTGGATAGTCTTTTCACGTGCGACCAATATTCTTTGCCACGCAAATGATTTATTTTTTGGCATGCTGAGAGCCATGTGGTTTTTTTTATATTCTAATATTAAATTGTGAATATCTTTGAATCATCTTCTAATGTCTAATGGTTCGTCCGCTAATATAAAGTTTAGGTATAGCTGTCTTTTGAATTTGATTAGTCTAAGGATATATGGAGGCAGTGGACATTTATAGATTTGTTTTTTCTTAATTTTGGCGTGTGTTTATTAATAGAGTTAGCTAAGAAATCATGGAAATTGTCAATAGTTATGGAGTTGATTGAAGGATTATCTTGGATGAATCGGGTAATACCTTAAGAGACATTTTTAAAATTACAGTTTTTATAGACACATATAAATTCAGGAGGAGGGGGGATGTAGGTTTTAGGAATTTTTATTTAGAATTGGATGGATAAAGAGCATAGGTTAGGAGTTAATTGTAATGAGTGAATATGTGATTTTAGATTGCTAGTGCATAGGAACATATCCGGAGTTGTGCTTTTATTGTCGTTAATGATAATAGTAAAAGTGATATGTGTGAAGTTTAATTATGTTGCAAAAGATTAGATACATTTTTGTTTACATTTGTTACATTTAAATCACCTATAATAATAGTCGTAAAAATAGTTTGATCGATTCGGGAATGGGGATTTTTGGAAAATTGGCTTTTCCGGAAAGAAAGGATGGAAGAATGGGCGCTGACAAGGAACTAGAATGAGAAGGGAATTCCAAATTGGGTGACAAGAGGGATTTTCGATATTATTTATACTAATTGACACCTGACTATTATTTTTAATAGACGGGTATTGACTAGACGGCTTTTGTGTTTTAGTCCGTTGATATTACTATATATAAATAGAATACTGTTTATTACTATCAGTTAACTAAATGGGAATGTAAAACTTTAACGCCACCAATTGGAGCTACAGGAGGGTTTATATCGGGTTTGGGTAGATCAAACATAACAATAAATATTTGATTACCTGAAATTGAAATATTCGTATCAATATTAAAAGAATTGATAAAACAGTTTTTAAGGTTTTTTTATTCATGCTGGTCTGTCAACAGTTTTCGGGGAATTCATTTTTGTAACATGTGTGTCTATAATATGGTCGTGGATATTTGGGGCAATTTTATGTGGATTTCCGCCAATTTTTTGTTAGCTAACTACAACTTCATTTTGGGAAAGTTTTTGGGTCTTAATTTGCATGTTCTGAACCATGCATCATGATATTCCTCGCCAAAATCCTTGCATGTCTCATGCAAAGTTGTCGTATATGAAGTGGCCATTTTTCACATTTGATGGGTACCATGCAGTTTTACCTAGTATGATTGTGTTGATTACATTTATTACATTGCAGTACTAGAGGCGCAGGAGCTAGGCCTTCAACTACAGGGTATATTTTGAAAATAAAATTAAATTTATCATGTAGTAGTTTTTGGTATGCTTCTTATGATCCTGTGATAATACGAATGAAGGTAGTAGGATTTCCAGTTGCTTTTGAAATAATGCGCTTGTTATAATGGTGAGTTATTTCCGTTTTTGTAAGATGCTCGCTAATTGTGACGTTTTCAATTTCAAATTCAATCTTATGGCATTGTCAGCACTGTCTCGTTAAAAATGGCGATAATGTTCCTTTTTGGAGTTTTTCAGGTGGCCGAAAGTCAGTACTTTTGGTTTATTGGATTTAAGAATAAATCGAGTTTTACTAAGACTACAAAAACAAATCACATATTGAAACAACTAATTCGCTGGTTAACACATCGACAGATATTGAATTATACAAAAATTTAATTAATTTGTGTGTTATAAATAGCACAGCTATAAAAAAAAACACTAGTTTGAATGTATTTATTTCTGTAAAATAAACTAAAAAATAATTAAATGTACGTTAGAGAGTTTGTTATGGAAAGAAAAATTATTAATGTAAGTTGAAATTTTATATAGCGCTTTAAAAATTATTACTAGTTATTAACAATTTTAACAGTATAAACAATAATTAGAAAAAACACGAAAATATTTCGTAAAATCTACAACGACTTCGACAGACATTGAATAATACAAAAGTAATTTGCGTGTTACAAAATAGCAAGGCTATCAAAGCAACACTAGTTTGAACGTATTTCTTTCTGTAAAATGAACTACAACGTAAAGGACTTATATATTTTATTATCAAATTATGCTCTTAGTGGGTATTTTCCTTAACCCGAACGTAATTATTTCCGTAGAATTCAGTAATCCACCTCAGGTATAAATTCAGACCTTCAGTCGGTTATAATTCATTATTGTGTCAGTTGCCGTACATATCTGAGTAAGTTATTTATATTTCATTATATTTATTTTAGTAAACGTTTTTATTTATATTTGAAATCAATTTTATAATAAAGCTGTACTGAAGAGATCGAGAGATCGAAACACGTGTCTGCAGATGGTTATAAATTGAGTATTGAATTATTTAATTGCTTTTGCTAATTTATTTTTAATTACACCAACCTAAATTAATTTCTTGTTCCAAATTTATCATAATATAGTCAATCACAAATTATTTAACGTACATTCAATCATTTTTAGTTCATTTTACAGAAAGAAATACGTTCAAACTAGTGTTGCTTTGATAGCCTTGCTATTTTGTAACACGCAAATTACTTTTGTATTATTCAATGTCTGTCGAAGTATTAGCTAGAGAAGTAGTTGTTTCAAAAGTGGTTTGTTCTTGTAGTCTTAATAAGACTCATTTGTTGTAGATTTTACGAAATATTTTCATGTTTTTTCTAATTATTAGTTAATTTTCTACAACGTAAAGGACTTATATATTTTATTATCAGTATAAACAAACTTAAATATTAGTAAGTGAATTTGTAACTACATTTAAAATACCGGATTTTTTAGTGAATATACAGGGTTATTCACGCTATACGGCACGGAATATTGTGGCCAAAATACGTGACTTTCAAAAAGTTTTACTTTGGGGATATATGGGGGTCCATTAGGGCTACTTTTTAAAATTACTTTCATAATATACAGGGTGTCCCAAAAACCCTAAAAGTATCAAAGTTGTGTTTTTTTTAATGAAACATCCTGTATTTTATTGCATTTTTGGATCCTTCGATCAAAATAAGTGTGTGTTTTAATAAGGTTTTTGTTACTTAAACCTTAAGGTTTTTGAAATAATTTGAATTTTGTATAAATTTAACCTAATTTTCATGTTTCAAATACTTAAAAAGTAATTAAGTTATGCATACCAAATTTACACTGAAATGTAACAATTGATCATATTTTATTTTCCAAGTATAATAAATTTGACATCTTATACCGGGTGTAAAAAAATTGGGATTAAACAAATGAGAACTTTAAATGGCTATAACTTCATTTATTTAAATGGAATGCTATATTTATTAATTTATCAGCAAATGCACGTTTTAATTACCTATCGAATGGTATTTATATCTTAAATGTTAAGTCTTCTCGTTTTTACAGAAAACGCCAAAATATTGTTTATTGCACCGTTTTAGTACTTTTTAAGTAAAAATTTTAATGTATCTAGTTTTCTATGGTATTTAAAAACGTCAGATAATTAATTTAGTATGCCATTTTAGTTTAAAAAGCCTGTCTTTTGTTATAGTTGTCTTATTTTGCATTTTTGTGTTAGATCGTTAGTAATCGTTATTGTTTGAACATCGCTGTTGTATTTTTTGGTAAAAAGTGAAGATTTACTCAAAAGAAGGGGGTATTGGCATTATCTTTATGCTTGGAGAATGTCATCAAAATTGTTTATTGGCTTGTCGAGTTTATACTTAAAGGTTTCCCGAAAGAAATCACCCTAAGCCAGCCATTTTTGATAGACTATTAAACCAATTTAAAGAAATTGGAAGTGTCAGTTATAAAAACCCCAGTATAAGAAAATCTGTGTAAATTTTCATTTTTTACTATTAAATACAACAACGATGTTCAAACAATAACGATTACTAACGATCTAACACAAAAACGCAAAATAACACAACTATAACAAAAGAGAGGCTTTTTAAACTAAAGTAACAGACTAAATTAATTATCTTACGTTTTTAAATACGATGGAAAACTAGATACATTAAAATTTTTACTTAAAAAGTACTAAAACGGTACAATAAACAATATTTTGGCGTTTTCTGTAAAAACGAGAAGACTTAACATTTAAGATATAAATACCATTCGATAGGTAATTAAAACGTGCATTTGCTGATATATTAATAAATATAGCATTCCATTTAAATAAATGAAGTTATAGCCATTTAAAGTTCTCATTTGTTTAATTCCAATTTTTTTACACCCGGTATAAGATGTCAAATTTATTATACTTGGAAAATAAAATATGATCTAATGTTACATTTCAGTGTAAATTTGGTATGCATAACTTAATTACTTTTTAAGTATTTGAAACATGAAAATTAGGTTAAATTTTTACAAAATTCAAATTATTTCAAAAACCTTAAGGTTTAAGTAATAAAAACCTTATTAAAATACACACTTATTTTGATCGAAGGATCCAAAAATTCAATAAAATACAGGGTGTTTCATTAAAAAAAACACAACTTTGATACTTTTAGGGTTTTTGGGACACCCTGTATATTATGAAAGTAATTTTAAAAAGTAGCCCTAATAGACCCCCATATATCCCCAAAGTGAAACTTTTTGAAAGTCACGTATTTTGGCCACAATATTCCGTGCCGTATAGCGTGAATAACCCTGTATATTTTTCTTAGATGATACTAACCTAATAAAATTATTATTGTTTGTTTGGAGTAGACCAGAATATTCCTGATAATATAGCGGATCTAAAAATAGTGCGAGTACAAAAGCGCCTTTAAAAACTTGTTTTAAAATTAATGGTATATATGTAATGCACTGCATAATTTAGTATCTTTGTCTGTGCGATATGAAGACACTTGAAAAGCGTTAATGGGACCAATTTAATAGACTCGCACTAAACCTTTTAGTTTGCTTTGTAAATATAATTATTATTTCCACCATCTATACTCATATGTTGAAAATAATACAACCAGTTTTTCTTTTTAATATTTAATTATAAATCAGAGCGCTCCATACTTCATTGAAATTCATAAGAACGTGTATGTAAAGCCAACAGGCCAATTAAAAAAATTAATAATTAAAACAACACATCCCCGTATAACTTTAATTAAAACCCACGTAATTGGAAATATGTGGACGTGTGTGCGTAATAAATGTTAAAATTAAAATGATTGTATAATCCCAAATCCACTAAATATACGATATAATGTTTATGAATAAATAAGCTAATTAATTACGGGTATTATCACGAAATTTCTAAAATAACATCAGAACAGGATTATAACCGCATTAATACAAAATGAAATTTATATCGTGCCCTTTGACATTTATTATATTAAATGAATTCAACAAAAATGTGTAATTAAGAAACAGAGAATATAAAAATTTCTTCTCTTTTATTATTGGAATAACTAATTAGTAATTAAGCGTTATGTTCTGAAAGGTTAAATAAGAAGATAGAGCTCAAATAATAATTAGTTAATCCAATAGTATGAGAGATGAAACTTTTATATCCTTTTACTACTAACGATTGAAAAACTCATGTAGTTTAATATTCAATTTATGATTTCTTTCCGAGGAATTAACTTGTGGAACTCGCGAACGGATGAAACTTTCCTCTTATGCATTAGCCCTGGAGCTTTTTTCTATGGTAAACGTACTCAAAGTTTTATCTCAAAGGAAAACCTGTACACCGGTGCGTATATTCAATATACTTCAAATATGTATTTTTATGATAAGCTCAGACGATATTTTTCTTCCAGATTGAACCAAACTATATCAGACAAAATGCATCAACTTTTATACATATCTGCAGAGGACTGAGGAATATGCTTTTCTCATACACGGGGCGCTTACTTTCCAATTTATAAGGACAATGGAAATTTTATTTACTGTATATAAATGATACAACGAAACGTATTGAATATTCAAATATAATTTTATATTGTGAGAGTAATAGCACAATTTGTATCATTAAAATTCATATAAATGTTTGGAATTTATATGATATCGCCCTTATTATATAGAACTATGTTGTCGTGGTTTATTTGATTGATTCCATTTTTATTTTATTTCGTAACATGTATGGTGTTACACAATTATATTACTTAATAAAGGACCTAACCCTAATTAGATAAATACTGTTAAATAATATAAAATTGGCCTCATATATAAATGTTTCCTTCTCAATATCCCACGTCATTTAATTATCCTTATTCACAACTTCCTCTCTAACAGAACTTGCCAAGTTAGATCCAAACAAACCTATTCCGACCCATTTCCCATCCAACAAGGGGTTCCACAAGGATCTCCACTCTCACCCCTTTTGTATAACATTTTTTGTCATGACCTATTCGATCCCAATCCATCATACTTTCATCCCTCAAGATACGCCCTCCTCTTTGCTGACGACACCGCACTGGTCACCCACGCCCCGACTCTCCAAGCTGCCCAATTATCCCTTCAATCATCATTCGACGCAATCCTATCCTGGTGTTCCAAATGGCGTATGAAAGTAAACCCTTCCAAATCCAAACTGTTTATTCCCCATCATAAAATCACACCACAATCCCCTTCCATTAATATCAACAACACCTACATCCACCCCTCCAACACCTGTAAATACCTAGGCGTCCTTTTCGATTCCAAACTTTCCTTTACAGCCCACGCACAATCAATCAAATCCAAAATCAAAATAAGAGCTCGAAATTTCCGTGCACTCACTTACAAAAATCAAGGCATTTCCACCAAAACAGCCACACACATTTACACAACGATTTGTCGACCTCTTATTGATTATAGTGCGATCCTATTTAACCAAATCCGCCCTTCCACCCTCCACCACTTTAACGTCGCCGAAAGGTCAGCCCTACGTACCCTCACCAAACTAAGACATCCTATCAACCCCCTTCACAATCCTTCTAATGCTCTCCTTTATGAAACCACACAAGTCATCCCAATATCCCAACGTATATATAGCCTTAGTATGAAATTTGCCAAAAATCCCTTTAATGTAACCCTCCTCAATAAATTCTGTTCTCCCCGAAACCCCAACATCCCCCCTAAACATAAACACCCATCAATCACGCTACATCAATTCATTAGTTCGAATCATCAAGACGGTTAAGCTAGCTAGCAAAGATATTTATTTTTTGAAACATAACTTAGAGTCAAGACAGGGCAGAAAGACCGATGGTCGATAGCCCAAACGGACAGACTAACCATCATTGTAAATAATATGTATATATTCCCCACATTGTATTTAGTGTTCGAATAAAGATATTATTCTCTCTAATATAAAATTAATTTGTCCATATAATAAGTAAAGAGGGTAATGTAACATAATAAGTAAATTTAGTTTGCTACATTAAGGAATCTATTGCTCCTTATTATTATTTATTTTAAGTTTACACAGTAAAGATTTATTATAGAAATGTTTGATTTTATTTAATTATTTTTTGACTAAAGACCAACATATAGTTGTGTCCGACATATGAGAGGATTATATTTATTCAAGCATTGCGTTATCTCCTCTTTGTTAGTGTACTACTGTGAATCGTTTAGTCACTTGGAATAAAACCATTTAAGACCAGCAAACTGAAAATATTTTAGTAAATATAGCGAGAATCTCGGACTGCATTGTTTATTCTCACATACTATTCAGTGTGTTTGCTCATTGTCCCCAATATTAAGATTTTTTATAAAAAGTATCATATAAAGCTATTTATAACATAATTCAGAGTATTTTTAATATACACACATAAATTAGGGCTTTATTAAATAATTTTATTTACATGCTTGTGCTGTTAGTTCCTTAATTTTACTATATACTATTCGAAAAATCTAGTTATTAAATGTATCGTAAAAGATTTAAAAATAATTTTAAAATAATTAAAATAAATAAGTTGAATATGTCAGATAATGAACAAACTACTAGGTTTAACGGTTCTATTTTTTGATTTTGATTTTATTATATGTCATTATCAATTCATTATTGAAATAATATCAAAATATCAAGAATTATGTACACGTATATAAGAAAATTATGTAATTATATTTTGATTCGCCATTTATTTATTATAAATTTTATAAAAATTCGATCAAAATATGTTTTGAGCCAATGTTTTTTGTATTTAAAAATCATATATATCAATTTATTACAGAATTTTCACCAAATTGTATATACTCTTTTGTAAACATTATTTGACATTAACATTCCTAAAAAATATTTTTGGTGTCTGATTTGACCAGGAATCTGTGATATATTGGAATTAGCTTCTATCTTCTATTAAGAATGAATCATTATACTTGTTTAATAAAAAGTATTAAGTGAATATATTGAAATTATTTTTAGTACTATATGCCAATGAAACTGGGCCATCTATTTACAAAGAAGGAGTGCAAACATCAATAAAATCAGCCAAAGATGGAAAAGCTCCTTAACCTGATGACCTATCTGCAGATGTGCTTAAGTTGATTGAATAGCAATATTTAGATTTTATACCTTCCCTATTTAATAAGATTTATGAAACAGGAATAATACCACAATAATAGCCTCACAATTCATAAGAGATATAATGCCAAAAATGCGAAGAACACCTTACGATCAGCCTAATGAGCCACACTCTGAATATCTTTCTTAAAGTCGTCCACCATAGGATCTACAAGAAACTGGATGAAGATATAGCAGATACCCAGTTTGGCTTTAGAAGGGGAAATGGTACAAGAAAAGCCTTGTTTGGCTACAACGTCTTGATAAGCGGCGACTGGATGTCAACTAAAACGTATACGCCTGTTTTATAGATTGTAATAAGGCATTTGATAAAGTGAGACATAAAAAACTAATAGAAGTACTGAAACGCAAAAATCTCGACACAAGAGATATACAAATAATAGTAAAACTGTACCTAAACCAAAGTGCATCTGTTTGCGTCCAATTCGACCTAACAAAAGCAGTCGAGATTAAGCGAGGAGTCAGACAAGGGTGTGTTCTCTCCACTCATGTTTAACATCTATTTAGAAGAAATCTTAACCGAATCTCTCAAAATAGTAGCCGGTGGAATACGAGTTAACGGCTCCCCACTTAACAACTTTTGTTACGTTGCAGAACTTCTCGCTGAAAACATGTAAGACCTTCAAAATATCTTGAATAACGTCGTCACTACTAGTCGAGAATATGGGCTGACACTAAATGTTAAGAAGCCCCAATAAATGATTGTCACCAAAACTGAAGTACCCAATGTATGAGCAAGGCGAAAGGATGGAGAGGTATGACTATCTGGGTACAACCGTCAACTACCCCGTGGATTACTGCACAGAAATAAGGATTCGCATTGAGAAACCCCTTGCATCCTTTGTAAAGATTAAAATGCTTATCTATTGTCGCGACCTGAGCCTGGATCAAATGGTACATATTTCCAGTCCTTTTGTATGGTACAGAAGCTTGGACTTGATTGAGAGAGAAAATTAGAAGCCTTTAAGATGTAGGCCTACCGTAGAATAGGCGACTAACGTTGAGGTTCTGAGAAGAAGGAAGTGAAAATAAGAAAATTGTAATATCTCAGCCACATCATGAGAGATCCAAAATATAAAATTCGGTGACTCTTAATCCAAAGAAGAATCATGGGAAAAAGATCTCTCGGAGCTTAGGAATCTGCGAAAATGGTTTAATGCCACGTCATCTGCCTATTTAGGATTGCAGTTTCCAAGATCAAAATATTAATGATCATAGCCCACCTCCGGAATGGAAACGGCTCATTAAGAGGAAGTCATTTTGTATTTAATAAATTAATATTAACTGAAATGATTTTAAAAAAATTATAGCTGGGAAAAATAAACTCTCAGCTACAACAATTTAAAAGTATAGCAGAAATATCAGCAAAATATATATGTAATCAAAAAGAGAGCGACAGTAAAATGTATAACTTTAGTCTCATTGTTTAATAGTTAACAAATATTTATCTGTTTTTAATTTCTTTGGGACAGGTGAGAAAGAAAAACCTTCAATCAGTCGTTAATCCAAGAATTCTGCAGAATGTAGTCAAGATTATTTAGGCATTGTTAATTAAGCAGGGGACCGCATTTTTGGGACGTTGGAGTATTAACTTGAAATACATATGGTTAAGTGCATGTTGCACACCAGAACTAAATTCTAGTGAATAACTCAAAGTTATCAACTCAGAGCTATATAAACCATAGCAAAATATATTATAGAAAATGGGCGAGCGGAAATGAGAATACTATGCTGAGGTAAAATATAAATGACAATTAATTCCCAAGTAATTTGAACATTAAGTTTACACAGATGAGTATAATAGCCTTGCCTTGACCATTTCGACACATTTTAGTTAGCAGAGCCTTGAATAAAATCTTAGATCTTGGTCTAGCGCTATAAAACATGGTAGTGAGAGGATACACGGGGTATTGGGAAACTTATTTAATGATATTTGTTCGCTATCTTCCAGACAAAATTGGTACTGTACAATTCTCCTTATTTCTTAATTCGTATAGTATTGATAACGTAGTAAATCTGCATATTCCATTTACTAACAACAAAAGTATAGAATAATGTGATTAAAACTGTTTCGCTAGTAAAGTACTTCAATCATAATATTTTAGAAGGCAAGTTACATACTGTATAGAGCAGAATCAAAGAAAACACCAAGATCTTTGACGGTTGTTACATATACTGAACTGCACTAAGTGACCAAGGTGTCAATATTCATTTGAAGTTTTTTAATATAAGCTTGATTAGATACGATGAAATTGATTTTCATAGGTTAATGATTTATTAAGATGGACAATAAATATGATAAAGAGAAGCGACAACCCTGATATAGAGATAAATTCATATCACCTCTAACCATTCTAGAAAATATAATGAAGTATATCTATAAGATATGAAGAAATAAGCTTGATAAATATCGAATGATTTAAAGGTATTAGGTATTATTTATTTAATACAACATGCTAACAAAAGTATTCCAATAGTACACATAATAATTCTTTACAGATTCAGATCGAAGATTTCGATCGCACTTGGAAAGGTTTGAATTCACAAAAAATGTGTTCTTCCATTCTCACCCTCTATACTTCTGGCAAAAGTTCTTTCCACGAAGACTTTTTTGAGACTTATAATGATTTATCAAATGATTTTCCAAAGATAGCCTTTTTTCTCCTAAAATGGGATTATGATTTAACACTACGTGTCATTATGCTTGAGATCTATATCACCAAAAGCACTGAAAAAATCTATTTACACAATTTCTACTTGGTCTCGGTAGTCTAAAATTTCTGTTATAAACTGTATAATCCTCGCTAAATTGGAAACAGTTGATCACCCAGGAATAAATCCATGTTACCTAGGTGAAAGACGATAACACACATTTAAAACTTAAAAAAACTTTAAATAATTTCAAAGAACAACAATAAGTCTGTAGTTTTCAACATACGTAATATCTCCCATCTTCAATAAAGGATAAATCCTCGTACGTTTTCACAGATCAGATAACTTATATGTATTTATCGCCAGGTTGATTATAGATTTTAGTAAATGAGTGAATACAAATCTAGTATTTCAGATGAGGAAGCTGGGAACTATATCATCATTAAAATGTCTTATTAAGATGGAAATTGAATAGAAATATGACTCTTAAACGTGTTAGTGGTTGTGGTGGTAGAGGTCGGCTTATTGTAGAAATGCTCTGCAAATGCATTTACAATATCTTCTGAATGATCAATATTTTTTAAGTTATGATGATTAATGTTATCCATAATTCTAGAGGTCCCTTATTTTATGCGCACGAATATTCCAAATTCCTTCGGATTTGTTTTAATTGCTCGTCAGCATGATTATGATAGGCAGTTTACATATCCTCAATCATTTATCATTACTTTTTACTTAGATATACAGTATTGTTTCAGATTTATAAAATCTTCGAATTAAACCATGTTGGATCGGTGCTCTATTATACTGAACAATGTAAAATAAATTCATAATTTATATCCGTAATCCTCTTAAGTAAAGTCCTATTCAACTAAGAGCGATCATACAATTTATAAAATTGGCCTTTAAAAATTGTACCTCAGATTGTTATAAGAAGAAAACAGCGGAGCTCTTGTTTTGCTAAAAAGGTGTGCAGTATTAGGTTATATTGGATTACACGGGGACGTTTAGTTATGGAGAGCCTTACTGCACTTAAGATCAATTAACTTCCTAGAAGGCCATGTGTTAATCCGTTCTGGCGTTAGGGCTAGTCTGATGGTAGTCAGTGCTACACACCCATAGGATGTGCTCTGCCGTTTTCTTTGACAATCCACATAGTTTACAAGTGGTTTTATCAATTTTACCCGTCTTCTGAAGAAGGTACTACAATGGGCAATGTTCTGTAAAGAGGCCCGTGACTCGTCTTATCTCGCTTTAAGTTAGACGCAATAGCTGCTTGGCGAGAGGTCAATAAAAATTTTGGATTTTCTTTGACCTAGTACGTTTGTCCAGTTTTGCACGTTTTTCGCACTTTGGATCACTATGTGCTGCATGTAGGTTTTCGACCGACCATTGCAGCCGCAATGGTCATCAAAATATCAAAATTCAATACCAAATGTGGTAACAAAAAAGTGTTACTCCCTAATACAAATAATTCGGTTCAACTGGCAAATAATTTTAATATATTTTTTAAAGAAATTGCAGCAAATATGATATCCAATAAAATTCATAATCATTGTGTACTTGTGTAATGTCCCTATGCATGAGATAACTTTCCAATTCAGTCCTATCACTATCACGACGACATTATAAGTACATTAAATATAATTAATAATAAAAAAAGTAATGGAATAGATCAGATCCCAATCAAGTTAATAAAAAAATGTATTAACCTAATCATGGGACCCATAAAATATATATTCAACTACTCACTCAAAACGGGCACTTTTCCGGACCAAATGAAATTAGCTATAATCACACCTATTTATAAAAAGGGTAATAAACAATTGCTCAAAAACTATAGATCAATTAATATTTTTAATACGCTCTCAAAAATTTTTGAATAGATTATTACATCACAAATTTTAAGCTTTTATTATGAAAAATAAATTATTTTTTAATAGCCAACATGGTTTCATGAAAGGAAAGTGTAATGACTCGGCACTCTTTGATTATCTAAACTCCATGTATTTACATCTAGATAGGGGAAACATCGTTTGAGGAGTTTTTCTAGATCTTTCAAGAGCGTTCGACACTGTTGATCACTCTATATTTTTGACAAAACTAATACAAGGCAAGGAAAACGAATGGATAAAATCATATCTTAACAACTGAAAACAAATGGTAAAAATTAACGACACTAGTACAGGAAGATATGTATTATCTGACATGCTGGATGTTAATATAGGTTTTTCCCAAGGAAGCATCCTTGGTCCCCTATTGGTCATTATATTTATGAATGATCTGAATAACGTAACAGAAAATTCTCTGTTCCTTAGTTAAGCCGACGACAATAATATAATTCTATTTGGATATATACTTAGTGATCTATTTGAGAAGGGAAATGCGGTAATGCCTGATATTGAAATGTGCTTTACTGAAAATTACCTAATTTTAAATGGGGAAAAAACAAATTGTATATATTACGAAACAAACCAAAGAACGCCAACTCCTCAGCATATCTGTTTAAACAACAGAACCTATCCTTTTACAAATCAGGCAAATTTCTTGGTATTATACTAGATGAAAAACTGAGTTATAAAACTCATATAGAGCATATAATTAATAAAATAAGCAAAACAACCTATGGTCTTAGAATTTTATCGAAAAATACAAATGAAAAGATATGCAGAATCTTTTACTATGCCTACATTTACTCAAATATGAGGTATGCCATAATTTTCTGGGGAAGTAGCTCAGATATCAGCATTGTGTTCAGAGAACAGAAGCGCGCGAATTTTATGTAACATAAAATTTGACGGTAGTTATAGAGGAATATTTAGACGGAACCATCTATTGAGGTTGTTGCTGTTTATATTCTGGAGTGCATCAAATATTTCTGTGGAAACATAGATATTTGTTTCAGTCAAGCATACTGCCACACATATACAACACGAGGCATGGTGTTGAATACAGTCTTCCATCTCAGAGATTAAGTTTGTTCTAGAGAAGTCCCTACCAATAATGCATCAAACTCTATGATAGTCTGCTCAATGCAATAAAATCAGCTAAGTCATATTGTATCATGAAGAGCATGTTGATTAATAAACTTATTATGATAGAACCTAACACCATAGAAGAGTTTTACTGTAAGATTAGACAATAATTACTTTTTTGTGTACTGCAGTATGTTGTATTTTGACCTGTTTTCGTATGATTGTATATGTATATGTTATCTGTATGTTATGACAAAAACATTGAATATAAATGTATTATTATTATTATTACTATTATTAGTATTACAGTTCCAAGAACATTTGGAATTGACGATGTATGCTTCGAGATTCTTAAGGACAGCCTAGCTGCCTGAGATTAGATAGAGATATGCCTCTTGTAGCCCTTCTTCATACAAACTTGAGCACATCTTACCAAGATATAGTTAGTATGTAAGACTGACGGGCCCGAGAGGAACTAATTCCCTGTATTTAGGTCCTTATATACCTATACCAGAGCCCGTTTCCGTGTTTGATGCGTCTGTATACTAAATTAAAGAGTTTTTTGTTTTAGTTTTTTGATTCGAATTAGGCTGTCTTGGCAACTGTCAATAATCACTTTAAAGCGCGATATGATTTCAAATTTGGTATTTTTTTATGATTTATTAAAACAGAGGAAGTAGGTCTAGTAAAGATTTCATTGCTACAGTGGGGGTGGTATGCATAGCCTCCGTGATATCAAGACAGGCCATTCTTTGAAGACTTTAAAGCTTCTTTTGTGCCTTTGTTTGTTTAGTCTTGACCCATTATAATAGTAAGCCATATGTTATGATGGGTCTTAATAATATAATAATAATAATAATTTATTTCCCAACATATATACAATTATCCTATTACAGGGAAAAATTATAATATAATAAACAATAGTGAAGATAAATTCATCCATAATAACTGGTTTTAACTGATGAAAGGATAATAAGTACTTCCAGTTAGTATATATTTAATTTTATTTTCCGGACTAGTTTTGATGCTCTAATCTTCAGCGGGAAAAACGTCATAAAAAATGTGGTTTTCAGCGGGCGTTATTAATAAACAATAATAAAATATTTTTAAACCTATGAAAACAACACATAAGCATTTTTTCTGACATTTTTACCGCTGAAGATGATACATTAGAGCATCGAAACTAGTCCGGAAAATAAAATTAAATATATACTAACTGGAAGTACTTATTATCCTTTCATCAATAAAAAACAATAGTTTCTTATACAAAATAAAAATATCCACATGAAACATAAATATCCGCTTATTAGTTAACTAAAAGAGAAAGTTCTGCGACAGTATTCTTTGAAGTATCGATAGGTACAATTGAAAATATCAAGCGAATTTAGGGTGGTACAGTTGAACGTTCGCATTATAGTACTTATCGGGGAGTTATAATATAAATTTGTTTGACTGCGATTACAAAAGAAAGTCATGGTATTTCGACTACAATATCGAGGTGTATATATATTAATTAGGTTAAGTATGTTAGGATCATTTATTCTATTATGTAATATATGGTATAACGATAATATATTTCTCATTCTAGCTAATGATTCCAAGTTAAAAATTAATAACATGTCGTTATATGTGACTGACTGATCTGGGTATGATGAATGGACTTTAAAATAGAGATATTTCAGAAATACCTTTTGAACTCGCCCTAATTGTTTAATATGGGTACCACAGAAAGGAGACCAAACCACAGCACAATATTCTAATTTTGATCTTACGTATGATGTATATAGATTCATGATAGTGGATATGTTTAAATGGCTCCGAAATCCTTCGAATGAAATCCAACATTTTCGAAGAGGCATTGACAACTTCTGTATAATGTGGAATAAATGACAAGTTTTTGTCGAAAAGTACTCCCAGGTCTTTGACTTCAATGGCTCGCTCCAATACACTATCACCTATTAGGTAATTACACCTTGTCTGATTTACTGTTCTGGAGAAGGCCATACATTTACATTTCTGTACATTAAGCTGCAACTCATTTACCTTACTCCATTCTTGAATGCGCTTTAAATCAGATTGTAGCTCTAAACAGTCGCCCTCAGAATTAATTTCTTTAAATTTGTTTACATCGTCTGCATAAATGAGAATTTGAGATTGAATATTATTAGCTATATCGTTGATGTATAATAGAAATAGCACTGGACCTAGGCTGGAACCCTCAGGTACACCGGTGGGTGGATAGAAAAATGTGGACTTATGACTCAGATATTCAACATAGTTTTCTCTATTTGATAGATAAGACTTTAATAAGTTGATCATACTGACCCCGTAGTTCTAATTTGTGCAGAAGTAGGCTGTGCTTTATTGAGTCAAATGCCTTTTTAAAGTCCGTGTAAATAACATCGACTTGTATACGCTTATCGAGGTGGTAGGATGCAAATTCAGTGAAATTTAATAAGTTAGTTGCTGTTGATCTTCCTTTTATAAAACCATGTTGTCTGGTGGAGATACGGGTTTCGACGTGACTATATATCTTACTAGCTACGATTGTTTCGAATATTTTGGCAAGGTTATTTATGACGGAAATTAAGCGGTAATCCTCAACAGAATATTTATTTTCCGTTTTCAGAACCGGTGTTACCTTTGTAATTTTCCACTGATTGGGAAATTCAGACGTTCTTAGTATTATATTAAATATATGCTTAAGAGGTGTAGCTAAAACATGGATGCAACCACGTATTACAAAGGACGGAATTTCGCTATGTTTAGTACGCTGTTAAGCTCCGATGCTCCAGATGAATTGTAGAACTAATGTTTATTTTTGGCGTAAACAGAAGACGTTTGTCTTAAAATACAAGATTAAAGTTCCGTCTAACACATCATCTCTCGTGTTAAAGGGAACTCTAATCTTGTATTTTGAGACCAAGGTCAACATTTACAGTTTAAGTATTTAGTTTAGACTCGACAGTTTTGAAGATTTTAGATGTTTATTTTGCGAGCTTCTGTATTTTATAAATCAACGTTTTCTATTTTATAAGTCGTATTGTAGCTACTAAGTGAACTAACATGAATTTCTATAAATTTTCGAAAACCAATACCATTATTAATTTTTACGAATTAGTAATAATTGAAATTAATAGTACTCTTCACATTAAGGTTGTCTGCGAATTAAAAAAAATATGTTTTAAGATAAACATTGTTGTTTGAGGATTACTGTTACAGCAACGTATAAATATGCACGTATTAGAACAAATAGAGAAGAAACAAAAAACGTAAGACGCTCAAATATAAAAGATCACCGGCGTAAACGTATATATCTTGTGGTTAACTTATCGATCAAAATTTAAAACAAAAGTTAGTAGGAAAACCTGACAAATATCTAAAACATCTTATTGGTTAGAAACATTCTTTTGGCGAAGATGTAATTTAAATAATCACAAAGGCGAAGATTTTAAAGCATCAACTATCTTAATTTTGGAACCAGCATAAAAAATAGTGCTCTAGATGTTAGTCGCATTCGCCCTGAAATGACAGCTGAAAATATTAAATCATATCTTCAGAAGAAATTATTTACTATAAAACGATTTAGAAATATACGAATGAATATTTTTCATTTAACCCTCATCCCCATACCCGGGTAAAACATTCATTTAAAAGTGGTAAACGTTTTTAACTAGTTAAAAATGTAAATTATGCAATACTAAAACATTCATTTAAAAGTCGTAAAGGTACCCGGGTATCTTGCCGTAGGAATAAGGGTTAAATAAATTGCGGGAGATTTTATTAGGTTGAAACATTTTATGAAGGTGCTACATTTTTTACAAAACTATAATATTAATGTAGAATATTTAAGATACTTGTATGTAATAATAAAATCGATTTGATAAAACTTTTATATCATATATGACTTATCTCGAGTTTAACTTTGAATTGACAGGTAAAAACATTAGGTTAAGAAAGCAGAAAAAACATTTGAATTCAAATATAACGCACCGAATACATAACATTCATATATTTTTTAATCAAATTTAATCTTTACAATCTAACAATGACAAATTATGTGGTAGTAGTATATACTACGATAATTGTAGCACTATCTCTATATTGTAAATAAAAACTCTTTATCTACGATCGTACAGAAAGTAAACGCTTTTTGCATCATTTTTCATTGTAAAAGTGGCTTTTTAAAGCACTAGTGCTTTTTTACGTTTTTATTGCACGGTAATGTCAAACTGTTTTTATTGCACAGAAATATCAAATTTGACAGAAGAATATATTATAGCACACATTTTCGACGAAAAACTTAATTTTTTATTAATTGATACAAATAACTAATAAACTATAAATAAAATATATAATACAAACTAAATGGCAGATTTAAGAACTCTGAAGATTTCATTTAATGCAAGTCGAAGCGATTACAATAAAGCGAACATTTTTTCCATAAATAATAATGGCGGCCGACATTTGTGCAACTTATTTACTGGTTGCTAAGTAACGCTTTCATTAGTGCTCTGCGGGTAAAATATGTTTTCATTAATTGAATTATTGAAATGACATTAAAATATTACTCATATGAATATATTCTTTGAAATCCTTTACGATCGAAGATAAAATTTTGTAAGGCACACGTGTAAAAAGTTTCTTTATTGCACGAACTGTATCACTTTTTACACTTGTACCTTAAATAACTATTAAACATCCAAGTTTTATTAATTTAGGTGACATTTTGTAAACCTACCTAGTTGATTTTGTGTATTTAATTAAACAAGATTTACAAATCTAATACCAGTCTAGGTAAGATTTATATTGTAGTAAATTAATTTATATTGTAATTTATTAAACTCAATCCAAATGCTAAAGAAAAGAGTATAAAAACGTATTCAATATTAATATAATTTTGTTTAATTACATAGATGCATTACTCGGATGATATTGATTTAATACTTTACTGCACGTAATGTGTTGTGAATTCAACCCAGAATATTTTCATCAAAAAATCCAAATCATGTTCGACTCGTCATGCTTTTCCATCCGTCAGTTATTTCAGAACGTGTGCTCTATGTATAAAAACAACTTGATTACTCGACGAAGCTTTTTCACACCAAGCATTGACCTGACCTATCTATATATTTCCTAAACTTCTACTAAAGTTATCGACTAGAACACTCCATGATGTCAACCTCCCACCTGGTGAAAAACAGAAAAGGAAAATCCACTTACCCTTGTAACGTACAAAGAGAAATACGTCGAAGTTTAACTCCTTAAAGGAATTGATACATTTAGAACTTAAAGTAGGTATTACTCACTTGCAGAAAAATACGGCGTTTCTGTACAAAGTTCAAAGAGTTCAACATCTGGCACGTGAAATATGTATCGGTCTCTCAATAAAATTTTAACAAAAAGAAAAATTAAAACAAAATATGGACATTATATGGACATTTTGTTTATTAATAATATAATGACCTAATATTCCCCTTTATAATCAATCTGCATAATACAGTTTCGTCTGTCATTTGTAGATTTAAATACTAAGACGAATTAAATGCATAAAAATTTATATTATTTGCTATTTTTTGATAGAAAATGTTTAAAAAAATTAATAGAATATATCACATCAGTATAGGTTTGTTTTCATTTAATTATAAACAATTATAATAAAAGTAAATAATTATATTGCAAAACACATTTTATAAATGTATTAAAATGCTACTTAATGCTACTTTGATAGAAATACATATATTTAAACTATTGTAGCTTTGATAATCACATTATTTTTAATAGGCTTTTAATTACTTTTAAATAACTCAATATCCGTTTTGATGTTAATTAGAGAACGAAACAATGTTTTAGTTAGAAGTAGAAAATTCACTAATAATTTAAAGATAAGAAATCATACAATTTTATAAACATCAGCATCGATCTCTAGTTCTCATCAGTACAGCTTTAATATAAAAGTGATTTTAAATACAAACAAAAAAAAACAAATAAAAAGAATTACTTACATATATTTTTTTAACTAATGAGATCGGGAGATCGAAACACGTGTCTGTAGATATTTATAAACTTTCATACTTGCTTATAATATATTCACTCACAAACTGTTTAACGTAAATTTAATTAATTCTTTTGTTTATTTGAGAAAAATAAATGCTACTAAATAAAACATTTACTTTGTTTTATTTAGTGCCTATATTATGATTATGATTTATTTTATAGTCTTAGTAAAATTCATTGTTACATATTTACGAAATGTTTTCGTATTTCCGTATTCAAATATGGATCTGTCCCTTTACGTGCATATCCTTTTACTATAGTGTAGAGTGTGTTGGTAATTGATCGATGGCTGGCCTGTAGCAAACATACCCTGTTATATGTTTTATATTGGATAAAACTATTGATATCCCCATCAATCAGTATATGAAAACATTTTTCAACTAATATAACTACCAGTATGTAATTGTAAAAAAAAACATCTTATCTACAAAAGTCCTCAAGTTTACAATTATAATTATATCTTAAGGCCACAAACATGGCAAGTTAATACGGCCATAGCTAAGACAACTAAAAAAAATAATAAAACCCTAATTATTAGCAAAATAAACAGCATAAAATTATCCAAAAATCTAATTGAATTATGAATTTATTTTCTGATATAAACTAACCGGAACTTCTAAAAATGGAACAAATGATTTGATATAAAGTAAAAATATAAAAGATTTTGGACGTAAAGAATGATATGCCTTCTCAAAATCATGGTTCAAGGAGAGTTTGGCTGAAATATTTGGATATGAAGTCAGTGTCAGTGTTTTTTTTTTCATTTAAAATTTTACTTGTGTTTTTCATTAACTAATTTGTTCTTATATATAATTTTACCAAAAAAATAGCAAATATCTAAATAAATAAATAATTATATGTACATTTTAAATTAAATATTAAGTTCAGATATAAGCACTGAAATTTATCTTATATATTTCATAGGCTAAAATAGTGTAGTTTATTATCTTCTTATTCTTTTTAACTATTTTTTATTATTTTATTCTATTCATTATTTGTTTAATATTTATATTATATTCAGTGCAAAATTACTAAAATATTTTTGATCTGCTATAGAAGCTTCTGGTTTTTTCAGTCACAATGAAATGAATTATAGATTTATGTGGTCGAATCTTAAATTACTGTCTGCAATCTTTTGGCAGTACCCACTAATATGTTTTAGGAAAGTATAGCATGCATTCTAATTAATAAATTTAAAATCTCTTAAGGATTATAAAATTAGAGAAATACTGCTGGAATTTTGTTTTTTTTTAATTATCTATATAAAATATATTCAAATAATTTATATACTATATATGGATAATTCTTATGTCATTTCTGTTGCGATCAAACACTTGTATTTTTAAGCAACTATCTTCAGACCAATCATTTAACCTAAATACCATTTGATGGGAGTCAATTCAATTGTCCAAAAAAAGTAATTGAATCGATTCAATAGTTGTCGTAGAACAGCGGTGGATAGATAGAAATGATAGAGTAAGAGCACACCTATCTATTTAACAGAACAATCTACACTCCCGGTTCCTCCTTTTATCGATACATTATAGGGTCTACTGAAGACGTAACAGGGTGGCAAATTGTTTGTCTTCCTTTCAAGGAAGGGTGTCTTCTTGACAGCCTCCTCTAAAAGGTGACAGTGTCTGCCAGCCCTGCCTCCTTTGTACCAGAGTCCAAATGAGTTTAGGCGCAGTGCTGTCGCCGTGGCCATCTCATCTACGTATTAGTCGAGAGGTGGAAGGCAGAGCATTGCTTCCATTGCTGCAGTGGGTGTTGTTCGCATTGTTCTGTCGTGCTGAGGCACGCTATCCTTTGCAACTGAGTAAGCTGCTTTGTTGAGGTTTTCTGTCTGGCTCTGGGCCACCAAACCAGTGCTCAATAGATGAAATAATAGAAATATTAAACATTTCTCAAATAATTGTGGAGATATTTTCACAAGCTGGGATAGTAAACTCATTAGGAACTCATTTGGGTTCCACATTAAATTAAACAAATTGAATGAACTAAGCGCAAAAACCCTTGCGACAAGCTCTTGAATAACAATGAAAATAGTTTACGACAATATCGTGCAAGCCCTATGAACAAATTGCAACCACTTCGGAAGCAAATATTCATCAAAAGAAGGTTATGCTCCCATTTTGGTGATATTACTGATACTGGCGTCGTATATTAGTAAAAATTTTGTGCTCCACAATGACAATGCGAGATTACACACAAGTTTAGTGACTCGCCAGAAGTTACTAGAGATTTGTTGGAATTTGATGGAATGTCAGTATTAAGATAACCAAATTTAAAAATCTAGAAGAAATTAGTAATTTGTTCATTGCGAGTATAAGAGACAACACTACATTTACTGACATTAAGACAAAGTCTGTTTGTATATGATAACGTATTTAAATCAAGTTGTAATAGCATAAAATCTTCGAAAGACCTTATCGAAGTTTACATTTTATTATCATCAGTCTATACAAGTCCGGGGACGTTGTAGAGATTCAATTAAATCGTTAATTAATTTTATAAAAAGTAGAGGGCCTATGCTGGAACCTTGGGGAACATCTGAGGTCGAAGTGAACTCAAACAACTTCAATCCATTAAAATATATATATCTAATTCGTTGATTTAGGTACGAAGGAAAAAAAATAATGGTGTGTTCTGTAAGACCAAAATAGCTAAGATTGTTAAGTAAAATGTTATGATCAATCGTATCTGTATAGATAACATCCGTTTGACCTCTATTATCAAGGCCTGGGCTAAGATATTGCGTAATTAAAACCAGATTAGTTAAGGTCGACCTTCAAGACATATATATATATATTTCTTAACAAGTTTATAAGAAAATAATATACTACTATTATTTTTTTAAATATCTTGGGAAAATTTGACACGATTGCTGTAGGTCGATAGTTTTGAAGGAGTGATAATTTTTTTTAAATTGGGTGTGTGTGTATGAAAACTTGTACGTCCCAGTATATATAATTTTATTTTCCGAACTAGTTTCGAACCATATACAAGTTCATCATCAGCGGAAAACTACAAAGATTGTACCTTTGTAGTAAATGAAATGAGTTAATTTTCTTATTATGTAAAAAGAACATATATAAATAAATAATAAATTCTACGTGTTATTTTTATAACTTATATATAATGTATAAAATATAACTAAATTCAAGATTTTTTTATAAAGTTAATAAGTAAAAAATATAAATAAATAAAAATACAAAATGTAGTTGTCTAACAAATATGACTGAATATTAAATTATTATAAATTATATGTTATTTTCTATTTTGTAATATAAATGTGATGTATATGAAATATAGATAAAGATAATACATATAAAATAATAAGAATAAAAAAAAGGAGTAAAAATAAACTACGTTATGTATCTAATAAAAGAATAAATAAAAGGAGTTTTCTATGTTATGTTTACTTCTATTACAAATAATTTTACGTTCTAATAATTAAACGGGTGTGCCCGTACATGTGGTTCCGCGTGCACAAACTATATATAAAAAATAATATAAAAAACTTTTTAGAAATTAAGTGTAAAGGTAATTGTTAGTATGTATTTTAATATTTATACAGTATTCACTTACACGTTAATGTTGTATGTATAATAGGTTTGCCGTATTTTGTTGGTTTTAAATTCAATTTTAAGGAGATCAAATTGTCTAGTCATATGCGGTTACTGTGTGAGCACGTGGAGTGGCGTATTCGTTTTGTTTTTGTCGGGAGTATTAGTATTTTTCGTGGTGTATTGTTGGTGTTCATGTGTGTAATATGTATAGTGTATATAAATCGTTTAATGATGTGTGTTATAGTATGTATGAAAAAATTATATTTGAAAAGGATTATGTAGAGTTTTAAATAATGGTATGTTGTTAGTGTGGATTTGATCGTTTAGACATTGAATGTTGTTATTAGTATTGATTAATTTTTCAATTTCATAATGTTCTAGTATGTTTAGGAGTGTGCCTTTGTGTGTATGGTGTATTATTTTAATATTTTCGGGTTTCTTACATGTGTGGTTATGAACGTATAGGTGTCTACCAAAATTTGAATTCAATTTTTGAGAGATGTGTTCTTTATATCTGATTTTTAGGGCTCTTCCAGTTTCTCCAATATACGTTGCACCGCAATTGTCGCAAGTTAGCGAGTATTCCCCGTTTTTGTCTAATATGTCTGTTTTGTCTTTCGGATTGCATAATAATAATTTGAGTGTGTTGTTATTTTTATGTGTGATCGTTATATTATGTCTGTGTAGTGTTTTTTGTATTTTATGTGTTATATTGCCATATTCTGTGAATTTTCGGTAGATTTTGGTATTGTTATTATTTGTTGTAGATTTTAAATTGTCAAGATTTGGTAAAAGTTGTCTACGTCTTCGTTTCAGGTATATTTTGTCTATTAAGTTAGGGTCATATAGATTATTGTAGGCTATTTTTTTTTATGAAATTGATTTCTGAGTTTATGTTATCTTTATTCATTGGGGTGATTATTATTCTGTCTATGTAGTAGTAAAAAGCTGACATTTTATGTTTATATGGATGTGTAGAGTTATTGGGTATTATGGTGTCAGTTTGTGTTTTTTTGTGAAAAATTGAGAGATCTAGTGTTTGTTTATTTTTTGTTATCGTAAGGTCAAGAAAATCTAATGAGTTATTGTTTTCGATTTCGTGAGTGAAGATGATATTTTTGTGTATTTTATTGATGTTGTCAAGGAATAGCATAATGTCTTCGATATTATTTCCGTCCCAAATACAAAATAAGTCGTCGACATATCTTTTCCATAAAATAATGTTTTTAGCATATGTTGTGTTATGTATTATTTGTTCTATGTAATCTATGAAAGAGTCTGCGATTAGTCCACTAATTCTAGATCCCATAGGGAGCCCGTCGTTCATTTTATAATATTTATTGTTAAATAGGCAAAAATTTTGTTCAGATAATTTTAATGATATTATTTTTGTCATTTATTTTGAGTTCTATGTTATTTTTGATAATGTTTAGGGATTCATTTATTGGAATGTTGGTGTACATATTTGTTATGTCAAACGATATTAGTGTATAATTTTGTGGTAGATTAATGTTTTTTAAACTGTCAATTAATTCTTGTCTATTTTTGATGGTAAATTGTGGTTTGTATTTTATGTGATTTTTAAATATGTAGTTAATATTTTGTGCTAAAAATTGAACAGGTGTGTCGTATGTTGTGTTTACTGGCCTAATGGGAATATTGTTAGAATTATTTGTTTTCTTGTGTAACTTGGGTTGCCCGTATAATTTTGGTGGTTGTGGGTTCATTGGTATAAAGGATTTATTTATGTTGTTATTAGATTATTTAATTAATGTATTTTTGGTGTGTTTATTGATATTTTTAGTTTTGTTAATGAATTTGGTCATAGGATTAGTTGTTAGTTCGTTGTAGTTATTGTCGTTCAAGAAGGTTATTATTTTAGAATTATAATCGGTTCTGTCTAGTATGACTAGTCCTGCATTTTTGTCCGCTGTCACTACAATTAAATCGTTTTGTTTAATTTTGTTACGTATATTTTTTATGGTCTTTTTGTTGTTATTTTGTGTTAGTAACTTAACCTTATTTTTCATCTGTGTTTGTTTTCTTTCTTCTGTCTTGATAATTTGTATACATTCACCTCTGATGATGTCCTCGTTAGGTAGTCCTTGAATGGCAGCTTCCAGTTCAATGGATATCCTGGTAATATTTGTTGGTTTGATGTCAGGTGCATATTTATGTCCGTGATTGAGTAAGTCCATTTCCTTATGTGTGAATATAGTATGGCTGAGGTTGCTGATTCTAGGATGGAAAGTGTGTGTCGTATATTGATTATTTGTTTGTTGTTGTGTATTTTTTTTTTTGCTAATCTTATGTTGTGGAGTTTAATATTTTTAACACGTTTCAATTCTCTTCTTAATCTTATTGATCGTAAATTTAAAAATACGAAAACATTTCGTGAATCTACAACAATGAGTCTTACTAAGACTACAAAACAAATTAATTTGAAACAACTACTTCTCTAGCTAATACTTCGACAGACATTGAATAATACAAATTAATTTGCGTGTTACAAATAGTACAACTATTAAAGCAACACTAATTTGAATGAAATTATTTCTGTTGAATAAACTAATAAATGATAAAATGTACTTTAGATTGTTGAAATGTAACTATAACGTGAAAATTATGAAAAATGAATTTTAAACTGATTTCATTAAATTAAATTAGCAAAAGCAATTAAAAAATCTAGCATTCAAGTTTATAATCATCTGCAGACACGTGTTTCGAACTTTCGCTCTCTTCAGTACAGCTTTATTATAAAATTGATTTTAAATACAAATAAAAACACTTACTAAAATAAATATAATGAAATATGATAATAAATATAATGAGATATAAATAATTTAACTAAATTCAAAATTTTTTTATACACCCGTTTAATTATTAGAACGTAAAATTATTTGTAATAGAAGTAAACATAACATAGAAAACTCCTTTTATTTATTCTTTTATTAGATACATAACGTAGTTTATTTTTACTCCTGTTTTTTATTCTTATTATTTTATATGTATTATCTTTATCTATATTTCATATACATCACATTTATATTACAAAATAGAAAATAACATATAATTTATAATAATTTAATATTCAGTCATATTTGTTAGACAACTACATTTTGTATTTTTATTTATTTATATTTTTTACTTATTAACTTTATAAAAAAATCTTGAATTTAGTTATATTTTATACATTATATATAAGTTATAAAAATAACACGTAGAATTTATTATTTATTTATATATGTTCTTTTTACATAATAAGAAAATTAACTCATTTCATTTTATTGTACCTTTGTAGTTTTCCGCTGATGATGAACTTGTATATGGTTCGAAACTAGTTCGGAAAATAAAATTATATATACTGGGACGTACAAGTTTTCATACACACACACCCAATTACTCAACCCAGTAATGGATTACACCAAACCCTATTTTTTTTAAAGACAGGAGTAATAACAGCTCTCTTCCAAGTATTAGGAAAATATCCCGATGTAATTGATGCATTAAAAATTATTAATAACGGCTTTACAAATATATGTTTACAATCTTTGATAATAAAACATGGGACAATATCATCACCACGAGTGGCTCATGTTTTCAGCTTGTTTATACTATGAATGACGTGTTTCTCATTATTAACTGGAATATAGAGAAATTTATACAATTAATTTGTGCAGAATTGATTATGGTATTATCATTATCGAGAAAAACTTCAGAAAACGTATCAGAAAAAGCATTAACGATGCTTTGGGGAGTCTCAAAGATATTACACTATTTTTTTAATTCACTTGGTCATAATTCGAAGTCTTTCGAACTCTCTTCGGTAAAATAAGGATTGAGTAGATTTCTACTTTTTGTAGCAGTAGTGTTTCAATTTTATATTTTTAATAATATCATTAGAAAAATACGTGGGGAATTTATTTGATTTTTGTTCAAAATTATAAATGGGTACAGATCTATCAAAAAGGTTATACAAAATCTTATAAAATTCCACTAGTCTTTTCTGTTTATTAGGTATTTGTACATACCTATAATATAACTAATAAGATATTATAATATGCTACTTAGGTTAGTATACATTAACTGTCATATAAGAAATATACTAACAATTATTAAAGAAACTATTGAAGTCCCCGCTCTGTTATTTAATTGACTTGTATTTGTTTACATTTGTACGGTCATTGTTGACTAACTGTTAACTGTAAGTCAAAATTTTTGCTAATCTTAAAATTCAAATTGCCCTGTTTCTCATTGTTGTTATCTTCACTATCTTCAATAGTATGAATTTTATTATTGAATTAATGGTCATTATAACCTTCTGCTACAGAAGTTGAATACCATCCGCCGTGTCATTTTAACGCAGTATTATTTTCACCGCAATCTACTAAGTTGGTTGCTGATAATCGTCACAGATAATGGCCCTTAAACAAATTCGGATTTGGCAGATTGTGTACTAAAAGGGCTCTTCTAAGATCCTCAACATAAGTTGTTCCAATTTTCATTAATTCTTCCTTCCGGCAATCTCATGTTATTCCAATTTTCATTAATTCTTCCTTCCGACAATCTACTATTATTCCAAAAACTAATCCAACTTATGATAGTACGTACTCTAATATTAAGGGGGGAAATATATGTAAAAATATTTTTTTTCGATTTTTTGTTTTTTGCATAAAAACCTTCCTTATACATTTAAGATTTATCCAAAGAAATATTAAAGTGATTGCAAAAGTATTCACGGACATATAACAGAGTTTCTACCTCCGTGTCATGAGCCGATTTTATCTTATAGTCTATGAAAATATAAACAATCGTTGTTTGTTTATTTTAACGTCGCGGTGATTGTTGCCGCAAACAATGTATCCAAAAACGTAATAAAGACGAGTGTCATCGTAGAAGTAGACCGAAAAAAAACAGTTCAAAGGGAATCAGCACCGAAGGAACCGAAGCATTTGAACTGCGGCTACAAAATACTTCAAATTGCCGCATATATCACTGCTATTACATTCAACGAAGGATACAAAGGTTTCTGCAAAATTATGGAAGGGATGGAATGTATCATTGGCCAAAATACTAGGATTTTCGTTGACAACTATGACGACACCCGATAAATCCGTTAGGAGCGGCGATCGCTAAATAGGAGCAAGGAAGGCAGAACAGCCAGAAAAAAGGCTCAAGCCGAGCTTAACTACTTCTATGAACGTGAGGAAGGCACTCTCTATGTCCCGGGATCGCCGTTAAATTATAAGTTTACACAAATTACGCTTTTTCTAAACTTAAAAGTTTAAACGCGTTTTTCTGGAAACCATGTTTTTGAAATTGGCGTACATGATAACTTTGTCAATTTTTATTCAAATCACTTGAATTTTTGTCTGCTCAATAGCTAATAAAATTTTGTTCTAAATGAACCTCCGAAATCAGAAAAAAATTAATAATAAATAATTATTACGGGCCTATGAAATCCGAAAAAAGAGTCAAATTTTGAACTTTTATTTTCAACAAGTTGCAGAAATCATATATTTGGGTTTTTTTTATACTTTCTGAGGTTCATTTAGGATAAAATACATCTAAGAAAAGGGTTGTGCAAGAAAAACTTAAAAAAAATAATTTTTCAGGCCTCCAGAGTGTACGCTAATTTAGTCGGTATTTTCAACATGGCGGCACAATCGGTTGAATAGAGGGCTAACCAATTAGCGGAAAGACTTCAAATTTTCTAAAATTACAGCCTACTGTATGCCCAATAAAGTTCAGAAACCGTGAGGTTGTATCTCTTTTAGTTTGTTCAAAAAAAAAAAACAAAAAAGGCTATTTTTATGACCGATTACATGTATTTCCCCCCTTAATATAGTTTTTTACATTGTCGTTGAATAAATGGTTTCATTGCCGTTTTTGTTGCCGCCTGTTGAGTGCTATGTGTTTATTTATATATTTTTCATATTAATTAATCCATACGTTCACCATACTTACTGGGGAAAAACAGAGGGATAACACTCTTTTCGCCTAGGGGCTCATCAAGGCATTATTAAACAAACACCGGAACATAGGAAATCCCACAAAGATTCTCAACAAAGGAATAGCTTACATATTTTCAACATTCATACGAATAATCAAATTGAGAAATTTAAAGATTCAAAAAAAATTAAAGACCTGTGTATATATAAATAGATTATTTGATTCTAGTATTGTTATATAATTGAAAGGGAGTATCAGATTTGTCGAAATTTTATCATAAAGACTTGTGCGTTCGTGGTTAAAATTTTCACAGCACATAACTATGTGTTGTAACGTACAGCTCTCGCCGCATTCACAAAAGGGGTCAGTCCTGCTGTTGATTTTATATAAATAAAATGGGCATAATCCGTGATTACATCGCAATCTACATATTGTTTAAATAAATCGCTTGGATAAAAATTCCCACTTTAGAAACCAAGGTTTAAACGGTACATTGGGGCAAATTCTTTTGTAAAACGAACCGTAACTTCTGTTCTGATAATATTGCTTGAATTCCCTGTCTAGGTTTTTATTTAATATATTAAACATGTCAGACGGGGTAAGAGGATAATTTAAGTGTATATTAGAATGAACAGCTGCTTTAGCAAATGAATCAACAAGTTCATTCCCGCTGATACCGGAATGTCCCTTGATCCATACAAGGGAAACCTTTATTTTAATTAAATTAAGATATTTTAATATTTCTGCACTTAAATAATTTAATTTTGAAGCAAATTTAAAGTTTTTGTAAAAGTCAACAATACTCATACAATCAGTAAATATTAAAATATTTGAAAATGTTGATATATTGATAGTTGTTAAGTATTTTAGTACCTCTAAAATAGCTATCATTTAGGCAGTATAGACTGATATAGAATTTCCAAGAAAGAATGAATTATTAAGTTTTCTTTGCGGGTCGTAGAATGCACCCCCAAATTAATCCATAGAACAAGAGCCATCGGTAAAGATTTTATAAGCATTTGGCTATTTGGATTTTACCTGTTCTAGAAAATTTATCTCGGATATATGTGTACCGTTAGCAGGGGTACAGTTCAAATAAAAACAGTGAACAGGCTTAATTAAAGTATAATATGGCACTTTATATAGCAGGATCCCACCATTATCAGTGAAGTTAGGTTGAACCTCAATAAGAGCCCTATAGCATTCCACTAAGATAGGAGATTTTTTTATTATGCAATATATCGAAGACAAATCTAGTATATTTAGTGATATAATGTTCTTTGCTAGTCGAGATCCTCTTGGTATTAAGTTTATAAGAAATTTAAAGCCTAATTTTTTACATCTGATAGCTAAGGATCTTTCATTAGTTTCCGCTAGTGAAACATTTATTGGCGAACTGCGCAAAACACCTATACAGAGACGTAAGCATTTATATTGTACATTGTCTAGTTTCTTGAGGTGACAATTGCTTGCATTTGCCTAGAACATAGAGCCATAATCAATCACGGAACGAATAAATGTTTTGTATATGAGTAAAGAAATTACAGGATCGGACCCCCAATTACACGAAGAAAGCATTCTAAGAGTATTCACGCCTTTATCCACTCTAGATATTATGTGTGATATATGGTTAGACCATAATAATTTACTGTCGATATAAAGGCCAAGGAATTTAATGCATTTTGTGTGCTTGTACGTGCTACCGTTTAAAGTTACCGAATCTGTATCAAACCGTGTACATGTGAATGTACATAATTGTGTATTATCATGAGAGATATTAAGGCCATTATCATTACAATACGATTTGAAAGTTCTTAACGCGTTATCAGATGAATTAAAACATCTGTTTATATTACTCCCCTGCGTATATATGCAAATATCATCTGCATACTGGATAATTTTTATTGAGGGATTAAAAATTGTTTCCAAATCAAAGAGAAATAGGGCATATATAAGTGGGCTTAGAATACTACCTTGAGGTAGACAAATATTTGAAACACGAGGGCCAAATACTTCGCCATTTACATGTGAAGACAAGCGCCTGCCACTAAACATATTTATAATTAATTAAATAATAGAATGAGGCAATCCTAATTTCTGTAGTTTTAGAGATAGTAAAGAAAGATCTACGCTATCATATGCACTAGAAATATCAACAAAAAGTCCACACACAGATTCTTTCTTTGAGAAACTAATCTGGATGTCCGTAATAAGAGTACCTAATGCATCCTGAGTCGAATGACATTTTCTGAATCCATATTGAGTAGATGGAAATTTACCCTGAGATTCAACCCACCTTTCGATACGGTGTTTTATTATTCTTTCAAATGTTTTAAGAAAACAAGATAAAAGGGAAATTGGCCTAGACGCTGTCATTAATTTAACATCTTTATTTGGTTTTAAAATAGTAATAATTTTGTAGTCCCTCCACTCATTAGGAATATCTGTGGTGAGTAAAATTTGGTTGAAAATTTCTATAAGTTGATATTTAGCATTCGTGGGTAACTTATTGATCATGGTATAGGTAATTCCATCCATCCAATTCCAGCAGTGTTTACGTTGTTTTTTAGATTCATACTTAACTCATTAAAAGTAATTTTATTCATGAGGTAATGATTTTCTTCTTTTAAATCATCAAAACAAATACAGTTATTAGTTGATAAGGGAGCCAGTTTATATACGAGTTCTTCGCACCAATTTCCATTAATAATGGGGTGGGTATTGACATATGATATATTCTTAATTGTTTTTATTTGTTTCCAGACCGTGCTAATAGGGGTACTGCGGTTAAGATTAGAGCAAAATTTATAAAATGATTTCTTTTTGCTATTTGAAATAGTCCTTTTAACAATTGCAACACATTTATTATATTCAATGAGATTAGCACAATTTGGATTCTGTTTAAATCTCTTTAGGGTCTCAGATTGATTTTCAATTGCTGAACGACATTGATTATTCCACCATGGCTTTGAAAATTTAGGAGATTTTGACATTTGTTTATATTTTGGGATGGACGCCTCACTGGCTTGATTAATATTTGTTAAAAACTGTGAATATGAAGTTTCAATATTATTAGTACGAATAGCTGAAGCGATAAGTTCGTGCATGCATGTGCTGAATTTTGTCCAGTCGGCTTTGCTAAAGTTCCACTTTTTACTATTTTGCATTTGTTTTATACACGGACTGATATTTATTGAAATTTTAATAGCATAATGGTCTGAACCTAAAGTATTATTCAAAACTTGCCATGATGATACTAATGCAATATCTGGAGTACTAATAGTGAGGTCAATAGCTGACGGTTCGGAGTTAAGTCGTTTAAAGAGTGTTGGGGAGCCGTCATTTAAGTAAATTATTTTGACTCTTCGATTGAATCTAACAAATTTATACCCTTGACATCTATTTTCACATCCCCCCATGCTGAATGGCAGCAATTAAAATCACCACCAATTAAAAAGGACCCCTGGATACTCCTGAAAAAGGAGTTCCAAGAGGATTTGTTGTTTGTTATATTGGGACTACAATACAAACTTATAAATTTCATGTTTTTCTTATTTTTAAATGTTAATGAAATACCGTCCATATTCACACCAGGGATTTTAAAATAAGAGTCGTAAGGCTCATACGGTATATTCTTACTTAAAAGAATGCATGCGCCAGTTTTTCCATTATTATTATCATCTCTGAAAATATTAAAACCGGAGAAAATAAATTTACTCTGAGGATGAAGCCACGATTCGCTAATTAAGCATAGTTGTATTTGTTGTTCGAATATAAAATGTTCTAAACTACCTTTTTTACTTCTAATCGACCTAGCATTCCATTGCAGAATGTTCAAGTTGTGTACGTTGAATTTTATTTTTTAAGATGGATTCAATTTGTTTTTTAATAACCAATTCTAAGTCGAGACCACAATTATTAGACTTAATTAAATCAGATACAGTATTTTATATTTCATCAATTAATACTGACACGGAACTATCATTACCGCCATTTGAATCTTTATCATTCCTAAGGGCAACACCATTGCCGTTATCAGTTCTAGGCCTAGCTAGAATATTTCTATGTTCTCTGCGGGTTTCAATAATATCTTGAGAATACTGCGATACCTGACGTTTGCGTTTATTTAACATTTTATTTGGGTTTAAATCCGGAAAGTTCTTCTGTGATATTATAGAGTTATTACCGGCTACTGTATTAGAAAACGATGAATTAATTTTGTTAGTTGCATCACGATATGATATATTTTCAGTGCTCATTATATTTTTATTTTTTTGTCTTTGAAACTCGGGACATGCTGCGTCATTAGTGGAGCAGTGAGGACCGTTACAATTAACGTATTTAATATCTGCTAAATTATTATAGTCATTAGGATCATGATCTCCCAAACATTTAGGACACAGTTTTGATTTAGCTTTACAATGAGTGCCAATATCACTTTTATATAAATAAAACTATTTAATCACTTTCAAATATATTTTAAAACGCTACAATTGTTTCGCCACACTGTGGCTTCTTCAGGCGAAGAAATGGTGTGATAATATGTCCATACCGTAAGCAACGCAAACACTGAATAATTCTTTGTATGTATGGTTCTACACAACAAGCAACATGGAAAATTGAAATTCTTGAAGGGAGTACTTGCCCCTTAAATGTAACCAGAACGGACTGAGTGGGAATGTATACTGTGTTACCATCAATTACTTGACCCCTATTCAAACGTTTGGTTTCCAGGACACTAAACTTATCGCCGGAAAGTGGCTTAATCTCATCAATTAATTCTTTTTCCGTTAAGGATGTATCGATTCCCCTTACTACGCCTAGTCTACGAACCATAAACTGTGGGATATATGCGGTTATATTTTGATTTTTTAGATATGTAGAGTCAATAAGTTTGTTTGCTGCTAAAAATGTTCTTAAAACTACTTTAACTCTATTTTTTCCCATCGGGGAGATTTATATGATCTGATTATCGATATCTTTGTGATTAAAAAGTATTGTTCTTCCGATGGACATAGGGTGTAATTTACCTAGTGATGGATTTGATTCGTTGCCCTCAAGATAAACTTGAAACGGCCCGACATCAACTGTTTCATATCTATAATTAGGCTTTGACTTAATATTCTTATTTAAATTTTTATTAATTTCCGTACTCAATTTTTTTCCCTGAATTACTCGGTTTATTTGTAGTCGTATAATCTGATGTGGAAGATGATATCGACGCGACCTCGGGCGCGATATCTGCACGTGGGACCGATGCGATGGAATTAGTAAATGAATTGCGGGTCTCAACTATTTCATCAAAATCTACATCTGAACCTATTGCAGTTTCTAATGTTACATCATTTAATATGTTTAGAGATTGTGATAAGAGACCGGGAGGTGTTAAAAAAATCTTAGACTTATCTGGAGGTTGATTAGGCCCTGGGTTTCCCGAGAGAAACCCCGACGTTTGGTCCATGTGGAACTGCTACCTTCGGCTACTGTATACAAACGGCACTTGTATGATGTTAATTATACAACTGACACTAAAATAGTTAATTTTCTAACGGAGTAAATTGATTATTTTTCAATAGCACACTGCACTCAAAATCGATGTTCACGCGACGGAGGACGAATGAACAATGAAACAAATCATTACACAACCAACTATGCAATTCGCCATTAAAAGTAATAGAACTATGCCAAGTTATTTTATTTCAAATGTATCCAATTACCTGAGTCGGAATTAAAATTTTACCAGAAAGAAGATAAACTTGCTAAGGGATCTCGATTCTGTGGAAATAATTGCAAACTTGTATCTGCGATAATTGAGAGTTCACTTTCTGCATTGGCACATGCTGAATCTGATGTCAATATCGCAGTAATTTTTAAACATCACTTTACTAAATTTAAACGTTAAATACAACGTTCGCATCGTTTACTATAAAATTTGATGCACTGAGAGGGAGATTGGAAGATAGTTCGCGAATGCATGAGAGAAAAAATGTTGTATTGTTTAATGTCCCAGAACCCACTGAAACCAACAACGATGCTGATATCGTTGAAGAAATTTTTCAATCCTTACAAACTAAAATTAGTAGTTCTCAACAGGTATGCTTCAGGTTATATAAAGAAGCAATCAAATAAAAAGACATCTATTAAAATATCTTTTAATAATGAATATGATTCAAAAATTTTATTACAAAAAACTAAAACTAAATTGTTTCCACACCTAGATGAAATTAATATAAATAGTCATTGAACGCCTAGACAAATTGACTTTGAACATAGTATAAGGGATAGTTTGCAAATGAGAAAGAAGCTGCTGAAACATCAACGTTAAATTAATCAACTGTACAACCATAGTACATTTAAACTAGTTTTCGCAACAAAATATTAAAAAATTCTACTACCAAAACTCTATCCTTTGTTCAATAATGTGGCAGCAAGTTAATTTCATATAATAGTTTAAATGACAAGATTAAAGATTGTGAATTATTTCCATAAAACTTCAATGTATATAAATGTGATCGTAAAACAAAACGGGTCGGAGGTTCACTGGTTGCTAGTCTTCAACAAGACGGCCCATACACCTTTCTGGCGATCTTGGAGTTGGAAGTGCTGCAGTAAATATAGTAGTTCATGGATTTAAAATTTGTTTGGTGTGCTCATATATCCCACCAGCTAAAACATACTATCTATACTGCCACGTCTTGGATTCTATACAAAAATGGTACTACCGACTGTGACCATATCATTATCTGCGAAGACGTCAAAGTACCACCTTTTTACGAAGCGCAAACTATAAGATCTGATATCAACAAGATTTCTAAATTTAACAATCTTACGTTTCATAGCCATGTTTTACTTAATTCTAACAGGCGGATCTAATCTTAATGCCTCATGAGCAATCTTACGAAATCAAGGGGGAGTATACATATAACCTGAGGATGCTCATCACCCAGCAATACATTTCTCTATTGAATTAGATACTCATTTCCGAAACAACAATTTTCAAATAAATAATAGGTATACGTATGTTTGAAGTCGTGCTGATTTCGTTCGATTATAAAGTAGATTAAATAACTGTGATTGCTCAAATGTTATTATCTGCCAAGATGTAAATGATGCATGTCAGATATTCTATGATATACTTTATAGCATTGTTGATAATTTTGTTCCAATCCGGAAAATTGTAATTAAATCTAAAAACTATTTTATGTGGTTTAGTTCTAGTGTAAAACGACTGATGCCAATAAAAAAAAAACTCAATAAAAATCGTAAATTAAACTATTATAAATTCAAAATATCTAAATTTAAGGAACTCCATTAGGTAAAAATTAATCAATTAAGATTCCCTAGTGTTCCTAAATTAAATAATAATACATATAATCATTCTCAAGATTGTGTAAATGGATTTTCCACATATTTTCTTAGTGTTTTCAATCCTCCTAGCCAATTATCACACATACCCTCTCTACATCTGTTACAACATCTGTTTAACTTATCGTTTAAATCACAAACGTTCCCGGATATTTGGAAAATAATAACCTATTTAAAAAAAATTGAAGTAAGGAACACATAGAAAATTATCGTCCGGTGTCAATTCTTAATAACTTTGCAAAGCTGCATGAATCAATCTTACTTCAATATTATACAATCATAATTAACTATATTTAACAACATAGCAGCATGGTTTTGTAAAAAGACATTGTAGACCGTATTTTTGTTCAATCTTACAGAGTATATACCACAGTACTTAGATGATCGTAAACAAGTCGATGTGATATATACTGACTTTAAAAAAGCATTCGGTACTATAGAACAGGAAATTATTTTAAAAAATTGCATTCTTTTGGGATTAGCCTTAATGTTATTCAGTTAATGCGGTCATATCTAAGTAAAAGATGTCAGTATATTGACTATGATGACTTTAGATTAATCTGTTATTATCCAACAACTGTGCCTCAAGGATGGAACTTCGCCCCCATTTTATTCTTGACATTTATTAATGACATGGATGGTTTAACTTCACAGGTACTGTTATATGCGGTCGACATGAAATGATATCGCTCTATTTCTTACACTAAAGAAATATTGCAAAATTATCTTAAGACAATACAAGAATGGTGCACATCCAACAACTTAATCCTCAATACACAGAAATGTAAACATATATCCTTCACAAGAAAAAACACAATAATTGGGTATTACTATAATATAAATAATATCAACTTGGAGCAGTTCACTAATCTGAAGGATCTTTTTATTAGAATATATCCATATTTAGTTAATATGTTTCTGATATTTTTTAGACAGAAGTGCAAAGTAGTAATAATAGTAAATCATACCTACATCCCTCTGTTAAATCTAAGTTATAGAAATTTCCTTGCCAAAATTAGAAACTCAAAATTTCCAATCCGTAGAGTAACCAAATAATGATCCTAATAATCCAACGAAAATAATACAAATTATATTAATAAAATGTATTAAAATCCTTTAGTTCGTTGTAGAAAATTAAATAATAAATTTAAAAATACGAAAACATTTCGTGAATCTACAACAATGAGTCTTACTAAGGCTACAAAACAAATTAATTTGAAACAACTACTTCTCTAGCTAATACTTCGACAGACATTGAATAATACAAATTAATCTGCGTGTTACAAATAGTACAACTATTAAAGCAACACTAATTTGAATGAAATTATTTCTGCTGAATAAACTAATAAATGATAAAATGTACTTTAGATTGTTTAAATGTAACTATAACATGAAAAATTGTGAAAAATGAATTTTAAACTGATTTCATTAAATTAAATTAGCAAAAGCAATTAAAAAATCTAGCATTCAAGTTTATAATCATCTGCAGACACGTGTTTCGAACTTTCGCTCTCTTCAGTCGATTATATTTCATTCTTGTGTCAGTTGCCGTACATATCTGAGTAAGTTATTTATATTTCATTATATTTATTATCATATTTCATTATATTTATTTTAGTAAGTGATTTTATTTGTATTTAAAATCAATTTTATAATAAATAGTCTTAGTAAGACTCATTGTTGTAGATTCACGAAATGTTTTCGTATTTTTAAATTTATTACAAATTATATTAATTTATATTTGCACGTGACTGAAACTCCAAAATGAACTATTAGAAAGAAACCAGATATTAAAAAATCTACTTATGATAGAATTTGATATAAATTATGAATTAACAAATTGTATATGTGATTAATAATTTAATTATCAAATCTCATGTTAAACGTGATTAGTTATATATTAACATGCTTATGTAACCCAGAGTTTATTTTATATTCGAAGTGCAACATGCAGTATATGACGATAACAAAGTAACAAAGTGTTATACGTGGAAAAGGCAAAGATAAAAAATAAACCTTAAAAGAAATGGCTAGAATCGTTCAAATATCCCCGCGTTTAAGTAAAATATGCTTTCTGCACACGAGAAGAATTTTCAATCTGGATTATTTACGGCTCGCCCTCGGCAATACTTCACGAAAACAAACTTACGCAGGATTTAATAATGTTAAAACTTTATAACGTATACCCGTGTATTATACTTTTATTTAACCATTGCATTAGATGATGTGTTGAAAGTATAACAAAGTATTTTATTGTTTTTAAAAACATGGTTCTTATTCTTTTACTATTTTAATTGATACTTGTTTTAAAAAGTGAGACATAATTAAGGGTATACCTACATATAAGATCAATGTATTTAGATGTTAATACATGCATTTTCGTCAAGCAATATAATTGTTTAACAAAGTATAATGTAGAATCACGAAATGTTTTCGTATTTTTAAATTATTAATATAATTTTTCAATTCAATATTCTTTTTATATTGCTATACATTTTATATAATAAATTAAACCCTATTATTTTGTTTCTTAAAGTTGGAATTGATTTTCTACAAAGCTTTACTTAGAATATGCAGAATTTGTCTTAGGAACTATTAAGTAAATAATGAAGCTTTTATACCCAAACTAAGAGAGACGTATATATTAACTACGTATAATTAAACGAGACGACGTGAATATCGTTTAATTTTCGCTGTTCTGCATAGTAAAAAATATAATATTTATATAAAATGAGTAATATAATGAATCAATAGAATTATAATAGCAGATTTCCTAATTTCAGAAAACTTAAAAACTTTGATTATGAATAATGCTTCAATGCTTAATATAATATAAGAATAAAAACTAAGACTATTAAATATACACGTATAATTATTGTTTAATCTAGAATGTAATCGTTAAAGCTTAACTGAGATACGGCTTGAATGAGAGAGGATAAGTTAAGGAAAGTCCGGTTATCCCCTGGCAGTAATTATTCTTTAGCATCGGCCACAGACTTCCGATTTAAATAATGGTCAGCCGCACCAAGACACCCTTAGGAACGATTCGATTTATTAGAACTATCAAATGGAAATGCACTTAGTTAATTGTAACTTTGGACCCGACAAAAATCTATTTTATTCCTTGAGCTGCAACTCGAAAAAAAAATAGGAATTATAATTTATATATGGATTGTAATTTGAACCTTCGTACTCAAATATTCCTCTGGTTGTGATAAATTTATGTTCCCACTAGGTAATAATCAAGGGCGTGTCATCGCTTTTCTCATGAATTTTAAAAAAGTTGTCAAGTGCCAGATGACTGATGGTTTTAAGCTCATGCCTGTACAATGAATGGAATATAATTAAATGAAAAGTTGACGTTATCACAGGCCGCGTATACAACTTAAAAGTGTGAAATTAACAAAGTTACTTGCATTTATAATTTACTCTAAATCTATTAAAGCATGATTTTCTATGGTGAGAATATATTATTATTACACTTTTAAACTATTGAAATATTGATTACTTAGATACTTCGTTTGAAACGTATTGAGTCAAAATGTAAAAAATATATTAATATAACTTAATTAATAACAATTTGACATTCAAAATCTTGATTGATTTTTTACTATTGAGAAAATTAATTGCTATTTTTTATTTTATCCATGCTTACCTTAAAATAATTACTTATAGATTTAAATTTAAAATATTGTTATGTAAAATCCCAAATTTAAATATAAATATTACGTTTAGAAATAGCCAAGAGAAATTTCAAAAATTATCCAATATACGCTTTTTTATAAGACCTATAATTGTTATTATTTGATTCTTATTCTTAAGGGATCTAACTTTAAACAAAACAGCCTAAAGTAAGTGTACTAAAATCGATAAAATAAACTTGCGTTCTCAAGCCCTAGATTTGTCTAATATTATTTATGTATTGGAAACATGATGCAATCTTGAAATACCAAATTACTTTTAAATAATATCTGATTTATACTCTCGAAAATAATTAATAACTGCGATGTAAAAAATGACTTGGAATTCAATATAAAAAAATTATAATTTTTCTAATGCAAAAGACGAATCAATCCATTAACTCGCAAAACTGTTATTGGGAAAATAAACTGACTTTATTAAAAATCAATAAGTTACTCAGAATTTTATTTATCCAAAGTGAATGTGAATTTTCAATATATTAACAACAATCAATCTTATTTTGAAGTATATTATATTATATTTTAGTAATAAAAATTTAATATATTATATAATGTGCTTAAGTTGAAAATTTATAAGTAACAATAAAATAAATATGGCTGGATGTATGAATCTGTAACATTTTTATGTTAAAAATATAATACAAATATATGACATAAAAAATAATAGCCTCGCCACTTATTATATTATGTCTACTTTGTATAAGGTAAATCCCATGATAGTGCAGCACGTCGTTTTTGCCGAGTTTCAATTTTAGTAAATGCGACATAGAATATTTAAACTTTACGATATAGACCTAGACATATTACTCTTGCCAATTTACAGTTAAACAGAGCTGCCAATTTATTTTTTAAACTAATTTGATCATCTCCGTTTTATACTGGTAGTAGAATTTATTTTATCTCTACAAACCAATCATCTAAAGGAATACGCGTCATGCGTATCGATTTATCTTGGCTGACTTCTTTACAAAATGAGTTTGCATTTAGTATCGCATTGTCTATTCAACATGTATAAAAATATTATCTCTGCATTTATATTCATAGAAGTGAAGTCTGACTAAAAAATATACCATTGAAGAACGAATTAGTTTGTCTGATGAATAACTATATAAGTGAGATAATATAATAATAATAATAAACTTTATTTAACCCTGTTTCTATATAAAAATATAGTTATAAAATTCAAGTTCTTCAATACTTACATTATTTCAAGATCTAAAATATTTAATTATATAATTATATATAATTTGAACTATATTTAAGAGTCAAAGGTAATGTTGATTGATGAGTTACGTGAAGATGATGCAATATAAAATAACTTGTAATCAAAGGTACTTTTGATAACTTAATTAAAGTATGATTATACATTAAAAAGGGAATAACTCTTGGAATTCTCTTTCAGCAAAGAGTGTGAAATTAGTTCGTAAAGATAATACAATGATTATTTAAGAACAATTTTGTTTTATTTTCGAAATAAATCTACCTAAATAGATTATTTTAGTACGATCTGAATAAGCCGACAGCGATGGTTGACAAGGAAGCAATAATTGAAGATTACGTAATATAATTATAATCTACGACAATTCTTTTTTAAATTTTCAGAATAGACCTTCCTTTAAAACATTTAATAAATGCATGCTTTAATGTCAAGAAAAAGAAATCACCAAGATGACTATAACAAATAATAAACCTAAAACCTACATATCACAAACTTCAAGACAAATTTTAAAATACGTATTATACTACAAACCATACTAGAATACACGGAAGGTAAAACATTACCTATAAAGACAAACAGATTAATCAATAATAATGGAGATGGTAGTATTAGGTGCAATATACTCTGACCGTTTCCCGAAATACCAATACCAATTCGGCTTCCTCCCAAAATGATTTACTACCCTCTTAATCTCAAATACTCAAATAACATACTATACATCAGCCATTCTACTGCTTGATATTCAAAACACCTTCGGATCTGTCTGTCACCAAGGTTTGTTGAACAAATTTGACCTCGTTAAAATTTCTACCCAGTCATCATTTAACAACTCATTACAAATAGAACCCTAGAAGTAAATATCAATAACTTATTCTCACCTTATTTTACGCCTAAATAATGTCTAACTTAACGATCATTTCTATCTCCACTGCTCTCTAACATTTTCTGCTTTAACATTTACAATCCTAATCCCCTTTACTTTAATCCTTTTAAATATCTCCTAAAATTTTCAGATGACACGGCCCTAAATTCCTATCCACTTAAAGCACTATAATCCCTTCAACAACTTATTAATTCCATGCAGTACTGGTTTGCAAAATGGCAAATTGAAATCAATTCTTACAAAATCTAGTTCCTACTTTCCTATAATTGTAACAATAATTCTCAGCACAATGTTTACAATTGACAAACAATTCTCTCTAATTTTATAAAATTCTTGGTAATTACCATAGATCAACAATTTTTTAAAATCCCACAACTTCCAACATACAAAAAGAAAATAAGAGAAAAACTATTTAGAACCAAAATTTAAAAAAAATACGTATAAAAATGTATAAAGTGATTTGTTGCTCTCTACCATGGTAATGTCAATCTTAAAATTCTGCAATTCTATTATATTATGATTAATATTCAAGTTAGCGAGCGATCTTTTCTAAGAACTTTATTTAATAACTTCAATTATCCTCCCAATCAACGCATATATAATTATAACTCTATTATACCATCAATAATGCCTTCGCAACCTAAGTGAAAGATTTTCCAAAAATCACTTCAACCGACGTATTATCTCCTTGTAGTGCTTATGAAGAAATCTGAACCAGAACTAAAAATTCAAAACACTGAGAAATCGCAGATTGAAAGCAATTTAACATACTTGAAACTAACAATAAAAGTATTGTATATATTGTATTTATATCTTTGTATTTGTATCAATAATGATTTTCTTAATAAATAAACTCACGTTCCCTTGGGAATCAATAGTATATACTATATATTTCTTTTCATTTATACTTCATTGAAATGTTATAACTGTTACAGATAAATGATATAAAAATACTTCATTAAATTAGTCATTTATAAACTTTAAAGTTTGTATGAATATTCTAAAAATTTAAATGCTTTTATTTATCATAAAAGGCTCTTTACTCGTAGGCACTTATTGGGTAAGGAGTTTAATTTTATTATGGTATATATTTAAAACCATGCAGATTTTATCTTGCTTTAGCAATATTAAAAACTGATTCAAAGTGTAATCTCGATGATGAAGAAATCTATAAATCTCGCGTAAATCCTTTGGTTACTGACATTCTCCTGACGCTAAATTGTCCTATACATAGATTTTAACTCCAGCAATTATCAAATGTATTCTAAATACCTTTTTCTTCAAATTTATTGAAAATAAAATATATTATGAGTTTCACAGTTTTTTCTATTGCAAACATTACTGCACTTGTTTCGCTTTGATACACTATATATGTTCAAGCAAGTGAAGTACATTCTCTCTTAAAAAGGCTCTTTTCATTTTTGTTTTAATGTGGAATCTATTATTCATAGGATTACATTTTCCTAGTTTTCAATGTTGTGCACCAAAAATTGTTCTATCACGATTATATCAGTAAAGTATAACAAAGAAGTAGATTTTCAGAAAGTTCTATTGTATATATTAATTTTTGCAAAAATTATCCTTTTCATATATCGGACGTTTCTATCAATTTTTCTTCCATTGTATAAGATTTTTCTTGAAGATTTCTAGAATTTGATATGTAATTTCTTTAATTCAAATTTTCTAACAAACTCTTCTCTATTTATCGATAATATTTCAATATTCCTAATTGGAATAATTTTGTGTTTTTGAGAAAGTTATATTAATTTTTCGTGAGTTTTCTATTATTTCTTATTTAATGAAAAAAAGTATATTTCCCTTTCTAAATTATATGTTTCTTAAGGGGTTCTAGAATTTACCAGATAATGTTTCATCCTAATTTCTAGAATTTTTCAATTTTTGTTTTAGTCGCAAAAATTTCTAGATAAATAATATTAACTTTACATTAAATATTATTCAGCTTTACTATATAGTTAATACACGCCTGACATACATTTTAAAACATTTTTCGTGAACATATTTATATTTATTTACAAAATAAACATACATTTAATGCTAAATTTCGTATGGAATTGCGGTGAATTTTATCACGTTTCTAACTATTAGTGCATTAAAGAATATTTCCACCGTATTAAACCTAAAACAACTCCTGAAAGGGCCAAGGCTATTAAATTCAAATGCAATAATGAAGACCAATTAATTCCAAAGGCAGGCTAAGGCAAAAGATTGCGTCTCCAAAGTAAACGATTTCTTGACTAATAAAAACTAAAAACCGAAAAAAGGAACCTACCAACAAATTCCAAAAACCAATAATTGAGAGTAAAAAACACGCAATCGTCCATCATCAACCCTGAAAAGACATCTCGATGCAAAACGATAAATCTATGTACTAATCAAATTGCACAAACTGGCGTATGTAACAGTAATAGCCAACTATGAATTAATTCGTAAACAGACGACATGCTTAGTTCTGTCGCTTCGCTAAAGCTGAATCGGAGATATGAGTCCATATTCGTCAAGATGATAACGACAGTAGCGATTGTGAATCTTCTGAGAATTCAAGTGATAGTGACGATGAAGTCGTCTCCCAACCTGAAGATGAAGTTGTTCCCGAACCTGATGTTAATGACGATGATTCCTAAGCAACAATATCAAATGCGAATGATAATTTGTGGACATTATTATTTTCCAGGAAAACGTTGGTGTGAAATTTGATATGTCAAATTTTACAGTGCAAACTCTGGTAGACTTACTTTTTCCGAAAGAGTATCTTCTTTGTGTGAAATTTGATATGTCAAATTTTACAGTGCAAACGCTGGTCGACTTATTTTTTTTTCGAAAGAGTTTCTTGCATTACTGGTCAAACAAACTAATTTATATGATGTACAAGAAATTGCAAAACGCAAAGCAATAAAAAAACTAACAGTGTATCAAAGTTTTTGTAACAAATGGGGCCTTGTTCTTTTTTATCATTTGAAGATTACTGGAGCACAAACAAGCTATATAATGTAGTGTTTTGGCGCTCAAATATAAGTCGAAATCGATTCCAGATGTTACTTATTATTATTATTTTGATTTCGTTGATCACTCAATTCCATCTGCCGACAGGTTATTCAAGGTTAGATCTGTGAAGAGAAGCCAGCCCTTTGTTTGAAGGATTGTTTTAAAAAGTTTCACAAACAATAAAGCATTTCTTTACTTCTTGATTTTGAACATTTTTTTATAATTATTTTTTCTGTTAATTTATAAATTTATTTTCTGTTCATATAAGCCAGCATTGATTTTTTGTTCTCTTCCCAGAAGCCATCTATTCATATTAGCAATAATATACTACGAGTTTTATCGTAGCTGCGCGACTATGGCAGTCAACGTGTTAATGCAAGATTTAAATAGTGGTAGAGGTAGTTTCTTTTAAATTAGTAATCAATTTTTTTATTAATTTTGGGTCATAATAATTATCCGCTGTAATTTGGTTAGCCTAATTAGAACTAAACTCAAACAGGTTCCGCAAGAATAATTATTGAGATTACGTTTTTCGTATTTGTTTATATTCTTTTTTATATGACAAAGACAGTGATATATGTATGATAAATGGCTGGCACCGTCACAATGCCATATTTGGTGTAAAATAATTTGCAGTCATTTTTGTAGCCCATGGTAGCCACAATTCTTATTGCTTTTCTATGCAAGGAAAACAGTCTATGTCATGAAGCTGAATGACCTCATATTATAGTGCCATATGACAGGTGACATTGACACAAACCATAATACACCTCTATTAAAACATGAGTAGATACTCATAGTTTAGGAAGGCAAAAAATACCGTTTGAAACTACAACCTCGCTGGCATGTACTAAAATTAGGCCTTGCGGAACACCATAATTATTTCCAAAGTAGTCTTCTATTCTTGATTCCTGATGGAAACCTTTTGAAGACGATTGCTTACATAGGAATGTACTAGATTAAAACTTTGGCTGTTAAATTTATACGACTAATTTTTTTATAATAAAAGCTGATGCTACATACAATCAAACGCTTTGCTTAGATCAAGAAATGTCACCATTTAATAGTGGCCATTTTTAAAGCACTCAATGTAAAAGGAATGATATAGGTCGATAATTATCCCCAGACTCAGGATCGCCTTTTTTTGTAAAATGGAATTACGTTGGCTAATTTTATATTAACTTAAAAATAGGGGTATAAGAATTACTTTGGTGTATTTAATTAATTCAGTTGTTAAACCACGAACGTCGATACATTTACTGTTTTTAACTTATTACTTTTCATTAAGAGATATAATAATAACCTTCACCATGGAAACTTTTAATAGCAAATATCTTTTGACAATTAATGTGAATTAATGTCAAATCTTTACTTGAGGGAGGTGAAGATGATAATTGATAATCTATAACACTAACAAAAAATGATTTTTGTTTACTGAATGGAATGCTACAAATTTTTTACTTTCAAATTTCGGGTTCTCCTTCGGTTTATTCAATTTAATACCCGTTTTTGGTAATTATAGGATGAGTTAATGTGAGCATCGTTTGTAGATATTTTTGCGCGTTTAATTTCAAATCTTCTATAAAATAGTCTAAATTGACTTCGTTACTGTTTCATTTAGTTTTTTTCTGGAAACGCTTCTGATGCACATTGAGTTAATATTGACAAAATAATATTCCTATTTATATTTGTATCAGACATATTGTCAAGACAGTTGGTACCCTTTGTGTTAAAGTTAACAATATTTGCCAAATAAAAGCATTTGAGAGTATCACATAAGTTAATTACGCGAACTTCCCCCAGATTATTAAAATAAATATTTAAATCGCCACATAATATGAATCCATAAACTTGATTATTATATTAATATAAGTTTTCCAATCCCTTGTTGAAGATCTGTAAACGCAAATAGTATACAATTTACAAACACGAATATACATTCAAGTTCAAAATTTTGGCCGATGATAACGAATTTGTAAAGGTGTTTAAGTTAATTTCTGTTATTATATTATCACTCTATTCTGATCCATCATAAGTACTTTCTAAGCGGGCATAATGAGCGGTATATGACAATGAATTTATTTACGAAACTTTACATTTAATCTGAAAGCCAGTGTTCAGTAAGTGATAGGGGTATTATATTAAAATTATACTTTTATTTATTATTAATAATAGCACATTTACTTTGTTCCCTATTGACTGAGCATAAAAATAGCATATTTAAGATGTGATTATTTTATTCCTTGTCTGTTGAAAACAATTATTAACACAAATATTGACTAGCCAAACTTCTATAGTCTTCAAATTGAGGGGATGGGACGGACATTTTGAAGAAAATATATTGGAGGGGATGTTTTAACAGTAACTATTCGCATTTAAAATCGGGGAATTTTATACTTCTAATGTAGTCTATTAATTCTTCCGCGGTTAATTTCGAATCCAGTCGAAACACATGCTAATAACTGTAGTGAGTCGTTCCTTTAATAAATTTATTGTTCGCTGTTCCACAAATAGCATTAAATATTTTCAGTCCGGATTTGTTCACTACTGTAGTGCTTATTTACTTACTCTCCGAGCTGGTTGACTGGAACTTAAATGAATTAATTATATAATTTCAAAAAAAAATTGATTTTAGTTGCGTAGTTCCTCAATAAAAATATCTTAGTTTTTCTTTTTTCTTTAAGAAATAACCAATCAGGATCTTTTATAATTATATTATTCACATTTTCTGTAACGTCCTAGAATGTAGGATTAGGTGTAACAACTTCTCCTTCACATCAGATAATTGAGTCCTTGTCAATCCATATGGTGGTATATAGTATTACACGTACAACATTTGGGACCTGATCGAGCTGCACTTTTACAGTAACGCAAATTTATACTTTGTAAATCTTTAGGCATATCTTTAGTAGATGAAATATTTATTGCAATATAAAATATGTTCCTTTTTGTGAACTCTTTCATATTTTTACTTTTCCAATAATTCTCTAATAAAACTCCGTTAAATTTAGGAACAGAATAAATAACCTAGAAATACTACACAAGAGCATCTTAGTGTCTTTTGATGTCAAGAATATCTTCCCGATCATAACCATCTCAGAAGCTAAAACAATCCCACGAATTAATAGAAGCGAGACATCCAAACACAGAAGAAATATTTAGATTGATCAACACATGCTTTAACCAAAACTATTTAAAATTCAATAACGAATATTATATTCACTGCGAATTACAGAAGTCAATATGAAACATTTTGAAGAAACATTGTCTACCCATATATTCAACTAAGTGTCTTCTTTTGGCGCAGATATGTTTATGACATTTTCCGAATTTGAACCGGCACTAAAAAGTAACTAGACACTTTCCTAAACTAACTCAATCAGGATTCAATTCATGATGGAAGTAGAAGAAGCGAATACGTTGAACTTTTTTGATATCTTGACAACCAGAAAGAGTAATATATTAATATACAAGATATACAGAAAGGCGACCAGGACAAATACCATTATACCAGCCAAATCCCATCAAACAAGCACCAACCAACTCTAAAACATACTCATATACGTAGAATATTTCGAAGAAAAAATCATAAAAAAACACAGTTACAAACAATGTATATAATGACAAGAAAAATCGTAAGAAGAAAATAGAACAAATAAATATTAATATTAACACATGACCAAACATCTAAATACTGTGAAATTAATGATACAGGCAATAGTATTGCTTGCTTATATTGCCGCAATACAAGCAACAAAAAACAGAAAAAGTAAAAAAACACCAATCAAAGTAAACAACCAAAATTAAGCGAGCTTATTAATTAAAAACCAACTGGAATAAACAAGACCCTATACTTAAATGGGGATTAAACTAATTAGACTGGATTTTATATTATAATAGAAGGAAACATTGCATTAAAAACAACTACCAAGAGGAAAAAATAAAGCCGATACAATGGAAGAAAAGGGAATGAAATTTAATTTATTAGAGAGATTGGAGTTAAAGGGGGTAATTAAAGAGAGCAACGTAATCGCTAACAACCACCAGGAGATCGCAGCGGGAGAACAATAATGATGTATGTTTTGCATTTATAATTAAATCATACAACTTCTACTTTAGTATTAAGTTTTTATCTCTTTGAAATTGAGTGTAATAACTCGAAACACGTGTCAGGAAACTATCAATAAAAATATGGAAGATACAAGTGTGAATTTAAAAAGCCTTATTTTTTAAACTTAGTTATCCGGTATAGATTTCAATGGCAATCCACTCTACCAAAACCATTAAATAAGATGGATGTAATCTTAAGACAACAGAACAATACTCCTTTAGTATCGTGAACATTTCAGTAAACCTATTCATTAATTGGGGAACGGTAGGCTTTGACGTTATTATTAAATTAATTAAATTGATGGGTGGATGTTTTGCGTCCTATACACTATTAATAATTATAAAAGCCGCTTATTTATACATGCTCGTAGATAATTGAACGGCAGTAATACATTTAATTTTGCAATTTTCGACGAAGCATTAATTTACTACAGTAAGTATTTTATAAATTAAGTAGTGAAATAAATTAAAAATACAAAACATCTCCAATATATAGAAAGATAAGTTTTATTAAAATTACAAATCACTTATTAAAAAAAAATTCTAGCTTGGGTAATTCGACGACAGATATTAATTTATAGAACAGTGTTTTTGTAATAAATAGCACAACCATCAAAGCAATACTAGTTTGAATGATTTGAATCAAATAAACTTTAAAAGATTTAATCTAACGAAAAATTTGTGATTGAATTTATTGTAAAAATTGTAAAAGTAAAATTTTATTCTAATGGTAATGATAACGAAAGTAAATATCGAGTCAAAAACATCTGCAAACATGTATTTTAATCTTTTAATTTCCTGAGTACAACTTTTATTATGTATATAATAAATTAAATTAAATTAAATTAAAATAGGCATATTTAAAACTGTTATCGAGTCAATTGAAATTATAAAAATATAATTTTATTGATTATTAAACAAAGTTTTGATTGAATAATTATTCAATGTTCATTATAAATATTTATATATTTGTAGATTTAAAAATCAATGCGTTTAAATTTGAGTAGTGTAATATTGAATATCATAGGTATATTAAATTAAGTTATACATTACCCAAATGGTTATTTGCCATCAGTAATTATCTTTATAAATAACACATATGTACTTAGTGCTAATATTATTTGATTATATTAATGAACGAATGAACCAACATGTCATTCCATTCGCCGATATAGCTAGGTATATTTGATTGCTATCTCGATGTTATATAATCTGTGATATTCGTCGTTACATGTGCCGTAGGTTATATTGTGTTTACACGGCGCTGTTATGTGGCTGAATTTCCTGAATTCTCTGGAAGCTGAGATGTCTATTTCCGTTCAGCGTTTTTCGATAGCCCCTCGCCTCCATAGCGAGCGTGATGAATTTATTCCCTGACAGTCAAATTTCACGACTCACAAACATATATTTTTTCCAAACGAATGAGGAATTGCGCACAAATCTTTTTCAATATTATATAATACCGAATTATACCTAATTTAAATAGAGAGTATTTAGCCATTTAATCTAAAATGCTTATAATTATAATATTAATAATACAAAATATAATATATCAACAGGAATTTTATACATATTAACCAAATATAACATCATATTGAAAAGCTGGATACACTAACGTTATATATAAATCATTTATATATTATCTTTAATATAATTGTATCAAAAGTTGCTGTAGAGTTTGTGATTGGACTATGTTGAAAATAAATCTGTAATTAAGTTTTATTTAAACGCAAATAAATTAGAAATATATGTGTTGTATTTGAAAGGATCGAAAAATTAATTTAAGATATCAAGTATCTTCATTTTACTTCCAAAGAATAATTTTAAAAGTAACATTTTATGAGTTCGGGAAAACATTACTATGATTTTGCTCGGTTACTTGGTTCTTATAAATTTATACACTTATTTATTATTTTGAATTACTATATGACAATTTCCAATTTTTTATTTACTTAAATAGCATTCGCTTCGTTTATTAAATATGTATGTTAAATAAAAATCATTGTATGTTGAGAATTGCTATTATTTTCAGAGGAACTCTCAGCAGTAATAATAAATAACGAAATTTCATTTCATCTAAACAAAGTATTAAGTATCTGGAACATATAATTTAGTATAATGGTCTGATAATTGTTGATAGCCAAGATTCTCATCGCTTATGTTTATATTAAAAAGTGGATTATTAACATCAATTCCAGAAAGGGCAAAAGTGATAATTTATTTGACAACAATTAAATTAACTCTAACAAAAATTATTCTTTAAATCAAGCCATATAATCGAAAATTCAATTCCACAAACGACAAAAATAATAATTTATTTTAAAACCATTAAATTAACACTGACACTCAAAAATTATATATAAAATCAAGCAATACAATCAAATGGCCAAAAACAAATAATAAGCTTTCGCGAAAAATGACATGGGGAGATAAAAACAGTATTAATAATTAGGGGCAACATATTCAGTTGGTTAACACATATTTAGTGACTAAAGAATGATGAAGAACAAAAACAAACAGCAAAACCGCAGGACTTAATAGCGCCATAATATGTACTGTATTAGAGTGGCAGATTATATAATAATAATAATAATAATAGTTTATTTACGGGAAGAACTACATAAAGGAACAATTAATTTAAAATAATAAAAAATAATAATAATAATATTTTGTTTCCTTCTACATGATGGTAAAACATATTAGCAGCGGTACAGAGTACACTGAAATCATCGACGAATAAAGAGCATTTCGTTATATCACACATCTTTGAATCAATACAAGTTCACCGCAATACAAAATTCAGTGAATATATACTTGTCGCCATAATTAAAATAACACCAAAAATTCTTCGCTGAATTTTTATGAAAATTGGTAACTTTTTCTTTAATTTTAATAATGAGTTGCTCCTCCATGATTTCTGGAGCACTCAGCAACTCGTTTAGGCATATTACAAATCAATTTATCAATGTCAGCCTGAGGTATAGCATTCCAAGCTTCTTGAATTCGCATCCTAATATCAGGTAAAGTGAGTGGGGTCGGCTGAAGATGGCCCAGTCTTCTGCCATTTGTATCCCACACATGTTGCATGGGTCATAGGTCTGAAGAAAGAGAGGGCCATGGAAGTAAATCAACTTTAGCTAATTCCAGGAATTCCATAGTAACCGTAGATGTATGCGGCTTTGCATTATCCTGTTAGAAGTGAGGGTTTTCAACTTTCTCAGATATGGCATTAATGTTGGTTCTAGAACTGTGTTAATGTAGCGATTTGAGTTTAATGTTCCTGAATGAACAGAAGAGACTTACTTGCATAACCGATCGCCCCCATTCCACTACTCCGCGTGTAAGTGCTGTATGGCATTCTACTGCAAACTGTAAATTTCCTCGTTCTTCTCGACGTCGTTTAACCTCCAATGGCTCTTGTTGTTGAAAAGCCGAAGAGCTCGATCACGTTCTGTCCCTCGGTGTATCTACACCACCATCTAGATATTGTACTGCCAATTCGTTTTGCAATATCACGAATTGACAAACTTGCTTCTGTGAGGTTGAAACTCTACCGCGTTAAAAATCGCTTAATTGTTGAAATAAACCACGCTGACAAACTCAGGGCATCTTTTGATTTAAATGGGGAAGCAATTAACTGATTTGCCCGATAAAATCAAGCAATACAATCAAATGGCCAAAAACAAATAATAAGCTTTCGCGAAAAATGACATGGGGAGATAAAAACAGTATTAATAATTAGGGGCAACATATTCAGTTGGTTAACACATATTTAGTGACTAAAGAATGATGAAGAACAAAAACAAACAGCAAAACCGCAGGACTTAATAGCGCCATAATATGTACTGTATTAGAGTGGCAGATTATATAATAATAATAATAATAATAGTTTATTTACGGGAAGAACTACATAAAGGAACAATTAATTTAAAATAATAAAAAATAATAATAATAATATTTTGTTTCCTTCTACATGATGGTAAAACATATTAGCAGCGGTACAGAGTACACTGAAATCATCGACGAATAAAGAGCATTTCGTTATATCACACATCTTTGAATCAATACAAGTTCACCGCAATACAAAATTCAGTGAATATATACTTGTCGCCATAATTAAAATTGGTAACTTTTTCTTTAATTTTAATAATGAGTTGCTCCTCCATGATTTCTGGACAAACTCAGGGCATCTTTTGATTTAAATGGGGAAGCAATTAACTGATTTGCCCGATAAAATTGTAATGTCATTACCCATTTAATTTAACAAAAGAAAAATCAAATTTCTTTCAATTTTTACACTCCAAGGTAAATTGATCACAAAGTTCCAATGATTTTTTGTTGAAATTTTAGTCATTTCTTAGTGTGGATTATTTACGTATTATATAAAAATTTTCATAAAAATTTAGCGACAAATTCTTGGTGTTTTTTTGCTTATGGTGGCCAGTATGCAAACATCTTAAGGCATATCCTTACTGTAAAACACAAAACAACGAGATTAAAGAAAAATCCTAAGACCAATTTTGGCCCCAATTAAAGAGAACAATTAGTACAGAATCCGACGAAATTAGGAGCTGTTCTAGAATACCCTGTAATCAGTAATTATAAAATAACAAAGACTTCAATGAGTTGGACACCTAATAAGAATGCCGGACAGAATACCACGAATAGTGCACAAGGACAAGATGGAAGGCAAAAGGCCAATTAGAATGGCAAGAAAACGTTGGTAGGATGTTGTTGAAGAAGAAAACATGGGCTGTACAGAATAGAGGAATAAATTAAGGGAGGCCATGGCTCGAATCGGGGCTGTCGAGCCATTGAGTTAAATTGAATTTAAATGATGTCAAAAGCTCAGTTTATATGAAAAAAGGAAAGGTTGAAGAATATGTCAAACCAGTAATATTTGCATATTTCATCATCGGGATAAGTTTTACTGGCGAAATTGATATTATTGACTGCAATTTAAGAGTTGATTCTAAAATACAAATTGATTGACATATGCGGAAATTAACACTGTTAACTATTCTATTCTACAGCAAATAGAAATATTTATTTTTGAACTTGCTCTGTTTTGTTTATATCAAGTTGGAATTGAGTCGAAAAATCAAAATATCTTAAAAATCACTGTTGAAATTTTTAGATATATATATATTTATATATATATATATATATATATATATATATATATATATATATATATATATATATATATAAATATATATATATATATTATATATATATATATAATAAAGCGCAGCGTTATTGTTGCTTCAAATAACTGTAAATTTTAAATTTTAATATTTTATCAAATACCAGGTCTAATTTTTTTTCAAGATACAGCTTTTATTTCTAAGGAATGTTACCGAATCTACAATGTTACAACCACAAAGGTGTTGTACCACATTTCAATGCAGGTTAAATCGACTGACAAAGTCCTTACTTGATACAATGGATTCAAATATTTTAAAAACGTCACCATGTGGCAAAAAGCTGGAAAATAAGTTACATTCTGAATATCGTTTATAAATAAGATAAACAAAAGGGGATGGTAGTGTGAACGCTGAGTTACTCGAACTAGCTTCAAAAAACTTTTCATAATTATTTATTTTACACTAAGATGACTATTGACCAAGAACGACTTCATATGATATCATGAAACGTCAAAGATATTCTATTGATTTAATAAAATATTTTACAATGGGTTTCCAGTGTTATACATTTCACAATTATTGTATGCTGCTTATTGAACTAATTAGGCATTTTTTAAATATATCTAGGTGATTACTTATTTCTAATTGTATGAAGAGTAGTACATGATTTTTGAGTTAAAATAATCAGTTATTGTATCAAACAAAATTTGTACAGAACGATTCCACAATGAGTCTAAAGAAATACTCGTCCTCATTTGACATAAAGGTCAATCGCAGTCACAGGACGGTCAAATGGCAACAAAACCTGAAATATGACTGAGAAAAAAACCGAAAAATAATACCCGGAAAATGGTTCACCCCATGTCCAAACCCCTTTGACAACCACATAAACTTTTCAGGCAATAAAATGGATATTGTAATGTTCGGTATGGACCATCCGAACGTCATTCCACCGTTGGAACCTATTTTAGGTATCCACGTAGGACACGCCAGGCCGTAAGAAATGGCTAACCTAAATTGCATATACACGAACGAACTCATTGCATAAAAAAAACATCTTCTGTCCCATTTCCTCTGTAATATACAAATAGACGTGATCTAATAATAAAAACTAAAACCAACAAACTAGTGTTCCATACTTCAAAAACTGGGCCTCAATCCAAATCCCTTCTTCCATTCCAAACCAAAATATTAGTGGCGGTTCAATAGTAACAACAAGACCAGACATTAAACTGGGAAAAATTAATAATATAATGAATGAATGCCTACACTGCACTATTTTTTTCCAATCCTTCACACTCTATATTTTCGTAATTTTTATCTATCATTCCTCCTATATTGAAGATTTAATTTCCACAAAAGCTTCTTTATACGACCTTCTTTATACGACACCACATTGTCATAATCGGACATTTCAATATTAATAAAACGAAAGCGAGGCAGGTTTCCTCCGTTATATCGAACTCAAATTTTGTACGTAATAATACTGCTCCTACATTTATTGAATCCCAAAATTTATCCAGTATTCTTGATATTCTATTATGTATAAGTAACATCCAACACTTTACCAAAATGTTTAACTAATCCCTGACTCTTGTTTCTACCTATCCATCCAATTTTCAATTTTACAAAAACCTTCTATCCTTGAAACACTGAGGCTACTGCGATATTAACAAAGTGACTATAGACTTAAATGACGCTATTACAGCCTACCCACAAGTAAACCTATTTCCTTACTTCTCAATAAATTAGTGGACTGTATTAAAAAACATACACCAACCTAAACAGGAAATGAGTATAAATACCTCTCCCAAAATTCATCCTAAGACTCATCAATTACAAACAACAATTATATAGGGACTTTAACAAAAGATGGCGAATTAGAACAAAAATTTAATGCTATAAATAAAACGATACAAAGGCGGTTCACAGAAGACAATGCAGATGTATTGATTACGACATAAAAGGTAAACCATATTGAAACGAAATTTAAAAAAAAAACTGACATTATTCACATTGCAGAAAGTACAGGACCTTGTACCAAAAATATTAATAACGGACAAACAATTAATAGCTAATGCTTCTCAAGATCATTTTGACGACAGTTACACTATGGCCGTTAATAATGAACTCGACAACGACTTCTACAATTTGGTAAACACTTAGTATGGCAAATTTAAAACTTCCCTCATTCCTTATAGCCCCGATGATGATATAAAAGAGGAGAAATATTTTACTTGTCTCCCATCAAGGTAAAAATCCTTTGCGGGTAAAATCCACAAATATATCCTAAAAATATTCGACCACACCCAAATCTGAGAAGGCCTTAGCCCAATTACTCTTCTTTCAGTATTAGGTAAATCCTTTGAATTCATAGTAAAAAATAAATTAATGCTCCATATATCTCTATATATCCCTCCTTACCAATTTGGTTTCCTAGGACATTATTCCACTTCTTTACCAGACTCAATCCTTACCTCAAACTGCCAAGCACCATGAACTTCAGAAATACGCGTTAGTCTTGTTAGACATCCAAAAGGCTCAGCATGGCATCGTGGGTTTAATGTTCACCTACAATTTCTTACAGATTCAACCTCATCTTCTTTAACTAATTGACTTCTTATTCAACAGACAACTTCAAGTTAAAATCCGCAATATCCTATTACGTTCTTTTATTACCCAACAAAGTATTCCTCAAGGCTCTCCTCTATCATGAATATAACATTTATGTGCATGATATTTATAACTCTGATCCCTACTATCTAAAATATCAATGTATCTGAACGAGCAATCCTTCGTACACTAACAAAACTTAGACACCCCCTTAACACCATACATAATCCAACTATCACACTCTTATAAATAATTAACTAACCCAATTCCCATTGAAGAACGCCTTACATTCCTCGCACAAAAATTGCAATTATCTTCATATCAAAAGCCATACATTAATCCCTTGCAATCCCTTTACAATACCTAGATATATACTAAGCGAAAAAACTATTTATTAATTAATTTCCTCATTTCACCACGATATTTGCAATCACGATGTTAAAAGAATAATTTATAGTTAACAGTTAACTCAATTAGGCATAGCTGACGCTGGCATAACAGATAAATCCAGGCTGAAAGAACGCGGGTCGATAGCTGGTGAACAGAAAATTAAATCATTGTCTTGCATTATATTTTTTTATTGGTTACATCTACTTTATTTTATTTTGCAAATAAAGATGTTTAGTAATATCCTCAGAAATTAAATTTACTGGCTTATATTATGGGAAAATAGTTTTCGAGAATAAATTTCCTCTCTGAAACTCATGAATAATTTTGAATCAAACAGAAACAAAGGGATTACCGTTGTTAATCATGTTTTAAAAACTAACTATGTCCATATTTCTTAAATTGTTGTTTTACATGGTTTTTGTAGTACATTCAAATGATTTAATTATTTAAATAAATATTTAAATGTAAAATTACGCAGGATTCTTCTACCTTAAAATTAAAAAAAAACTTTCTCTGTAATACATTTTAAATATGTTACCAACCATTGATTTTTATTCTTCATCTTCATTAAAGGCACTCATACGACGTTGTGACATAAACACTGCTAATTCTAGAAGAAGTATATTGTACTAACAGTTCTGCCAATTCGTTGAGCAATATCACGAATTGACAAACCTGCTTCTCTGAGCGCGATTACTCTACCGCGTTTAAAATCGCTTAATTGTTGAAATACGAGGGTAGATTAAAAAGTTTCCGGAATGGGCAAGAATACGCAGTAATTAAAGAGGTTTATTTTTTATTTTTCAACATAGTACCCTTGCAGTGCGATACACTGTTCCCAGCGGTGCTCCAACTTTTTTAAGCCTTCAGAAAAATATGATTTCGGAAACTCTGCAAAATAAGCTTTAGTGGCGTCGATGACCTCCTCATTTGACGTAAAACGCTTTCCTCCGAGCCAGGTCTTCATGTTTGTGAACAAAAAGAAGTCGCACGGGGCCAGGTCTGGTCGTAGCCCAATTCAACCAATTTAACATTGGCGATTCGGGATGAATGGGCCGGCGCGTTGTCGTGGTGGAAGAGCACTTTTTTCCGCTGCAAATGAGGTGGCTTTCTCCTTCAATATGCCGTTGAATTGATCCAATAAATCGCTGTAGTATTGTCCCGTGGTAGTTCTTCCCTTCTGCAAAAAGTCGATGTGTATTACACCTTGCGAATCCAAAAAAAAAACGGTGGCCATGACCTTTCCAACCGATGGGACAGTCTTCGCCTTCTTCGGAGCAGATTCGCTTGGAGAAATCCACTGTTTCCACTGCTGTTTGGTTTCTGGTGTGTAGTGGTGGTTTCATGTTTCGTCCACGGTCACGAATCGGCGAAAAAAATCCGTTGGATTACGCTTTAACAAGGCCAAACACTCTTTCGAAGTGGTCACACGATTTCGCTTGTTGTCCATAGTCAGCAAACGGGGCACCCATCGCGCCGACAGCTTCCTCATGCCCAAATGTTCGTGCACGATATTTTGCACACGTTCAAATGAGATGCCCGTGGTCTCTACTATTTCGCGCAACTTCACTCGTAGATCGGCTAACACGAAATCATGGACTTTGTCGACCATTTCTTCATTTGTGGCCGTTTTTGGACTGCGTGGTTCATACTTGGTGCTCGTACGGCCATGTTTGAACTCGCTCACCCAGAAACTAATAGTCGAAAATGAAGGTTTGGATGTGCTATGATCTTTCTGCAAAATATCTCGTATCTCCGTCGCCTTTTTTCCCATCCATCCAGAAATGTTTGATGACTGCACGAAATTCGTTTTTATCTATTTTTGCAAAAGTGCCTGATTTGCTTCACAAGATATCCTAGTAAACAAAAACGGAACGACGCACGTGTCTGAAAATTTGACAACTTATCTACAATAGGTTAGCCTTGACAACCATCATAACAATTTCACGATACGCGCGCCATCTCTTGCCAATTCCGGAAACTTTTCAATCTACCCTTGTACGCCACGCTGACGAACTCGGGGCATCTTTTGATTTAAATGGGGTGCCAATTAACTGTTATTTAACCAATATAACAATTAAATTTCTTTCATTTTTTGTACTCGAAGGTAAATTGATCAAAAAGTTCCCATGATTTTTGGTTGGAATTTTCATAAAAATTGACCGACGAATTTTTTGTGTTCTTTTACTTATGGCAGCCAGTATACAATGTATGTATTATTTTATGAAAGATTGTTTAATAATTATAAAAACTGATGCTCATTTTACATGTTTTTGCTGCAATTCTATTTGTTTTAGTTCTGACGTAGCAAGACGTTCCTTTTCGCAAACCTATCTATCTGCAAACGAATTTCTATCAATAAATTAAAACTGTGTTAATACTTTATTTTTCAATTACATAAACAGGATATAAAATAAACAATAAACTTAGATTCAATTTATTGATTGAAATCTGTTCTGGTAAACTGAAACCCATTTGTTTCTGTAAATATTCTTTCATATTTTAAAATATGGTCTTACATTTGCTATATGTGCGTTACTATGAAGCTAAATAAATTTCTAATTTAACTTTTTAGGTGCTCTTCAAAGTTTAAATAAAAAATTAGATTTCTATTTAATATATTAAAAAAGTGATATTATTCGATGTCTATTCCAAAACCATTAAAGTTTATATTCAACATTTATTATTGGATGCACATGTGTTGATATATTGCAGTGAATTATAATCAGAGAGATGATGGGTGATACGGGAAGGGCCTGTCATATGTTATATTACTTTTTTCGAAGATGGCTAATACATTAAATATAATGATCTGACGCATGTGAGAAGAATTGAAGGATCATAAATTTTATTGACCTAGGCAATGTGGTGTATGAAAAACATTTTCAACAGAATAAATAATGGAGGTTTGAGCAGAGTCATAGATTAAAATAAATAATATGTATTGTAATTAAATTAAGAAAGTCACATAATGCACATTTAAGCAGATGCATAAAAAAATATAATTACAAACTATATCAACAAAAATAAAAATTAGATAACAGGGTGTAAATACTGCTTATACTATAATAAAAATTAATGTTTTCTTTAATTTAAAATTCTTCAAGAAATCAGGCATTTATTTGCTGCTTATTTATATAAATATGCAGAATATTTATTATGTCTTATGCTAATTTAATTTAATATTAAATTAAATATAAAAATAAATAGGTTATTTTGTCTTCTTTAATAATATGATAAACTTATTATTATTAATATTATTATTAATATTATAGTTCTTATAGCATTTCGGGTGTAGAATTTTGTAGTTATTCAGTTTCTTGTATTTTCTTTTATTAATATGTTCTAACTCTTCTTATTTGATATGACTTCTTTTATCTTTCTTCTATAATGTTTACAACATATTGGTCCAACTTCTTTTAGGTCTTCCTACTTTTTTTCTTCTTTTATTTTTGTTTACTATACGTTTTCTGTTTGGTTGGTGCCTTATCTTCTGTGCAGGTGACCCATCCATTGCAGCTATCTGTCTTCAATTATTTTGTTTAGTTCTCTTATTTGTAGTCCTCTTCTTATGTCCACGTTTATGATTCTGTCTGTTTGGATTACTCCGTCTACATTTCTAGGTCTGTATCTTCCTTTTTGTCTTCTGTATAGCGTTTACTTTTCGTTTACATTTAATTTATTTGCTTTGTATACTGTTAATTTTGTTTTTCTTGATATTCTACCTGTACTTTATTGTTTAATTCCTCTTATATTTCCTATGTGCTGTCTATGATTTGCCCTAAGTAGTTAATTTGTTCGGTATGTTCTATTTTTGTGTTGTTAATTTTTATTTCTTCTGTTTCTATTCCTTTCTCTACTTTTTCATTATTTTGGTATCGATTTTCAGTCCCGCTTTTGCTAGTTGTTATCTCGATATCTTTATGTTTGTTTCTAGGTACTTTAAGCTTTCCGCTATTAGTGATAAATCTTCTCCAAATATACATTCGGTGATTTCTATTGATTTTAATAACTTAAAAATACGAAAGCATTTCAAAAATTTACAACAATGAGTCTTACTAAGACTACAAAACAAATTACTTGTTGAAGCAACTACTTCTCTGGCTAATAAATCGACAGATATTGAATTACAAAAGTAATTTGCGTGTTACAAATAGTGCAACTATCAAAGAAACACCAATTTGAATGAAATTATTTCTGTTGAATAAGCTAATAAATGATAAAATGTACTTTAGACTGTTTAAAAGGGAATATAACATGAAAAGTTATGAACAAATATTGAATTAAGACACTGATTTTATTAAATTAAACTAGCAAAAGCAATTAAATAACCTAGCATTCAAGTTTATACTCATCTGCAGACACGTGTTTCGATCTCTTCAGTGCAGCTTTATTATAAAAATGATTATAAATACAAACAAAAACATTTAATAAATTAATAAAATTAAAAAAAATTAAAACTTACTCTGAAATGTACGGCAACTGACACAATAATGAATTTTCGTGGACTAATCGCCTGAAATTATACCTGAACCGGATTAGTGAATTCTAAAAAATAATTACGTTTAATTATGAATAGACATGGGCTAAATGCTCCTCCTTGTCTTAGAACTTTTGTTGTTATGAACTTCTTGGATATTATATTACCCGTTCTTATTTCTCTGTTTTGGTATATATATTTTGTATTGCCCTAATCAATGTTTGCCCTGTTCGTTGTTCATGTAGTGCCTGCTATACATATTTTCTATTTATTTTACCAAATGCTTCTAGATCTAAATATGCTATGTATAGTTGTTTCTGGTGTACTCTTACATTGTATATTTTTCTTTTAAGGATATTCCTCTGTAATTACTACATTCTTTATCTCCTTTCTTCCATATCGGTATTACCGCTGATGTTTGCCGGTCTTTTTGGTATTTTTTCTTTCTTCCAAACTTTTTTTAATACTCTTGTTAGTTGCTGAATTCTTTCATTTCTTATGTATTTAAGTTGTTCGTTTTTGATGTTGTCTATTCCCGGGGCTTTCCCTAGCTACATTTCCCATAATGCTTTGTTAACTTTTTATCTGTTATTTTTTCTTCCTTTATTTTTTCTTCTTTTGGTTTTGGTTGTCTTATTTTCTTCTGCTGTTTCATTTGTTGTCCCTCGACTCCTTCTTCATTTCACCTTTCTTTGCCCAGCAACTCCTCAAAGTGTTGCTTCCATCTTCCGCTATTTCTTCGTTTCTTGTCAGTATTTTCCGTCTTTGTCCTTTATTTGGTGTATCTTGATTTCTTTATATTTTACGTTCCATATTATTACGTTATAGAATAGTTATTGGTTTTCTATGCGATTTTTTTCCATTTTATTTTCGATTCTACATTTGCGTGTTTCACTTCTATTTTACCTGTTTTCTTTGTATAATGTATTTTTTGTAATCTGTCGTTGTTTTGTTTTGTAGCTATCTTTGCCATAAACTCTTTTTCAATCTTATTTCTCTCTTCAACTCTTCTGTCCTGTCCACCAGTTCGTTTGTTTTTTTTCCTGTTGGTTTTTATTATGCTACATGCCTCTTTCGTTGCTCGTTATTCGTTAACATGTGTTTGAAGTCTTTCCATATTTTTTCTGTGTCCCTTTATTGTGTCTTTTCTATTTTCTCCACTTCTTGGTTTATTAGTTCCTGACTTGTTTCCTTATTTCTTGGTATTTTAGTTTTCACACTTTTATTATTTCTCTTGTCGTGTCCTTCATTTTTTACTTTTCCTGTCTCTGTTTCTTTTTTGAGTATTGCTTCCACCAGAAAATAATCGTTTCCTATTTCGTATGTCCTATATACTTTTTTCATTTATTTGTTTCCTCTGGATATCTTTTGTTATTATGTAATCTATTATTGATCGTTCATTTCTTCTGCGTACTTCTCTCGTGTATTTATGTAGTCTCTTGTATGTGTATAGTATGTTTAGTATTATTAGATTGTTTATTGCGTAGAAACCTGGTAGTCTGTTTCCATTTTCGTTTTAATGTTTTTCTGCTTGTCTCCCTAATACATGTTCTAGTCCTTTGTTCTGATTACCTACTCGCGTTTGGGTCACCCATTAAGTAGAATGGTTCATCTTCGTACGGTTCTGTGATTTCCTGAATTTGTCTTTAGTTTCTTTTGGATTGTTTTTGTCCGATCCGTAGACTGTGATGTAGTTAGTTTAAGTCTTATTATCTTTCATTGTGAGTATCGCCTTGCCATTTTGATAATTTCTATGCTTATTATTTTCTTATTATCCAATCCACTCCTTGTTTTGGTTTCTACTCCACTGTATAATTGTAGATAATTTTCAATATACTTGATTCATCTACCTTTCATTTTTGTATTCGTTAGTCCTTTTTTGTTCTCTAATATTCTTCCTCTAGTTAATTTTTCTTTCCCTTTATGCTTCTTATGTTCCACGTGCCTATTCCGACTTTTCTTTGTTTTTTTTTTCGTTTCATATACCTTATCCGTTGCTTGTTTCGTTATTTTTTTTTCGAGTCCCTCTACCCTTACTGTACCAATTATTTGCTCCATCTATGAATATTTTATCTGTACCTTCCTCCCCGCGCTTTATTCAGTTGTTGCTCTCTCCTTTATTGTGTTTTGTATGTCTTGTTATTTCCTTGTCAGGTCATTTTCTATTGTTATTTTAGTTTCATTCAGCTTGTTTTTGTTTTATTTTCATGACTTTATTGTGTTGGACTCTTGCCCTTGGGTCTCCATTCCTATCTTCTCGTTTATCAATAATTTGGTTTTTACTGTAATATTCTTGTAACAGTTCCACCCCTTAATTATTATGTTCAATTTTTTCTTTTCTTTTTCTTGGTTTTCCATTTTTTCTTCCAGCTTTTTAATTCTACTTTCCAGGAGTTCTTTTTCTTTATTCTATTCTGTAGTTTTCGTCTCCAATTCTGTACGTACCTTTTGGAAATCTTCTATCAGCTCTTCACATTTTTTGTTATATTCTTCTTTCATTTCCAGTTTTATCTCTTTCTGTATTATTTCTTCCCATAACATTTTTTCGTTTGACTTCCCTGGTGCTCTGTTGTCTGTCTATTATTGTGAAGTTTGTTTTGTTGTTATCCTATCTGTTTTAGCGCTTTTCCGGAAATTAAGATATTAGATTTCTAGTTTCTCATATTTTTCAGGGTTTTTTTTTATCTTCCTTTTCCTTTTACTTTTAATGTAGTCTTCCAAACTTGTTACATTCTGTGTTCTTTCTCTGCATCTCATTTGGTTGGTTCGTAACTTCACTTTTCTGCTTTGTTGATTCCTTTCTTCTGCTTTTTTTTATTGTGCTTGATAGCTCTGCTTCTCTTCTTGCTATCCTTTTTTTGTAATTTACTCAATAAGGGTATTTTATACTTATTTATTGGAGAACTTTAAAACACATGTGTTAGCATAAAGTATAAAATGGTAGATTATTGTATATTTATGTTAGTTTATTTCTTCAGTGAAGTTAGTAAATTCTAACTTTTATTAGGTTATTGTATAGTTTAGTTTTAGTAGTAGTAGCTATATAAAAGACTCAATATATTGAAATAATGCATGTTATAATTTGATCACTGAGGCTCAATATTTGTCAATTAAATTATTGGTTGTGTACTACCCATAAAATTTCAATTTATGCATATGTAATTATATGTATACGCGTATATATAATAATTAAATATAATAAGGGATAATAAATATGGTATGTATTTATAATTTATCTTTTACAAAAAGAAAATCACAAATTAATAGCATCAAACAAATTCACAACTTGTACACAATAATTTTCTTAAATTATTTGTTTTTTTTTCTTATTTCTTGGAATAGGTGATTATCTGTTGAGTCACTAACGAAGCAGTTTATTAAAAAAAAGGTTTTTAGGCTACCAGCAAATTATTTTTCATTACTTGAGAATTTGTTTTGATAAAAACACATTGTCAGTAGCAGTTCACCTAATATATAATTTCAGTAAGAATAGAATTATTTTATTATTTTTTTTGAGAAATACAAAATCATACATACAAATACACTTATAAGGACATGAAAAAATAAATAAAATACTATTTTTAATTGTTTAAAGTAAATGTAATATATATTTATAAAATCACTGCTAAAGTTAATATCGAGATAGAAGAAAAATACTAACTATTTTGAATTGTTTTTCTCCCTTTAATGAACTTCTTGGCGATATAAAGCTATCGCTACTTTTACGATAATACAATTTACTCCCGAATAGCGGCCATCAGGAAACAATATACCCTCCTATTATAGTGTTCAAGTCAGTAACGCTATCCCGTACAGGCGTTCAATCAATATCGGCCACACATACATAAAGACATCTATAAAAAATTCAATAAAAAGCACAATGGCCCCGGAATGGAAAGCGGCACATCCCGCACGAAAACAAATCAGCGGGACAGTATCATGAGTGCTTTTTCTCCCAGAAGAATCTCAGATTTGCGAATGACGTATCAGTTCTAATGCTCTTTTCTTTGAGGGCGGCGGGTGGCTGGAATGCTTCACCGCTATAAATCGCTCAGATTTAATGCGATGAAATAATACCCGGCGCCTATGAAACTTCTGCGTTTCCTGATAATCGGTTATCGATGATAAGAGGGTCGCGGATTCCGCCTTTAATGCGAGAGACGTGTCGCAATTATTTTAATTGAATTTCTGTGTTCCGCAGTTTTAAGAAGTGTAGCATTATTTTTTATCATGTTTTCAGTTTTATAATACATGGTATTAAACGATAAATTATTATTGATTATTACGTGCCTATTTTTTAAAAATAATGTTTAGAGAATTATGTTTTAAACTAAGTTAATAAGAAAACTTGAGTGTAATGAAAATTATATAACTTTACTTATACATTACTATAATATACACATACTGAATTTTATAGCATTATATTTTTTCAGGTGTATAATATTATATCATTAATTACGAGACCTGATATATTAAAAGACTGATAACCTTTTTATTCTATAAAAAAATACTTCAAGAAAAATGTCTTCATTAATCACCTTGACGTGTTAACTCGCTGCGAGGCATAAAATATAAATAAATGATATATTATTTTAAAAAATATTTCAAATGTTCGCTATAATAAATATATTTAAGAACCATGCTACTTATTTAGACAATTTATTGTAATATATCCACGAATATAATTTCCTATGATCCCTCATAATATGAAACTCTCCAAATATGTTAACAGTTTATGGACTATCCTTACTACGGTTAATCAGAGTAGCGAATTGAAATTAGTCTATCTTGATGAAAATGCGTTATCCTCTTAGCCCATTTTACAATCATTTAAATCAGAATTTTATATGTCTTTCTCTTTATAACGAAAAATAAAGAGCGACTAATATTAAAAAAATAAATTTTATTTTTTTTTCTCTAAAAAACTAGCTATTATGATTTGGTTACTTTCCAATATTTTATTAATGCTAATTGACCATTAAATTGTAAAAAAAAATGGTGATGTGGCCATCATAGTACTTTCCCTATATTTTACTCGAAAACTATGCGGTTTATGCAAAAATGTTATTCTTAATAATTTATTCAGTTTTGAATTCTCTACAATTATTTGTTATATAACTTTTATGTTGCTTCAATAGTTTATTAGAAATTGGCAAAAAATGTCAAAAATTTCAATTTTTATTTTGTTTCTCGAAAGTTAAGAATTTTATGAAAAATATATTTTAACAAAATTTATTCAGTTTCTCATTCTCTTTAACTTTTGTTTGAAAAGTTTTGTAATATTTTTCATATTAAAAAAAATATCGGAAAAAAACAAAAAAACGCCTCCAGTAAACACCTACTTCCGGTTTATGAATGTTTACCAAAAGCTTTTCAGTTCCAGTTTTTAACGATAAAACCTTACGTTTAAACTTTCATCTCAATCGGATCAGTCGTTTTTGATATACAGCACCCACGGACAGACAGACAGACAGACAGACACACACACAGACACAATTTTTTTTTTCCAGAAATTAGTTTAATGGACTCAGGGGACCTCAAAACGGATATTTCCGCAAAAAAAAATTTTCAAAAAAAATCACGATCACAATACTTCCCCTATATATACTTCGTATATAGGGAAAGTAATAATTCTTGTGCATTTGTTTCTAATAAAAATGTTCCTATAAATTCGTTAATTTGAGACATTATTCGAATTATTATATGCAATAATAATATAATTTAAAACGCCACATAGGTTGCTAGGGACTAGGTATAGCGAGAATGTATCATTGGTTTGGGTCAGCATTCGGATAGGTGACTGGTACCATTGCCATCTTCTTACAATCAATAGCGGTTTAGAGTGATTGGAGAGATACTTTAAAGTAACAAGCTCATTCACACCCAAACAAATAAGCAAATAACGCCGCGAAAGGACCACGTAGTCAATAGCCAAACACTACTACTAGCAATCACTGCGCCCAGATTTGTAAATAGGTGTTACAAAACTCTTTTTCCAAATGGAATGTAATGGTTTTGAAATTGTGAATACGCATCTTTTTAAAGAAAATTATTAGGAATATTATCTCCATCGCTTCACTTAAAATTAACTATGCTGTCATAAATATCCTTCAGAGAAATATTAATAAATTCACAAAGTGAAGTATTTTGCAAATGTATTCACAATTTATAATCCGTCAATATACACTCTATCATTGAACAACGTGCAATTTTGTATATTACTATGTTTCCTAAAAGAATTAGCAAATTTTCAAAATATGTTAAGCTCAGTATAGATTTTTCTTTCCCAACTTGAAATATAGTCTCTTTACAATGTATTACTTAATTCTTTACATTGAAGTCGCAAGTTTTTAAACATACTGATTCATCTGCCTGATAATGCCACTGTGTAGCAAAACATGTTGCGGTGTTCAACAATAAATGTGAAACCCTCCCAGCTTTGTTGTTTTATTTTAATAAAGTGTTTTGAAAATTTAAGTGTTTTTACTTTAAAAACCAAACAAGTGATTATGAAATTAGTTTTTCGTCTTCGAAATAACTTGTTTATTTTCCATAATGATTGGACAATTGTTTTTGTATACCTGGTGACCCATTTTAATAAATCCACTGGAATATCTCGACACATATGCGTCCTACAAAAAAATGTTCCAAATAAAAGTTTGATGGTTTCGAAAGGGCCATCGGATCCTATACAACCTCCAGGGGCGGGGCAGGGGGTCAACGTTTATATCTTAAATGGGAATCCTTACTTTTTAATGCAGGTTCGGTTTCTACATAAAAAATACGAAGATTTTATTTGAACATTTTTTTCGAATTCGTGATAGATGGCGCTGGAATCCACCTTCTCATTCGGTGAATAATCGGCCATTTCGGTTGATTGTCAGATAATGCAATTATCACGAGCCGCCGCATTTTTTGTGCAAACTGTCCGGAAAACGAATTGCAACTAAACAACATTTTTGGCAAATTACTTGTTAAGATTTTCGTCAGAATGTTTGTTATGATTTTCGTCAGACGGTTTGTTTCATTTTCCAGGAAGTAAACGGGGCGCGGTTTAGCATCTTTTTGTCAACAATTTTGCTAGAATAACCAGCCATTCACTGGTGCATTGACCCTACGCGATAAGTTGACGCACTCCATTTCAATGGCGAACAATTAAAAGTGACGATTTTATCGTTATTTTATCGTTTTTTTTGACTTAATTAATGTTATTTTTGCGATTGCAGCGCCATCTATCACGAATTCGAAAAAAAAGTTCAAATGAAATCTTCATATTTTTTTATGTAGAATCCGAACCTGCAATAAAAAATAAGGGTTCCCGTTTAAGATCTAAAAGTTGACCCCCTGCCCCGCCCCCTGGAGGGTGGGGGTGAAAAAATTTGTATAGGATTAGATGGCCCTTTCGAAACCATTAAACTTTTATTTGGAACATTTTTTTGTAGGACACATATGTGTCGGAATATTCCAGTGGATTTATTAAAATGGGTCACCCGGTATAATATGTATGTTAGATTTCCCCTTGTGTTTTCGTTTATTAAATTCTTCATAGATTTTGGCAAAGTAATTTCTCTGCAATAATGTTAGATCTATTTAAACTTTTCTTGGCTTTTTAAAAGTAAGCCGACTGCGTCTTTTGAATCGAAGCTTACTTTTTGATATTGTTAAAATGAGATTATTACGAGCTGTTTGAATACGATTTAGGGCACGTCCTAAAATTACCATTTTACGCGGAATTTACCATTGCCGGGGACCGACCATTTACATTCGAGGACGCATGCTGCGAACCGTTGCTGTTGTTGTCCAGATGTGATATATTTTATACGACCTTTTCTTTCGAATCTATACGTTTTCTACGAGACTTGGAATCAATTGATATGGATAGCAATATAACTGCGGGGCTCTGTTTGAACAATGTGACCTTTCTGGGTAAAATTAATCCGGGAATATATAAAGGCACGTACCAAAATCAGATGGCCAGTTCCTGGAAGTATCTACCACCACCACTCAACCCCAAGGAAGGAAGGATTACCAAACTATCCAATGAACGAGTTCACCACATTTCTTGTTATCATTGAATTAGTTTTTCCATTTTATAAAATCAGTCAGATTTAAACTTTAAACTGTTAAACATACACAAATTGACCGCGCTGTAAATAGTTGTACATTTTCTATCTACTTATATGGTGAATATACATGTTTTAGTGTTACATAATTAATCATTATTCCAAATCACCTGAATCAAAAGCAATGACGATGTCAACTAGTGGGGAATTACATAACAAAACAGAGATGTTATATCATTAACTTTAAGTCCTGGTTTATTTTATCCACTTCAATTTTTAAGTTAGATTCTGGAAGGTTAAATATATAACATTAGTCCATCAGATTCGGGGTGAGTGCTTTGAGTAACTTTATAACTATATCAAATGATTAATTAGTACTTATAATTTTTGGTATTTTCTAAAATCATTTGCTATCTTAAAATAATGCAATTTCATGAAAGAGATATGCAATTAAGAAAGAATTGAAATAATTGAAGGTACAAGTGGAAGATCACTAAATCGTAAACTCTGATTTCTGAAATTGGCGAACAAGGTGTTATATATGTTTATAGAAATGAGTAATTATTTCAGTATCTTGTAAGGAATTTGTATGATAAATAAATCGATGAAAACATTCAATAAATAAAAAACATATAAAATAGTTAATTCAGTACTATGTTCTATCATTTCTAACTAAAGGAACAGACGATTTGTACCTCAACATACAAACTGCAGAAGAGCTAAAACAACAGCAGCTCTGCTCAGAAATAGCATCGTAAATGTATTTGCTAGTTATCTGCTAAAAGGAGATCTCCTTCCAGAGACGTTCCTTAGTGGAACAAGGATGTGGGTTGCTTGAAGATGCATACCAGGAAAACCTTCAATTGTACAAACAAAACAGGCAACCGGTATGGATATAGACAGGCACTGTACAAATATTTCAATATATCAAAGAGTTAAAGAAATCAAGAGGAAAGTCTCAGTGTTCTGTTAAAGACAAACTTCCCTCAATATTAATATCTGTGGAATCCCAAGAAAACAATGCTCAATCTACTGAAGGAAGTATATTCCTACCTACTAGAGAAAGCAAAAGCAAGGCTGGTAAACTCATTACAAAAGAACAAATATAATGGTTAGTTGGTAGCTTTAAGCACTTGAACCACTTCCCACTAGCACCCTACATTTAACAGTTTACAAAGCTAGCTTTATGCTAGGCTATGTTCTAATTAAATGGTAAGGGACTAGGGTGATATTTATCCCCAAAGCGAGTAGATGGCCACCCGAAGAAACCAAATGCTACGAAAAGGTACGAAATGTACACTGCAGTAAAAAGAGATTGCATTAGATATTTTCGTAGATATTTAAGGTGCGTTTGACAACACAACATTCAAAACCCATATTAAGATTGATCAAGGCTGTACTCGAAAACTGTAAGATCACCTAAGGTATAGTGAATGAATCAGAAAGGTTAAAACACTAAATGGGTGCCCCCAAGGCAAGGTTTTATCGCCCCTGTTTCGTGGTAGATGACCTACTGACGACTTTGGTCGATAAAGTTTATTGCTTGAAAGGTTATGCAGAAGACAAAGCAATTGCAAATATAACATCATATCGTCTCTAGCCCAAGACGCACTCAATACTATATTAAAATGGTGTTTGGCGGATGGCTTCAATTTCAATTCCGGTGGTACCTTTCACGAATATTAGGAAGCTGAATATCAAAGTAAAAGGATAAGAAATTGCGCTGGCCAATGAGATGAATTATCTACGTTTAACACTAGATATGAAACTAACTTTGAACGCGCACCTAGAAAAAATAACTTGTAAACTTACAGCGGCACTATGGCCATGGCGTTGGTTCTTTGGAAAATCATGACTCACTAGCATAGTGTGTCAAGACTAAACAAGCAACGGCACCAAAAAAGGTTCAAACCCTTCACAGAATGGCCTGTGTTGACAAAGAAGCAATGACCCACTTTCCCTGCACGAACAAATCAGATGAGAAGGTGTAACGAGTGCAATGACTAGACTGGACTGGTATGGTACAGGATATAAATTCACTCAGAAATTTTGAACCTAATTAATCACCGTCGGACGTAATACTGGCCAAATTTGATTAAGTATTGCGCTTTGATGTAATTATTTACAGTTGCTAATACAGCCTTAATTAGTATACAGATGCATTAAAAACAAAAGCAGGCTCTGACATATGCATAGTCTTACAGGCTGAAATAATAGCCTTGAAAAGATGTATCTATATTTGAACGGAAAGGGGTTACAAAAAAGCACTCATCTGTCTGATCTCAGACAATTGGGCTGCCCTTAAGAACCTCAAATCGTACAGCTTAAATATTAATTACTTCTAACAGTAAATAGCCTTAGAATTAATTAACCACCAGGCCACGCAAGTATAATAGGTAACAAATATGCCAGGGAAGGATCTGCGACTACCATGTTCGGTCCAATGCATACATGTGAGATATCCAAAGAACATAAGAAAAATGTGGTCGTATAGTGGGGAAAAGGTGCAAAACAGGCCACTGGATATACATACTAGGTCAAAGACAATCAAAAACCATATTCACAAGGTAGGTAAAGTGAATAACACCATTTTTTAACTATCTAATCAGGCCAGAGAGCTGTAAGAATGGAATGGTAATTTTTTTGCATTAATTCAAAGTCGATTCATCTTTAATTAATTCAAATCTGTAAAATACCTAGGTCTTTTTCTAAATTTAAATTGGATTGGTTCACCCAATTTAGAAAAAGCAACTACCATTGTTTAACTATTGAATTTTCTAAAGTAACAGTTGGGGCAAGTCCCGCTACCATTTTGATTGCGAGCCATCTTGGTTCTGTGGCGTATAGTTCAGTTTCGCTTTAACCATTGTGTTGTGTAGACGTCCAAATTTATTATTGATAAATAAACGCCACAAGAACGAGCAGAAATAGTGACAATATTTATTGAAAATAATCGTTCCATTATTGCCACTCAGCGGAAATTGCGTCAAAAATATCCTAATCGTTCAGTGCCTCACAAAACCACAATTTATCGTTTACATGCGAATTTTCGACAGTACGGTACGACACACCATTGGTCCCTATTTTTTTGAAAATGATCAAGGTGTTTTAGTTACTGTTAATGCTGAACGGTACCAAGACATGATTCCAAATTTTCTTGTGCCTGAAATGAAAGAGCAAGGACTAGAGGACATTTGGTTTCAGCAAGATGGGGCCACAGCACACATAGCTCGTTCAACAATTCAATTATTGAAGGACGTTTTTCCACGAAGACTAATTTCGCGAAGGGCGATTTAGCATAGCCAGCCAGATCTCCGGATTTAACAGCAGCAGACTTTTTCTTATGGGGTTCTTTAAAATCAAAAGTTTATGTGAATAGGCCCCAAACGTTTCAACATCTTAAAGACAATATGGATGTCATAAACAAGTTGCATAGCGAATTGCGGTCACCATTTAGCCGACATAATTTTCCAATCATAACGAAAAAAAAAAAATGTTAAGACCAAATAAACTTTTTATGGAAACCAAACTTAATTATCTTTTCTTTGAGCAAAGTTATAGGCAATCAAAATAGTAGCGGCACTTTTGCCCCACCCTGTATTTTTACTAATATAGTGTGAGGTGTGTCTAAAAAATATTTTAGTTTAGATGAAACTACGTCTATATTTATCTGTTTTAAGCGATTTTATTAAACTTTTTGCATTATGGGAAAATACTTTTTCATTTGTAGACACTTTAATGTTTCCGCAACTCTTTTAATTATTAATAGTATGTTGATTTCGAATTTGTTTCTGTAGTACATCTTGTTCTTTTCATTAAAATAAATCTTAATAAACCAATGTTTGAAGCACTTGACACTCCGGTAGATGCACCTTAAAACATGCATTTTAAACGCATCAAGCTTCTTCGGCTCTCAAAAAACATTGAACCAGTAATTTATTTTTGACTTGTGAGAATATAAAGAAGTTATTAGGTCCAAATCAAGGCTGTCCGGTTGATGATCAATCAACTCAACTTTTTCAAAGCTATGTGTGCGAAAACTTATTATCCCGGTGGAGCATGATGATGACTTCTGACAGAGAAATGGTTGTTTACAATGTAGATTTTCCCGCCCCATATTACATTTATAATACATTTGCAACCGTACTTTAAAAAACAGGCGACCACCGTGCGAACAACTGTTTGATTTGGCATATATAAAGCAAAGCATTTTTAATTATTCCTTTGAACTAATAAACTCGAGTAGTTTTTTATCGATTCCTAACAGGGATCCAAAGCAAACCATTTATTTAACTTGTTATTTTAATATAATCAATTTCACGATTAGTCACACATTGATTTTGTACGGTATCAATCAATCAGTTCACTTATCAATGTTATCTGTTTTCTCATATACCACTGGCATATGCAAATTTTTGAAGGTGTTTCATCGCAATTAAGTTAATTGTTGCCTATTGTTGAAATAATCTACATCAATTGAGAGATTGCAGATGGGCTCCCCTTCCCCAAAATATCAAAGTTCATCCTTATATACAGTTGATTTATTAACACAGCATTATAGTATGCACAGTAATGTAAGTACTTTAATATACACTAGAGATAGTTATAGGAAGTATTAAAAAACTTTTATTTATAGTTCATATTAATAGATATAAATAGCTCTAAAGACAACACGAATAAGGAACTTTAAATGAAAATACACTTCGTTGATATCACACACAGGATTTATTACATGACTATAGTTTCAACCTTTAAAAGGCCATTATCAAACGTACAATAAATTACAAACTTTACTTAGGCGGTATTTATACAAAAACAAGGCGGATTAAAAATGGGGGTACATGGTGATAAACGGTAATAAGATTTACACAATCGCTTTGAAAATGGGTGAGTATATTAAGTCGGTCTGGTCGTTAATTATGGGGTTTTCCGGATTACGTTTGTGTTTATGTATTTCTAAGGATTCAAGCAGGTCAAGTTTCGGACCTTTTTCTGAAAAATGTAGTATTTCCAAGGGATTAGTTTCTGGGACGTGATTATTTTCAATTAAGTGATTCGCAAAGGTGGAGTTTGTTTTATTATTATAAAAAGATCTCATATGCTCTTTTAGGCGAATGTCAAAATTTCGACCAGACTGACCAATATATATATATACCCTTACAAGATCCACATTTAAGTTTATATACACCAGATCGTTTCATTTTTGCGGTCTTCTGTTTTGCATTAAATAAGATGTTATTGAGTTTTTTATGTGTTTTAAATGCAACTTCAATATCATGTTTTTCCAAAATTATTTTTATTCTGTAACTCGGTTTTCCAAAGAAAGTTAATGTGACAAACGGGTTTTTCTCTCTAGCAGATGCCCCGTGATAAAGCATTGATTTTAATTTTGATTTTTGTTTATTGTCTAAAATATAGTCTATCATTTTTGTTGTATAACCGTTATTTATTGCTAACTGCTTGATGGTGTGTATTTCTTGTTCTAACGAAGAGACGGATAAGGGAAGTGATAGTGCACGGTGAATCATTGAATTGAATGCTGCTTGTTTGTATTTTAGCGGGTGTAATGAATTTGATGGAATAAGGGAGTCTGTGAAAGAGGGTTTTCTATATATATTGAATTCTAATTTATTATTGTGTTTAGCTATGGATAGGTCTAATTAGGCAAAAAACATATTAAATTTTGGTATAGGTACGTCGATGATATTTTAGCATGTTTTGAAGGTACAGACAGACAAATCCAATCATTTTTAAATTACATTAATTCCCTTCATCCTAATATTACATTTACAGTAGAGACTGAATCCAATAATACTATTAATTTCCTAGACCTATCCATAACTAAACACAATAATAAATTAGAATTCAATATATATAGAAAACCCTCTTTCACAGACTCCTTTATTCCATCAAATTCATTACACCCGCTAAAATACAAACAAGCAGCATTCAATTCAATGATTCACCGTGCACTATCACTTCCCTTATCCGTCTCTTCGTTAGAACAAGAAATACACACCATCAAGCAGTTAGCAATAAATAACGGTTATACAACAAAAATGATAGACTATATTTTAGACAATAAACAAAAATCAAAATTAAAATCAATGCTTTATCACGGGGCATCTGCTAGAGAGAAAAAACCGTTTGTCACATTAACTTTCTTTGGAAAACCGAGTTACAGAATAAAAAGAATTTTGGAAAAACATGATATTGAAGTTGCATTTAAAACACATAAAAAACTCAATAACATCTTATTTAATGCAAAACAGAAGACCGCAAAAATGAAACGATCTGGTGTATATAAACTTAAATGTGGATCTTGTAAGGGTATATATATATATATTGGTCAGTCTGGTCGAAATTTTGACATTCGCCTAAAAGAGCATATGAGATCTTTTTATAATAATAAAACAAACTCCACCTTTGCGAATCACTTAATTGAAAATTATCACGTCCCAGAAACTAATCCCTTGGAAATACTACATTTTTCAGAAAAAGGTCCGAAACTTGACCTGCTTGAATCCTTAGAAATACATAAACACAAACGTAATCCGGAAAACCCCATAATTAACGACCAGACCGACTTAATATACTCACCCATTTTCAAAGCGATTGTGTAAATCTTATTACCGTTTATCACCATGTACCCCATTTTGAATCCGCCTTGTTTTTGTATAAATACCGCCTAAGTAAAGTTTGTAATTTATTGTACGTTTGATAATGGCCTTTTAAAGGTTGAAACTATAGTCACGTAATAAATCCTGTGTGTGATATCAACGAAGTGTATTTTCATTTAAAGTTCCTGATTCAAGATGTATCACAAAGTGATGGCTTCAAGCATTAAACATATCAACACAAATAAGTTTATGATTTTTATGCCATCCAAAAATGTATAAATGTAATACTTTCTTCAATAAAGATGTTTATCTCTCTGAAATTTAATACTTAAAAAATAAAATTTATATTACTTTATTTCTGTATATAATTTTATGACACCTATAATATTGTGATGAATGGAAGTTAATTATAAATTAATTAATTATTATGAGACCAATTATCTGAGTATAATTTATTGATATATTTTTATTTCTGTTATAATACCCTTGGGAAAGTTTTTATCGTATAAGAAGTACTGGTTCTTTATTAAATTACAAGTGACAGCGACGTTGTCCTTCGTGGTTCGTTACAAGGGTTTTTCTTAATGCTTTTATGGAAATTTACTAGACATAGGAATGTGAGACGTTCCAATGAATTTACGGAAATTTCCTGGTCGTATTTTATCCGAGATAAAGGAAGGACGTAAGTAACTTTCAGTTGCAATCAAGATAAATCTTATTTTTTACTTAATAATATAAGCCCGACCTATTATTGTATAAGTGAATTAGGTTAAAAAAATGTTGAATTAATTTAAGATATTCAGTTTGTTATCAGCCACAGTTGCAGTTCAAAGTACAAATTATTTATGTAAGTGTCATATTAATTATTCCCTAATAGGTAACAAATAGCATTTGTTAATATTGATTCCTACTAAGACTATAAGTCGAATCACTTATTAAAACAACTACTTCCCTGACTAATACCACGACATATGTTGAATTATATAAAAGTAATTTGTTATGAATTTATTTTCATTTAAAACTTTAACTTAGATGAAAGCCTTTATATTTATTATTTATTTAGTAGAAAACAGAGAAATAATATTACGATAACTTACTTAATATAAATGACCAGATTATAAGCTATAAAAATCAAGTTATTTAACATCTGCTGACACGGATATCGATCATTACGATCTCACCAGTGTAGCTTTTTATATGAACTCGACTTTCAGGAAACAGTCTAAACAATTATATAAATAAATTTAAAAAAAATTCAATAAGTTACTTAGACATGTGCAGCAACTGACACAATAATGAAATCTTATGGGCAGAGGTTCGGAATTTTTACCTGAGGCGAAATAGTAAAATCGATAGAGATAATTACATTCGGGCGTAAGGATAATACTGACTAGGGGCATAATTTAATAAAGTTATTAGTTAATCTCTCACAACCTAAATGGTGTAATATATTTTATAAATAATTATTTTCATAATTTTCTTTCGTTAGCTTATAATAAATCAGTACGTTCCTATGCATACTGATTTGAGTTGCTTAATAATAAATATATGTAAAAAATGTGTATGTAATGTTGGGAATGTCTGAATATTTTCATAAAAACAAGTCTGCTTAATAACATGGTTCTATATGACATGCAATCATAATGGCGCATCTGTGCGCTATGCAGCAGTGCATTTTCTACAGCCAAATCATAATTTGCATGTGAATAGCAAGAGGCAGATACTAAAAACGATTACAACATTATCACTCGCTATTTTTATTTTCCTTTATTAGTGTATGTAGAAAATTTTAGAATAAAAATCTGGGGTATGTATATTATAGTTTTTAACAAAAACAGTAATATAACTATATACTCTATATAAAGTGAATAAATGAAATAGAATAAAATAAAAATGTAAGCATTAGTTTCCAATCTAAGAACAACAAAGCAAGAAAGGGCATTATTATTTTATTAAGAAAAAATAATGAGATAATACCCTACAAAAGAATATTTTTAAATAACTCATTCATAAGTACAAATCTCATTAGTAGATCTAACAACATTAAGTTACAATGTATTTTGTTTCGTTCATATTGTTGTTTTAATAAACGCTAGAAACAAAATTTCTCAATTTGGAAGAGTCTCTTTTACTAATTCTTTTAGAAAATCCAATAAAATTAGACAAGATATCTCGAGAAATTCTAAAAATCCCATTAAAATAGATAATAGAAATGTAATTTAGAATTAACCTCACATGATAAAAATTAAACCAGCTTAATGTCATCCATTTTCTTGACAATTTGAGGCTACTGCATCCTATAGTTTGTAGGATTATAAAAATGTTTTCATAGTTCAGCATCGAATAATATAGTATTGGAAAACATAACTTATATATGTTTAAAGAATACTTCTAAATATAATAAAAGTTGTTAAAAGATTGAAGAACATATTGAGAATTTAGAGCGATTTGAATATTTTGTTATAGAATAAAACTCCTTGAAAGAATTACCTGTTTGACAGAACTTTCGTGAGAAGGAAATGCCTTGTGTAAAATTCTCACCGTACGGATTTATCTAATGAACAAAAAAAACTTTTAACTGGAACGTGAATTTTATCACTATGTCATCACTACAAAGTGTAAATAACAAAATTTACGAAGCAACTGTGAAACGTCGTTTTGAACGCATACAATGATTTTACTAAGACTCTCTTCATATCTCTAGAAGAATTTAATAGTGTTTTCGATAACTCATATATCGGTGTAACTTGATCAACAGAGGCTTTGGGTTTTATGGATATATTTTGTGAGATGGATTTCTTACTTTGAGCAAGAATTTTATGTCGCCCGGTAAATCGCTGTTGCAAATATGTTTCTCTGATACATGCATGAGTATACAAGCAAATACTTTTTAAGAAAATAATTGTTAGCCATCGTGTGAATAATATATTTTGGCATGCAAAGCAATATAATAGTTTGTATTGTTTGAATGGAACGTTGAAATCGCAATACTTTTGATAGGATCTTCCTTCAATTTTAACAACTGAAACTGTAAACAGTAGGTGTAAGCGTAATTAAAATGAATTTTAGCGTCAAGATAAAAATATGAAATGAATGAATATATTATAAAAGGGATGATATAATTCCTATAAATATCAGCACCACCACTAATGGCTTCACAAGTCTGTAAACAGAAGGTCTGCGTTCTACAACATTAGCATGGATATAACCACAATATAAATATTTGAATGTATGTTATGTATTTTTTAAATCAAAGCGGTTTTGTTTAATCAGAGTTTCAACTTTTTCGCAGTTTAGTTTAGTTTATTGATTTTACAGATCCTACAAAAAAATATACAAAATAACCTATATTTATAACTTTGAAATTTAAATCGCAATATTTAAAGGCGGTGTTCACATGGCAGCATTCTTCCACTCAGACCATTATTTCCTATAGCCAATATCAGCAGATGATTATTATTATTGAGACAATATTTTTGCCATTGATAATAGCTTCCCACTTTTTTAAATACAGTAAAATACATGTCTGTTATTAAAATGAGTTATTGGGAGAAGTAATACACTTGTTATGTTCCATTTGTTTATTATCAGGTAACTGACACGTGTTTCGGTCCTTTCGGATCATTCTCAAAGTTAAAACTCAGTTACCTGATAATAAACAAATGGAACATAACAAGTGTATTACTTCTCTCAATATGAAAATTTGGTTCCATCAAGAATATAGCAAGACAAGTATCGAATTTATTAAAATGAGTTATTCAATTCAATATTACTTAAAATGTAAATGTTTGGTGTTTATATATCAACAAAGCAGTATATTAATGGTTATTGTTTGAATCTGTATTCCGATAAGTCAAAATATTGCAAATACTTGTAATCTTCCCATATTCTAAATATGTCTGACTGGATGGCAATCGATATTTTTCTAAAATATTCAGCACCACAGGCGTGTAATTTGTATTTAAATTTATAAATAAGTATATTTGATTTGTGTATCGCAACCATGGAGACTTGTTTACAATTTTCAATTGACAGTATAAAAAGTGTTCGCAACAAAAATGATCGATTTTGCAGAAGAAAAGCCATTTATGTTTGTTCCAGAGGAAATTATAAATGAAGCACGTCTTTTGAATAGTCCGTTGTTACCAATAAAATCAAAATCGGCGTACGAGAAAGAATTCAAAAAATTCAACTAATGGTATATATAATTGTAGTATTTCGAAAGTTTATATATTCACTATCTATTGTGATTTGTAGATTGTCGTGGTATTTACTGTTGCTGGTGGGTGCCGAGGAAATGAATTGTCTAAATTGTTGATTTCCGATTTTGAAGTTCCTAAAGATGTTATTATTGGGACACTTGAAGACACGAAGACTCACAGTGATCGGATTTTCACTATTCTGAATATGTCTACTCGGTGGCAATCGATATTTTTCTAAAATATTCATCATTAAGCCCATATAATGTAGCTCACCAGAGTTTTTTCATTAATTATCAAAAACAGTGCACAAAGCAGAGTGTTGGGATTCATAAATTGGAAGATGTTCCCAAATATATTGCTAATTTCTTAAAGCTTTCTCATAGTTGCTTATATACCGGCCATTCTTGTATTGAGTCTATGCTCAAGAAACATGGTGGTTGGAAAACCGCCATAGCGGAATATTCTTAAGGCAATGACAATAGGTTCGGTTTGGCGAGTTTGCATTTTTACAAAATGGAAAATCGTAATGTAACAATCAATATATCAGAAAAAACTAGCAATTCATAAAATCTTTACAAGCTCATTATAAAACTTTACATGTCGTTCGTCGTTGACAACGGAGATAAAGTAATACTTTATCTACTATATTTATTTATTTATTTATTTATTGTTTGCTTTGTTCCTCTTCTTATATAAAATCGAAAATACATACTACTATGAAAGCTGTAACTATAATTTTAATTGAAGAGACCCTGGCGGAGTTCATTTCTGCGAGATATTCTTCCACTCTGACCCATGAGTTTAAAATACGAAATGAAATAAAATATATTAAAAGTGCAGCAAAATTAATGTGACGCAGATATCATTTTTAATCATGTGAGCAAATATCTGCAACCAAAAAAAATCCATGGGAGTTATTTCGTATATTACCCTTGATTTAAAGAATGATTTTTAGTAGTATTAAACGATGACACTTTTAAGCATCATATATATGATGACTATAATATTATTATAGTGTTATTTATAACGCTGGTTTTATCTGTAAAACCAAATGCGGTTTTCGTATAAAACATTAAATTGACGCTTGCTATATATTTTTTTAATTAAACCTTTTGTAAATAGCAATTACATAAATAACAATGAATAAAACGCTTACTATGTTTTTAACCACTATAATTATAGTGGTTAAAAACATAGTAAGCGTTTTATTCATTGTTCATTATGAATTACCACATAGTAACGGTCGCAACCATCATTATAATTACATAAATATTTATAGATCAAAAGTGGCTTTATGCCGTATTAAATCAACCACACTTTCTCAATCCATTATAACCTCCAATATTCAAACCAATAATCTTAAAAGTCATAAATCAAAAATTCTGTTCCTAGATTTTCAGAACGCTTTTGTTACGATTTTGCATATGAGCCTCCTTTATAAATGCTTCCTCTTAAATATCCCACGCGACTTAATAATCCTTATATACGATTTCCTTTCCAACAGATCCACCCAATTTAGAACAACATTTTCTGTCACGATCTGTATAATCGCAGCCTTATGTACGTTGTTGATCCCTCAAACTACTCAATTATCTTTGTCGATCATACCACCCTTATCGCCTATGCTCCAATTCTCCATTACCTGCAAAAATCATTCAATGTAATTCAAACTCGGTGCTACAAATGGCGTATAAAATTCAACCCCTTTAAATCGAAAATCCGAATTCCTCATCATAAACAATACTATAATTTACTCCCATAAATATCTACGCATCATGTTTGACTCCCAACTCTCCTTCAAACTAGAAGTTAACTTTTCGAGCATTAACTTATAAAAATCAAGGATTTCTGCAAAAACAGCAGTTACAACCTACAAATCTATGGTATATGTCGACCTCTTATAGACTACAATCCTTTTCAACAATCCATCCTTTCACTCTCCATCACTTTAACGTCGCCGAAAGGTGAAAGGTCAGCCCTACGAACCCTTACCAAACTCAGACAGTCAATTGAGTAAGTTAATTTACTTATTAGTGAGTGCATAATGAGCATACTATATTCACATTTTATTTTTTTATGCGAAAGTGGTGGTACTACTGTTTTCTATACTTCCTGTCGGTCACTAATGTCCATAATAACATAAAAGATGTATTATATTATGGTAGTTATTAATAATAAATTTCATTCAAATGGAATAAAATATTCAATTGTTATAAACAAAAGAAATAAAAAAATTTTGAACTTTGAAGACAATTTTTGGCTTAACCTTAGATTTTTGGATATAGATATGTTGTGTTAAATCATCATATTTTGGCCCCAGGAATCTGTGCTTCAGCCATTTTCCCGCATTAACGGGACATGTTCGAATAAAGATGTTATTCTCTCTCTATTAGTATATACAATTTGTAATATATTAATGCGGCCTTATTTATATTTATTTAACAAATGGCAAACTAGATAAATAAAAAGTAGCTAGTTTAATTAAAAACATTACTTAGAATTATATACAGATTAGCTTCGGTGAATCGTACATTTTAACGGAAAGGGACGTTAAAAGTCGTTTGGATTAAAACGCTTGCAAATCATTTAATTGAAATTGAACATTCCTTTGATGCAAGTCCACTCAACGTAATCTGTTTCGTCGAAAAGAGATCTAAATTTGATTTGCTCGTGTCTTTTGAAATGCACAGCATGAAACTAGATACTGGAAATTCAGTCATTAAGGACCGTAATATGAAACTGATTTTTCCTTATATTCCATTAAAAAGATTTCTGATTAAAATTTACTTAGAGTGAAAAAGCGTTTAATAGTAGTAAGTTCATATTTATAATATAAATAACCTATGTGAATAAACTTGACATTTTTGCAAAAAAAATATTAACAAGTTAAAGATAATAATGTATTCATTTATTATATAATATTAAGAATAATTTTTCTATAATATTTTTTAAATTATTTGTCCAGTTTCTAACGCTTAAGCGTATTTTTTCAATATTTATTTTACGCAGGTAACTATTCTTAAAATTGCCGATTGATATTCCGATTGTTACTATTTCTAATAGATCAATTACTTTAAATTCAATATACAGGGTGTCCCGTTAATGCGGGGAAATGGCTAGACCATAGATTTCTGAGGTCAAAATATGATGATTTAACGCAACTTATCTATATCCAAAAATGTACGGTTAAGCCGAAATTTGGCTTCAAAGTTTCAAAAATTTTTATTTCTTCTGTTTATAACAATTGAACGCTTTATTTGATTTGAATGAAATTTATTTTTGATAACTACCATAATATAATACATCATTTCAGTTATTATGACTATTATTCGTTAACAAGAAGTATAAGAAACAGTAGTACCACCACTTAAAAACTAAAATATTTTTTTATTGGTGGATCTAATAAAAACCAAAAAAATATTACTTGAAAGACCATTTAATTTAAAAAAATTTTCCATCTCTTAATAATATTTGATATCTTGTACGGTTTTCCCACAAAAAAAATAAAATATATATTTTTTATCTAGTAAAAACAAAATCTAGTTTTTCATCAAATCGAAAATAAATGTTTTTCGTGGCCGTCTTTGATTAAAAAATGTAAATTATGTATAATAATAATTATTTAGTGTCTTTTGACAATTAATTTTTAACTTTATTATAGTTCATAAATATTCATATTTGGAACAAACATATATTTTGTTTGTATTAGGATTTTGCAAAGAAAATTGTTTGAAAAGTGTTAGATGTTGTTTTGGTTTATTTTATTAATTGATATTATTTAATTTTTATTCAATTGAGTAAGTTTATTTACTTATTACTGAGTGCATAATGGGTATACTATATTCATATTTTATTTTTTTGTGCAAAAACCGCACAAGATATCAAAAACAAGTAAGAGTCAAAAACGTTTTTAAATCTAATGCCCTTTCAAGTAAATTTTTTTGGATTTTATTGGATGCACCAATAAAAAAATATTTTAGTTTTTAAGTGGTGGTACTACTGTTTCTTATACTTCCTGTCAATCACTAATGGCCAAAATAAATTAAATGATGTATGATATTATGGTACTTATTACTAATAAATTTCATTCAAATCAAATAAAGCGTACAATTGTTATAAACAAAAGAAATAAAAAAATTTGAAACTTTGAAGCAAAATTCCGGCTTAACCTTAAATTTTTGGATATAGATAAGTTGCGTTAAATCGTCATATTTTGACCCCAGAAATCTATGGTTCACCCATTTCCCCGCATTAACGGGACACCCTGTATACTATTGAATTAACAAAAGTGGTAGTTAGATAAAGAAGATACTTTTTAATCACAATTTTTAGTGTAATATAAATATATGCACGTTTATAATATATTACACATTCAATGATTCCACTGCTATAATTTCCACATATGCACGTTATCATCAACTATTGTATTAAATATACTGTGCATATGTATATAATAATAATAATAATGATTTATTTCTCAATAAAAAAATACAATCCAATAACAGAGAAATATTAGAATATATACATATAATTGATATAAAGTAAAAAATTAATTTAACAATTTTTAAACAATTTTATTAATTTAAAAAATTAATAAAAAAAACAATACGTAATAATGAAAACCTAAATTAAACATAGAGCGAAATAGAGTACAATTAAATAGATCGATATTAACATCGTTCATTATTCTCAGCATACGAATAACAGAGAAATGGTACAATGTATTAGAAACCGGCAGTGAAAACTTGTTAATAAAACGAGCGGTAAGTCTAGGAATGAAAAAGGGCAAACGGCTAACTAAATTTGGGTCGTCAATCAAATTTGTAGTCAACTTATATATAAATACAGCTGCTAGAGATGCTCTACGGTTTTCTAGCGAGTTTATTTTAAATTCATCTAATAGTTTGCAATATTCATAATTTTGATATAGATATATTTCGGGTACAGAAAAGAAAATGAATTTCAAAAACTTACGCTGAATATTTTCTAAGTCTAAAATGTGTGCACCACAGTGAGGGGACCAAATCAAGCAGCAGTATTCGAATTTAGACCGAACAAGTGCAAAGTATAATGTTTTTCTGCTATCAATATTTTTGAAGTCGCGCGAGTTTCGTACAATAAAACCCAATGTTTTGAAAGAAGAAGAGATATGATTACGAAAAGAGAGCGTTTTATCAAACAGAACTCCTAGATATTTAATATTATCGCTCAAAATTGATTGTGGATAGTTTCTTTGTAAATGAAAGAACTAGGCATTTTTCATATTTAAGTCTAACTCGTTTGTCAGACACCAGTGATGAGTTGAGTTAAGATCATCTGATAGATTTTGACAATTATTAAGATCAGTTATTTCTCTGTAAACTTTAACATCATTCGCATAGAGAAAAATATAAAATTTTTTACAGTATCAGCAAGATCACTAATAAAACAAATAAATATGAGAGGTCCTAAGTTTGAGCCTTTTGGTATTTCGCTTGTAGGCATAAATTCGAAAGATTTGACACCAATAAATTCGACATACTATGACCTATCCTCTAAATAAGATTTAAGAAGATGACATAGAGCGGTAGAAAAACCAAACATCTAAAGCTTTTGAATAGCAATACTATGGTTATTACTGTCAAATTCCTTTTGAAAATCTAAATAAATTATATCAACCTGCCCACGACGGTCCAAGACCTCAACAGTAAATTGTGTGAAATTAAGTAAATTTGTTGCTGTATATCGATGAGGCATGAAACCGTGTTGATTCTGGTTGATATATGACAAGAGATTAATTTGGACAATATTGCTTCAAAAACTTTCGCAAAATGATTTAGAACTGAGATTGGATAATCTCTCTGTTATACAGTTTTTATTGTCAGATTTAAAAATTGGCGATATCTTCGCTTTTTTTCAAATCCCAGGAAAGACAGAAGTACTAAGTATAAGATTAAAAATATGCTGCAAAGGTTTTACAAAAAATAATATACAATCTTTAACAATAAAAGACGGATGCTATCTGGACCAGATGTAAAGCACGCTTTTAGCTTTTTTCCTGAGACGATGATATCTATGATTAATAGATAACAGTGTCTTCAGACATCCTGAGAAATGTGGAGCCATATTTTGTTGTGTTTTTTTTTTCTTGTAGACACTTTTAAAGAAGTTTGCAAAGCCATTAACAATGTCTTGTTCCGAATCCATGACTTGATTGTTCCAATTCATAATGCCTGGTATAGGTCGCTGAATTTTTATTTCTAATGAAGGACCAAAAGATTTAGTAGTACCTATAGTAGGTGCATCATTTATAAATTTAACAATAAGTTTATTTTAACCCTTTTTCTACGATTTGAAATTTCCTCGTACAGTATTTCTAAGCATTGATGTTAAGTCCCGTTTGAATTTAAGATTTCCTATATGAGGGTTCAGACGTAGAATTTTTTAAATCACGTCCTTATTTTTGTAAACTATTTTAATCGGCCTTGGGTGCATCGTATTCTTTTTCCCTAGACGAAATATTGGTTTAGGTTCCGTAAAATCATCATGTACTTTTAGAATAGTTGCAATTTCTTTTAAATCGTGTGTTTTTTGCTCTTATTATCCGCTGTTGGTTCAGGAAGGATGAATAACAATACATTATTTTTTCTAATATTTCTTTGTGATAGTTCGGCAATTGCTTCCCCAACCACGGTGTCTGATATAGCTGATATGGTTTGATCATTAACCCCCCTCGCGGTAGTTTAGGATTCCACAAGAAATAAGTCGCTTTCAAATTTACGTAACTTCTCCTCCATATCCGATATTTTTCTTCAAAAGTATTTATCATAAGACGAACTTTTTGTTTGAATGAGGTGAAATATTTGTGAAAGATACATTTTAAGTATTGTGACTTACGATCGATTTTACCTGAGCAGACGTCACATGTATATGTTTATATTACACAATAAGGTGTGGTATAAAACATTGTAAAGTGTTGATTTATTTATGCTACTAAAATGAACTTCAATGCCTCTATTAAAGTAGTATTTTCTTTTATGTTTACCTAATTGTAATATGTTACCACCTAAAACTGATTAAAATCGTACAATTTACGATCCAATTTACAATTTCCTTGATGTTGTTAATTATTTAATACTATTTAACTGCTCAGACATTACTTATGTAGAGAACTAGCTAGTTTGCTAGTTTCGTATTATAAAATTTAAATGAAATTAATTAAATCTGAAAGAGAAGGACATAAAGAAAAGAAAACAACATTTAATCATTTACATTTGAGGGAGATTCTAAATCAGAAACCTTTTTACATAATTCAATATGCTAAAATCTCTTGGGTTTTGATAAAATTATAGATATTTCAATATATTAGGTAAGCACATTGAATAAATAAATATAGATACAATCATATAGTTAGTACAGTACACTTTTATTTTCAAGCAACTATCTTCAGTCATATCTAACCTAAATACAATTTAACAGGAGGCTCTTCAATTGTGATTAAAACAAATTGAATCGATTCAGTATTCAATAGTTCAATGGATTAAAAAGCAAACTGAGGGATATCGTCATGTTTTACTGGTTTACTTTAGAAAAAGGAACGCCTGTGGCAGAATTGGTTTGCCAAATTTTGTTCCGTTAATTTCAATGGCAAAGATAAGATGCGCCACGTTCACGAACGCCAATGACGATAAAATAAAGGCATTAATCGAAGCTATTCTACGACTCGAGGTGTCACAGAAATATTAAGCATTTATGTTAGTGAACTCAATTATGGGTTACACATGTACCCAAAGAATTTAACAAAGTACATAAACGCCTGCCACATCTCTTGAAAAACAATGAAAATTATTCATTTCTCAAGCGTATTGAGAGTGATGAGAAATTGATAGTTTAAGACAACGTCGTGCAAAAACAAACATAGTGCAACCCGATAAACAAGCTGCAACCACTTCGAAAGCGAAGCTTGGATAAGATTTGATCTATCATCCATCAACCATTTGTTTATATCTCTGAAAAATACTTTGAATGTTAAACAATTTAATTCAAACAATGGTGTCACACATCAATTTATTTTTAAGCTCAGAAGCGTGTCATTATGATGTTATACAAAAGATAGCAAAGAGTCATCGAGAAAAATTATTCCAAAATCTAAAATCCATTACTTTCCCTAAGAACTCAAAATTAGTTACTTTTGACGTTAGTGGTATGTTTTCTAATATTCCTACAGGAATATACTCTTTATAACAAATCTAATACTAATTCCGCTGTAAAATCAGAATTACTAAACGCACTTGAACTTCATGAAATCAAAATTACTTACAATTTGACAATAAATATTTTCAACAAAGTAACGGATTAGCGATCTGATTTCCTCTTAGCCCTTTGTTGAAATTTGTTAAAATTTTCATGTTAAATATCGAGGAAAAAATATTTAGTTCAAATTTTACAAAAATACACATCTCATTTTGGTTTAGATACGTAAATGATATTATTGCACGCTTTAGTGGTACATCAGGACAGTGATGATTTTTAAATTTTATCAATAATGTTCATCCAAAAATAAAATTTACAGCAGAGAAAGAAAACGACTATAGAATTAATTTCCTAGATCTTACCTTAATTCGTCAGAATAACAAAATCAAATTCGAAGTATTTAGAAAACCTACTAACGTCAACTCTACAATTCCTTACAGCTCAAATCATCCATGTGATAAAGGGTGATTTGAGCTGTAAGGAATAGTTAGGTGCATTTCATTCTATGATACATAGAACCCTCATAATTCCTCTATTTGATTCAAGTAGATCTAAAAAACTTGACAAAATCATTTCAATAGCAAAGGAAAATGGCTTTCCAGTTAGGCTAATTCAAAATTAACATCACAAAAAACTTTACAAACCAACTAGGGCTCATATTTATCAAAATATTTTTGATCGAACGAATACAAAATTTAAAGCATTCACTTATTTCGGGCAGGCAGCAATTATCGAATACCTTTAGAAATCAAAATCATCAAATTGCTTTTAGACCAGCGAGCAAACTTTCAAATATATTTTTTAACGCGAAAGACAAAATATATTTAATATTAATGCACATATGTAGGGCAGACAGGTAGAAGATTTGAGAAGAGATTAAATGAACTTTATAGAGCATTTTGACCAGACATACATCAAGTTCTTCATCTATCATATCTTAAAATGTAATCATTAATTTAAATAATTTAAAATTATTATTATGGTAATTGAAGATTATGTTGAAATTATTATAATTAAAGTAAGGTTTAAAATTTCACATATTTAATATCGACATATGTTTCGCCACACGAGCGGTCATTAATATTTTGTTAAATCAAATCTGTGAATTTTTTTTATTTACCTTATATATTATGGAATTTTATCTAACAGCCACGTCAATTTAATAACTATATTATTAAATTTTAAAACGAATTATTATTTAAATTATTTATGAAATAAACAATTACGCAACACTCTCGTATAAATAATAAAAATAAAAACTTCTTCGAGTAATAGTAGAGTAGTTAGGTCGACAATGCTAAAGCCTATTGATGTTAAGTTTCGTTTTTATATTTATCCTTGTCTAGAAAATAAATTTTATTTTACAGAGAAATAACCGTATATATTTGCGAGGATAGATAATAAAATAAGTTCTCAATAGCTAGCCAATAAAGTAATCAAAGATATTGAAAGTATACCACCAAGATTCAGCTGCGAAGATGTTTTTTTCTACTACTGATGCCAACACACAATTTAGTGCTGACTCATAATGAATGCTATAAATGATAAATGTGCGCAATTGCACTAAGTAAGGGCATATAAGTTTTATAACTCTTATTGTAAGTTATATTTTACTGGTTTAATATTAATTAAATTATAAAAATATAGAAATTCTTTAAATTCTCTAAAAATGACACCATTTGGCTTACACGAGTAAATTAATCTATTCATTTTTGTCTGTGTTTAACAATTAAAAATATTTCAACCGGAATACTCTTTGTATTCTTTTTGTTGCATTTATATTTGAAATATATAGTTAAGATATAAACATTAGCAATTTTATATTGAAGTTAGTCATAAAAGTATGGACACATATGCGCCCGAAAATTATTGAAAAGTGACTGATATAATATAAAATCCAAAAGTTATTAATATTTATACCTATTGAGAGATAAAAATCCTTTCAATAAATCAATAAATTCTCCATTAGATATCAAAAGACGCACTTATTTATACGAGGGTTGCTATTTATGTATTGAAAACTAACTACAGGCCAGGTGAAATTATTTTTGACGTTATACGTAGTCAGAACATTTTGACGTTCAAGCATTATAGAATTAACTCGCGTAGTCTAACGCTCAAAAAAATAATCGTATCGATTAGTAGTGTAAATTGATGTAAAAATATAACTGTGGTGGTATATAGCATTGTCACAAGTGACGAGTTGTAGATTTATGCCTATGAGAAAGAAAAAGCTAATCGGCAGTTTGGTGTTTCTATGTGAAGCAAAGCCAAGAAGAGTTTTTCTCGAAGGGTTAAGAAGCAAATCGTCGCGTTTTCCTTCACAAAAATTGGTCATGTCATGGCAACTGTGACCGTTAATTCTGCGGGGTATACGATCATTTGTTTGTCTGAAGTTTTCGGTAAATTGAGAGAAACCAACCCACAACGACCAATCATTTTGCATCACGGCAATGCCTGCTCACACACATTACATGCAACAAAAAGAGTATTTGCACACATAAAAGATCGAATTGATGGGTCATCCGATTTGGCACCCAATTTTTTCCAGTAATTTAAGATAAACCACATGGACAACGATTTTCATCACCCGAAGAAGCGGTTGTGGCCTTCAAAACGCATGTCTTATAGCTACTATCTTCGGCCCGGAAGAAGTGTTTTGAAGGGAGGTTTAATCGCATGCAAAAATGTATAAATAATAATAATTTTAAAAGCAATAAAAATATTTTCTGATAAAATAAATTTTTTAACTAGCCTGTATAAAAGCTACATCTAAATATTAATACCAATAATAATTTTCTACAACGAACCAAGTCGATAATTTGTTTGAATGGCATGTTTATAGTTTCTTTTTTTAAGAAATAATCTTAAAATATGTTACACTAATTATATCCTGTTCGTAGCCGCACTTGAATTTTTGTTAGATAATTATAAGATTTATGAATATAATTTATTAATATTTAGTACACTTATTTTGGTAAATATTTTGTTAATTTAAATTTTAGAATAGATATTATTAGCTTTATAATTTACAATTCAATCAATGAAAAAGTTATTTTAATATAAAATATATGTACTTAAAATTTGCTGTATTCTTTATATAACACCACTTCAAACTTAGATAATATGCTATTAATGATTGTTTGTGCTACATTACGCGCTACGTTAAATTATCTAAGAAACTCCTAATTGAATGCCAATATACTATAAGACAAGAGTACTCAAACAAAACTTAGTTCAAGTAATACGCTATTATTTATTTTATGGTTTCAATAACTTATCGACCGACCAACTACTTACCCAAAACTTTCTCGATCCTTCACAATGTTGAAAGTAAACTTTCGGAATTGATATTTACTGTTTTCCCTTATATTATGGAAATCTATATATCACGTTTACTCCACAGATTGGACGTAAACTGTTTTCAATGTCCAATTTTCTGAATTTATTTTATTTTTTTATTGTTCTGCTGTATATGGCTTTTTACGTCCAATAAAATATACCGAATTAAAATAAAAATATTTAATTTCATTGTAGATAAAACAATCAACATTATCAGGTAATTCTAAATAACAACTATAATGAAATTTTAGAAAAGTAAGATAATTTATGTAAGGTTAATAAATGTAAATATTTATTGCATTGGTCACAAATATTATAATGTATTATTAATAATTATATATTGTTAAATAATAATTAAATTGAAATTATACTTCTGTTAAAATATAATCAGAAAACATTTATGGCTACTAATAATTAATTTCATTTGAGTATTTGGTAAGTTATGTGCACTCAACCTTCAAAGTCATTATTTACATTTATTTATAAATTATTATTTATAAAAGAATAAATATGCAATATACAGTAAGACTAATTTTATATTGTCAATTACCACTAACACATCTGAAGCAAAATACACATTTTTATTTTTATACAACAATGTGAACTATGTCAACAGCAAATGATTACGTTAGACATTTTAAATTGTAATTGTAATTGTCTTAATCTCGAAGTGTAATTTTATAGTTCTACAGTCAAAGTTTAATTTTACGTCTTTAAATCGTGGAGGGCTTCAGAATTCAATTATAGCAATATAATAAATAAATAGATGTAATTATTGCATATTAATTCGTATCAGATTATTTTTCTCCTACTAATATAATAATATTTCCTATAATATTCTTTGGATCCCGATCTAATAATAAGTAGTATAAGTACAATTCGAAATTAAAATTTATTTTAAATTTCAATTTTTTATAGAATTGCATGATTATCGGCATTAATAAATATATAAAATAGTTAGGTATAATAAGGTTAAAGCTGAAGTTATTCCATAGGATAACTCCCTAACCCAATGTCCCACTTTCCACTTAAATAATTACACAATCACTGCTTAGGCCCGTTGAAGAAACCGTCTTGAGCTCCCGATGTTAATCTTATCTTGTACAGCAGACTTATGCTGCTTTATAGTAATAGCTGCGAAGGCAAATACTTTTAAAAATATCTTATATACGTATTTTAATTTTATATTTAAGTTAAATAATTCAGCTTTATCTCTTACGTATAATAAAGTAAATATACTTTTTTTAAAAACACTGATTAAACTTCTGATTTCTTAAAATCAGACCATAGTTAATCAAAATTTAAATAAACTACTAGTACATAATTAAATAATTTTAGGTTAGTTAATAAAATTTCAAACATTTATAATGAATTTAATTTATATCTTAAAATAACTGATCAATAACAAATCAAACCTCTATTTTTAGACAAAGAAAAATACTGATTATAGTATAGTGTAGTAACACAGAAACATGATTACTACAAATAAAATTGAGTATTACTCTAAAATATTAATATCAAGCTGCATACAGAAATCAATAGCAAAAATCATTTTTTTAAAGTTTGTTAGAGAATATGTACAATAAACATTTACATGTTCTCTATGGAGATCTTTTAAACTCTAAGAGTTATAATAACTTATAAAGTACCTTAAAACAAATTAACATAAATTTGAAAAATAACTAAAGACACAGAACTGGCTACATGTAACAATTGATGATGATCCTGAGTCGGCCACAAAAAATTCATTCACACAAACCAAGAGTTGCAACATAAAAGCACTTTTATTAGTAATTACAGACCAATAAGCTTAATTAGCAACATAGCAAAAATCTTAACAAACCATTTGGATTTCAAAAAAGCAAATCAACACTGGATGATATGCACACAGTTAAAGGAAAAATTAACACTTAACAAAAAAACACCACAGGACAATAATGGCATTCCTTGATGTTGCTCGTGCTTTTGATACTATTTACCATGCTACTCTTTTAAAAATTCTTCAAGAAATGAAATCAGAGGCCTCCCACTAACTCTGATAAAAAATTACCTAATAATAAATTTAAAAAAAGTGTACCCCAAGGAACAATAATAGGACCAATATTTTTCCTGACCTATAAAACGCTCTCACAAAAAACTCAGAATATGTTTCATATGCTGATGCCACTGCCATTGTATTCCATGGTAGAACGTGGAATAGAGTAAGAGATAGAGTTTGTGTAGGCATGAACAATATAAAAGCATTACTTGACAAATTGAAATTGTCACTAAATATTGAAAAAAAAAATACATCCCATTCACACCAACAAACATAAACATACCAAATTATACAGAAATAAAAATTAAGGACACATTGATAATTAGGGAAACACCACAAATAAAGTACCTGGGCATATTTATAGACAAACACCCAAAATGGGATCTTCAAGTAAACAATATAGCGAACAAATTAAGAATATTAGTAATAAAATTTTACAATTTACGAGATAAAGTCTCACAGAGGTTGGACAAAAGACTCTACAGAGTGGTTGTAGAGCCTATAATTACACATAGCATTAGCATTTGTGCCACTTGCTACAATAATACAATAAAAATTTAAATGTAGCCCATAACTACATACCAAGGGTTATAGATAAAAGAGATAAATTATACCCAACAAAGCTTCTATATAACCATCTTCAAGACCAGAAAGCTTTGTACATTACAAACTCTCATATATATATATATATATATATATATATATATATATACACAGACATCACACCTACAAAAACCAACCAAATCACCATCACGAAACAAGATTTAAAACTAACAGCCAAATAGTAATCCTATTTTATGCTAAAAAAAAATTCAACGACACTTTAGTTATATGGCAATTAAACTATATAATATAGATAATTGAGATATAAAATAAGAAGCCCTAAATAAATGAAATAATATCTTTGATACAAAACAACAAAGATACCATAGCAGCCATATTCAAATATAACCCTATCAACTAATCCTCTCGCTACAAATTCTTGTAAGTTAGGTCAATTGTTTTTATTTTATTTTATTTTCTTACTTTCCCTTGTACAGTTTTGAGATTTACATTGTAAATTTGATTTTAGTTATAATTATAAATATTTGTAAGTTCAAACAGATCTAAAATGTAAAAAACAAAATGAAAAGCATGAAACAAGTACTTGTACTTAAAATTTTTTTACGCAACAATTTTGCTAATAAGAATTCAAAAAAATAAACAAAAATTGTGATCCTATGTAGATCTATTTGGGTTGAATATTTCATGATACGCGACAATGGATTGTGCACCATAATTCGTTTGATGAAAATTCAGCCTGAACAATGGCCTAGAACGTAAAGTCATCGACAATAAAAAGTTAAAATTTAATCTAGCTAGCAAATTACTACAGTTAACAAAACCATTGATCAGCTTAAATCCATAGCATACATCAAATATAACTCTTCTATAGCATAACGACTTTAAATTAGGACATTCCAACATGTATGAGTAGCTATAATTTACCCTTGCTATGCCCAACCTAATTGCCGCAAGCCTTAAAAATGTACTCTGAACATTTTCAACTAAATTAATACTATTATTGTTATAAGAACACCATATAGTACAATACTCTAACTGAGGCCTAACAAGAGATATGTAAAGAGTTTTGTAAGTGTCTATCCCAAATGGTTTCGAAAACTACACCCAAGTCACGGACTTGTTTGACACAAGTTAATTTATTATTACCAATTGAATATGCAAAATGATTAATTCTACCACGACCAAAAGAAATAGAAAGGCATTTTTTTAGATTAAGTTTAAGATTATTAATTAAACACCACTCCAATAAATTATTTAAATCCAATTATAAATTATTGTGATCTGATAGGGATCTGACAACAGTAAATATTTTAACATCATCGGCAAACATTAGAAATTTGCTATTTTTAATAAAACTACCGATATCATTAATAAAAATCAAAAAGGACAGGCCCACAATGCGATCCCTGAGGTACCTTAGACGTGACAGCAATCGGCCTAGAGACAAAATTACCTATTTTGACGAATTAATTCCTTTCACTTAAGTAGCTGGAAAACCATTTGATTACTAAATCACCAAATCCAAGACCTTCTAGTTTATTCAACAGAACAGCATGATTCACCTGATCGAAGGCCTTGGAAAAATCGGTATAAATAGAATCCACTTGGTTTCCCTTTTCGACTGAATCTAATAAGTACATCTGGTATAATAATAAATTAGATGTTGTTGACCTGCCTTCAAGAAACCCATGTTGTTTCTCACAAATAAGGTGTTTACAATACCAAATAACTTGTTTAGAAATTAATTGGTCAAACATTTTTGGAATTGCAGACTGAACTGAGACACCTCTATAATTTTTAATGTCATATCTTTGGCCATCTTTAAATAATGGATTTATGAATGAACTTTTCCAATGAGTGGGAATATACCAATTTCAAGAGATCTACTAAATAATAAATTAAGTGGTTTGGTAAGTGAGAAAATACATTTTTTTTTAAATAAAGAGGCAGGCCATCCGGTGCACTATTAAACGATTCAGGTAGCTCATTCAAGGAATTAAATACTTCTGTGATACTTAGCTGAATTTTTGAAAGCGATATTTTGTTATCATAATCAAATTTTAGAGCGTTTATATGTTCATAACTGTAAACACTGCTGAAATAATCTGCAAATAAATCAACACAGGTACTACCTGAATCACTTTGCTTGTCGTTGTAAATCATATGATCTGGAAACCCCTTAATATTTTTGCATTCATTCCCAAAAGACCAAAAAAACTTAGAATTATTCTTAATGCAATTTTCAGATTTAATTATATAATCATGATACAGATAATTACTTAAATTAGAGCATAATGGACGTAGTTCCTTAAATTTATTATAATCAGTTATTAAACCATTTATTTTATACTTTGAATGAACCTTCTTTTTAGCTTTTACTAATTTAAAATACTGTAAAAAATATCAAAAATAGAATTAATGTTAAGTTTTGTAAATAAGTGATTCCAATCAATACACGAAAAATAAGCATTAATAGCATCATAATCAGCTGATTTAAAATCATAATAAATGTAGTCGGTATTTAAAGTTCGGTATGACTCTGATAAATTGATTGAAAACTCATAGGAAATGTGGTGAAAACTATTCTCGAAGAATGAGTCAGACGATTTTTAATGTTCAATCTATTTAAGTTTGAGAAAACCAGGTCTAAATATATCCCATGTTCATTAGGTATATTGTTTAATCAATTCACATTAGGTGAATTATTGTCAGATAAATGATCCGATAAATTCCATACAGCATTAGGCAAATTACAATCACCGCAAATAATAATAATAATAATAATAATAATGTTTATTTCCAGTGCAAGAGATTACATATACAAATATAATTTATATACACAACAAAGGCATGGAAATACGTCAACATAAGAGTAAACTTAGATTAAATGTTACATGTGTTGTTTAGATACGCGTCCACATTATATGGCTCCAACGTGCATAGTAATTCATGCGACATTCTTTTGATCTTGTTATAATTATTTTCTTTTTTTATGTATTCTGGTAGATGGTTATAAAATTTAATACAGTTGTATAGGGGTCCTCTTTCTAACATTGTAAGTCGGTGAGATGGGTATACATATGCATCACCGTGCCTCGTGTCGTGACGACTGTTTAACGTATATTTTGAAAATAAATGTTTATTTTTGCTTATAAATTTTATGCATTCATATATGTAAATAGCAGGTGTAGTCAGTATTCCAATATTTTTGAAAATACCTATACAGCTGTCACGCTGTCTCATTTTACAGATTGTTCGTATCGCACGCTATTGAGCTACTGCTACCCCAAAATATGATTCTATATTTTAAGTGTGAGTAAAAGTTTGCAAAATAAAATGTTTTAGATATCGCCATGTTCGTGTTTTTTGTTAGTATTTTTAATCCGTAACAATTTTTGTAAAGTGTAGAGGCAAGATTATTAATATGTTTTTTATAGCTGAGAGTTTCATCGATCGTGATTCCAAGAAATTTCGCTGTGTTTGTGAATTCAAAAGGTGTGTTGTTCAGTATGATGTTGTAGGGAGTTGTAGATTGATTTGTTTTAAAATTAATTACGGTTGTCTTTTCTGTATTAAGTATTAATTTGTTGTTGATAAACCACTCATTGAGTTTCTCCATAACAGAATTGCTTATATCATTCAATTGGTGATATATTTTTCCAAATAGCAGAAGGTTGCTATCGTCTGCGTAATAGGGGAGTTTACAGTTATCCTTGGTAACGTGAGATATGTCGTTTAAGTATATAATAAATAACAGCGGACCCAGAATACTCCCCTGCGGGACGCCTGTGTTAATCTCCAACATATCAGAAATAGTTTCATGGTTACTGCTACTTATTTTTACCGTTTGTGAGCGATTTTCTAGATATGATTTGAACCACTCCCCTACAATACCCCGTACTCCATAGTGATCTAATTTGATAAGTAGTATTGAATGGTCTATGGTGTCGAAGGCTTTAGAAAGATCCAATAGCACACCACACACACATTCCTTTTTATCCAAGGCAAATAAAATGGAGTTGAGATATTGAAAAAGAACAGTATCAATACTTCTACCAGGAGTATACCCATGCTGATTATTTGTGAACAATTTATTCTTTTGAAAAAATGCTGTGAGTCGTTTTGCCTTAATTGATTCTAGTATTTTAGAAAATGTGCTTAATACTAATATGGGCCTATAGTTGTCGTAGTCATCGGCGTTGCCCTTTTTATATATGGGTGTTACAATGGACCGTTTTAATTTATCAGGATAGGTACCTGTAGAAAATGAGCTATTAAAAATATTAATAAGTGGCTCAGCAATAATATGGATCGAATGTTTTATTAAAGATATTGGAGTGCCATCGTGACCGAACGATTTTTTATTTTCCATATTAGCGATTATGTTTATTAATTATGTGCTGGTGATTGGTTCTAGGAACATGGTATTATTATGTATAGGTATATTACATACATAGGTTGCGTGTTGTACTGGCAATTTACTCTTTAATATATTTAATGAGGTTTCTTTAAAATAATAATTTGCGTGCTCGGTGTATAATCTTACATTGGAGTAGGATTGAGATGGTTTTAAGTGTGTTTCTAGATGTGATATTATCTGTGCCTTATGATCTGATAGGAACGTATCAAATACTTTGACTTTGTAATTATACGAGTTACTATTTACTATAATGTTATCTATCACGTTGAGGTACCATTGTAATGTATGCGCGTAGGTTGATCTTTAATGCTGAACATAGCGTTCTATGAAGTTAACAAATGTTTAAATGCATTAGCTTCATGCGAGTCAAACATAGTGTTTATATTATAATCTCCCGCGATGTAATAATACGAATACCTAGTCGTTACAAATTCCAATATTTGTTCCAGTTTATTTAAAAATATTATAAAATCACATTGGGGCGGTTTATAAATACAAACAATGCAAATGTTATTGGAACCAAATTTGACTTCTACATCCGCGCACTCAAAAACTGTGTTTTCCGAAATGGAACCAACACATTTTAATGGAGACGCATTTGTTTCACTTTTGCAATAGATAGCGACGCCACCATGCTCCTTGGTTTTCCGACAAGAGAATGCTGCCAATGCGTAGTTGGGAAGATGACAAAGTGTTAATTCATCTTCTGACTGCCAGTGTTCGTTTAAGCATAGAACAGTGATTTCATCTTCAGTATTAAGTACGTCAGTTAAAGGGGTGATACATTGAATGTTTTGGTGAAATAATTTAAAATGTATAGCTATGTTTGAACGCTGTTGCGTGGACTCGACTGAAAAGTTGGAATTTCGCGCCGACGATTTGAGAAGAAAAATCTGTTTACAAATGCATGAGGTGGCCAAAAATCAGGATTATTAATAACATTATCTACTTGCTCGGGAATAACAATTTTGAATGAGGAGTATGTGGCATCATCATATTTGGGTTTTAGCTTTTGCACAACATATATTAGTCGACCTGCTTTCGATAGATACGCCTTGATGTCCTCTTCAGTTAGGTCCTTATTTAATATGGATACAAAAATCCATTTTCTTTTAGTGATTCAGCGACGGGTAGATCCGTACTTGTAGACTGCCCGGTAAAAGAATAACGTTTACGTGATTGTACTTGAGTATTTACAATTTTTTTTATTCTTCCCATATCAAACTTCGTTCCATTGATTAGAATTTTTATTGATATCTAATGCAGATGAATCACCCTCGTTGTTTTTGTTCGATAATGCAGCAGAATAGGTTTTATCAACCGCACGCGGTGGAGTTCCTCCCCTAGAAAATACACTACTATAGAAGCTTCACTCCCATGCTATGGTCTGTGACTGCTTTTGGCCATCTAGGGATTCTCTCACAAACTAAATTGCATTCAAATGGACATGGCGGGAAATACGCTTATTGAAATAAATTTATATTTTCATTTTTTTTAATGTGACAATGTATTTAGTAGTCAAATATTTATTTTCCAAGGTTTTATTTGAAAATAAATACATGAAAACTCATACAGACACATTAAACAAATATTTGCATAGAATGTGTATCAAATGAAATAAATTTAAATGAAAGAAAGTAGCATACTTACCTTAATACTATAAAAAGAAAAAATGAAAGAATGGTAAGATAAGAAATAAAAAAAAAAAATAGCCAATATGTTTTATTATTAATCAATAAACAGTTTATAAAATATAAAACTTGTGTGATGATAACTTCTTCATAACATACCTATAAAAAATAAAAACATATTAATGATCTCACTCCTTGACATATTTTCATGATAATGAAGACTTTTTCTAAGAGTGCGCTGTTTTCATTTCACTTTTGAAATGTGCACCTCTTTGATACTTTTTCCTAACCTTTGCTGTAAGATTTATAGATGTTCCCATTCCCTTTAATAAATGTGATGTTGATTGTATATCACATTCCATTACAAAAACATTAATATCAACTTATTCATTATTTAATAATTCATTGTCGTTATGTGGATCTGGTAAGACAATTAAAGCCAACTGTTAATTATCTTTACTTTCTATTTTCATAGGTAAAAACAATGTGGGCACAGCTGAAGGTAATATGCTTTTATTAGTTCCCCGGTGTTAGAAAAATGAATGTGACAAACTATTCTTCTTGAATAAATTTCATCGGGTGTCATATTTACTAATTCTGAATTATCACATGCTTCCACCCATAATTTAAATCTTTCTATATCCTTCTTTGGATTAGGAAAAAGATGTCTACTTGAAGTTTTATCTTCACAGTTATTAACCATACATCTACGATATCTTACCACTTTGATAATAGACGCTTGCAAATACACGTGTACGACTAACAAAGAAAATAAATTCACTTACCTTTCTACAGCCAATATCGTCGAAAATCGCAATCAGAAGACACAATAAACGTTTTGAAATATTTTATAGAGAATATTGGGTTATTTATCGCAAAATAATGCCGTTGTAATAATTATAACCTACAAGACGTAAGCATAACTCTACAAGAACAATCAATAATGTAGGGAACGCTTGGAAAATAGGCAATTTGAGTTTGTAACGCCATCTACTGAGTGTCTCACAAACTAATGCCCAGTTTATAAACAACTCCGTATGAGTGAACCGGCCCTGGTTCCTCCGACGATTGACACCAGTGAGTTGAGATTCGCCGGGCATGCAGGTTTGGGAGCCGCGCAGCACGTGCTGAGTTCGGTTGGATTAATATTTAGATTTCGATTTATTATATTTCCATCTTTGTTCCCTGGTGAGAACTTTGCAGGTTGTACATTTCTTTGGTTTGTGTCTGGGCTATCAGCAGCCGTGTGTCCCGTTTACATTTTTTTGTTCTTGATTTGATTTATTAATAATTGAGGTTAATTCCGATATTTTGGAATTCTGCTCGTTAATGATTATATTCTGTTGACTTACTTTATTCTTTAACATATCGACAGTGATTTTTAGCGATACTAGAACTTGCAGAGTACACTTTTGAACACCGTTTTTATCACATTTTGCACATGCCGCTATGCCAAGTTTGCCATCACATTTATTGCAGCTTCGGTGAAAATATAAATCACAAATACTACACTTAATTGTTACTTCATTTGTAGATTTATCACATATGTAACACTTTAAAGTATCCGTACGCAAAAAGAGAGTTAAATTTCCTTCAGAAGCGGAGCGATTTAAACTAGCTGCCGCCATAATACTTTATAATATATTCAAAATTATGATGATCAGTACAAATTTGTTCAATTGCATCGACGTGTTGTTCATACATTACAAGTGGAAATACAGGTGGAACATACGTAGATCCTAGAATAATATTATCGTTGATTTTTACAAACAAATTTTCAACAGAATTTACAGATGATTCCAATTTAACACATGTTAAATGGGATTTAATCGCAATTAGAACCATGCCACCTCTCGTTATAGTACTGGTTAAATTGGATCTATCCAAATGGAATATTTTAAAGTTGGGTAAATTTAATTCAGAATCTTTAACAGAGTCGCCTAACCAGGTTTCAATGAGAACAATTACATCGTAAATACAACAATTGATTTTTTATGGAGGTTATTAATTTTGGACCAATATTTTGAAAAAAAAAATGTGTTTTGAATTTCGAGTATAGTTAGAGGTAACAATAGTTGGAGTGCAGTTTACATATCTAATAGTTAAGTTAGATTCACCCTGGTTCCTCATTGATAATCTGCAACTGCTTCCGTTGATTATCGGTACGATCCGCGTAAAACTTAACTCCACCAGTATTTAGAGTGCTCACTGATTTTAAAACTTCAATTGCAGACTGGCGATCGGTTAAACAGATTTTAACGTGTCTCGGTTCATTAGATATTTTTACTAAACGGACTACTAACTTGGGGTTAAATGACACTGCAGGTTTTAAAATACTCTTAATAGCAGCAATATCCTTCTTAATATTTTAATATTTTAAAGACTGGGCTAATGTGATCTACAGGATTGAAAATGCTATATCTTATAAATCATGTCCAGCACATTATAAGTACTGCAACAGAAGAGAACGTAACAGATCTTCTAATATAGATTTGGATATGTCAAAAAATTGAGGTGTGATTCTACGCGCCATAAGAAGCAGATAAAAAAGTAGTATATGAAATGTTTCGTGGGTATGGCAAGCAAAGATTGATAACTAGCAAGTAAAAACAGCCTAACATCAACAGCTCACTCGAAAGCACTAAAATTAATATTGATGGATCACACCAAGTCTTATCATCCTAGTAATATACTATTGTAGTAAAAAGGTGGTCGTAAACCGTTTATCAAACGAAAAGAAAGAAGAATTGACAATGAAGTGTTGGATACAAGGTAGGTTTTGCATTACGGTGTTTCCTTGTAATTGCATTCGGACTAAGAATAACATTTTATTTATTAGGAAGACGAAGACGGCAGCTTTATATCACTAGTCTGACAAGATATTTAAACGCATGAATAAGCCTAATAAAACTAATAAACTGTATTTGCTTATAAAAAATTAAAAAGAATTCCAAAGATGGCAATTGTATCACCTGTCTACGGAAGAACATAGGTTTGAGTGGAAGACCATTGGTAAAGAGTGAACTCCGCCGATAACTCATGTGTCCTAAATTTTTTATATATATGTTATATTTAATGTATGTATATCATAAGCAGGAGAAGCGAGGATAATAAAGAATAAAGATAAATATCTAGCTAATAAAAGAACTAGAATCGATAGCTTCCTTTGTTTTGGCTTACCTACAGATCAGCATTATTTAAAACAATCTAACAGACTCCAGATAGCAGCGTAATGGATTAAGAATTACATCTCTCATGAAATTCGATGTTGGTTACTCACTGTGAGAAAATTTAGGAAAGGAAAGATTAGGTGAGTGATCTAAGATGTTTCAATATTCACCGGGTTAGTGATGAATTATAATTACGATATGAAGGTGGAAAACAGCGAATATCAAAATGTATATATTGTATAGTTATTTAATACCGAACTACGTCAAGTCTTCTCGTGAATTTTACAAACGATTACCAAATATAGACAGACACAAAAATGTGGTATATGGAATTCAAACATTGTCTGTTGTGTTTTTTTATTATATTTATTTTCTAAGATTCATTCTTTTTCTTGAACATTAAGTATAATTACAATATTAGCAACTTTCTTAAATCCATACATTTTTTGATGTAAATTCTATGAAAAATACGTTATTTTAAAGTGTAGTTTTGTGCAGTATTTAGTAAAAATTAGAAAATAGAATTGTAATCATATTATAATATACAGGGTGAGTTTTTTTCGATGTTCTCTATGGGGATCTCGGAAACTATAAGAGATAGAGAAACGGTTAAATAGGGAAAGAAGTGTAGATTAACGAAGCGAATAAAATTCCAATTTCAAAGTTTTCAAAAAAGTCAAGGGTAACTAGATATTTTGAAAAAAGTAAAAAGTGTCAATTTTTTCAAATCAATATATCTCGGTTATTATAACAGATAGAAAAAATCTGTAAAGGACAAAGTCTTAGATAATTTTATGTAGATTAATAAAAAATAATCAGAAAATTTTTATCGCCATTATTTTCCGAGATATGATGCAAACTTACATTTTTTTAAATGGAAACCATAGTTGGCTATGGCCTCATTCAAAAGGTATTTTTTTTCTCTTTAATCCAATATGGCATACGACATAGTTATTTCTAAAAATAAGTGAGTTATAGTCATTTTAAATTTTATTATAAATAAAAAAATGGGTAGCCATGAAAAAGATGAAAGTAAAACAATTGCAGTTGTTTATAATAATAGCAATATTGTAATTATTAGTTCTACAAAGTTAAATAAAAATGAAAAACCAGCATAAGAATAAAATTTTGTAATTATCAAATGGCATTCTGTATGTGGTATAAACCCATTTGCCAAGAGGATAATACGTTTCTTACAAAAATATTGTGAATCGCGATTCACTAATTGTGGTATTTTTAATCGCCACAATGAACATAGATGAACTTAAGAGAATCCACGAGAAGTTTCACAGAGAAAACTACAAATTAAATTTGGGTTTAATCCATGGTGTGTTTGGATTAATAATTCTCGGTCCATATATTTTTGAAAGCTCACTAAGTGAAACTGATTACTTTCATTTTCTTCAGAAAACATTTGAAGATACGCTCCATTGTTTAAATTTATCATTACAAGCAAGATTAAAATGATTCCAATATGACGGTGCTCTACCTAATAACATGTTGGCTTTACAAATTATTTAAATGATGCTTTTCCTAACTCATAAGTGGGAAGAAATAAACCAATCCCAGGGCCACCTAGATCTCCCGATCTACGCGTTTTAGAATTTTTTCTGTGGGCTTATGTAAAAAACAAAGTATATGAAAAATCATATCAATCTGTGGAGGATCATAAACTAGTTGTTATTGAAACATTTAATTCAATTTACATGAGAATAGTCAAAAAGCGATAAATTCAATTTTAAAAAGATATAATTTATGTCATAATAGTATTAATAGTGGACTCTTTGACCATATTTTTTTAATATTAAAATTTCTCTCCCATTGATATATTGATAGTTACAGAATTACTTTATGCAGTTGTTTCATTTTGATTTATCTCTGTAAAACTAATAACTACAATATTGCTAATATTATAAACAACTGCAATTGTTTTACTTTCATCTTTTTCATGGCTACCCATTTTTTATTTATAATAAAATTTAAAATGACTATAACTGACTCATTTTTAGAAATAACTATGTCGTATGCCATATTAGATTAAAGAGAAAAAAATTACCTTTTGAATGAGGTCACAGCCAACTATGGTTTCCATTTAAAAAAATATAAGTTTGCGTCATATCTCGGAAAATAATGGCGATAAAAATTTTCTGATTATTTTTTATTAATCTGCATAAAATTATCTAAAACTTTGTCCTTTACAGTTTTTTTCTATCTGTTATAATAACCAAAATATATTGATTTGAAAAAATTGACACTTTTTACTTTTTTCAAAATATCTAGTTACCCTTGACTTTTTTGAAAACTTTGAAAGTGGAATTTTATTCGTCTCGTAAATCTACACTTCTTTCTCCATTTAACCGTTTCTCTCTCTCTTATAGTTTCCGAGATCCCCATAGAGAACATCGAAAAAAACTCACTCTGTATAGTATATATGTTATGCTGCATACTCAGCCAACAATCAAAACAAAAAGGGGAAAATGACAGACTAAAAGTAAAACTTCGAATGAAACACTTTCTTCGCAAATAATTTTTATTTGAGCTAGTTGTACATTTCGGTCACAAAGTGACAATTATCAATAGCAAACACAAAATAAACACTGACTTTATGACTGAATTCTACATTGAGCTCAAATAAAAATTATTTGTGAAGAAAGTGTTAGTATTTTATTCGAACTTTTAATTAAACCTTTACGAAACTCGAGAATGAATTGCTATATACAAAATAATGTTAAAGAGTGGCATTGAGCGGAAGAACATAATTTGAAATTACGAACTCTGGTCAAAATTGTATGTTTCTTTAATTAATTCATTCTAATATGTAATTTTTAAATAAAGACCATAGATGATTAAATAAATAGAAAAATTAATTTCTTTTGTTTTATCAAAACAAACAAATTCAGTTGCAAAAACTGCAATGCTAATTATTTTATTTTAATAAAATAAAACTCCCTTTATTGATATCACATATTTATATACAGTTAAATAAAGAGGATAATAGATATCTGGTCGTTAATTATGGGAAAGTCCGGATTAGATTTTGCTTTGTGTATTTCCAGAGTAAATCCATTTTAAGCCTTTTCTCGGCGAAATTGATTATTTTGAGTGCATCTTCATCAAAGGTATGTCGGTTCTCAATGAAATGGTTCGCGAATGTCAAATTTGTTTTATGTAATCGAAATACCAGTTGGACCTAGTATCCTCCTTTTTATTTAACTGTATATAAATATGTGTTGAAATATATTTCAATTACTTTAAGTTTGAAAATGATCAGCTGTTGATTGAAACTCGAGTGACTTTTTTAAATAAATAGTGTGATATCAATTAATGAAGTTTTACTTTATTTAAGTATTTAAGATGTATCACGAAGTGAATTTCTCAACCATTAATCAACTAATTATTTTATACCTAAATACTGATGAGTTCTTCAAACAAGTAAAAAATACCAGAACTAGCTAATATTTTTTTTAATGCAATATTTATCTATTGTATATATTTATACCTTAATTGTTATTACATTCCAAAATCATACTCGAACTATGAATTGTTGCAATATGTTCTTCATTATCCACATAATTTCTACCTTTTGAATTATTTTGAAGTATAGACAATTTCAAAACTTTTATAATCTTTTATTTTCACTGATACTATTATTTTTATGATATAATTTCTGGATTATACTAAGTAATAAACTTTAAAAAACACGCTATGTTGATGATATAATACCCAAAAAACTTTCTAATGTAGGCCCTAAATGACTAAACGACTTACCTGCAACATGCTAGCGGCTACAATTAGGACTGAAAAACTAAATTAAAAATGGTAGATTATTATACGAAATTAACAATAAAAACACAAAATGTGATGTTTGCAAATAAAGTATAAGAAATATACTGTATACACTTTAATAAATCTATATAAAAAATGAATTCATGATCGGATTAAGTTACAAGGTTGCGAATGTCTGACTGACGGCATTTGGAATGACAACTACGTTTTTATATCCTTGAATACATATGCATTGTGTCGGCTGGTATTCCTCTATCCAGGTTACGACGACCCTTCGCTAAAAAGGGCCGGAATTTCTTGTTACCTGCGTGCATAGGGGATTATTGTTTCTATAAGCAGTTGTCTTTTTTGGTAAATTATATTGATTTTAATTTATAAACTTAACGAATGTATGGACTAGGTACATAGATAGTTCAATTAAAGTTCAGTGTAGAAAACTTTTTACTATTTAAGGAATGTACCAGTACATATTTATTTGTTCATGTATGTATTTCATTTAAAATAAATAATATTAATCGTATAATATAAATTTTATGATTTTTATGTGCCTTTAAAACAAATTGTTATGCTTTTACTTTAAGGCTTGATAACAATTAGCACCATCTGCCTTTCTTTTAACAATTAAAACCCAATGCAAAGTAGTCTTCGCATAATTGCAATTGGCGTCCAATAACAACAGGCTATTTATTTAGCCTCATGTTTATAGTTTTAATAATATTATAATTATATAATCATACTATTTACCGATGCATGTGAATATTTTATTTAATTTAGTAATATTGAGTAAAATAAGAAAACATATTAGTAAAACAATAACACTTGTTATCTGAAAGAATAACCTACTGACTTTAAAGGAGCATCAATCTTATTCAGCTCTAACGATTTCTTTATATCTGTAGTTAAACTATTTTTCAAGAGAATTTTTTCCTCTTGATGTATCGTGTTCCAAGGGCTGGCGTATATGCCTGGTGCGGATACAATGCTAAACACGAATGCGACTGACATTTTATAATCTATAATGGGTTTGTGTAATATTTTGTCTTGACAACGTTCATATTTTTTAAATATTTAGTTTGTGTCTGTAAACATGTTTAATGTTCCATTCAAAATAAGAGTCTAGCAGTAGAAATTTATTGTCGCTATTATTCACATATACGGTGTGATTACGGTTATTACTGAAATATATCATGAACTAGATGTATAGTCACAAATACGAATTTTGTATACAAATAGCCATATATGTTAAAATTTATAATCTATTGTATTTTATATAAGACGAATGCGAAAGTTCTATTAAGTCATTTTATTTATTACGTGCCCTTAATAATTTCTCAATATATCAATTCAACATTTAAAAGCTATATTTATTTAATAACAAAGAAAAAATTTCTTTCATTAAAATGTTTATTAGCTTTTCAATTGATTAATTATATATAGATTTTAAGAATTCTATACCTAAATATTAACTTCTAAGTTCAAGATACTATTACCTAGGAATTAGAGTACATATGTAAAATAGACAAAATATTGACATATCTTATAAAACGGTCATTTATCACCTCACCGCGGGGCATTCATATTGCCTTATTTGAATACCAAACGAGAACTACTTCCATTACTCCATTCCATAATATAATCTCTTCAGTTGGATGCACAAGCCTCCTAACAGAAAATTCCATGTTACGACATTCCGCACGTCTTCGTCTGATCCTCAAATGGTCTTTATGCATCCTCAAACAGAATTGGGATTCATCACTAAACACCACCCATAACACTCTATGTTTTAGAGCAATCCACACCACTAGGACGTTGCTCTGGATCTTAAATGGTACCACAAGATGTGGTCGATAGGATTTCAAGCCGTAAGTTCCAATTCTGCGGTAAACCATTTGAAGAGTTACAGGATGACCTTCGTTATCTAACCATAAATTAGCAATTGATCTATTACTGGAGATGATGACCTTAAACTCTATTTTTCTTTGTCCAACAGTTCCTCTTCTGCAAAGTTCAATGCCTGATAGCAGCGCATGGCGGTGGATTAGTTTTGTTTAAAGCAATTAGCAATGCCATATTCACTTTCACGTTAATGCACTCTTTGCAATCTCACGCTGTCAACACTAACAGCAAAGAACCTAACACATTTCATAATATTAATTTATTAAATACGAAATTTTAATCAATTGTAATATTTTATTACTTAACATTTGTGCCAAGTTTGATCAAAAAATTCGTATCCCTTCTTGATATTGCAATTTCTGTGTCGCTAAGTATAATTGTAATTTAATTTTTAAAAATAAGTTGTAAAATGAAAGGAAACAAAGGTGAAAAATTCTAAATACCAGATACAGGTATTTCTGATGAAAACATAAAAGGTAAATTTAGATTGATGGGGGTGATAATAAGGAAGTTAATATGTCAAATAAAAGAAACAAATAGAATAACGTTCTTCTTAAAAGTGTGAAATGATACAATCATATTTATCATAGTTGGCTGTCCCTTTAGTAATCCCTGGTCATAAAAGGCGAAAAGATTCGTTGAGATTTGACGTGTTGGTTTATATTCTCGTTTACATCTATAATCATTACGTATCAATTTAAACATTATTCTACTATTCCCATGCATACGGCTTCGTTCTTTATTTCAAGACTAGTTTTATTTGCAAATATATGAATCATTCATTTTATATACAATACAGCACAATTTCCTAATTTTAATAAAGCAAATTTAAATGAGTTTTAATTAGACTATAAAAATGAATTTCCTGAATCTGCGAAATTCCTAAATGTCAGATATAATTCACAGCTATTATTGAATTCAGGAATACTGCCTATAAAGAAATCTTTAGCGTCAATGGTTTTGATGATATAAATATGATATTATTGCAAACAAAAAAGTCAATTATATACAGTGTCCACCAAGTTTTTACTTCCAGCTACAGAAGTCTTCAAAATGTGCACCAAAATGGTAATATAAAAATTCTATGGAAACGACAATAAATAATACCAAATTTAATACTAAATAAGTTACTCATAAAAATACAAAAAATATAAATAACTTTTAATTTCGTATGTGTCCAAAATAGGTTTTGTTTGATTGTACAGAAAGACACTTAAAACCTTTTTAAAAACTTTATAAACTCACAACACTTAAGTATCTAATTAACAATCGAGATAGAGACCAACAACAAAATAAATCTAGCAACACACTATAATTTAACATTAACCGAAAACCATCCTAAACTGACTCCTTTGTTCCTTTTTGTATATATAACCATGATTGGTAGAGCTCTTTCATTACCCTTATACGAGTAAGCAGTAATTTCTTAAATGCATGTCATAAAACATTTAAAATAAACAAAGGACATCCCTAAAATATAGTCGACAATATAGCAAAGCAAAATAATTAAAAATACTACTATACCCTGGGATTTTTTTTCAAAATAATGCTATAATTTTTTTTTAACTGGCTGTAAGCCTGGCCTTAATTAGAGAACCATTGGCCAACATAAATTAATTTATTTGAGTCATATTTGCATTCGCCTCACATACATACTTATGATGACACAAGGATAACACTCTTCTCGCCTAGGGGCTCGTCAAGGCATTTTCTAGTACTGGACAACACTAAGCCACGGAAAAAGGGTGAACCTACAAAGGATTACGACAAAGGACACTCATTCAGCTTCTCATCCATGCTACAAAGCATATTATATAACAATTTTAATAGATTGACATATAATTAAATGTAAGAATTAAGTTTGAGGAAATGGATTTAAATAGAATTTCTCTTTCTCGAGAATATCTGTTACAATTCATAATTATGTGTTCCAGTGTACCTAACTCACCGCAGTCACATAAAGCATCATCCTTACGATTAATTTTATATAAATAATATGGACATAAACCATGATTGCAGCGTAGTCTACAAATAGTTTTAATGAATATTTTGGATAAATACTCCCCTTTTAAAAACCATGGCCTAACAGGAACTTTGGGAGAAATGCTCTTGTAAAATTTAACATTATTTCTGTTCTGATAGAAAAGTAAGAATTCTGAGTCAAGTTTTTTATTTAATATATTGAATAGATCGGTCGGTGTTGATGGGGAGTTCACGTAATTGGTACAGTTTAACGCCTTTTTAGCAAGTGAGTCAACTATTTCATTCCCTGTGATACCGGAGTGTCCCTTGACCCAGACGAGAGCAATTGTCTTATTAAATGAATGAATAAGTTGGAGAATTTCGGCTGAAATTACATTAAGTTTGGAGGAAAATTTAAAATTTTTAAAATAATCAACAGCACTTTTAGAGTCTGTTAATATTAAATAAAGTCGATGTTTCAACATTTACTAACATAAAATGTTGAAACATCGACTTTATTTAAATACTTAAGTGGCATTATTTAGTATGTAAGAGTTTTCGACACCTTTTTGGGGGCCATAGAATGCGCAACCAAATAAACCTTTAGAGTGAGATCCATCGGTATATATTTTATATGCGTTAGGCCATTTATTATTAACATAATCAAGGAATTTAGCATTCATTGTTTCTTTGCACACAGATGAAGGTGCATTCAGATAATAACACTGAATAGGTTTTATCAACGTCTCGTACGGTAATTTATACATTGGGTTCATGTCAGTTTTATTTAGATCGGGCTCAACATCTATCAGGGTTCTATAACATGATACCAATACTGGGTAGTTTTTGATGATCCAATAACGCGACGTCAGGTCTAAAATATTCAGATTTATTATGTTGCTTAGTAATTTAGATTTTTTTTGGAATAATTCAAGTAAACTTTTGAATCCTACTTGTTTACGGCGAATAAATAATGGTCTCTCGTTTGTTTCGGACAGCAAACAGTTTATTGGGGTACTTCGTAGTGCCCCAATGCATAATCTCAGACATTTGTATTGTAAAAGGTCTAATTTATTTAGATGACACTTACTGGCATTACCATAAAAAACGCATCCATAATCAATTATGGATGGTATAAATGAACGATAAATGAGTAATGCTATTGCGGGATCCGATCTCCAGTTACAAGAGGATAGCACTCTAAGAATATTTAATCCTTTTTCAACTCGGGAGCCTATATAAGAGATGTGTTTGTGCCACAATAACTTGCTGTCTATAATCAGACCCAAAAATTTTACATATTTACTATGTTGATAAAAGCTGCCATCTAGGGCGATATGATCCGCGTCAAATTTCTGTCGCGTAAACGTGCAAAGTTGGGACTTTTCGTTGCATATTGTCAGCCCGTTTTCCTCACAATAGACTTTAAATTTTTTAAGGGCGCCTTGCAAAGTTTTGTAGGATTTGTCAATGTTTTTATTTTGAGTATAGATGCAAATATCGTCCGCATATTGAATGAAATGTATCATGGGATCAAATATTGAGTCCAAGTCAAACATATAGAGCATACAGTATAGGGCTTAAGATGCTACCTTGCGGCAGTCCTACGGCAGTTGTACGCGGGCCGAATACTTTACCATTTACATGTAGGTATAAATATGGGAACCCAAATTTATATAATTTCTGTGCTAACAGATGCAAATCTACACTATCGTACGCACTTGTGATATCCACAAATAAGGCAGTGACTGATTGGTTATTGGAGAAGCTTGTTTGAATGTCTGTAATTAGAGTGCCTAGGGCATCTTGTGTCGAATGAAATCTTCGAAACCCATATTGATTTACTGGAAATTTTCCTTGCGATTCTAACCACCAAACCATTCTATATATAATGATACATTCGAATATCTTTAATAGACAAGAAGACAACGAGATTGGTCTGTAAGATGACATCAACTTTGGATCTTTATTGGGTTTTAAAAGAGTTATGATTTTATATTCTCTCCACTCTCTTGGAATACTACCACCACGCAGCACTGCGTTGAAAATATGTGTGAGTTGGATTTTAGAGTTAATAGGTAATTCGTTGATCATATTGTATACAACTTCATCCATCCCAGGGGCAATGTTATTCTTCTTTTTTAAATTCATGATAAGTTCATTTAGATCAATTTTTTGCATAAGGAAGTGGTTGTCACCCTGAGCAGGGTCAAGCCGTATTTTGTTATTGACTGAAGGGGGAGTTACTTTATTTAAGAGATCTTCACACCACAGTCCATCGACCAGAGGGTGAATATTGTCATAAGTTATATTTTTAATTTTCTTAATTTCCTTCCAGATGGTATTTATAGGAGTACTGCGGTTAAGTTTGAAACAAAATTGGCCAAATGATTTTTTTTACTTGCAGCAATTACTTTTTTGACTAAAGCCACATTCTTATTATATTCAATCATATTTGCCAAAGTAGGGTTCTGCTTAAATTTATTTAACGATGTGGATTGATTTTGGACTGCTGTGCGACATTCATTATTCCACCATGATTTAGAGAATTTAGCGGGTTTGGGGCGATTCTTATACATTGGGACAGCTATAAATATAAAACAAATTAAACTCTTGCAAACAGTGTCATATCTCTTAAAATAATCCCCTAGTAATTCTACATTTTTTTAAGACAAGGGCCTAAAACATTTTAGAATAACTAGAAGTAATAGATCGAAAAATAAGTTGGAAAACTAACTAACTAATCAACGACCTAACAATTAATACTTTATATAACTGAGAGAAGTAATAGACTTGTTATGTTATATTTCTATATTTGTTCAGAGTGAGACTTGTAATGTGAAAATTAATTTTTTCTTTGATAATGATCCATATATACTGCAACACATGTCAGTTATCTGAATAACTTCCACTTCTATACAAAATAGGTGTATTCCTCATCCTAATTTAACAATTTGTTTCCCTCAAGAAAGTAGTAGAGTAATTATAAAAACTGCTTTTATACCTGTGCGGGGAACAAACGGTAAATATAAAACTTGATAAAATAGTATACAACATCATAATATCCAAAGGAGTTAGAAACGGCTGCGACCTCTCGCCCATATTGTTCAATTTATATTCTGAACATATTTTTGAAGAAGCCTTATAGACCCGCAACAACGAGCTCTAATCGTTGACGATATGGTGATGCTCGCGGACAACCTACAAATATTGTGATTGGTCATTATCAATTAGATAATAACGAGAAATAATTAAGCAATTAATTGTGAAATTAATACAAGAATAAATAAAATAAATGTAGATGAGACAAGTATTGCAGATGATTAAATTTTCTTATTAAAATATAATACACTCAATGTTGTAGGGATAAATCAATTTCTGCTCTTATTGAAAAAACGTACCTAGTGAAGATTCATATTACAGCAATAACTAGAAGCTGATATGTCCATATAATGTCAATAGCTACCAACCTTTAGTCTATCAGATAGTAGAGATAGATAGATAGACCATAAATATAATGGTGCGGTTCCTCTAGGAGGACCTGCTTCTCACACGACTTTTCTTTAAAAAATATGGACAATTTTTATACATAGGAAAACAGACTAATTGTGCAAAACATGCAATAATTTTATTAGGGGTAACAAAATTATCTACATGGGGTTTTTACTTTTTAAAGATACTTGATAATTAATAATTAATAATCATGCACTCTTTGTCCCTATGGCGATTTTATAAGAAAAATAGGTGGTGGTCTCGATTACAAAACTATTCTGGGAACGCAATTTATATATTTTGTAAATATTCGTACTTAGCTAGCTTCAAATTGTTCGCTAACAATACAACACCCTAGCCAATACAACAGGTATATCAGGAATAGTTGTGAACATGTCCTCTCTTCAAAAAACCTTTGTCCAAGAGACGAAATCTTTGCAGTAAAAATGAAATACAGGGATGAAACACTATAATTTTATTTGCGAAATTGTAAATAATATTTTTGCTGCTATCTAAAACTAAATAGTTAATATAAAATACATGTTGATAGAACATAAAGAGGACTAGGGACTAACAAGTTAGGACTACTAAATGGAAGAAACAACAGTGTAAGGTTATATCATCATTCTAACTCTCTCCAATAAGAGACAAAAATTAATAACTGTAATTAGATGTGAATAAACATTACCATTACAAAATAAAGCACTAAAAACATTTTTTTACTCAGTTTATTTTAAATACTAAATATATATTTCGGATAAAAGGTGACCTTGCGTTAATATATATTCGTTGCTAAAGGCTGCCCACAGGGTGGAGTACTCTCACCACTCCTGTGGAACATAGTTGTTGACAGCCTACTGCGGCGACTTAACGACAATGGCTTCCACACCATAGGATATGCAGATGACATAACCATCCTTCTAACAGGCAGATTTGAGACGGTGCTATGCAGCTTGATGCAGGAAGCCCTTAAAATAATCGAATACTGGTGTAACCACCAGTCTCTGACCATAAACCCCTCAAAGACTGAAATGGTCCTCTTCACAAAGAAAAGGAAACTAGGTAAGCTAAAGCTTCCTATGCTCCTCAACACCCAGTTGACATTGTCGTCAGAAGTCAAATACCTGGGAGTGATCCTCGACAGCAAGCTGACGTGGGAACCACATCTCAAAATGAAATGTAAAAAAGAATGCGTCTCCCTCTGGCAATGCCGGAGGGCTGTGGGGCAGACATGGGGGCTATCTCCCAAGATAGCACTTTGGCTGTACACAGCGGTAGTAAGACCAATGCTAATCTATGGAGCACTGGTTTGGTGGCTCAGAGCCAGACAGAAAACCTCAGCAAAGCAGCTTACTCAGTTGCAAAGGATAGCATGCCTCAGCACGACCGGAACAATGCGAACAACACCCACTGCAGCAATGAAAGCAATGCTATGCCTTCCACCTCTCGACTTATACGTAGAGGAGATGGCCACGGTGGCAGCACTGCGCCTAAACTACGTTGGACTCTGGTACAAAGGAGGCAGGGCTGGCAGACACTGTCACCTTTTAGAGGAGGCTGTTAAAAAGATACCCCTCCTTGGAAGGAAGAGAGACAATTTGCCACCCTGCTACGTCTTCAATAGACCCTATAATGTATCGATAAAAAGAGGAACCGGGAATGGGGAAACCCTCCGAATTTACACCGATGGTTCTAAAACCAAAAGAGGATCCGGGGCGGGAATTTACTCGCAACAAATGGACCTCTCATTAGCTATACCCCTAGAGAAGCACACAACTACTCTGCATGCAGAGATCGTTGGCATCATCCAAGGGGCGACAAAAATCCTACACCGAGACATCCGTGATAGGAACATCCAAATCCTTACAGACAGTAGGGCAGCAATACTAGCAGTGTGCAGTCACAAGATCACCTCAACACTAGTAAAAGAATGTCACAACACCCTTAAACAAGCAGCACAATCAAACAGTATTGAGCTGCGCTGGGTCAAGGGACACAATAATGAAGAAGGCAACAGCAAGGCAGACGAGTTGGCGCGAGCTGGATCGGTTCCCAGTGATACTACGGACGGGCCCCCCGATCGCGCCAACACCAAAATGCCTTACTGATATCCTCAAACAGAATACTCTCAAGATGCTAAAACAACGTTGGGACAACACCTCAGGCTGCAGACAGGCCAAGGAAGCAATACGCTCACCCAATCTGAAAACAGCTGAATATTATTTGCGACTATCCCGGGGGAATCTGCGTCTTATCACAGGTATCTTTACGAGTCACTGTCAGCTAAGGAAACTATGGGACTGGTGGAAACCCCCATATGTAGAGCATGTAAAGAAGAGGACGAGACAGTGAAACATGTGTTAACCACCTGCCCGGTTCTCGCCCACCTTAGAGAGTCCATGCTAGGGGAGCTCTGGCCGAACATGGCCAACATAAGGGGTAGCTAAATGAGTGATAGAACAACGCAGGGCTGTCCCAGTCAGGGGGGCATAATGGGCCTAGTGAGGCCTAAGTGCTCTGGTCAATGATTTGATCACCCTTGGGAAACTCAATGCAGATCCAGATATATATTTCATGTTTCAAATAAACTGTGTGAAGAAAGGTTTTTTGTGCTTTATTTTATAGACAAGTTTATCTTCAGCCGGCACCGTTTTTTCTTTTTTTTTGGTAAAGGAAGGAAAATTCTTAATGAACACCTATCATTGTCCTCAATAATAGGTAGTGTGGGACACCCGGTAGTTTGTTCTCTACCGTCTACCCACTAAAACCCCTTCTTCTCTTCGAAATACTGTCTCCCGACATTCTTCAACAGCATCTCCTTGTCTCAGTCAGCCGGGCTCTCTACCCTGCTTCTTCCTCCTCTGCTTCCACTTCATCCTCTCCCCGCTTGCTCGTATTCTCATCTCTTCTGCGTCCGCGTCCTTCACGGCTTCCGACTTCTCCTCGCAATTCAGCATGTGATCGACCAAGCTATCGGTGCTTCCCCCAGCACCACTCACAGTTTCCTTCTCTCTTCTGACCATCTGGGGCAGTGCGTTAATGCGTCAGTGCGTATTGACAGTTACTGCTCTCCACCCTCTTGATCTTGTGCAGGTAGCATCCGTGCCCGGTCAGCATTTGGGTCAGAAAGTGACTTGTCTGCCCGTGCTTTCTCTCCACCCAGGGCCTCACGTGTGGTATCAGTTTTCTGGTCCAGCTGCCTTTTATTCCGTCGTCCCATCTCTCCTGCCAAGCCCCAAGCCCTCATTGCAGTCTCCCTTGCTCTGCGCTTAGCCGCGCCCTTGGTCGCCGATGTTGGGCATTAGTCGTGCCACCGTTGCCTCCGTTCTCGTCGCCACCTCCGCTGCCATTGCCGCCTGTGCGCTGCATTTGGGGTTGGCTTCGAGCGTCACTCCCAGGTATCTTATCCTCTTCTCAACTGTCACCTCCTGGTCCCTAATCACGATCCTCTGCCGCGGTTGGCGACCCGATCGTTTGGTGGACAGCCACGCTGCTGTCATTTTTTCCGGTGCTGCTTCCAGCCCGGTCTCTTCCAGCCACTGGATAACCCTCTCGGCGGCCTCGTTGGTGGTGTGTTTGAGGTTGTCCATTGACGCGCTGCATACGACTAGTGCGAAGTCGTCGGCGAACGCGATCAGTGTTGCGTCTCCTGGGAGGCCTATCCGTAGGACGCCGTCGTAAACTAGGTTCCAAAGTGTTGGGCCCAGTACGGACCCTTGTGGTACCATTTGCGTTATTGGGAATTCTACCTGCCGGCCCCGTTGGTATAGTGGTTAGCGCGCAGACTGTAGTCCGAAGGGCCCTCAGTTCGAATCCGAGTTAGGGCATGGATGTTGTGAGCGTTCAAATATAATTTGAAAATAAAGCAATCGGTCGTGGCTGAATAACCTAGTAGCTAAAGACAATTTCCCTATATCATTTATCACCTCAATCCGCAATTCCATTCAACACCTTTCTAACTCATCCAATTAATTTACTATTAAATATTACTGTAGTATAAACGTAACCCCAAAGCACAAACAGCTTACTATAGTACAAAAGTATAAACATTGCACACGCAGAATAATTAGAATAATATGAATTGTGAGAAAAAAGCTCTAATAGTAGTAAAACGGAAATTAAGTTAAGTTCTAAATCAAAAGAAAATCAAGCGCATAATAATAAAAGAAAGTCTAATGCAAATGATACGGTGGACACTGAGACTAGTTTAAAATATGATTCACAAACCTCATTCGCAAAGGTTATTTCAAAGCGAATTAGGAATATAGTCCGCAAATTGAATATTATAATTGGAAATAAGAATAAAATATTAATGCGTTTGAGAAAATGCATGGTTATACGTAATAAGCATACATTTTAAATGATACGGTCGCTACCATTATCTTTATGAAGAAATATATTTATGAACAGATTTAGAAATACTATATATGTTTCTTTTACATAAAAAAGATTGAAATAATCTTTATCAAATTCATATAGCTGGTATTTTAGAGGCAGTATCAAGATATTGCAAAATAAAATTAGTATATAAGAAGAAATTGGTTTCGACAGGTCGCCCGTTCAATTCAAAAATAATGATATTGTCGATAAGTTAGATAAATATTTAACAATAAGTGCCATTAAAATTTTTGGAATCACTGATAGTATGCTTATAATAAATTAAAATATGCTGTAGATAAGATAATTTCTATACAGGGTGTTCAATTTAAGTGAAGACATTGAAATATCTCGAAAACTACACATCGAATAAAAAAAATTATAATTAAAATTTGTTCGTCTCGGAGAGGTACATCTAATGAGACGAAACTCAACCCACTTCCATCAACCCCCTAGGGGGTAGGGGGTAAGAAATAGAAAAGTTAAATAGGAACCCCCATTTTTTGTACGGATTTGAATACTCCGGGAAAAAATTAGAATGTAGTAGTAGTAGTAGAAGTAGTGTTAGGCTATCGACCACGTGGTCCTTCCGCCATGTGTCATTTGTGTATTTGTGTGTGTGTAAATGAGCTTGTTACTTTAAAGGATCGCCCCCGTCACTCTAAAGCACCATTAATTGTATCCCAATGGTGAATAGTACCGGTCACCCATCCGACTACTGACCCGAATCAACGTTGCTGCACGTCAGTTCGGGGCCGTAACCGATGCGCCACCACCGGCGTGTAATTAGAATGTTTTATCTGATTTTTTTTTGTATTCGTGACAGAGGACGCTACAATCGACAAAATTCAAAATTGGCAAAAATCGTTGAAAAATGGGGATTTCCTTCCTACGAGGGGGCTCGTAAAATAAGGTTCTCTATGCTGATGAGAAATAATGTCAAATCTCCCTCTCTTTATTCCCACCTCTCCCGCCATGCTACATCGCTCAATGCCGGCCTAATATCATCATAAAAACGACAATGAGTCGACTCACATGCGCATCTCTGACAAAAAAGATAGTATTTATTTGCTGCAGAATTCATTTTATTTCATTTCTAGGAAAAAATATAAGTGAACAATGCCTCGTGCAAGCGTAAAAGAAAAAATTGAAATGAACTTGAATAATATCATAACGCTAATGAATTATTAAGGCTGGAACTGGCCCAAAAATATCTACATTGACAATTTCTTATCATATCTTCAGAAGACACAGAATCGATACCATAAGCTAAACCGAACTAAGAACACAAATCAAAACTAACAATTATACATCAAAATGTACACTTGACAACTGCAGTGGTGCTCTCAGCGAAGAAATATACAAGAATAATTGAGACATCCTTTGTCGTTAAAAACATTAAATTAGAGGAATGTATGCTCTGTAGGAGCGACCTCCACTTATAGACTAATTTTATCTTTAAATACTGGCTCTAAATCATATTCATTTATATAGATTTTATTAGATTAATACTAATTTATATTAGATAAATTAGATTTATTCTATTTGCGGATCCATGTTTTTCGAATTTAAAAAAAAAGATAAATTGCATCAACAAGTACGTAGAATGACTTTAAATCCGATATCTTTATAGTAAAATCGATATTCTGTAAGGGTCCTTCCTACCTTGTCTATATTCTCTTTAATATATTCATTAATGGCATTCGATTAACTAAATGTTGTGATTAATATATTTAAAATGTGAAATTGTACAACTTAAAAAATTTATAATTTTTCTATTTTGACTAAATAATGCATACGCCTTTATTCTTTGTAATAATATAAAGGATAATTTAAAACATTTAATAATATTAATCTTTGTCTTTTTTTCTGTCACACTCGTACTAAAGAAAATACCACTAAAACATTTATGAGTTAATAAGTGAAAACGTGGTTTTCTGTCTAAACGAATGTACTAAACATTAAAATTCATCACATATTATTATCAATAATTAGATTTGCATAAACATATCTTAACGCTAAATGCAATTTTAATGAAATAGCAGTTTTCAATTATTTTTATATAAGTTAATTTCTTTCTGCGTCTGAACATGATTAAAAGTTAATGAAATATTTGAGCTAACTTGTAGATCTCTTAGTAATATTAAATTGTAGATTAAATGTTAAATTGAAAAACTGATGGTTTATATATTAAATTCCAATAACGCAATTTAGTTGAAATATATTTTAGGCCCCAAACATAAATCAAACGAAACTACACGCGAGTGATGAATATGAATTAGGAAACACCGTATGCTGAATTCCACGGAAGACGTTATTAAATTCCGAAAATAAAAAAAAAACTTTATTAAAACATACGAGGGCCCTACCGAATATTAATAAAACTTACGAACAGTCCGCTAATATTGACGGGGAAAATAAGACATCTAGAGTAATATAGCTGCCCTAATAACAATGTCAGCACGTCCTATTTCAGCCTTTTATAGCGTTTGTGTAGCTTGATATTACTCTATACTATCTACACCAGCTGGACGTAGAACCTTCAAAACATAATATCTGAAATGCCAGTAATTTATACAATATAAATTGCTTTGAAAAAGCCATTCACTTACGTAACGTTAATAGAAGACTATACTAAAAAAAACATACAAATTATGTATCTAATGAAATAGTACTTTTTAATACATCCGCTGTTAATGTTTTTTTTAATAAAAATAATAAATAATATTAAAGATAATTATTTATAGTATTCATTTTGATTAATTATAAATTAATAATTATATAATTCTGCTTAACGATTATTTATTTGTGGCTAGTTCCTTTGGGGTACGTGTAATTTTATTGTAATTTAATTATATAATCATTTTCTGTTTATAGTGCTATTTAATAATTATTAAAAATTACTTAACGGTAGCCTTTTTTATTATATGTTTTATTTTTATTTTTAAACGTTTTATTACATGTGATAATAGTCGGATTTTAATTACAAAATTATGTGAAGGTTTAGAATTTTAATGTTACTGCTGTGATTGGTTAAACAACGATTATTCTTTCTTAAATGCAGACAAAGGACCTTTAAGAAAGTTAAGTGTGTTTTAAAATAAATAAACTAAGTTCTTGTAAAGTTACCCGTTAAACCGTTTATTTCAAGTACGAACGTGCTTCTGAAGTAATATATTTACTTGAATAGAAACTATTTTAGCTAAAATACGGCAGAGTATAAAGTTTGTACTAGTTCGATTTGGTTTTATAATTGAATCAAGTAATTCAATAGTGGAAAAATAGTCATCAATTTAATTATAATTAATGTTTTATAAGGATCAATTAACATTTATAGAGAGATAAATATCTAATTTTTCTATTTTGAGAAAATAATGCATATGCCTTAATTCTTTGCAATAATATAAAGGATAATTTAAAAAATTTAATAATAACATCTTTATTGATGGTAGCTTAGAATAATATGACATAATAATTTTCACTAATAAATAGAAAAAACACGAAAATATTTTCGTAAAATCTACAACAAATGAGTCTTATTAAGACTACAAGAACAAATCACTTTTGAAACAACTACTTCTCTAGCTAATACTTCGACAGACATTGAATAATACAAAAGTAATTTGCCTGTTACAAAATAGCAAGGCTATCAAAGCAACACCAGTTTGAACGTATTTCTTTCTGTAAAATGAACTAAAAATGATGTACGTTAAAATAGTTTGTGAGTGACTATACTATGGTAATTTGGAACAAGAAATTAATTTAGGTTGATGTAATTAAAAATAAATTAGCAAAAGCAGTTAAATAATTCAATACTCAATTTTATAACCATCTGTAGACACGTGTTTCGATATTTCAATCTCTTCAGTACAGCTTTATTATAAAATTGATTTTAAACATAAATAAAAACGTTTACTAAAATAAATATAATGAAATATAAATAACTTACTCAGATATGTACGGCATTATTAGCTAGAGAAATAGTTGTTTCAAAAGTGATTTGTTCTTGTAGTCTTAATAAGACTCATTTGTTGTAGATTTTACGAAATTATTTTCGTGTTTTTTCTATTTATTTGTGAATTTTCTACAACGTAAATGACTTATATATTTTATTATTAAATTATGCTCTAATTGGGTATTTTCTTTAATCCCGAACGTAATTATTTCCGTAGAATTCAGTAATCCATGCAGGTATAAATAAGACCTTCAGTCGATTATATTTCATTATTGTGTCAGTTGCCGTAGGGGAGTAACCCATCACTCCGTGCCGTTATACGGCAACCTACTTGTGGTAGGTACTTGTCCCACTCTCTCTGCTAGTCTGACACATAGGCCCACGGATTTCACAGCGCGGTTTACCCATTCTACAGAATTAACCTGCGGCTGGTAATTAGGATTATAGCAAAATTGCACTGCGTATTCCTCAGATAGTTCCTTAAGCTTGGAACTCCGAAACTGTTTGCCGTGGTTTACCAGGACAAATTTAGGTACTTCGAACACCTCATTTTCAATCTTCTCCACGACATTCGTTGCTGTTGGAGTCCTGAGTGAAAAAAATAACGCGAATTTACTAAAACAGTCGCTGATAGACAAAATATAATAGTGGTCGGACTTCGTCTTAGGTAGAGGTCCAAAAAGATCACGGACGGGTTTCAGCCTTTTGCCAACTTAAGAACCGCTGATCCTTCTAATCTCCGATCTAAATTATTTGAAATATTTGACCGCAATCTGGTATCAAGCTGAATTTAGCATTCTCCTTAACCAGAGCTTCTATTGAAAAAATGCGGTACAAATCGACGATACCATGATGTAAAAACAATTCATATTTTTTGGGGTCGGAATTTTCAGCAGTGCCGAAATTTTCTCCGGATCTACATGGAGACAATTGTTATTAACTACCCTCAGCTTTGGACAGCATAATTGTCATTTATTATGTCCCAATGCCAAACCAGCTTCCTTCAAAAGACGTAGCACCTACGACAAAACTTCCACATGATTCCCGAACGTCGGTGTAACTATAATTATGTTATCGAAGTAGACAAACACATATGGCTCTAACTCCTACAATGTTGTCGATGAATATTTGTCAAGAGGCTGGCGCATTATGCAGCCCATACCGCATCCTCGTAAACTGAAATAATCCCCGCCCTGGTATGGTAAAATCTGTATACGGTTTGGATTCCTTAGCCGGAGAAATCAGCTCGACAACACCTAGTCTTAATATTTCATCCAGCTTATCATTAATATGTATTTGCAAATAAGAAGACATGGGAAAATAAGACTGTTTAACAGGTAGGTTTTAGATTAAATTAAAATTTAATCTAAAACCTACATTAATACAATGTTTCACCAAGTGATTAATGAGAAACAAGTATATGATATACTGTTTAATAGGCTCTGACGAGGTACGAATGACACGTTCCATTCTCCGAGTACAGCCAAACTATATGATGACTGATCAAAATTGCTTGTTCAATAGTTGAGCAACAACATTGTTAACCCTGATGCTTGATCTTTACCTCCAGCCCTTATTCAATCTATTACACTACTAGAACTAGAGAGGAATTCCCAACTACCCGATCTCAAATCTGGTATTATTGTCATAATTTTCCAAAAATCAACTCCTAGCATCACCCTGTGCGGCAGCCCCGGTACCTCTCTTTTAACTGTACTGGTGTATCAAACACACCAAAAATTTGGCATGACTCACCATTTGAAAGCTTGCATAACTGTATTTGATGTGAATATAAACCAAATCCAATACCACGCAACGAATACTAACTTGACTCCTATAATCGATATGCTCGCCCCTGAGTCCAAAAATGTCAGAAACTCTCGACCAAGCATTTAAATATGGTAATTCGCCCCCATGTACATTTGAAAATATAAAATTTAGTACTCTCTGCGTTTTCTCGGACAAACCAGATAATATGCAATCCTCTTACGCTGGCCTTTCTCGTATAAAACTTTATTTACAACAACCTTACTATCTTTTTATTGACATTGCGCTCGGCAATGTCCCTTCTGATTACAATTGAAAAATGTCACCTCCCTGGGAGTAGTTGCTTGAATGTTTCAGGTCTCCTTTGTAGCAAAGTTATCAATAGTTCTCTTCCTGTCCTCGAAACAATTTCCTATTTTCAAAAATTTCTTAATGCTGACAATCTTTTGCAGCCCTAGGTGAATCTGGTAACACGGAACTAAATTACGCAATATAACCTCTAAGTGAGTCTCTTCTCGTACTGGTTCGCTTAGCCGTTCGTTCTACAGTGCCCCCACGTATGTGCTAATCCTATCGCTCGGGTTCTGGATCCGACATTTGATATTCCAACAATTTCTTGTCATAGTCACTAGGAAGCAACATCTTTACCAAGGAATCCCAATTTGTCCTAAGGTATCCTCTTGCTTGGTATCATAGCCGCGCCTGTCCTGAAAATAAGTCCACCGCTGACACGTATAACTGTGCTTTTGTTACATTTCTTGCCTTCCGAAATTCTTCTATCTGCTGTAATAACAGAACAATGAGCAACTACAATCTTGGCCATAAAATTCATAACTGGAACCACTATGCCTAAAGCATTTAACTCTACAAACGAAGATGACGCAACTGGAGCATCATTCATCAATTCATCCATAGCTCCTAGGACCGAGATGTAGATTCTTCTTTAAATATTCTTTTCCTTTGTTGTCGATGCCACTAGAGCATTTTCCGGCCTCAGTGCTTAGGTTAACTTTGCTTGGATTTTGCTAATCTGATGTCCAGATTAACGTTTAACTTTAATCAGACAATTTATTTCCTCCAGTTTAGAAACGGGTGCTGCCTCATCTCCCTAAAAGATAAAGGGATTTGGTGTAATGGTAATACTCGCATCCTTTCCCTCCAGTCTCAATAACTGCTTCAAGAATTTCCTTATTTCTTCACTCGTCGATGGTTGCAAACCTCTGTTTGTCACTTCATAAGATAATTCGTCAGATGAAAACCCACCAATATCAATTTTAATCATGCTGAAAAATTACGCGCTAGAACAAAAACTTGACAATCACCGTCTAAAGTCACACTAGCTCGACCAATCGAAGTACAGAGAGAGCTGTAAAATAAAAGTCAAAATACCCACCTGAAGAAAAAGCTAAATATTTGCCATCTGATAAACCAGCCCTTCTCTGACGTAATAAATCACCAAATTCACCCTAATATCGGCCTGAAAATTTTAGCCTTCTAAGGAATAATGCCCTTCCTAAATCTCTTAATATATCGAGCTTTTAACAAATCGAGCCCCACGTTGGGTGCCAAAATATGTAACGCACCTTTTGGCCAATTCCTCGTTTGTCCAGGTTACACGCGCTTCTTGTCGAGACAACCTGCGCTTGCCACCCGACACCAGCTATAATTCAGTGAAGAATGGGGCTTTGGAGGTATAAGAAGCGCGCCGAGTTCAATAAACAAGTAACGTTCAAAGGTGTTTAAACTAAAATGTATTCCAAGACGAAAAAATTCAGTATATCCAACAAAACATAAATAAATTCAAACAAAAATAAATAATATATTATCCGCAGGAACAAGCATAATATATATTTACAACCACTAACAAATTGAGTTTTATGTGGTAAAAGTAATTTAGATTTCCTCTTGGAATAATCCATCGCGAAATAGTTTTATGAATGTACCATAAATTACTCAACCTGGATAACAATATGTCAATTAAACAACTCCACAAGCTGGTGGCGCATTTGGTTACGCCCCAAACTAACATGCAGCAACGTTGGTTCGGGTCAGTAGTTGGATGGGTTACCGGTACCATTCACCATTAGAATACAATTAATGGTGCTTTGGAGTAACAAGCTCATTTACACACACACACACACAAATACACAAATCACACGGCGGAAGGACCACGTGGTGGATAGCGAAACACTACTAGTACTACTGCTCAAACAACTCCATTTTTACTATTGACCGGTACGCCACTGTTTTGCCACAAATGGAAAACTGAATCATTCAGGTTCAACTCACTACAGTAACTAATTTCCAGGTCTACAAAAAATATTATACATAGCATAAACATTTCTTCAGCGATTATATCTGGCTCTGCGTCGAATATAAAAGCAATGGCTGTCCCTCTCGACTCCCTTCCTTACTCCGTCACTGTCTGTCTCCTGCTCTCTACTCTTTCGATTATATCTCCTTAAATGAATACTGCCTACGCCTATTCAATGCGTCTCCAATTCTTTCCTCTCTACGATCACTTCTCCTTCCAAGAGAATTTCAATGTTCATTTTCTATTTTTTTGCCCCTCTTACCAGGTATAATCCCTTCTTATGAATTCAATCCCCTCTCACAAAATTAGCGATCAAGTCTAAAACCCTAATAGAAAATAAAACTAATAAAACGCTAACAGAAATCCTTGCTTAAGAGAAATAGAATGCAATAAAATAGCAGAACTTAAATGAAAGCAAAAAGCTTGAATTACAATTTTACCGCGATCGCTCACAAAAAAATCCTCGTGGACGATATGCTTAGATCCGTCATTCGACGCTCAGTTGCCGATATAACTTTTTTCTCGCTCCGAGTAGGTACTGTACCAAACAACTAATTTAGAAGCAAATTGAAAATCCAAATGCTCGATTGCACACTATCACTGCAATCTATAATCTTTGCTTCACACACCGCCACACTGTGCAACGACCTGAGCCAAAAAAGTTATCAAAAAATGGCAAAACGGCAGTACCGTCTCAATTAAAAAATATTAAATGCTAGTGAAGCATTTCTAACGTCCAAACATAGGAGAAACCTCATTATTAAATTCTTGAAAGCCAACAACCACATAACTTCATCAACATTTACTTGTAAAAAAGAAGTTGTCAGGCAATCGCATAACAATTAGCTAATATTAGAAAGGAAAACACAAGAGATGTCCTGTCATTCCATCGAAAAATTCTATACCAAAAGCTTACCTATTCGCTAGATCCAGCCTTAGTTAACCATATTGATGCCAAATGCAAAGAACAAAAGCAACAGCATCAAAACAGCACGACAGTGAGTTGTAGAAATAAAAACAACCAAGTGAAAATCAAAATAATCAATCAAAAACCTTATATAGTAGCAAGAATACATCAGACAGTTATTTTACTTTAATTCACTCTTAAAAATAGGTACGAAATACAATCTTATATTAGATTCAAATAAAGAAATAGAAACAATAGGTTTAGGCTCAGAACTAATTTGTTATAATAGTAATACTAAGCGTAATAAGCGTAATAAACGTTTAAGTTATACTTAAATAAAAATAAACTGAGCTTGTTAGAAATGTGAATTTTGTGAACTGGTGCAAAATTAATATCTCCTTTGACATAAAAATATGTTTACCTCATTAACAACAAAAACTAAAATATAGAAATGATTAATTAAATTAATGTACGTTTAAAGAAAAACTCTGTCAGTAACGGATTTTATGGACAAATAGATGGTCTAGCTATTGGCAGAACCCAGCTAAAATTAATATTTTATTCTCGATTAGATGTATAGATGATACATTTTTTAATATTAAAAATCTATAGTGAAGAACAATTTGCTGATATTTCAATTCTCAACTGATGCACGATGCCTTTGTAATCCCACCAAATTGAGAGCCTAACCTTTTTTATGGATATTTGTTTTCGAAGTGGTTACAGCTTGTTCACCGGGCTTGTACTCCGATTGTACAACGTTGCCGTAAACTATCCAGTTCTCAACGGCAGTGACAATAGGTTTGAGAAATGGGTCAGTTTCACTGAGATTATCCCATGCATTTATGCGATTAGTTAAAGGAATTTCTTTTAGTTCATGTGTAAGCAAAATATTGAGTTTCTTAACATATCCCAGCTTCTGCAAATGTCTTTCCACTATTGTTTGAGAAATGTTTAATATTTCTTCTTCGGCTTTAACTGGCCTAAATGTGGCGTATCTTTGACATGAAATTACCTGAATGGAATTTAGCAAACCAATTCTGGCATTCGTTCTGTTATGCAATCTTTAGTGTACACAGGAAATTACGTTTTTACGGGCTTGCGTTGCGCTTTTCATTTTCTAATGTAAAATGGTGAAACATAGCGGTATTACTCGGTTTGCTTTTTCATCTTTCGATTATTGCTTTACGACGACAACAGAATCGATTCACTTACTTATTTTTTTAAATGACAATTGAAGAGATTTTTTATGTTAGATAATTTGATCGAAGAAAATAATTTACGACTCAACCCTAAAGACTTTACACCCATAGAGACTTAATTGAAATCTTACAAAAGGCCTTGAATTATACAAAGACTAAGCAAGAAAACACCTCGTATAATGACAACACAAAGAGTTGATCGTTCCCAATACTTAAATCCCTAATCACCTGAGTATTTAAACTTGTTGGTTTTGTAATTCTATTAGTACGAGCGGGTGGATTTTTTATAAGGACTTATTTATTTTTTGCTTAAAACATGCTTAAACTATAACGTATTTGAAATAAACATATGTGATAATTAAGAATCACTCATATAAAAAACTTCTGGAAACTCCTTTTAAAATTTTTTAAATAGTACCCTTTACTATTATCTTAATGGTAAAGGGTACTATCTAAAAAACAAATCGCACGTTGAAGTGACAAGGTCGATTATTTAAAATAACGACCTTATTTATAAATACAATCTTAAATATACAATGGAAATTATTATAACTCAATTTTTAGTATAAATAAATTAATCATGAAACATGATTTTTTTTCTTGTTGGTTATATTTGAGTAGTAATTTTGAATGGTAGTTCTGTTTATGAAAGAAAAAAATTGAAAAGGTAATTAATACTGGTACAATTTTATTTTAAAGTAATTACTTCATTAATATGGATAAAATCCAATCCCTTAAAATAAATGTGATATTCTATAATTATTTTTATCGCCAATCGGCACTAAATACATCTATTATTATCGCCATTTGCGGCACTAAACCGTCCCATTATTTTACTACTTTCAACAAGTAACATTATGGGACAATACTAACAAAATCTAAGGAGGTCGAATCCTGTCAGTTTAGTTGTCAAAAAAAAACATGAGTAGTGAAGAGTTTGAAATACCATGTACTCCACCAGAAATACGCGAAAGAGCGATAGAAACAACGCTCGAAATTCTTCCAAATAAGTCTAGACATATTTATAATCGTCAACACGATTTATTCACAAGTTGGTGTGACAGAAATAACATTAAAAAAATTAGCGAAAACGTTCTCTTGACATATTTTTCTGAAAAATCCAAGGAATATAAAGCAGCAACATTATGGTCATATTATTCTATGTTAAAAGCATCTCTTTCGGTAAAAAACGACGTTGATATAAGCCAATATAAGAAACTTACGGCGTTTTTAAAACAGAAATCAAAAAATTATACGCCAAAAAAATCGAAAGTTCTCACACAAGAAGAAATAATACAGTTTCTATTGAATGCACCAAATGAAATATATTTAATGATGAAGGTAAGATAGTAATCAATTATCGAAGCATATTTGTTATTAATGTAGATATTATTTTAGATTTGTGTTATTTTTGGCGTTGCTGGAGCCTGCCGTAATAATGAATTAGTAAATCTTAAAGTTGATGATATAGAAGACAAGGATACTGTATTGATTGTGCATATAAGACACACGAAAACTAATAAACCAAGAGTATTTGTCGTAACATCAGAGTTCGAAGGACACGTTAAACCGATTGAGTTATATAAAAAATATGCCAAACTTCGTCCCGCACAGACCAAACATGATAGATTTTTTATTACATATAGAAAAAGTAAATGCACAGTGCAGCCTGTGGGTATCCACACTTTTGGAAACATACCATGTAAAATTGCGAACTATTTAAATTTGCCAAATCCGTCAGAATATACTGGTCATTGTTTTCGGAGGTCGTCTGCTACTTTGTTTGCTAATGCAGGGGGCAGCAAAGAAAATTTGAAACGTCATGGAGGGTGGAAGAGTGGATCCGTTGCTGAGTCCTATGTTGAGGAATCAATATTGAACAAAACGAAGATTGCAAAAACGATTTTGGGTGGTGATCAAATTGCGCACCGTTTTGATATCAATGACAACACTGCCACAACTTTACATCAAAATGAAAATATTCATTTTCTTATTAATAACACCGAATTGCATAAAGATGAAAATACCCTTTTAAATAATATTCCACAAAATTTTTCCGTTGATGGGTCAACATCAGGAATAAATTTAAATATTGCCACAGGATGCACCATCAATTTCAACATATACAACAAATAGAGTGGTTTAATATCTTGATTAATTCGTAGTGTTTGTTTAAATAATAATACATATTTTCTGTTTTTTTTTTAATTTAAATAAAAAATCCTATACTTTTTCATTTATTTTTAAGATAGGCGATAAAATTTTGTATGCACCACGTCAGTAAAATATCTTTATCGAACTCGTCTTTATTCACCTCGCTCGCTCCGCTCGCTCCTCTCATAACCTCAGACTCGTTCGATAAAGTCTTATTTTACTGACTTGGTACATAAATAATTATTATTCCAGTCATAGTATAAACATTTTATTAAGCGATGTAATTGTATGACATCTAAAATGAAAGATAACTATATAAAAGGGATATAAGTGCGTTCAAGTTAACCACACTATTCATTTAAGCTAATAAAACGAGAAAACTGACTTCAACTACCATAACGAAACTAATTTTCTTAACGACGCAAGAGACCTGAAACTTTTATAATTTATTTATGTGGCGGGCATCTTTGTAAGTTTCATGATGGTATTATCTGCACCCGGGCCAGATTTCTCTCCTCTCCTACAAGAAATGATATTTATCAGTTGCCGTAATGGAAAATTTTAAAGTGTCTTAACAGGTCGCAAAGCTTTCACGGTCCCCTTTTATAGAGCGCTCCCGCATAAAGAATACATATTTTTTTTATAAAACGCCTTTTACATCGATCTGTGATATGCGGAAATTTCGAGTCCTTTATAAATACGGCCACTCTGTTGGAAAATGTAGGATTTCATGGTGTTTGCCAGTTTAATACGGCATTCTGATCAATTCAATAGCTATATGTTCGCACATGTGTTTATTCGCGTATTTATTTTATAATTTGTTATTCGAGGGACAACTGAAATTCAATTTAACTGTAAATATGTAAATAAGTCGTATAAATACCAGGATGATGTGATTAATAAAACATTTTATAAATTTAAATATGCTTTATTTATCTTGTTAAAAGTTAGTTAAAATATTTGTAAATTTTAATTAGTCACAGTGTGAAAAAGTAGGATTATGGAAATGATTTTTTCTTTTAAATAATAATTAAATAATACAAGCAACTTTGTTACTATCACATTTTTTTTTAAATGGATACCTGTGTGGCAAATTAGGCATATAAAATAATAACGATTGTACAAATTAAAATGTAAACATTGACCCAGTTTAGTCAGTCTGAACGGAATTTCATCATCCAACTAAATGAACATATAAGCGTTAAAAATAGCGGTATTGAAGAAATAACTATCAATAAATATAACTGTTGAACAGATGCTGCAGGTAATTTATAATGTCGTTAACTCAAAATACAAAGTTGCAAGTTTTAATTCTATTATTCAAGAGCACATAAGTTACGGTTACACCTTAGTCCACAAACTCTAGGAGAAGGAATGTGTACAATAAAACAAATAGCAATGAATATAATGAGAATGTAATTAACACACTAACTCACAAATAAAGTGAAACAAATACAAAAATATTTATATACCAGAATATCAATAATCTTTTCAGTAAAGTTAAAACGAAATATATTTAAAAGATGTGACAATAATATATGATATAATTTTTAATGTACAATAAATTTACAATAAAGCAAATGTTTATACCCGAAGATTACTTATTAACGACTAGAGTGACCTAATGTAATTGCTCGTATTTAATATTGATTTTGTAATTGAAGTTACGTTTAGCTTAAATAAATAAAACACTTTTGTAATACCAGCTAAAAAGATCTGGGTAATCAAAAAATAATTTAAATTAAATAAAGCCCTTCAATTCCTCCAAGAGCTTATTGACTCCCTTCAAAGGTGGTTTGCAAAATGGCGCATTAAAATCAATCCCCATAAATCCCAGCTCCGAATTCCTTATCATCGCACCAATAACTCTCCTTACAAAGTCCATATTTCTCAAACCATGATCCCTCCCACAGCTTCCGTTAAGTACTTGTGCATAACTATAGATCAAAAAATCAATTTTAAAAAACATACAGCCATAATGAAAGGAACCATTACTTCTAGAGCAAAATGCTTTAGAAGTTTAACTTATAAAAACAGTGGTATTAACACAAAAACAGCTGTTAAAATATACAAAATGATCTGCCGTCCACTTCTTGACTATGGTTGTGCCCTCTATACCAATCCCAGCAATCCAACCTCCCGTAATATTGAAGTTAGCGAGCGAGCATCCCTCCGTACCCTAACCAAACTCCGACATCCTCGTAATCCTTTGCACAATCCATCTAATCAGCTCCTTTATGATACCACTTTAGTTATACCTATCCTAGAACGCCTTCGATTCCTATTAGAAAAATTCTCCAAAAATCCTTTCAACTTCCATATCTTATCCCAATATTGTCTTCCTAGAAACCCTAATATAAACCCTAAATTTAAAAATCCCATTTCAACCATATTTGATTTCATTTCATCATTTCATCCTTTTACGCAATAACGACTGATGCCATATGACTGGACAGCACAAGGCAGAAAGACCTCTGGTCGATAGCCTTTTGACAAATTAATACATTAACTCCTCATTCATTATTCTTTATTTCAATGTAAATATGTACAAAAATTTGTCAATAAATACATGTTACTACTAACTGAAATGAAAGTTATCTCTATTCTACAATCAGTAAAACATCTACGTGAGATTTAATGAATAATTAATTCGTTATAGCATTACGATTGATTATATAATATTAAGTCTTTATTTGACTTATTTTTGAAAATTGCCTGTGTTTTATTTATTTCTGGGCGGATTAACAACTTATTCCTTATATTAAAATCACCAAACACCAAACCAAAAAAATAAGCAAGTATTATAGTGAAATAAAAATTAATGTTAACGATTTATTAAATTAGTTAAGGAAACTGCTAGCCGTGTACTACAGCCTTAATTATTAATAATTATTAATAATGATTAATAATATCTAACACACTACATTAACACATTAAAATATATCAAACAAAAAATCTAAATAATGAAACGAGTGCTATTATCTCACTTGCTATAATATTCCTCTAGAGTGTAAAATTTATTAGCGTGCAGAAATGGCTTTAAGGTTGCTTTAAGATTATATCTAAAAGCGCGCTATATATTCTTGGAGCGTGAAATATGAGATTTTGCATAAACAATATTTTTGTATATATTAAGGCGGACACATTTTATACAGCACATTAGATCCAGTATTATATTGGATTTTATTACAAACCCTAAATACAATTGCCTGTAATTCTTAAGATTTTTCGGCATGATTCCCGTTACTTAAATTTTAATCTAGTGTTATCTGAAATATCAAAAATTGTTCTATTGTTGCTGGAATACCCCAATACAATATGCATATTATACCATTCTGAGGATTGGTATGTCTAAGGAATAATGAATTTTTCAAATTATATAAGTGAATTTTTGTGTTATGTGAGTAAAACTTACAATTAGCGCTTAATTCTATGGGTTTACTATCCAAGGTTATGATATGTAGTTATTTGTTTATTAACCAACTCGATGTTTTCTGATAATTTAATTTTATTTCTATAATAAACACGCACTCTTGTGTCATCACCGTACAGAACAACTGAAAAGCCTATGCATTTAGGTAGATCGTTTATGTAGATGAGTAACTAGCTGAAGACTTGTAATGAAAAAATGCGAAAAAAATCAAAGTAATTAAAAGAGTAAAGAAAGCCATGCTAAGTGCCAGACGTATTATAACTAATTTATAACTTATAATTATTATTTCCCGTTTAACGTGCGTTGAGTGTTTCAACTGAATTACTGAATACATGAATGCTAACAACGCTGAACCATCTAGTTCATTCTCTAAGAGGAAAAGAAAAGGTAGAGAAGGAAGCAATAAAACTCTCAATAAACTGAGAAGAAGCTAAGAAAAAGAATATATGGGAAACAAAAACAAAGTAGTGCCATCTAAAGAAGAACCAGTAGCAATAGTAAGTAAACTTATAATGATTATTAAACAAAAGTAATGAAAATTAATAATTCATAAAATAAAGTATAGCGATTTTTTAGTCGATTTGTAAATGTAAATATCAATGCAAAAACATTACACATGGCCAAAACCTGCAGCTCTTTCTTTCAACAATTTTATAAGTTGCAAGACAATGTAAAACAGAATTCATATTTAATGGGACATTTAAATATGTGCCCGGTAAAAAGACGACGCCATGGTAGTTATGAGAATCCATATGCAAGCAGAAGGCAAGCGACTGTTTATTTACCCGTACCTGATGGAGCTGGGAACGTCGTGCAAGTCTGTAAACGCACTTTTAATACACATTTTTGGAATCAGCCGAAAACGTGTTGAAACTCTCGTGAAAGCAAAAAAAGCGATCCAAGTTACTCATGAGGAAAGAAGAGGCAATAAAACTCAACATACAAAATACTCAATCCAAGATGAAAACTTGGTGGTAGCACATATTTCCCGGTTTCCCAGAGAGGAAAGTCACTATGGAAAGATGAAGAGTAGCAAAGAATATTTGAGCCAATATTTAAACATTAATCGATTGTATCGCGCTTTCAAAGACACCTATCCGAATTCTGATGTAACCTACCGTTTCTTCTATACCACTTTTAATTTAAAAAAAAAAATGTTAAAATTTCACCATCCACGCACTGATACGTACCAAACGTGTGATCTATTGAACATGCAACACAAATCCAATCCCAATGACAAAGATGCAAAGAAGAAACTTGAACTTCATCATAGGAAAGCTGAGAAGGCGATGAAAGTAATGAAAGAAGATCATGCCCAATCCCAACTTCCCCTAAGTGACATATGTACCATTTATATGAACCTTCAACAAGTACTTTCCCTACCAGCCCTTACACACAGCCAAATGTATTATGTCTTGCTATAATTTTGGCGTCCACGTTGCTTAACCCAATAAAGGACACATGCATTTATGACATGAGGGAATATCTGGGAGAGGAGATAACGACATTGCGTCAGGTATTTAGAAAGCAGTTACAAGTGAAATAACAAGAGAGGAAAAATTAAAAATATCGAGTGGTAACTGTGCTGGGCAGAACAAAAATAAAATGATGCTATTTTTATGTATATTTATGGTAACAAAAGGATATATTCAAGAAGTTTACCAGAAGTTCTTAGTCTCTGATCATTCGTTTTTAAGTTGCGATTGAGATTTCGGCCAAATTGAAAAACGAAAACGATTTGAAAAATGCGAAGTCCCTCTAGATTTAGTCCACCTAATGACATCTGCAATCCCAAACAATCCGTTTATTGTAATTTTAATGCAGCCTGAGAATTTCAAAGATTTTAAAGCGGTTGCTGATTCAACACTGAATACCATAAAGCTTCAGATTTCTAAAGTTGCGTGGATTCAGATTTCCACAGCACATCCTGGATCAGTAAAAATCAAACACACTTTAAACGAGATGGAGCCTTGGAAATCTGTTAATGTTTTCAAGAAAAACATCAATTCGCAAAAGATTAAAAACATGAATTTACCACAGCTTAGCAGTGCAACTCGTATCAAGGCCGAGAAGTAAGTAAACATTCAAGCAATAATCCCATTCATGAAGGAGGAGAATCGAGAATTCTATAGAAACTTATTAGCCTAGGCTGCTAAATTTTGGTATTTGCTAGTATTATGTTATTAGTTGTTATGCTATTATATTGTAAAATGTATATATACTTATGTATTTTTCAATAAAAGTTGTATACTCATAGCTGTGGCACATAGCGCCTCTGAAACTATTTTGGAACATAACTCATTTTTCATGAAACATTATTGGCACTTAACACGTTTTTTCCAAATATCAACATAATATTTTTTTTATACAATTCGAAGTACATTAACCAAAAATATGTTGCCACAGGCAGAAATAATATATTGCGTCACTAATTGTACAAAATTTTGCAGACTATTTGGTCCGCAAATGCACGTCACTTGCGAAAAAATCATTTATCTCAAGGTTATAGGTTAGGCATTAGTTCATTACAAGTCTTCAGTTGTAGATTAAATTTTTCCAAAATCATGGTGGGAAGTACTAAACAAGGCTGTGCTGTCAAAAAAAAACAATATGATTTTTATGAAAGATATCTATTATATTTGAAAAACTATTTAAAAAATATATAATTTTTAATGTATGTTTTTTTTAAATTTCTTAAATACAGGTATAATCTACGAAAATTTTAATCAATTTGTTATAGCTCTTTTACTGAAACAGTGCTTAATAATGATAGATTTAATAAGATACTGTTTTGATTATTCATATTAATATGTATAAATTTCGTTTATTTTCACTCGATACTTCATCCATTTGTTATCCAAGGTTTATGTTGTCGAAATAGTTTTCGATTGATAGAAAAAGCTCAGTCTATGGCATTTTGAATTAACTATGTAAATTTTGACAATGGATCAGCTGCTTTATAGACTTCATTTTCCAAGCTAATGTTACCTAATAAATATAATAATAATAAACAAATTTATCAATATTAGACAATATTCTCACATCTTTATACTTTTTTCGGGTTATAATTTGGTAATTTTGATGCTATACATGTTCATAGTCACTAAATTGTCTAGTAAAACATAATTTTGAGGTCAATGGGTTTTTGCTAAAAGGTCTATAAACTGACATAATAATTTAGTTGTCGCTTATATTGCAGATTGCACACATCTCAATGTTCCTTTCGATAGAATACATAATATAACTTCAAATAACATGTTATACCTAAGAAGTATTGTATAAAAGACTCGCCGTGCTTAGTGTCTTGCCTCGCAAAGAATATGGCAACTTGAAAATCACGTATAGACAAAATATCCAGTTGTTCTTTAGAAAGACAGTGCTCCTGAATACAGACGACATTCTTTTAGGTTCTAGGTAATTTTATTAAAAATACTACAAATATTTAGAATGAATTTTCACATAGTCAAAAAAAAATCGTTACAATTATCAGTAACAGCATTGCTACTTATTCACTGGATAGTTTTTTCTATCATTTCGCTTATTCGTCGTATAAATAATTTCCGAAATCCTTCGAGCTAGACTTTCTAAATACTTTCTTAAAGTTGGAAAATCGATTATTGTTTAAGTCAGTTACTTATACATTTGTATTACAATATTGTTTTGTTAAATGTAATAATTGTACGTTAGTTTTGTAAATAAAACTATTCAAGATTTTTCTATCTGAATTGTATAATGTTGTTAGAAATATCAAAGTTGTGTGTTTCATTGAAATGAGTTAGCAATTTATAGAAAATATATGTTTTTACATACAGCATTTGCAAGCTCTCCACAAATAATTACAAAGTCTTCGAATGTATGCGATGGAACCAATTTGGGAATATCCTCAACCACGCTTTAAAATGTTGCATTGGGCTTGCAAATTAATTGACACTAGTATTCTTGATGAAAATCATCCTTCAGAATTGAGAAAAGCACTCTTCTAAATACGTCCGTAACCTCCAGACATTTTGTATTGGAATAAATATGGTTATTAGTTTTAGTTTTGGTCTCCTATGTGATGAATTGGGGTAGCCTTATGTTATTTTTTAGATTGGGCATAAACTTAAGTTAAGCGTTTCTTGCAGGTGATTTATTCATTGAATTAACATTTCGAAATTTTGGGTCCTTAGGAAGGATATTGAATTTTCTAAAATGTTAATTATATTAAGTAGTTGTAGTGTAGTTTGTTTCTCTTTTGGTTTAGGTTATTAAAACTTTCAACTGTATTTAAAACACATGACTTGAACTTGGTTTTAGACATATAAGTTATGTACCTAGAGAGATAGTAGAGATAATTTTATTGGTACATATGAATAATTATTTATTCTTTATTAAATCTTTGCATGCCTTTCTTATAAAATAAATATCAGAAAAAATATATTACAAAAAAAATACACTTAAAATATTGGCTGAAGGGGATCTTCGAAGGATCTTACACCCAATCCAATAAATATTGATCATCAATGATGCTTCCAAATGCTGTCAAATGTATCCATTTATATATTTATTGCTTATATAAAGCATATTTTAATTACACCAGGGGTTTATATTAAGAAACATATTTTAGCATCAAATAGTCTAAAAACTCTAGTAGCAAAGTAAAAATTATTAATAGAACAGGTTCGATTATAATATTTGCAGTAATTTCAAATGAAAATTTTTCGTTGATAACATATTATAATGTAAAAATATCTACACGTAAAAATATTTACACATAAAAATATCCTAATCACAGATATTTTATAAAAGACTATTGTTTCAAATTATTGCAAACACATTTTAATCCATTTATGGATTTATACATTTGAAAGATAATTCTATATTATTAATACGGTTTTCATGATATAAATAAATTTACAAAAAAAACCTTATATTATTTGTACTCGGCAGAAAAAACGAAAATTACATAATCGACAACAATGTGTAACTACATATTAATTGTATTAATAATACACTTTCCTACTTTTTATTTACTTCTAATATATTTAAATGTTATAGTATAGATTTCATATACTACAATATACCAAATAGGAAAATAGTAAAAATTAATATTAATTAATATTATTAATTTTCATTATTAATAACTGCACTACGAATTTTAATATTTAATTCGCATAGAAAAATAGTTATATAAATATTCAGTCATTATATCAGTTTATTAAATTTTATTGTCAGTATTATAACAATCCACGATTTAAAATAATTTAATAAATATTCGCATGCTTTATATTATACCAGTAGTGATATTGTTATTGATGTTTAAAGTGATATAAATATTACTTTAATTATTATATTCCGTTATCCCCTTTACCTAAGCAGTGTCTAAAGAATAATATATTTTATTAGTATTTGTTTTCGTTAATTAAATATTGCACATATCCATATTTAAAGAAAATATATTTAAACCCAATTTCCATCGCCATCTGTAAGTTGCGGGAACAAATAATATAGACTAGTATTAGTGTAAAATTTCACCACGTAGGTGGAGACACCGCTTGCGGACTATTTGGTGGAATTCTATGAAAATTCTCCGGAAAATCAATACCTTCCTGGTGCGCCATCTGTTACGGAAAACCTGAATGTAGTTCCACTTTCCAATAAATTTTCAGGATGTACATCATTGGGAACGTTCGAGATTAAAAATATTACAGGAATCGTGGATATTTTATCATAGACTTCTACATTATTCTCAAATTAAATATCATATTTACAGGTACAACAATTTTGTAAATTAAAATGGTAACATTATAAAACACTAAAGAGAGAAAACTTTATAATTAGTCAGTTGCAAAATATGCACCAAGTCCTATATAAAAGAAGTACGAATGTAAACCATCGATTTACATAAGCTTAATAATTTTGTTCCTCATATAAAATTTATGCCTCCAAAAGCTTTCCGCTGAAAAACTTCGAGCATACGGTTTCTGCTTCCGTTTTATACGAAATGGTCTCGCAACAAATCTCACTCCTACATAAAGTTACAGGAATAGTCCAAGTTTTATACGTACATAAAGAAAATGCGGTTTGACCATTTTACTAAATGCTATAAAATATCCTATATTATTTGATATTGCTCGTACTCTAAGCGCTAGCTATTATATAAAATATATCTGAGGTATTTAGGTTAATTTTGCGTATGTGTTTAAAAACAATCACCTATTAAACGTTCATTGACAACTAATCAATACATAAATGGAAAGAATATTACGTTCGGAAAAAAATACGTTAAAAGTGCTTTATGATTTCGTTTCGTTTCGGTTCAATAAAAAGCCGTTATGACAAGTTGAAACGGATTACTTCCTTCCGACAGCAATATTTTATTGTAGAAGCAGTGTTGGAACCATATAATACCAACAAATTAATTTAATTGCAATTAAAAGTTATATTTTTATAAGAAATTTAAAAAATATATTAGTTAAACTTCTCTTTCTGTCAAATAAAAGTATTTTAGTGATACACAGATTTAATACTTTTTTAAGAATATTTTTTCAGAGAATATATATTGCTAGGGCATTAATTCTAAATAATATTATTTGTCACATATATAATATGTGAACAATTAACTCTTTGACATAATCATCCATTCAATTATAATAGGAAGGAAATTTATAATAAGCAAAATTAATTACTACTTCTTACATTATCATTATAATTATATTGCAGTAAATACGAGTTTAAGGTTAAAACTTAATTGTTATCGTTTAATTATTAGCAGAACATTGTGTATGTAGGTATTTATAGACCTATCTACTTTTAGTCAGCTTGGTTTCATATAATATGAAACGATGATTTATAATTGCTTCACGTTGAAGACCATAGTACTAAATATCAATTATTCATATTTAGAGGTAATGCCGACGATAACTTAAGTCAAGGCTCCACCTGGCGAGTATGTGCCCTAATTTTAGGTATTATATTCGAAACGTTTTATTACTTTTTGCGTTATGAAGGTTATTGATTGAATGTGAATTATCTGTTATTACATGTAGAAGTTTGAGTAACAATTTGTTTTCGATTAAATCTGCACTTGACTTTTCATCCATAATGCCGTCATCGTCGTACAAGCTCGACGATTTACCCAGCGCTCGCGATTTTCACAACAGATTACTTGCGATTTGCTAACTTTCGCGATGTTTTTTAGTGCCCTAAGCACCCGAATCGGATTACGAATTTGAACTTTTTTAAGTAAAGCTCATTAAACGCTGCTACAGAGAATCACTATATATATTCAAAATGTGTACATAATTCAGTCTATTTATTATGTCTTGTTTATCATAAATATTTGTTACATAGAATATATATTTTAAATGTATTATTTTATCAGTCGCTGTTTACGGTATCAATATCACAGTAACTAAAAGTGCACATAAAAATATATTTAATATAGATATTTAATTTAATTATTTAATAATAGTTATATTTTAATAAAAAGTATTATTACAAAAAAAGTTCTACAGTCAATATGGTTCTAATTATCAATTCATTGAATAGGGGGATAGTAACATGTAAAGCCGGGTTAAAATAATTATATAATCAAGAATTTTCTTAATGTAGGTACTCATCGTTAATCGTACTCAATGACTGGAATTTTATATATACATATTAACCAATAGCATAAGTGAATGGACATGGATGTAGGAGAATATAGCAAAATATATATTTGATGGATTTGTGATTTTCAATTTAGCTGCAATTCTTTGGAGTGTCACATATAAAGTAGTTCATTTTAAATTTCCATTTCTTTTTGAAAGACTAGGGTTATATTGCGAATGCTGTCGCTAGTTACGAAATTAATGGTCTAATAATCACATTTAAAAAAAAGATAATTATTACCCACTGATATGCATTCTACTATCCCATAAATACCAATCACTCCCTCATGCAAATTAGCTGCGTACCATTCAATGAATGAACATAACTTTAACAAACTAATTATCGACGAAGAAACAAGCTGTACAACTCACTAAAATTTAAAATTTTGCTAAAATCAATAATTAATTATTATCCAAAAGTTCTACTCTAAATTAAGAACCATCCAGTACGCTTATTGATTTCTGTGAAACTACTAAAAAACATACGTCTTATTTTCCGAAAACCTAATAATCGAGTCGCGTTTAAAGCTAGTTCTAAATCACCAAATATTTTACTTAATTTGAAATCAGACCCGTAAAGGAGTCAGGTATTTATGAAATTTTATGTCCCGAATACAATTGAATATTAGTAAGACCAACTGGTCGCAGCTTTAAAACTCGATTTCCGAATATTTTCGGAAATTTAATTATCAATTTATCGAAATTCACAATATTAAATGTACTGAACTACAAATTAAAAACTGAATATTCTCAAAACTGCGGAAATTATCTAAAGAAATAATAACACTCACGGTAATCTGCTTATTAAAGATGGATTTTTAAAAATCTATAATATCTTAACGAAGAGTCATCGTTTGTATCTACTAGTGATGGGATCATTCGAATGAAAATAATCGATTCATTCGATTATCAAAATAATCGATTATCTCGAGAACTTATTTTTATAATTCGAGTGTTTCACTCGAGCGATCGATTCTCGAGCAATCACTCGAGCGATCGGTTCTCGAGAAATCACTCGAGTGATCGGTTCTCGAATTATTATATCACTTGAATGAAAAGAATTGATTATCATCGAGAGAACTTATTTTTATAATTCGGGTGTTCCTCTCGAGCAATTATAGTGATCGGTACTCATATAATCGTATACCTATTTGAAAGAACATGTATTCGATTATTATACATAAACAGAAATCAAAATAATTGATTATCTGGAGAACTTATTTTTATAATTCGAACGATTGGTTTTCGAATTATGGGATCACTCGAATGAAAATATCGAATATGAACATATATAAATGTGAAAGAACATGTATTCGATTATTGGAAATAAAAAGAACCAGCATAAATTATGAATTCCGAATAAGAGTGATTAACACATTAAAGTGGTGTCACTTATTTATCCTTACTTATAACAGATGTATGCAATAAAAATTGTTAAAATCAGTTTTACAGTTTCAAATAAAATATTTTTCCTCTATATTGTCAATTTATAAAGTTAAATTATCTGTTGCTTATAATTAATAAATAATTTGTGCGCCAAATTTGTCATTTACATTAATTTTTTAAAACGCTGTATAAATTACAATATTTGCAACAGTTAATTACAAAAAATTAAACACTGAAACGTGTTTCGCGAATTTTCATCAAGAACTTATTTTTATAATGATTTATAATGTTTCACTCGAGCGGTCGGTTCTCGAGCGATTGGTTCTCGAATTATCATTCGAGTGATCATTCGAATTATGATTCGAGTAATCATTCGAATGAATTTCAGATTACTCGAAAAGTAATAATCGTTTATTGAAATCATTCGATTATGCCATATAACTAGTATCTACTCGAGAATAAATTATGTTACTTCCGGAAGGAGGCATGCAACATATACTTACCATTGAAGTGCCATTTTAGCGGAATATATAAGAATTGTTCAATATCTGGTAATTACTAAAACAGGCATATTGTACATTAATTACAGTGCAGGTTATTTGCGAGTAGTTCGACAATAAGTATTGTACATAATTAAAGTATTAAAATGAATTATGGCAAAAATTTCACATCGTAAAATTAAGAAATTTCTGCAAAAATTTGATTAAACCTATTCTGTTCCAATTAAACACAACTAATTAATTTACTAATCAAACGTCCTAGACAACTTTTTAGGTATTTTTGAAGCTAATATATCAGTAAATAGATTTTATATAAATGAAAGAGGCTTTAGCATAGATTCTGTTTAAATCTGGTGAATCCATAAACGTTTTTCAGTAACTATTCAGAAGGTGTAGACAAAATTTTAAGACAGCAGTGCAATAGCAAGGTTAAGATAGAATTATATTTTTAATAATTAAAAAACACGAAAATATTTGATCGTATGACTGGAACAAGAAATAAATTTACGTTGATATTTTCCTTATTTACGAAACATTTTCGTGCTTTTCTAATTATTAGTTAATTTCCTACAACGTAAAGGATATTAATAAATTTATTAATTATATTTTTGTTTATTACTAGTGGCGATAATATATTTTTAGACGACTAACATATTATTGAAGAAAATTTTGAAGAAATTTTGGAAATTTTTTAAATAAAAATTACTAATATTATTTCAATCTGGAAATGATATTATTGCGAAATTCTAAAATTCTGTTAAGGTTTTTAAAACCTTTAAAATTGCACCACCAATCTAGAAATCTCAGGAAAAATGTTTAAAAGAATACAAAGAGAAACACTTAAATTCTTTATGAGCCTTATAAAAATTATGATAAATACAAAAAAAAAATTCGTGCAAGATTTTAAGAATTGAATTAAGCCTCTGTAAAAATCTAGGAATACAAAAAACGTTTTGCAGGGAATATTCAAAAGTGACGAAACAATTTTAGCTGATCATTTGATCGTATCTATTTTGTTTATATTTATCATTTACAGAAACTGCCGACTAAGGCTAATGAAAATTCTTAGACCTTCCAAGTGAGTTTTTTAGATATTCTCTATAGGGATCTCGGAAACTATAAGAGATAGAAAAACGGAATTTATCGAGGAGGGTTACATTAAAGGGATTTTTGGCAAATTTTATACTAAGGCTATTTATTCGTTGGTATATGGGGGTGACTTGGGTGGTTTCGTAAAGGAAAAGATTAGAAGGATTGTGTAGGGGGTTAACGGGGTGTCTTAATTTGGTAAGGGTACGTAGGGCTGACCTTTCGGCGACATTGAAGTGATGGAGAGTGGAAGGACGGATTTGGTTAAATAGGATCGCACTGTAATCAATAAGAGGTCGACAAATCGATGCATATATATAAACGATTGTTTTGGTGGATATGCAATCGAGCTCTTGTTTTTATATTGGTTTTTATTGATTGTGCGTGGGCTGTAAAGGAAAGTTTGGAATCGAAAAGGACGCCTAGGTTTTTACAGGTGTTGGAGGGTTGGATGTAGGTGTTGTTAATATTAATAGAAGAGGAGGGCGTATTTGGTCTACCTCATACTATTTTGGCTTTACAAAATGATTTAAATGTTGCTTTTCCTAACTCATAAGTGGTAAGAAATAAACCAATCCCAGGGCTACCTAGATCTCCCAATTTATACATTTTAGACTTTTTCTGTAGGGTTATGTAAAAAACAAACTGCATCAAAAATCATATCAATCCATGGATGATCATAGTCTAGCTGTTGTTGAAACATTTAATTCAATTGACATGAGAATAGTCAAAAAGCCATAAATTCAATTTTAAAAAGATATAATTTAAGCCATAATAATAATATTAATGGTGAACTCTTTGAGCATATTTTTTAATATTAAAATTTCTCTCCTATTATTATTTTGAAAATCGCAGACCTACTTTATATTGCTTTTCATTTTTTCATCTCTGTAAAACTAATAATTACAACATTGCTATTATCATAAACATTCGTAATTCTTTTACTTTTATCTTTTTCATGGCTAACTATCTTTTTATTCATAATATAATTTAAAATGACTATAATTCATTTATTTTTAGAAATAACTATACCATATGTATACTGAATTAAAGAGAAAATATAATCTATTGAATGAGGGTCATAGCCAACTATGGTTTCCAATTAAAAAAATGTAAGTTTGCATCATATCTCGCAAAATAATTGCGATAATAATTTTCTAAATATGTTTTATTAATCTGCATAAAATTTGCCATTCACAGTTTGTTTATATCTATTATAATAACCGAGATATATTGATTTGAAAAAAATGACACTTTTTACTTTTTTCAAAATATCTAGTTACCCTTAAATTTTTTTGAAACTTTGTTAATGGAACTTAATTCTTCTTGTAAATCGACATTTCTTTCTCTATTTAACCATTTTTCGATTTCTTATAGTTTCCAAGATCCCCATAGAGAACATCTAAAAAACGCACCTTCTATATCTTTTACACACCTAGCACATTCAGATTAAAGTAAGTCGTTGAATAAATAAGCTATACATGCACCAACTAATTAAATTAGTAAGCATAATGTCTAGTGGACTTAATATTGTAGCCGCATAAACTACTGTTAAAAATAATTTCCCAAAAATATAAAATCATACTGGAGCAAATCATCTAATAAAAACAATATTCTGTATTATAATAAATAAGAATTAAAATGAAAATATGGAAAACCAGAACATATTTAAGGTCGATGCAAAGAAAGATCCAATAATTTCACCGGTATTTAAAAAAATAAAACTTGTTATAGAAAGCTTAACTTTCAAAAAAATACAAAGAAACCTGCAAAAATATCATACTGGTGACATTAAACTTACTATATTGTGCAAAAATCTATAGAAAAAAAAATACCAACCAACCTAATACAAAAGTAACAAAATGGTTGATAAATGATATGAAGATGAAGAATTGCAACAAGTAAACTTGCAATTACAGATTAATTTTAATTGAGAATTAACGTAATAGATACAAAAGTTGTCGGTTGTATCAAAATAATAGAATTCTCAAAATTAATGGGAAATGAGGCGTATATTGCCCGTATTTTTTCTAGGAATATTAGTTCTAGAAGAAAAACAATAATTATTAATGGTAATTTAGAGAAACACTGGGATTAAATAGGCCTTATGGTATTTGAATATATCGTCAATTACTGTCACCAAGGACGAGGCATAATTATATGTGTAATGTTTGAATTTAAATTTAAGTTAAAGCGCGCCAAAATTGTGCGCAGCATTATTCGAATGCAATGTATAGTTTAGTTGATTTCCATGCTTGTTAGCGTACGAATGTACAGTGTATCGCAGGTTAATAAATTGTTAATAATTAGTGAAATTGTGTTGCTGTTTTACTTCATCGGCCCGAGTAGGACAGTACAGTGGCGACGAGGATTTGAGAATCGAAAGTGTAGTTGGGAGTTTGCAAAATTATTTACCGAAACGCACGTGTAAATCTCCAAAATGGCGGAGGCAAAAAACCAACAGACTATTGGAATGCAAATCGAATTCGACCCAAAGCATCATGAATGGTCAATTCATAAGTGCAGAATTGAACAATTCTTCATCGCGAATTCGATAACCGACGAAACGATTAAACGCGCTATCGTTTTGAATAGTTTGACGCAGGATGCCTACAAACTACTAGTGGATCTCGTAGTTCCAAAAAAACCACAGGATTGTGAGCTAAATGAAATCATGGAGTGTTTAGATGGATTCTACGAACGTAAGAAGGCGATATTCCCGGAACGGGTGAAATTTTATGCAGCGCGGAAGATGGCGACAGAAAATCTTCAAGAATGGGCAGCGAGAGTAAAAAGCTTGGCTAGCGATTGTAAATTTGGGCAGTTTCTCGAGACTGCACTGCGCGACAAGTTTATCTGTGGGCTCGAAGACGGAAAGGTGCGAGAAAGATTGTTTACACAGGACGATTCACTTACATTCAAGCAAGCCTTAGAAATGACTCAAATTACGGAGGTAGCACAGCGGGGCTACGGATTAGTGGACCTAGAGAGGGAAAACATTAAGAAGGAGCCATGGGATATCCACCGACTAGAGCGCAGAAAAGCATCCTCAGCGCGGGACAGAGGCGATTATTCCAGGACATCAGCGGCGAAGAGGGGAAGCATGATCCACCAGCACGAGGAGCAGCAGGGATCACGCGCAGCACGGAGCGCAGCGACAACAGCACGAGGAACGGGACGCGCATGCTTCAGATGTGGCCGGAGCAATCACACAGCTGACTCCTGCAGATTCAAGGAATATATCTGCAATAGTTGCGGAGTTCGAGGACATTTGAGTGCGGTATGTAAAAAGAATATTAAATATTTAGGTAAGCCGAATACGGAAATTTTTAATTTAAAAACCAAAAATGGGTTACCAATATTTATTAATGTATTAGTAAATAATGTTGCTATTCGAATGGAATTAGATTCTGGGGCACCGGCGTCGGTTATGTCATATAAATTATACGCACAAAAACTGAAAAAAATTTGTCCATTATCTAACGCTAATTTAAATTTAATTGGGTACACAGGTGGAAGGGTTTCGATTCGTGGAAAAATTTCAATAAATTTAACGTATAACGGGGTAATAAGGCCCTTAGAAATTTTTATTGTCAATGGTGGGGGACCACCCCTACTTGGTCGTGACTTTTTAGAAAAGTATAATATTGGATTTAAGGAATTAAATTGTATTCGTCAGAAACGAATGGACGAGACCGAAATAGGCAGCCAATTGGTTAAACAATTTCCCAAAGTATTCTCGGAAAAATTAGGTACATTTAGAAATTGCAAGCTTCATTTAAAGGTTAAAGAAAACACAAAAGCAAAATTTTATAAACCAAGAGCTTTACCTTTTTCACTTAAAGATAAAGTCGATAAGGAAATAGATCGGTTAATTCATTTAAACATAATATCACCATTAGAGATTAGCGCTTGGGGTACTCCAATAGTACCGATATTAAAAGACGATAATACTGTGCGGATATGCGGGGATTATAAGGTAACATTAAACCCCTCGCTTGAAGTTGATAGATATCCATTACCACGAATAGAGGAACTTTTTGCAAAATTGGAAAGCGGCGTGCAATTTTCAAAAATTGACCTTACTCACGCTTATCAGCAGGTTTTGTTAGACGAGGAATCACGGGAATTGACGGCAATATCAACACACCGGGGTACATTCGTCTATAATAGATTACCATTTGGGGTCAGTTCAGCACCTGCGCAATTCCAGCGTATAATAGAAAATTTATTAGGTAAATTTGAGGGAATTTGTATTTTTCTCGATGACATTCTGATTACGGGTAAAACATTTACGGAACATATGACGCGATTGCAAAATGTTTTAAAAATATTACAAAATTCAGGGCTAACAGTAAGAAAAGAAAAGTGTGCATTCTTTCAAAATTCAATTTCATACTTAGGGCATATAATTGATAAGGACGGACTGCATAAATCACCCATAAGATTAAAGGCAATACAAGAAATGCCGGTGCCTAAAAATGTCACTCAGTTACGTTCATTTTTAGGGATGGTTAATTATTATCATCGGTTTATACCGAATATGCCGGACATAGTGCACCCGCTGTATAAATTAATAAAAAAAGATACGAAATGGAGTTGGACGAGTGATTGCAATGACTCATTTAATAATATTAGGCAATTAATCATGTCAAAGGACTTCTTAGTGCACTATAATCCTGCATTGGAAGTAAATTTGACAGTGGACGCATCTAAATATGGACTCGGAGCGGTTTTATCTCACGTATATGAGTCGGGAATAGAAAGACCTATCGCGTACGCATCGCGCACGCTTTCGTCCGCGGAAAGTAAATACTCGCAAATAGATAAAGAAGCACTCGCGATTGTTTTCGGCGTGAAGAAGTTTTATCAGTATTTATACGGCAGGAAATTTAATTTGATAACTGATCATCAACCGTTAGTTTCGATTTTTGGGGAAAAGAAAGGCATTCCGTCAATGACAGCGAATCGGCTGCAACGTTATGCTTTCTTTTTAAGCGGGTTCGATTTCAGTATCAAATATATAAATTCGTCAAGTAATAATGCTGATTTTCTATCACGGTTGCCGATAAAAGATAGTCGTAGTGATGAAGAAATTGTAAAATGTAATTACTTAAATTATATTGCAGAGTCGGAAATTCCTCTGAACGTGAAATTATTAAAAGATGAATATAAGAAGGACCTAACAATAAGTAAGATTATTAACTTTGTTAAAATCGGGTGGCCTGTACAGGCCCCGGTTGAATTAAAAGCCTATTTTAGGAGAAAGGACCAAATTAATATAGATAATGGGGTTTTGTTATGGGGTTATAAGGTAATAATTCCCGAAAATTTGCGAAATGTAATATTAAAAGAATTGCATAAGGGTCATATGGGAATTGTTAAAACCAAATCGCTGGCTAGATCGTATGTTTGGTGGCCTTCTTTAGACAAGGACATAGAAAATGAATGTAAAAAGTGTACACTATGTCAACAATTTCGAAATGAACCGAACAAAACACCCCTCCAAAATTGGAAAATTCCCGAAGGAGTATGGGAGCGTATTCATATTGACTTTTTGGGTCCTTTTAAGGGCACTCGTTTTTTGGTTATAACAGATGCTCTTTCAAAATGGCTGGAAGTATTTCCGATGTCAAAAATTACATCTATGGGGACAATCAATAAGTTAAGGGAAATTTTTGCAAGGTTTGGTTTACCGAAAACGGTAGTTTCTGATAATGGAAGACAATTTGCTTCATCAGAGTTTAAAGAATTCTTATTTAATAATAATATTGAGTATGTAAATTCACCCCCGTATCACCCTGCATCAAATGGTGCAGCGGAAAACAGTGTTAAGACGGTAAAATCATTTTTATTAAAAGAATTTCATGGGGGAGATGCAAATACAATTTTAGCTCGATTTTTGATAAATTATAGAAACACGGAACATTGCTCTACAGGTGAATCACCTGCACGTTTAATGTATGGCAGACCTTTACGTACAAGGTTAGATGCAATTAAACCAAATAATTTAACAAGAAAAACAAAAGATTTGAGTGTTATTAAACACAATTTATCAAAAATACAAGAGAATAATAGACGTAACTATAAAGGGCGCAGAATTGTAAAATTTAAAGTAGGGGAAGAGGTTCTGACAAAAGATTATAGATTAACAAAACCACGCTGGGTTCCAGGAAAAATTTATAAAATACTTGGCTTAAATACGTATTTAGTAAACATTGGTAACTTAAATTGGAAACGCCATGCGAATCAAATAGTGCGTATGTATGGTGTCGTAAGTGAAGAAAATGAAGTGAAAAGTGATAGTGCTATTAGGGAACCTAGTACTAAGACGAATGAAAATGTAACCGAGGTGGAAGAATTAGGGTTAGCGGATGAGCTTAAAGCCGATGATGAAAAAAAAATACCGCAGCCTAATCTTTCCACCGAGGAATCGACTGCTATTGTAAATGAGCAAAACAAGCCGCGTATTCCGATTCGCCCCCAACGTACCAGGCGACCACCAGTTAGATTGGAATATGCGACATAATTATTGTAAATATGTAGGTTTAAAATAAGGGGTGAGGAATGTAATGTTTGAATTTAAATTTAAGTTAAAGCGCGCCAAAATTGTGCGCAGCATTATTCGAATGCAATGTATAGTTTAGTTGATTTCCATGCTTGTTAGCGTACGAATGTACAGTGTATCGCAGGTTAATAAATTGTTAATAATTAGTGAAATTGTGTTGCTGTTTTACTTCATCGGCCCGAGTAGGACAGTTCAATATGTAAACTATTTATGATTTTCAACTTTTTTATTTTAACTCACTGCAATTGTTTCTTCTTGATATGAAGAATTATAATTCTTCACATGAAGAAGCTACAGTGTAGCGAAATAATTGTAATGAATTTGAAGTTGAAAATCAAAATAGCTATTATTATTAAATTAGCAGAATATATGTTAGACAATATAGCAAAATAGGAGCAACATAATTAACATAATTAATGCCAAAATTGCTCTATTAGTTAGAGAGGGATTAAAAAAGTTTCCAATAGCGAAGAGAATAACTGACAGGAGCATACATGGCATTAATAACGAGGGCAATATAGTGCCATCTAAGGGTTTGTGGACGTTGTGTTTTTTAAATAAAGAAAAACGGCGTGTAGGTTTGTTTCTTCTTGGATACCGTTAGTATAACAATGCATCTAGATAGAACAGTTGTTCGATACTCCGAATTAGCGACAGTAGTTGAATATTATAGAGGTATTATTTCAGGACACTTTATATTATAACTGAAGCAGCTCCTAAAGATAATGTAAAATCTTGCCATATAAATTATTTAATGCTTTGGTGAGAGCAATACTAAGATCTGATGATGTGAAGAAACCTATCAACAATTTTCAAGAAGGAATCAAATTAAACTGTGCTTTTAAGTAATTTTATGGGTAGTTCTCTAGTTTGGAGAGACAATTTATTAAATAACTAAATACCCTGGTATTTAGTGCCAGTTTCTGACGTAAGTGTGCGAGGCAAAGATCATTTTTGTAGCGCGTCTGGTAATTGTGGTGATCGTGACAAATGTAATCATCTAGATGTTTTTTTAGGTAACACAAGCATCCAATAAGCACGAAAGATTTAAAAAACGCAGACTTATAAATTGCTCTTTACTGTCAGCGGTATAGTCAAACCCAGATATTATTAGTACTACTCGTCTTTGAAGCTTGAATACTCGGTGGATAATTGTGGAATGACCCCAAACTATAAGCCATACCGCATATGTGCTCCTTTTAATGCAAAATAAGCCGTCTGTAACATTGATGACAGTACTTGGGATACAAGGTTACGAATACAGAATATGCTCTTCGAAATAACTTTACAAATTGCGTCACTGTGAATTTTCATGCGCCCAAGTGTACACTCAGAAATTGGATATTGGTATTTCAAGAAAAGGAAATTTGTTTCGTTTTTGAATTTTTTAGATAGAGTTTATTAGAGTGGCAGCATATTTTTGCAATATGTAATGATGTTGCATTTTTTTCAATGCTTATATTGATGTATTAACAATAGTAGTATCATCCGCAAATACGATAATACTGAGGTAGGTTATTTATATATATTAGGAATAAAACAGGGGGTAAAACTGATCTTTGCGGAACCCCATGCTACATATTTAGAGACTCTGAGTAATTCTGATTGGCGTTAACTACCTGACTTCTATTTGTCAGCTATGATGCAATAAGTCCCTGACTCACTTCATTACAGTTATACAATACCAACTTCTTTATTAGCTGTTGGTGCGAGACACAGTCAAAAACTTTGGTAATATCTAGGAATGATCCCAAAAAATGTGTTTTATTTTCAATGCTTTCAATGATAATTTCACTGAGATTAATCAATGCATCCATTGTGGAATGATTCGAGCAAAGGCCATATTGATTCTGAGAAAATATATTATTTGATTCAAAATAATTAACTAATTCACTTTTTAATATAATTTCAACAATTTTGGAAAAATATGAGAGTATTGATACCGGCCGATAATTATCAGCATCATTTACCTCTCCTTTTTTATATACGAGAGTCACTTTTGCCAATTTTAAAATATCTGGAAACTGCCCAGATACAATTATATTATTTATTAACACGTTTAATTAATATATTTAAAATATTTCTATAATTTCGTTATTAAATCCATAAATATATCTAGTGCTACTACGTTTTATTTTATTTATTTTATCTCGAACTTAAATAAAGGTGACTTTTTTGAAACAAAATTTTAAATTTGGATGTGTCTGAATTTAATATCCTCTTCCTGGCACGATTTATTGTTGCCTACATCGCTTTAGATTTGTTTTTACTGTGTTTTATAAAGTTTACATTTGAGGTTCTAATTTGTTCATTAATTGATGCTTTATATTTTTATTAAAAATCATCTCTGGCTTATTTTGATTTAGTTGATGGGTGTAATGAAAAGTTCTCATTTAGTAAACTCAAATTTGATCGCATTTCTCTGAGTTTATGATTACTACTTTCCCTTGCAAAATAAGATCTTGCATATATATTATTAATTTTAGATATTCTACATTCTTCTTTGGATAACCAGTGTTCCGATATTGCTAATTCGCTGAGTGGTTTGTTGATAATTAATGCTTCCATTTCACTTATTTCATTTCTTATAGACTAATAAACTAATAGACTATAGCTTAGATAGCCGGTTGTTCTATCTTGGATTATCACATGTTATGTACTGTTGGTGATTCTGCTTGACCAAATGCATTTGGCCCCTTAGGTTTAAAAGAAAAACGTCATTAGGATATTAAGATAACTGAAATCAACACTAATTATAAGGTTAATTAAACACCTCGTTTTATTTCACTATTTTTATATTTCTTAGACTAGTTTCGACCATTTCGAAAAAACCAAGTGTTTAATTAACCTTCTAGTTACCATAAAAATGTTTAACCAGGGTTTTTTTACGTGAGAATTTAATTCATCGTAAACTAAACCAAGCATGGTTTATGTATGATACATGTAATAACATATACAAATGCTATATTTTTTTATTAAAAAAAGTATATAAAGGGTGTCCCGTTATGATGTATTATACTATGAAGGTTATTAATAATAAATTTTATTCAAATCGAAAAACGCGTTAAATTGTTATAAAAAAAGAAATTTTTAAAACTTTGAAGACAAATTCCGGTTAAACCGTAAATTTTTGGATATAGATAAGTTGTGTTAAATAATCATATTTTCACCCCAGGAATATATGGTCTAGCCATTTCCCCATATTAACGGGAGACCCTGTATATATAGGCCTAAAGAGCACTCAGAAATCTGGAAATTAGCAGCGTAGTTAATTAATATCTAATTGATTGTATACGATGATTTAATTCTTAATACTTGAATAATTTATACGAACATGAGTAATAATTTTCCAAAAATAGAAATATAATTAATTTTTAAGGTACTAGATTATAGTAGAATTTAAATCATACAAATAATGTGATCCAATTAATTATCCCTTCGTGATTTTAATTGGATAACCATGGTGGCAATTTGTTGCAAATTATGTAATTAATAAATGCCGACAAGCCTCAAAGGGAAACATTTCTCTACCCAACTATAAATTATGTTAATTAGCTGTTATTACAACAAGATTAATTAAACGCGCCTTGCAATTTATAGCTATCGCACTATTTCAAACAACGGCAATAAATACCTAATATAAATAAAAGGTACACGGATGTCATGAAGTAAATAAATTCATCACAATTACTATATATCAAACATTTTATATGTAACTTAAACTACCACTTAGTAAATAGTTATTTAAGATTTATTAAGTTATTAGCATATTAGGATACTTAAAAAAAGAGAAATTGTTATAATTTAACTAAATGCCTTATTAATCTATTAAATACTTATGTAATAAACTATTAATTAAGGACTAGGGTGGGGCTTATATGGCTTGTATAACAGATACTCGTTTAAGGCACCAAGCAGGGAAGTGAAGTTACTTTTCGTTTAAAGTTTATTAGTATATAATATATTAAATTTATAAGTACTATTCACTTTTGTAGCATATTTATAACAAATATAATGGTCATGTCAATTTAAAATTTTTTGTTAATTAATTTGCTTAAATCTTTAAACTTAAAATATAAACATTTAGAACGAGCAGAAAGGGTTTTTATTTAGACTTTAAAAAACCCCACCATATTACATTTTAAATTTTTTAACTCTATTACAATTTTCGTATTGTATAAAATATAAGTTGATTATTTATGTGCACGAGAAATAAAAACATAGTAGTTTAAATGTCTTGATCAGCGGGCATAGAGCAAAAAAATATAATTTTGGCTGTTAAAATATTAAGAACCTAATTATTTGAGATTAATGAAGTTACTAGGGTTATACTAAAACATATTTTATTGCTATTATTTTTTCTAAATTTAAGATCATCGAAAATTGTTAACATACATTAATTATTAGTTTAGTTTATGATAATGATATTATTTTCAAGTAACCGATTATTTAGGGAATTTCAAGTTAGTTATTTTATATGAAATAATTATATAATTTAAATATTTATCTGTTGATGAATAATTATTTAGTCTATTTTATTGTTCAAAAGTTACTATGAATGATTATGATTTAATATTAATTAAATCACAATTGTATTTTGTACTTACGTCATGTATTTACGTTTTACTTTTTGCATATCAATTTCTAATTATAAATATTTTTGTGTTATTTCAGGTAAGTGAACATGGCAAGTGGCTTTGAAGCCGCATTTATCAATGGGTATGTATAGACGTCTATCCAATTAATTCGTTATTCCACACATACTGTCAGGGTAAATATGAAATGTCGTTCAGCCTTTGATAAATTACCGAATTAACTGTTTACAAATGGTATGAAATGAAACGATGTATCCTAATTGAGTATATAATAATGTAATGCTCGGTTATTGGAGCGATTACGGAGCTTTGTGTAAATTATACATAGCCCGTTGAGGTTGTTGTGTCCGTTATCCCGTGCTAATCAGTTCAAAAATAAAACGTTTTGCTAATTAAATAATAATAATAATAATTTGAATGTACAACAAGTTTATATTTTAATTAATAATTGCATTTGCAAGTATATTTTAGAATGTATCGAAAGCTTTCGATTTTATCAGCTATTAAATTTTAAAAAATACAAGTCAGTCAGATCTTGTAGAAAGTAAATAATACGTAACTTTTGGTAAAACAAGAACCTTTATTGGCATAACAACTATAACCTACAAAAAAACCTTCTATATATAAATGCAAACTTCTACATAAAAACATTAGGTATACTATATTTTCCTCTTTATCTGCCTCTCCCACCTCAGTCTGGCCAAAACCTTTACACGAGCTCTATCTTTTCTTATCCATTCTGTTACCTTCCTTTTCCCCCTAGCCACTCCTTATGCACCCCTTCACACTCTTCTCCCAAATGACTCCATGTATCTATCCCATTCTTACACAGTGCACACCTACCATAATTTTCCCCCATAAAAACCTTCCTTTCTCTCTCTTCCGTACCGCATCTAGCTATCTAGCTTGCGCTAGACACTATTAGTCAAGTATCATGGCACCAAATTCATTTCATACTTTACCCCTTCCTCTATTGCACCTCCATACACACTCGTTCTCTAATATTTGTTTCCTGAAGCAGAAAGTACCCAAGCGTTGATTTTTCAACCCCCAGAATCTGCTTTAAGAACGACTGCTCTCTCTCTCTCAATGCATCCATACTTCCTTATTCCACAAGCTTCTACCCTATACAGCAAAATAGGCTTCACACATGCCTCTCACTACTAGCACGCCAATTGAAGGTTGCCTGAGAACCATTTTCCCCACTTTTTCCCTCACTATGCCCCAAGTTTTTTCATTTAAATACGAAGCCCAAGTATTTAAATTCCTTTACTCATTCAATCCATTCCAATTTACCCACTCTTCCATCTCTTCCACGCTTCCTAAATCTCATCCACTTTGTTTTACTTGCATTTACTTGGATTCTTCTTTTGTCCATATGTCTCTCTACTCTTTGCATCACCTCTTTTACCTCTCCAGTTTCTCGCCAAAAGCACCATATCATCCGCATAAGTCAGCATCCATACCTACTCCTCCCGCTTGCCCTTTTCTCAAAACCTCTTCCAATTCACTAGTGTATATGTTAAACCCCACGTTTCCTCATACAACCTTCTACACCATTCTTGCACTCACTCCTCTTCTTCTCAAACATTCCACTAATCTTTCTCTCGGTACAGTACCATACGTTGCTTTCAAATCCAGGAAAACAGCGTACATACTGCCATTTTCTTCCAACACTCTCTCCACAATCCTTGCCTGTGTAAAGATTTGATCCCTTGTTCCTTTCCTTTTTCTAAAACCCTCTTGCGTGTCCGGCAGAATTCCATTGATGTCCACCTCCTTCTCCATCCGATTCTTTGCCACTGTCATGGCAATTTTGTACCTGGTACACATAATTGATATCCCTCTAAAATTTTCAACATCTAATAAATCTCCACCTTTGTGTACCGGGCACGTAAGTCCCACACGCCACGTTTTTGTGAAGTATGCTTCTCCTCTCCACATTCAGCAGGTTTCCGAACTTATGCTTTCCCTCCCATTGAAAAATCACTTTTGGATACTAATATTGTATACCTGAATGATAAAACAAATCTAGAAACAGAACCGTTGTTCAAAGGGCTAAAACCATTTACAATATATGCAACCTAGCTTACAAAAATCCTCCTATAAACAAACACGTGTTCTCCCAACATTATAAAGGTACAATCAACACATTTTGAATTATTTTGATAAAACACTTTGCACAATATCATTAAAATCAACACATACCAAAATTTTAATAACAAGTAATTTGTATTTTTAACAACATTTAAAAAAAATTGTATACAATACTTTATATTATAAACATCAATTAATATAAGAACCACCCTTTAATTTGTTATAGTTTTGACTGGCCTGATGAAAGCCTAAAGAAGAAACCTGTAGCAAATTATATATTTTAATAAAGCAGTGCTGTTCATAATAAATAACCTTATTACGACATTCCACAATGAATTACATTAAATTTGAATCAAAAGAATTCGTTTCTAAGTCACTTAGTTTGTCGCGTAAACACTAAATATTAGAATAATGATCTCACTTTCCCACTAGTCATTCTCTCTATCCAGTTGTTGAAATTTTTATTCGCAACTCAAATAAAAAGGGCGTCAAATGGACATTCCTTCTGATCATATTACCTTAATATATTCTAGCTGTCCAAATGGAGCTGTAATCTTAAAAAATAATCAATCTTTCGGGCGGCGTGAATTTAATTTGCTACAGTAATATCAAATTTTCTTAATGTGATTTCATCTACTTTAATTATGCCAGAATAAGGTTGGTGTAAATAAAACTGAGCTTGTTTTCGAAATCTCTTTACACTAGAGTGGGAATAAAATTCACATAGAATTTTATTCCCGTATCGTACTTTTTTCATTAAACCACGTTAGCCAGTTCTGTTTATTAGTGGCTTTGTATTAGGTTGCATTACTTAGTTGTTGAATGGTCGTCTTTAACTCATTTTAATGATTTTGTAATTTGGTGACAAAAGTATAACTATTAACCTCTTTGATATTTTGTATTTTTTGTTTCTTATTAGTTCTCTATTAGGTGTTGCAAAGAGTTTAAGAGTTTCCTTCAAGTACATAAATACTTCTATTTTAAAATCTCATCACGTTAACTGGTAATTCTTCAACAACAAATAATTTTTCGGCTGTTTGTTAATATTACATACACGTTGTCCCCTGAAATTTTGAATATGAGTAATGTAATGTATCTCGATTATTATTGGTTGCCATGGTTGTTGCTGTAATATGCATGTCAATTTGACTTACATAGGTTCAAAATGTTAACAGGAATTTTTTGATCGTCTGGGATATTGTTTGGCTCAATAAAGAGATGTTTTAGAACATTGAATAAGATTAACATTGTAGTTATTTTTTATTCGTTACGTCAGAATTGTGTAAATATGTTGTACTTTAATTAGAAATTACTGATTATTTCCTGTTGGTCAGTCCATTAAAATACGTCACGAGCGTGGTAACTAAGCAACAAGTAACGCATTTAAATGCCCGTATTCAAAATTTCAGGGGACAACGTGTATATGTAGCTGTGTACTGTATTTTTAAAATCACGTATGTTTTTGTAATGACAAGTGTCTTGCCGAAACTATAGTCAACGTAAAACGAAAATTAAATCCAGTTTCACAAACAAGTTGTTTTCATTGTATACTACAAAATATATACCGATGATGAAGAATTTATAATTTGAATTATTATTTCGTTCAATTTACTGTAGTTAAATAAATGTATTTAATTTAAAAAAAATAAGAGCTCTTAACAGCAGGCGTTTTCGTTGCCAGGGAAATATGAATATCTTAACGTTTGTCAAAAGTGGCGTGTTATTAACAACATTACAATCTCTAAAGATGAAAATATTATTAAGGTATTAATGTTACACTACCATTAAAATGATACCAGCTTAAACATATTTATTGATGACACTCGTTTTAAAATTTAGAAATATATTAATTGATAATATTGTGCATTTATTGTGTATAATAATAATAATAAAAATAAATTGTCTTAATTAATTAAATAAAGTAATTACAAACAATTATATGCTCCTCCACTTAACCTACAATTTTTCTAGCTTTATTACCAAAACCATATTTATTGACAATAATATTGCTTCATGATTCCCACATCAAACTATAAATATTAATAATAAAATATTTAATCTTGGGAAATTATTTGTGTTCTACAAGCAGATGCGTGAAATCGTCGACAAATACTACATTATGTAGTCATTTATTCAAAGAGCTAACCATGAATCCCGTCGGGGTTTTTAAAATATTAAAGGAAACTTATTTGCGAATCATCCGAGGCATAAAATATTTAAAAAGGCTGTTTGTGCGGATATTCATTTATATTCGTGCTAAGAAGGGAAATCTAGAATACTTTTAACTCAATCCCTGCTTCTACGCCGAGCTTACTCAGAAATTTTGTTATACACTTTATTTCGTACACTCTATGTTATTTACTCGTATATATGTAATGCTTGATATACTTTGGGTTTCTTAAAGTTTGATATTGTAGTTCTTTTTCCAGAAAATGCTTTGGCATTATATTAGTAATCGCATTATTCATGAGATATTTACACATTGAAACTAACACTAAAATTAATATAGAATTATTACAGGGAATTAGCTTCTTATAAGAGTTAAAAAAAACACTTAAGACAAGATAATATAAATATTTTTGTTAATACTAAACGAATGTTAAATTTTATAAAAATTAATATTTCATGGTGTGCAAATTAGAATTTATCTGATATAAGGTGTAGAGCTTCGATTAAAATAGTAATTAAAAAAATATGATATGATATGATTTTTAGGACACACAATATTTCTCACTCATTTTTTCTTCATTTTCAATTTTTAATTAACCCATTATAATTGTTTCGCCACTGGCTTCTGCAGAATATACTTTCAAATTACATTTCATTCCGTAATTCTAAGATGGGTTTTATTGGTGTGAGTTGGGTGCGCGTGGAGCTTGTGCATGCTACCGGAATGAGCATTCTAATTTGAGGTGAGTCGAGGAATCCTGTCGATAGTTTAATTATAAATTTCCAGATTTTACAATACTAATTTTGATAGAGGAGATTGGGAAGTCATTGTTTTACTGGACAAAATACAACAACAAAGTATTTCAATAATATTCCCCCAACCTCAAAATTAACCTCAGAATCCTTATGTATCAATAGTTTACCTAGGAAAATCATCAGAAGATATCGCGAAAATCCTAAAAAACCTTAATATTACCACATCATTTAGATCTAATAACTCCCTATCCAAGTTTATAATTAATTCGAAGGATAAAATAAATAAAAATAAAGAATAAGGAGTGTACCTATTAAGTTGTGGAGATTAACCAATAGTGTACGTTGGTCAAAGTGGCATAAATTTCGAGCAACGAATAAAAGAACATAGAAATTGTTTCATTCAAGGAAAATCCAACTCAATCTACGCTGATCATTTAACAGAATACGGACATTCATTTAATGACAACTTCAAAATATTACACAGACAAAATAAATGCCTCAAACTCAACCTGTTAAAATCAATGGAAATAAATAAATATAACAAACGCGGTATTCTGTTGAATGATCAATTAGAAGTCAATAACTCACCTTTGTTAAACATTGAATAACAATACATTTATGTAATACAATTATTATTGCATATATCTAATATTTATATTAGGAAAATCAAAAATTGTAATTTGTTTGGACCTCAGCATTACCCCCCTCCCCTATTTTGTTCACCTAATTGTATAACATATAAGCAATGACTGTAAATTGTAAAAACCATATTTGTCATCTACCTGATGAAGCCACAGTGTGGCGAAACAATTGTTGTAGAACAATTAAACGATTTTTTGAAACCTTACATTACGTCAGTGTTTTATTAAGTGATAAAACGCTACAAGTGATACTACAAAGAATCACACAACAGAAACAGGACGACACACAAACACCAACACGCTCTCAAACAGTACCACATCTCTCCACACAAATTACTAACGTCACCAAACAAGTTCACTCACAGCAGTATGCACACTGTGCAGAAAATCAACCATCTCACAATATAAACCGGTAAATATATCACAGGCACAAGAACAATTAATCACACAATAAAAAGTACAAAACACACAACACCGCTATTATAAAACCACATTTACACTTTTGACAGTGGTCAAAATGTCGAGATTGCAGTTCACAGAGCTTGGTTTGATCACTATGATACTAATGCACTAATCATCAAAACAATACGGGGATTTATTCTAAAAAGTAATATGGAAAAAGAAACGGTCATACATTACATAATTCTGGAGAAAGAACGAGTTTAGCAAATGGCGCTCTTCAAGTACGCAAGACAAGTCATCCTCTTTCACTTAAGACAAGCGCGCGGCGCTCGCTCCTTCGTACTGTTTAATTATTAAAGGCGTAGAACAAGAGATCAAAGACACAATGATGCCTGTAAGAGTTGGGAATATCGCACCGTTACTGCCGCAGCATCATTGCGAAAAAAGACAACCAAAAAACTCACATGATAAGAGTAATTACGGGTTTACTAGATTACGCCACAAAACTGTGAGATCAGTTCTCGTTTTATGCAGAATCTATTATGTCATGGAGAGTATGCCTCCCGTGCCAATCCCGCTTCTTTACAACCGATGTAATAAGTTTGATCCCATCACAACAAACTGCCAAGCAGCGGTACAATGCGCAAAATGCCAAGGAAATCACCCAACAGCAACTTACGAAACAAAACTGCCTCCAAAATGTAAGGTATGTGGAAGAACAGACCATGTAACATGGTCCACTAAGTGTGCCAAGAGGCCTCAGAAACCAATAGAGGGAATTCCAAGCGTCATTATAATTATAAATCAAAACAAAATTCGGCACAAATTTACAGAAAAAACACAAGAATTCATGCACACGTCACACTTCACGATTTTATCATCGACGTTTAACGTGCCAAAAATTAACGAACCGACGAACACGGACAGACAAGAACTTACAAAAAAGAAATGAACGGCAATATTTATTGACTCATTTCAAACACACACATGCAAATTTTTCCAGAAACAAATTTTTTTGGTAATATTTAACATCTATACTCCCTAGTACTGCCAATATACGAAATACACACTGGGTTCACTTATATTAATAGTAATGGCTAATCTAAATTTTATGTATACAAACATTAATTCTATAACCAAAAAGTCCCATCTACTATCCCATTTCCTTACCAACGATTCAGTCCACATTAAACATTAGCTGCACCACTTCAATTTTATAACATAACTGCACATGGGGACCTTCAAGGACCCCAAGTTGAAAAATTGCTTAAAAATTCTTCTATCCTCTATTATAGGACTACAGAACTGTACAAAAGTGTTAATTGGTACATTATGGACTAGAAAAATCAGTCATACTACTTACCTTTAGTGCTCTAGTTCTAAATCAGGGCATCAGTTTTATGATATTTCGAAATTTTAAATAATTAAAAAAGTACTTTTAAGAAAGGATGGTGTCCCTCAGGATCCCCAGGGTAACTAAGGGTTAAACTACTAGACCAACAAACACTCTCCCTTAAAAGTTGGTCTTATATTCAAAGCATCCTTGCAACTGCTCCTATTCAATAGTGGCAACGCGCCCGGAAATAAGGCTTGGTAAAGTCAATCCCCCGAGAATTAATAATTCTATTAATGAATGTCTTCATTGCACCATTGAGCTACCTTCTTATAAACTGCACATTATCCTTGGACTGTATCCATCAGTTCTATTTCATTGAAGACACTATTTTTACTAAAAGTCATAGAGTTATGACCACATCATTATAATCGCTTTAACTTAAATTCCAACTCCATCGCATTCCAACCAATCACACTGTTATTATGTCTGATAAACAATTATCCATTTCCATATCCTCCTTTGTAGCAACAATAATATACACTTAATTCATAATTTAATCTACCATTCCAATCCAAAATATTTCAAAAAATCCGCCTAAAGGAGCGGATCTCTTTTACGCCGTAGGTACTGTCCCTGCAAATACCTGTTCTACAACCCTCACCCTTAGTTACACTACATAACTTTCAAGTCACAAAAATCAGCCCGTAGGAGGCTTACCAAACTCTGGCACCCCGAAATTCTCTTCATAACCCATCAAATTCATTGCTGTACTATTCTACAAAGGTAATGCCAAATCAAGAGAGACTATCCTTTCTTTGCCCAAAATCCTAACTACTTCCAAATCCTGAATGCAATGCGCATTCCCAGAAACAAAAACACTATCCCTTAACGTAAATTCCGTTCCACAACACCACACTACTTCATTTCATTATTTTATAACCTCAAGGACACTTCAATTCCTTCCTAATTTAAGACAAGAACTTCACAAAAACTGCTAGCAATCAAAACAATGACAATGTCTTAATGCCTTAATTTAAAAAACACGCGGAAATACCTACGGTTGATAGCCGATTGACAAATCTGTAATATTTTAAAATGCTATAGTAAAGTTGCATGTATATTATTTTTTTATTTGTCATATATTGTAGTATTTGTCAATAAAGATGTATGTATATACCTTCGACATTAAGCTAGTCCTTTTCAAACACGTAGGACTTAAATCAAATGTAAATGCTGTATATAAACTTTTTAAGGGGGAATAATAGATTATCGCAGTTTGGTCATTAAGCATGCAAAAATCAGGATTATTTATTTATTATTTAGGCCTTCTTTCAAAATTTTAAATAACTACTTCTCTGTCTAATACTAAATCTATTCTTAGTACGTCAATTATCCAAAATAGTTTCATTTGATGTTCTTAAAACCACCTATTTATCACTTGTAGAGTCGCATATTCGATATGGAATCCTTTTATGGGGACACTCACCAGCGGCAAAGCAAATTTTCTCTACACAGAGAAAGGCAATAAGAATTATATACAATCTAGGATATACAGAAGACTGTTTATTAAACTTTATTAAACTAAATGTTCTGACAGTCCCGTGTCTGTATATAATGGAATGTCTCATATATATGGATTTAAATAGTGATTACTACGCGAAAAATAGCGATGTCAATAAATTCGTCACTAGAAACGCCAATCAGATTCGACCACTTTATAACCGGCTCAAATGTACCCAAAATAGTACGCGATATTTTGCTATAAAAATGTACAATTGTTTGCCCCAAAGCTTTAAAGGATCGTCATCTATTATATTTAAGAAAAATATTAGCATCTAAAGCGTTTTATACAATTGAAGAATATTTAAATTACTTTAGTTAATATATTTCTTTATGTTTTGTATTTTTGACTTATGTACCTGTGGTCATAAATAAATGTTATTATTATTGTTATTATTATTATTACTTCTCTGTGTAATACTCGACAGAATGAATTATTCAAAAATGATTAATAATAATTTAATATCTGGTTAGTTAGTTTCAAAGATATGCACCTAACCTAATTAACATCCTTCTGACGTGAATGTAACTTGCCTCCTTGAATCCTTGGTAAGAATTTAATGTGGGCTAAAAGAGAGAGGATGGAAAAGTTGGATAGGAGATAGCTATGGGAGCTATGGGATGAAAAGTGATAATTAAGGACACTTGACAGTGGAGTGTGTGAAGAATGACTGGGAAGAAACAAAAAAGTAACTGATTGAATAAAAAATAAGGTACCCATGTAGACTGACAAAGTTGGTGTGTAAGAAAAAGAAAAAAATATTATTTATTAAGTGGATATGTCAACTGAACAAGTATGATGATGTAAAGCGATTTTTTTTTTAATTTATCCTAAGCGTTCAAAGGCATAAAGAAAATTCTTATCATTTGATGAAAAATACATGAGTAATAGATATTTCTATTAAGATTGAGGGCACTGCTCAGATCATATTAGAACATTTCTTGCAATATCCACATTATCAGTTTAAATACTCAATATTAAATCAACCCTTATATCGTGCGATTTTTGTTTGGGGAAACACAAAACTTTTTTTAATTTAATTTATATAGTGAGTAAAATTATATGAATAAATAAAATTATCCAGAATTATTGTTGCAAATAGCCTTTCGCCAGTGTTAACTTACTTGAGAGCTGACTCGACATTTCAAGCTTAGTTGTAAAATTTTAGTTATATACTCAATACTTTACATGTATTTTAGCAAGTAATGTTATAGATGTGATTAGTTTTCAATATATTATTAAACCATACTATAATTATTAAAATTCAGAAATGTAGTCAACCTACTTACATCAATCAATTTAATAAGAAAAATATTTATTTTTTCCTCGATAGAATCTTTCAATAAAATAAATAAATATTTTTGTTTGAAAATCGTATATACACAACTTAGAATAATTTTTCTTATTAAACTAGATTTACTCTAGCTTTATATGTTTGTACTCTAATTCATCGTTTTTACTCTAGATATTTATTTATTTTGACAACACATGACATCAAAACATGTCTAATAAAAGACTAAACTAAGCTTAATTCAAGCATTACAAATGTAAAAAAAATACTACAGAATATTTTGGAACAATATTGAAGGCATAGAATCATGGGTTTGAGTGGAAGATCTTTTGGTGACGAGAACTCCGCCCGTCGTCCTTTCGACTGAAATTTTATTAGAAAGGAGTACAAAGATGGTAATAAATAAATAAATTACAGTTAAAAAAACGGAAAACATATATCGTATATTTCATAATAATAAGTGTGATTATTTAAAAAATAGCTAATATATTTTTCAGATAACAAATAATAATTAATTATGAGGTGGATAATATTTAAAATTTACTAATTAAGTGGCGAATAAAGTTATTAAGAACTTTATTAAAAAGTGAACAAGACGGTCTCTCCTCTATTCGGTAGCATCTTATATAAAAAAATTCAAGAGACTGTTAAGAACTAATAAGAACGTTCAAGTGCAAAAGTTAATAATGTATAAGAACATTTTTATCAAACGTACTATATGGATCGAATATCGAGTATTTATTAGTTCCCAGTTGATAAATTGTAATATACGATTTTATGATTTTCACGGAAATATTTATGCAATAGATATCGGAACACCCTCCTTACTACGTGAGTAATTTCCAGAGGTGTACAAGGCAACGGCCGTCGTCTTTGTCACATAATGAATTCATATTCAGGCACAGACACAATGGCTATTCAAATAAACTATGCGATTCATTGAAACCAGTCTCTTTAATCTTGACAACATGACATACCAATATCCGCACCAAACTGAAGAATAGCTTGACGTTTAATATGAAGTTCCATATTACACCTTATAAATTTAGAGTTGCATACATATATAAATTTAATACATAAAATCCATTTTTATGTTGCTTATAAATTGAAATTTTAGGAAAGTGAAAATTTCACAATTTTTATGTTGTTATTATTAAAATAAAAAGTAATTATAAAAATAATGAACTATAGAGAAAGTTGTATTTTATTATCTTGCAATTAAACTTAAACAATATTTTGATATCATAGGTATTATTTTTGTCGTATGCATATATTGTATCAGTACAACGATTACGATGAAAAATTCTATAATAATGCATGCGCTCCTAGGGCGGTATTGATAATATAAACTAAAATAAAAAATGTGGAGGAATACAACATTAAAATATGTTTATAATTCTTAATACAACAAAGAGTTAAAAAAACATAAACTGCAAGCGAAATTCAATTTAAAAAATCTTATGTTTTGAAAACGGAAAATTTAAGGAACTTGTGTATATACCCTAGCGTTCTAGAATTAAAAAATGCCAAATAAAAGGTAATTTATATCTTAAATTCTAGTCTAGAGCACAGACACCTCACCTTCATCATACAATTTATTATGAAGATTTGGTTCGTTGCTTAGGCAGATACTTTATCGCGAGTCAAAATCAGTACTTTCTCTTAATTATTGCTACATAATCGGCCCAGTTTGAATAAGTTCTGGTTTGTATCGATCAATTTACAGGATGGTCAGAATTCCAACCACTTATGGAAATTATTGCAGAATCAGTTTCAGAAGCATTTCTACATTGTTTGATTGTACGCTTTGGAATGCCAGGAATTTCCAGTCCAATTTTTGGAAGGAATTTATTTATTTATTTATTTATTTATTTAACGAGCTTCCTCTTTTGTTCAAAATGAATAAGAACTTGTGTGTTCTAGAATTAAAAAATGCCAAATAAGAGGTAATTTATATCTTAAATTGAATATTGAAGCTGACACACAACTTAACAACAGTCACCAACCCCACCACCAACACTGTTACAGTAAACGTCCCGCAACTCCACTCTTTAAAGAGACAGGTGACCAGCTCGCTCGTATTTCCAGAAATTATTAATTTTACTATTCCCGTTATCCCAACTTGTCTACTAGTCTACTTATTTTCCTAACTTTTTCCGTCTGGACGAGCAATTAAATGCTGCCGTTAGCAATGTAAAGTGTAGTTTACTCCGTATTTTTCCATGTAGACCCTTCAGTCTGGATTTTGTATATTAAAGCGGAATTATTTAACTCCTAAATAACAAAACCTAGTTATAAGTTTTATCGAGTCAAAGCCTTCGAAGTTAGAGATTAATTAATTGAATCTTTCACTGACCATCTACGAAACTCTCAAAGATGAGGTAATCAAATGGACCACTATATCTGAAAAAATAGTTTACAGCAATTATTATCGAGTGAATTTCTGAGTTATAAAATTCTTTCATAATTATTGAGAAAATTTTAACAATTGCTGATGATACCAATAGACGATACTCTTAGACGTGAGATTTATCTATATCGATAGCGGGAAGATGTGGAAAAAATCTAGTGCTTGTAAAAACCACATTTTAACCATATCCCAAAGATGGCCATAACACCATTTTCATTATGAATACATTATACTTTATTAGTTTCGCCTCGAGAAATATTGACGAACGTTCTAATAGTTTATTGGAACGCGGACTATTTTGGTACGTGTATATCGACTATATATTCGTTTTCAGATGGACACGTTCGTCACTTCCAATTTTGGACGATTTTGACTCCGCTGCTGACGTGGTCTTGTATCAAAAGGAGAATTCTGCGACCGCTCGCTGTTTCTCCAAATATTTTACAACCACAGAACACATTCGGCCGTGTAGCCGCTTATTTGACAATTGAAAAGTTAAAATACTACCTTGAAGATCGCGAATTTATCATGTTAATAGATCATAAACTTGTTGATCATTATTAAAAATTTAAATTTTGTTTCTCAGGTCTAGAGCACAGACACCTCACCTTCATCACACAATTTATTATGCAGATTTGGTTCGTTGCTTAGGCAGATACTTTATCGTGAGTCAAAATCAGTACTTCTTTTTAATTATTGCTACATAATCGCCCGGTTTGGATCAAGTACGGATAATTTCTGGTTTGTATCGTTCAATTTACAGGTTGGTCAGAATCCCAACCACTTGTGGAAATTATTGCAGAATCAGTTTCAGAAGCATTTCTACATTGTTTGATTGTATGCTTTGGAACGCCAGGAATTTCCAGTCCAATTTTTTGAAGGAATTGATTTATTTATTTATGAAACAAGATTCCTCTTTTGTTCAAAATTAATAAGATTTAACAACATATAAATGTAGTAACTTAAATTAACCCTACTATATAAATTCATCGTGATTATAACAACAAACGAAAAATTTACTAAATAAACAACCCTACAAAATTACAGGTATGAATCTACCTGCAATTGCCTTACGGAAAGATCTAAAGTTATCTGTATACAGGTCAAAGATTGAAGAAGGCAATAGGTAATTGGCTGTGTATATCAACCTGGAATATGGATTATTAGTGGTGTAATTAAACAAGTAAAACTTTAGTCTGAAAATTACTTTTGACCTAGTAGTGGTTCCACCACTTTGATGCCAAAAGTTAATCAAATTTAGAAAAGAGGGACAAATAGTATATCCATTAGTTTATCTAAAAAGCACGTATCAAATAAATTCCTACGAAAGAGTAATGACACTATATTTAAATTTAACATTAATACATTATAGTTAATATTAACGCGACTTATGTTTAATTTAAAAGCTACAATTCTTAAAAAAATATTTTGAACTCTTTCCAATGCCTTAATTAAATATTGCCGATATAGGTACAAAATCTGAAGTGCAATATAGAATCTTCAATTTGCCAACAGTAAAGTCAGAGGATATTCGCACAACGAAACACAAAAGCTTATTAACTCTGTTCACAATTGACAAAATATGAGTTTTACAATAACTTTTTATAATAAACTCCCAGGTCATTAATGAATGTGCAACAATCTTGGTTTGTCTCAAAACTCGAACTGTCTCTAAAAGATTCGGTCTCAAAATGTATCAACCGCTCACTTAACCCACCCCAAATCGTTCATACATTTCTATTTAATAATAATAATATCTCCTCTTAATTTAATGTAAATAGAAAATATAATCGTTTTGTAGTGTACAAATTAGCGTCCGAATAACATATTAACTTATATTCTAGTTACTAAGGAAACTAAAGTATTCTTCGAATGTACAATGTATGTAATAATGTATAGCACATATTACATGTGTTACGAGTTTTATTCGGTTCTATTTTATAACAACTGAAGTTACGTTTTTTGTTTGCAATAAAGAGTAAGCACTCATAAATATATATGCACTCCTGCAGATAAAAATGTTGTTCTAAAGGATTCGTTATAATGTATTTTTAATATTAACCGTGCAGCTCGTTTTTGCACTATAAAGACATTCATAAATAAATCATTCCAAACCTTAATAGCCATTCGAAATATGTTTTTGCACTTTAAATTATGATCAATTGTCATACCAGGAACTTTACTGGAGGATAGAATTTTGTATTATTTATTATTGAGACAAATTTTGTCTGGCATTTCTTCAGATGTATTAATGTTGAAAATGGATTGCGTTTTTTTTTATTTAATAATAATTTATGTTACGTGAACAAATTGTTTAGGTATTGCAAAATTCGCCTTGCATTATCTCGGAGTTTAATGAAATTTACACCAAAGGCGACATTTGTGTCTTCTGTATAATTTATTAAAGTACAACTTGGAGTATTTATTGGTATATAATTTAAATATATGTTAAATAAAACTGGTCCAAGAATACCAAGTTTTGTGTTAATGAGTTTTTTTTTGTAATTTTAAAGTGGGGAAGCAATCAAGGAAAGTGAGTTAAATTTACTTACCTATTTATAATGAAGTTTTATTTTTCTTTCGAAAATTCATCTATAACGTCTTCATAAAGTTTGGGGTTTTGAGATAGGTTCTTGACAAGATCCTTTTCTATAGATAATATAGCCAAATTTGAGAGTCTTGTTTCTCCAGTTTCTTTTAAAAATTGAAACATTCCTAGAAGTTTTTTGTGGCTACTTCAGGAGTTATATATAAAACACAAAGTTGAGATCGCAAAGAATGTATACCAAAAATATATTATAATTAACTTCTAAGGAATGTAGGGCTTCATCAGGAAAAGGCAAATCTCTGTACTGATTTAAATTGTACAATTTCACAAATTTTAAATCACTAAAAATTTTAAACTGTCTCGTATATGTTTACAGTATTCGTTCTTTTCCAGACCAAATCAAATTTGTATCGATTGCGAAAGAGATTTTGTTCAAACTCTGCAATTTTTCTAATACAAAAACCAATATAACCATTTTATTTTGTTTCTAAAATATTGTATAAAACGTCTGTATGTGGAAAAATCACGTAAAACAAGTTAAATTAATATTAAAATCATTTTTTAATAACTCTAAATAATCTCTTGTACCGTTTGTAGTCTCGGGATCTCAGTCGTTTTTGTTATTTAACATATTTTCAAATAGTAATATTAAAGATTCTCGATAATCATAAACTGTACAAACCAGTCTGCCATTATAATTCTAGCGTGTTGAATATACCTTTGGAAATCTTTTTTTTGCTATTTCATTTAACGCGTGCGTTCTCTTTGTCGATTTAGAAAAAAAATGAAGCTAATCCACCCAAGGTTAGAAAAAATTACCTTGCGTCCTTTAATACTAACAACAGAGTGGGATAGTACTAAATTCAGTCTATGAGCAAAATAGTGTTCTAAAATGAGGGTATTAAAACTTTATTTTACTTTAGCTTAGTGTCCTGCCATTACAGTGCTCCATCATAGCTTTAAGCTACTAATTTCGTACCACTATTAAGGTTAATTTGTAAAATACTGCATACAATTTTATACATCTTGGAAGGTTGCATCTTTTTTCACATATCGCACAACCACAGAAAGCTGACATACGTTAGTAATGTCTGTAGTTTCGTCTAAGATAATGGAAATACATGAGACGTCTTTAATTTCATTTTGAATTGTTTCCAATATTACACAACCTAAACAGTTTATTAGGTCGTTCTGAATTCGATTATAGGTTCAGCGAAATGCTGTGGAGGACTGATCCAGATGGTGGTTTAATGTTTCATCATATTTTTCCAAACAATGAAGTAAAGCCATGTAATTTTCTGGGTGTGAGAAGCAATGACCTACATCGTGCCCTCTGAAACTGAGTTCATGTTCAGCAAGATAACATGTGACGTCAATAAATCTTTTTAAAATGCTCCTATTTTATTAACTAATTCGTTATTTTGTCTATGATTTAAACTGAGTTGAGAATCCGAATGTTTTTCTTTAAATGCGGCTTCTAAATGAGATTTGCTAATGCGTGTCTTTTAACATTTTACGCAAATTAATATTAAATAAAATACAAGGCCAACCGAACAGTTTTCCAAAGTTCTTGCACTTGTTGAACCACTTGTTCTGTTCATGATACGCAGCGTCCAGACTCCATAGACACTTGGCCCTGCAGCTTCAACAGGTTCGCAGTAATTTATCTTCACAATGGAGCGGTTTTCCTCAACTGTACTAAATAAAAATAAATAAAAATATTGCTCCGATTTACTTTATGAAATATCATTTTATATTAATTTTTATAAGGGAAGCTTCCACCGCTAATTGTCTACTTACGCCGCTGCCTGTAAGTAGACAAATTTTCAAGTATAGCACCGTGAATAGTCTTTGTAAAGTCAAAAAGAGTTGTATTTATATTTTTCCCTTTTGTAAAACCGTGTTGCTGATTACTTAATAATCAGTATTTATTAAAAAAAAATATTAAGTTGTTTTGTCATAGCATACTCAAAAAATTTTGAGAATGAAAAATACTACTACTACTATTGGTCTGTAATTTCACCCTTTCTATAAATAGGTTTAAACAATGCACTATTTTATTCATCAGGGAAAATACCTTGTTCAAAAGTAATATTGATTATACATGGTTAGGAGAAATTAACAGAATGGTCGATTATTTCAAAAGATACAGGAGTTAGCAAAATATGTATTGTATAAAAGTTGTAAAGCTTTTGAAAATCTACTTATTTATAATACATTGAAAAGTACAGGGTGACCCACAAAATTGTGTTTTTTTAAGATTACATTTTTTTGATGGAACGCCGCGTATTTTACTATTTACTTTAATAGTCCTGTCAATTTTGAACATTTTTATTAGCCAAATGTTATACCTAAATTCATAAGTTTTAACGAATAATGACCAACAAAAATTAGGTATGGCCTTGGAAAATAATCTGAAAGTTGAGTTCTGTCAAAATAAAACAAACAAGTAAATTTCAAAATTTCACGACCTTTTTACTTATTGAAACAGAGAGAATTGATATTTAAATTTTGAAAGGATTTGACCATAAACAGAGATCATATCAGGTGGTATTTAATTTTTGTAACAATTTAGAAATATGCAATTTTTTGAACTGTAGGGCGTTACAGATCCGATGATAAAAAATTGAACATTCTGCTTTCAATTAAAGAAAATCCCAGACAATTCACCAATCTCCTTGCTTCGGATCCTAAAACTTATCAAAAATCTGCAAGAACCATTCTTTATACCGAGAAAATGAATCCATATAAAGTTAATGTTATACAACTTTGTGACGTTGACTATGCTCGAAGACTACAATTTTGTGAAATAATTACGAGGAAGTTTAAAGAACCCGCATTTTTTTTTCTAACGAGGGGGGTGGGGTTCTTACCTTTACAATATAGGGGATGGTTAATAAGCAAAATTTCCCTTGCCGGGAGTTCCCAGAAAAAAATTAATGTCAGGGATGGATTGTTTGTTTGTTTGCGGGGCATGTAATTGGACCACTTTTATTGAGTTAAATTTCCAGTAAACGATATATCCAACTCCTTAGGCAAGAAATGGTTCCAATTATAAACAATTTAATTCCCGATACTAACTTAACCTGGTATCAGCAAGATGGAGCTTCTCTGTATTTTTCTAGGGAAGTTAGAGAAATTTTGGATATCACTTTCCCAAATAGATGGATAGGAAGAAGAGGGCCCATCGAATGGCTTTCAGGGTCTCCCAATCCCTCAGATTTCCTTTATTGGAGATATAATAATAATCGGAATAAATCCAATAATATGGAAGAAGAAATAATAAACATTTTAAATGAAAGTGAGAATTTAACAAATATCATTGTCAGTTAGAATATGGGGGCAATTTTCAACATTTTCAGCACTGATTAAAAAGTAGAGCCCTTCTTCAATGACTTGTTATAAATATTTAAAAATTTATTTTGAGTTTTGTAACTGATCAAAATATCATAATATCTAAGCAACTAATGGATTTAGGTGAACTGTGTGGTTAATTAAATGTTCAATTTTCTCGTTTGTTTAATTTTGACAGAACTTGAATTTTCAGATTATTTTCGAAGGCTATACTTAATTTGTGTTGGTCAGGTAACTACAATTACGTTCGAATATCATATTATTATTTGTTATTATTTGAAACGTAGAGATCTAGAAAACGAATGAATTTAGGTATAATATATCGTTAATAAAAATGTTCAAAATTGATAAGACTATCAAAATATATAACTATAATTCGCCATAAATTTGTGAGCCACCTTGTATACTATACAATTTATTACAAATAAGTAGATTTTTTAAAGCCTTACAACTTTTATATAACACATTTTTTGCTTCTGCATCTTTTGAAATAATTGACCGTTATGGTAATTTCTACTAACCTTGTATGACAAATTGGATGAGCTTTTTTTGGTGGATACCATTCTTTATTATATGAATATGCTATTTTTTGCATTTTTTAGAGCTTGTACAATTTGAATAGGTTCAAATGGATCTATAGATAAAAAACATTTTGAATGAGAATTTTAACTAACATTTAAAGAATCATATTTGTTTAACTTTGATTTATAAATGTTATTCTCTCATATGTTTGATTTATATATATATAAGGTGAGGTTGCTTAAGTCGTACCCCTTAAGAAAAAAACTGTATAAAACTTAGGATTTATCAGATAAATAGAAATTAAATGTGTTATTCAGACCTTTGTTAATTTTGGTATTATGTTTTATAACAAAACTAGGAAGTCGTTTTCACGTAGAAAAAAATAAATGTTTAAAAACTAACATCGGTACAACTAAGTCAACTTGTTTCTTAAGTCGTACCACCTATAGCTTAAGTCGTACCACTTATAGCCTAAGTCGTACCTCCTATAACCTAAGTCGTACCACCTATGGTTAAAGTCGTAATTAGGAGTTCAATTCAACAAAGATAATAATTAGCATGTATTTTTATTCATATGTTAATAGATGCATTCAATTAGTACAATCATTACATACAAATCTTTTTGTTCTCTTGTTCAATCCAAAGCAAACACCTTACACCCAAGATTTGCATTTTAAGCATTGTATCATGTAATTTCGACTGACGATGTAGAGCATCTATGGAACCTTTGGTTTGCTTTATTATAGGAATCAGAGCTAAAGTTTTATTTCTTGATTATTGATGTCCAATGGGTAGTGCGTAAAAAGTCTTCAATAACAACTGCAGAAGCGTCAAAATCGTCATCAAATGTATGATTGTTGCATGGCCAAATACCGGTAGAAACTATTCAAAGAAATATTCATACGAACTGAATTTTCAATATGCAATTTCAAATAGTTCTGACACAAAAGTTTGTTTAATTGTGTTACCAGGATTACCAGGATTTGTTTTTAACCAAGAAGATGAAGCTTCGTTGGTTGGTCCAAAGGGTGAAGACAGTGGGTTGTATAAGCAGGAAATGAACAAATTATAATGCCATGCTTGCAAGCTGGTTCTATAGCTTCAATTTTTTTTTGTATGGGTAGTGTGTCCATCCAGAAGAAGAAGCATTTGCTTATTATTACTATTTTCCAACTTTGTATACTTGATGAAATCTTTCAACCGTTGAACAAAAGGTTCTTATTCTTATTATTGAATTTTGCCAACTGACAAGCAATACTTCTTAGATCAGTTGCAGTAATCCCAAAAAAGCTTGATTCTAAATTGCGAATGTGTGCAAACAACTCCTTCTCCGTATTTTCAGTTATATTCGTTATAATCCTTTAAAATGACGACGTAACGTTGGTTTAGTGATGTTATATTTTCGATGAGGTTAATTGAATCCTATAACTACTTCCAATAATTTGTTTATATTTTCTTTTTTCTATGCATTATAAATTGGCTTTGATTCTCTTGACAAGATTATGGCTTAACATATGAAGAATGAAGAAAACATCACATTAAGGTATGAAAAACAAAAAATTATTTCTTAAGTCGTATCAGTACGATTTAGGAATCCCATACGGGTACGACTTAGGACAGAGTACATTAAAATTTAAAACTAAATATAACTTTATGTTGAATATAATTAACACCAAACGATTATGTAAGTTGTACTGAACCTATATTTACGAAGAAAAATAATTTTATCAATATATTACTTGCAAGATTTACTACCAAAAATATGCAGAAAATTATAAAAAAACTGAAATAAATTTACTTGCTGGCAAATTTTACAAATTGGTTTGTTTACATCAGATAATAATACGTCACACGACGTGGTTCACTCAGATGTATATTTGGTTACTGCACAATCGTCGGTTGTCGCTGTAATTTGTACTAAATGCATGTGGTACGACTTAAGCAGTGGTACGACTTAAGAAACCTTACCTTCATTAAAACTATTTACCATCTCATGCAGGTTTGCTTGAGGCAGTGAGGTTTTAGAATGCTTTCCAGTAATAAATATTATTTACTATGTTGCACGCATGTTGTTATAAGGAAGGATTACGAAAAGAAAAAGAAAAACAAATGTTAATGACAGAAATATCTGTACTTCTATCGACTTAAGCCTAGCTATAGACCAAAAGTCTTGTTTACTTTCGTTGCCAAATTATTACACTCTCATCTTTCACACACCAAATCTTATAACTTCCTCAAACTCACTAAACAAAATCCAGCCTCCAAACCTTTAGAACATGCAATTTCTCTTCTTCTGTTTCTTTTTCTTCCTCAAGCTTGGTAACATTTCATTTCTAAGCAGAATCGAAACGGCTGAAAGAATTGAACGGAAATTCTTCTCATAGTAACTATAATAAAAACATTGATACATATATTTCTCGTCCACTACAGCTTTTAAGAAAATTAAGTTTCGATTAGAAAATCATTTAAAGTTCTATTGTTTGCAAATCCCTTCTACGATGACTTCATAGTATAAGTGAAGTAAATACAACTATAATCATTACAATTATATAATAGCTAATATAGTGTAATAACTCATATTTCATGAATGATTTTCTCATTTACCTCGTGGTGAAACATTGTGGAATAATAGGTAAATAATTAAAAACACTTGGTTTGTTTCACTAAAGTAGTAAATTTAGTGAAACAAACCAAGTGTTTTTAATTATTTACCTATTAGTAAAAGTAGTAAATTTAGTGAAACAAACCAAGTGTTTTTAATTATTTACCTATTAGCTCATATTTGTTCTAAACCATTTTTTTAGTTTAATTCATTTTCTATGCCCTATATGAGTTCTCTACAATACATTAGAATTAGACATGTGAAATAGTTCTATTACTATTCTTCAACCAGTTAGAACGTACTACTATACATAATGATGCAAATTATGAATCGATACTATAGAATTTTAAAGTGTTAATTAATATTCGGTTTTAACGACATACTATTCAATTTGCTTATATTTCTAAAAGCTGGATTCTAGCAACTTATATTTAATAAATTTTTACACAAAAAGGTAGAACAGCTAATAATAAATTTAATAAATTTTCTACGTAAAATTAAAACGTGCAATTTTTCACATTCGTAATCCATTGCATGAAACTTTAAACTAGGTTATTTATAACTACGGGCGCTTTATTACTGTTCCTGTATGTTAATGTTCATTCAGATGAAAATTTAATGGGTAAGTTTAGTGCTGTTTCTGGGTTAAATTAAAAATATAATTATAGTTAAATCTCAGTGTTATATGCAGGCTACGTTCGACACGACTGCAGTCGCCGTAATTTATTCAGTAATAAACCGTTTATGAAAGCACAGTGGTCGCTTTTGTTTCGTGAAATTTCTGCCATGAAGATATTTTAATAACACCAAAATCACAGTGGATTGTGGCGAGCAGCAAGCGGATTACACTGCCTGGTGTAATAAAATAAACAATAGTGGCTATAATGACGTTGGGTCTGAAGTTTTTCGCTGGAACGAATGCGTGTGCTGAATAAATTTATAATAAATACTATTTCGAAGTAAAGCATTTTAATGTTTCCAAGTATACTTTATGTTGAACAAGAAAATATATTACAGAAGATTAAACTATATCAATTGGTCTGATTATTAATTATAACAAAAATACTATAAATATTATGCAAAATTTTATATATTCAGATATGATTTAAAAATAAATATTTTTTTATTTGAAATAAATAATATAACAAATTTTAATTAGAATGTTATCGAAATTACACATTGATCTGTTTAAAATAATAATCAAAATAGTTAGGGTAAAGTGCATAAATGTATTTATGGCAGAAATGGGACATGTGAAATAATTAATAATATTATATACAAGTACTGTACTTTTAGAGGATTATTATTTAACAAAGCGCAACATACACCTTTACAAACATACATACGTAGATACATTTAGCTAATGGTGATTTAGCTATCATAGTATTTTTCGTGCACTGCATTAAGCTTTTCGATAAAATTAGTATTATTAGTCTAAGTTAACAACAAAACAATATAAATATTATCAGAATACAAAATATTGTCAAAGTTATTGTTTTTATTTTTTTATGGGAAATTTAAAAGTGCTTTTTTACAGTTATAAAATTATTGCAATTTGCATGTCTCAAATGGTAATCTAAGGTATTCAAAATAAATGATTTCCCTCCGAAATTACCTGTATCATGTGTATTGCTTAAGATTGCTACTTAAACTATATGTTTTAATCTTCTAATTACTCTACTAAATCTAGAGTAATTAAAAGATTAAGAAAAATCAATATTTACTCAAACCATCCATGTGAAATCATTCTATCCTATGATACATATTTTGCAGTATATCACTCCATGTTACATAGACTACCCAATATTCCCCTATCAGCCCAACAGTTTGAAATTGAATTAAATCGTATCCTCACAATAGCACAAAATAATAGCTTCCCCGAGAAACTAATTCTAAACACTATGATAAGTAAACAAAAACATAGAACATATGCCTCAATAGTCCCAACAGCAAAGAATAACACTAACGCCAATAAGTTAATATTAACGTATTTTGGCAACGGGATGATTGCATCTGCGAAAATGGGTTTTCTGTATATGTCAAATGAAATCATCCCGAATTTCTCACACCAGCCATACAAACATAAAATAGCCAGCTTCTATATATTTTACAAAATAATAACATAGTTTGGAACCATAAGCAATTAAATTAAAAATATTTTTAAAAAACGAGACTTCAAACAGTTTTTAGGTCAAGCACCAAAACATGTAATATAATATTTAATGCAAATCCCCCATTATCAAAATGTGTAAGAAATGCATTTACAGTTTAACTTGTGTTCTAGAAATGTATACATCGGAAAATCAATCAAATTATTCAATCAATCAATCATCATTTAATAGAATCGAGCCATACTTTAATAAAATTAATTAATTAATTTAATAAATTGCTCCGATGCAACATTTAAAAGTGATAACTGTGTCTGTGGCGGTTGTAAAGAACTCATGTTATTTGAGAAAATTCAGTGCATCGTATGTGAAGTACATTTTTACGAACAGTGCTTGAAATCTGAGGAAAAGTTTGGAATCACAGCGTGTAACCGATGTGAAAGAAATGGAATCCTTAAAATCAGCCTTCAAGTGCTTAAAGGGGAAATCAAGGAATTAAAAAGAACCGTAAAACAACAGGGTGGGGATCTTAAAAATAAAAATTTAATTATAAAAGGTTTAACCTCAAAAATTGAAAATTTTGAAAAAACTGTAAACAAACACTCATATTTAAATAGAAATATGCAGAAATCTGTAACCAACAACCATCTGTCAGCGACGAGATAAAGCGAAAATCACCAGACTTAACAATAAATACAGTTACCTATGCTAATGCTACTAATATAAGTAAAAGAATAAACAGTGAAACAAATAAATTTGGCACCTCAAAACAACCAGACAAATCAACTATGATGGAGCAACAAGAACCTGTGGTAACTATAGAAGGGCATGAAACAAATAATTACCAGAGAGACAAAGAATGGACAACAGTGCAAAATAAGAAAAAAGAACATACAACTAAGATATTTGTAACCGTAAAGGACACTCTGCTTAAATGATCGGTTAAATATTTCCACTGCCATATATATCGCTTGGCGCCAACAACTACGAGCGTACAATTACTAGAATATTTGAGTAATAATATGGGTATCAATGGAGCAAAATGTGAAAAAATGAATGCAAAATATCCTGAAGAGTATACCTCATATGAATTATCAGTACCCCACACATTTGCAGACAAAATGTTGGAAGCAAATGTGTGGCCAGAGAATGTCGGAGTAAGTCGTTTTTTATTCCATCTAACAAACACACGACCAAAGAAGATATAAAAGTAAACTACAAAGTAATAAATAAATCTTTGAGCATAATTAAAAATAATATTAGATCTTTACATAAAAAAAACTGTGCTCGTAGACAAAATGCTAGAAGAACATCCAGAGTGTAATATTTTAGCCCTATCGGAACATTGGCAAACAAAAGATAATTTAAAAAATTGTGGTATCCGAGACTGCAAACTTGTAAGTAGCTTCTCAAGAAAAACTAAGGATAGAAAACAAACTGCCTATGGTGGATCGGCACTCTACGTACGGCTATCGTTCCATTTCAGTGAGCGGAAGGACATCAACATATTGTCTGAGAAAGGACTATTTGAAATTGCAGCTATTGAGTGGACATCTCAGGGAGTCAAGTTTATCTATGTAGTTATATATAGACTTCTTGAATCAAACGTAGATTTATTTCTGGACAAATTACATCAACTTATTTCATATATTTTTAGTTCAAAGGGGAAACTTTTTATTGTTGGTGACTTTAATATAGATTTAAGTAGGGATTATATGTGTAGGACTAAGTTTATCAATTTACTATTAATATTACTATAAACAAACCGACACGATATGGGAAAAACTCAACTACGATAATAGATAACATACTGACAAATTTAAGCGATAGATATGTTTCAGACGTATTGGAATCATACATATCCGATCATTGTGCACAAAAAATATCATTTTCTTATAAGTTCGTCCAACATAAATATAAATAACACATGGATCAATAAGTCCCGGGACTAACCCAGAGATGGCGCTCGTAGTAAACCAGTAACCACGCCTTTCTAGAGTACTAACCTTTGCTTGAAACGTGTCAAAATTTTAAGTCGATCGGACCAGAAACAGCTGAGTTATCGAGGTTATAGTAAAGTCATTTTGTAGTCAGTTTAAAAAATGGAAAAAACCGAGTTTCGTGTTCTAATAAAACATTGTTTTTTAATGGGTAAAAACACCGTGCAAGCGAAACAATGGATTGAAAAATGTTACCCGGAATCTTCTCCATCAAAAACAACGATTTGTCGGTGGTTTACCGAGTTTAAACGTGGTCGTACCGACACAAATGACGCGGAACGCTCGGGTAGACCTGTGGAAGCCTCTACACCGGAAAATGTGAGTGAAGTGACAAAAATTATCATGAAAGACCGTAAAGTGAAGCTCCGTGAGATTGCTGAGATGACACAGATATCATATGGAAGTGTATTTGCTATCGTTCATCAAAAATTGAGCATGAAAAAGGTTTTTTCCAAGTGGGTGCCGCGATTGCTTTCGATGGAACAAAAACAGCAACGAGTCGATGATTCAGAAAGCTGTTTATCGCTATTGACTCGTAACAAAAAAGATTTCTTGCGTCGTTACGTGACCATGGACGAAACATGGATACATCACTACACTCCAGAGTCGAAGCGGTAGTCATCTGAGTGGCGTACAGCTGACGAAAGCCGTCCGAAGCGTGCGAAAACGCAGCAGTCAGCTGGAAAAGTCATGGCGTCAGTTTTTTGGGATACGCATGGCGTGATTTTTATTGATTACCTCGAAAAAGGTAAATCGATCAACAGCGACTATTATATTGACTTGCTGGTGCGTTTGAAGAAGGAAATAGCAAAAAAACGACCGCACATGCAGAGAAAAAAATTCCTTTTTCACCAAGACAATGCACCCTGCCACAAGTCAATGAAAACAATGGCAAAATTGGACGAATTGGGCTTTGATCTGCTTCCCCACCCCCCATACTCGCCAGATTTAGCCCCCAGTGACTACTGGCTTTTTGCTGACCTTAAAAAAATGCTCCAGGGAAAAAGATTTGGCTCAAATGAGGAGGTCATCGCTAAAACAGAAGCTTATTTTGAAGCGAAAGATATTAATTTTTTTAAACATGGTATTGAAAAATTGGAAAAGCGGTGGAACGATTGTATCACCCTAAAAGGTGATTATGTAGATGAATAAAAAAAATTTTGCAAAAAAAATGTTGTTTTCATTGTTAGTCCCGGGACTTATTGATCCATGTGTTATATACGCATTTTTAGCTCCCAAAACGTATCACATTTCAAAGATGCATTAAAGAATATAGATTGGACAAATATATATTCGTTAACTAATGTAAATAACAGTTTTGATGGTTTTATTTGTGTCATTCTTCAATTATTTAACAATTGCTTTCCATATAAAAAAAATTAAAAATAAATGACGGGAAAAGGAATAAGATAGACAACCCAGAAATTATTGAATGTAAGAAAGTGATTTTCTCTAGATAGATTTCATCCAATGCAGCATGGCTTTACTTTAGGAAAATTCATAAATACAGCATTGTTTCAATTTATAACAACGGTGATTAAATCTCTAAAAAAAGGAAATACCTTTGGCAATGTATTTAAAATTTACAAAGGCATTCGACAGCATCAATCACTGTATACTGCTAAAAAAAATACATAGATACGGATTAAGGGGAATCGCTCACAATCTTATTGAATCCTACTTAAAGCAGCGTTCAAATAGTGAAAGTACACACATGTAAATCATTACCTTTAGAAATACATACAGGCATTCCTCAGGCAAGTATATTAGGTCCTCTACTTTTCATCATATATGTTAATGACCTATTCAATATAATTAATCAAGATCAATGTTTAACCGAGAGTTATGCAGATGACAAAACAACCTTAATTAGCCGTATTTATATATCTGATGTAATCTTTAAAGAAAATCATGTATACAAATGCTTACAAACATGGTTTAATAAAAATCAACTTTTGTTAAATAACTCTAAAAGCACTGCCATGATATTTAAAATAATTAAGTTCAAATTAGACATTCCAAATATTATAAATGTAGAGGGTGCTGAAATAAATATTGTAGACCATGGTAAACTATCAGGTGTTATAGTTGATAATAAATTAAGCTGGAAAGTGCATGTGCACATTGAGAGTAAATTATATATAGTGTGTTACATGATAACGTCGATTAAGCCATATGTAAATATAAACATATTAAGATTAACGTATCATTCTTTATTCGAAAGTAAGATAAGATTTGGCATACTATTCTATGGAAATAGTGTAAGTTGTTCCAAAATATTTTTATGTAAAAACAAGTCCTTAGAATAATTTTTAATTTAAATTTTCGAGCATCGTGTCGCAACATATTTAAACGATTAAATGTTTTAACTTTCACTGCATTGTATATATATGAAACACTTTTGTTTCACTATACTAACAAGGAGCTTTTTAATGAATACAAACATTTCCATAATTATGCAACACGGCATGGTGAAAATTACGCGCTTCCAATACATCGATTGTGTATTAGCAAAAAAAGTTCTTTTTATAATTCAAAGAAGCTTTGGAACTGTTTACCACAATATATCAAAGATGCTAGACATATTAAATCGTTTAAAAACAACCTGTTTAAATATTTATGTGAAATGGAACCATATTCATTCGCAGAATTTACGAAATAACATATGTTGTCTTTGTAGTATTATTACTTTTCTTTTTTGTTGTCGTATTTATGTAAATTTATGTATATACCAAAATGGCAATTATGGAAATAAGGACTATTATTATTATTATTATTAATACTTTCGGCAGGGATGTACTTTCGGTAATCTATTTCACCAAAAAAGGAGGTAAGATGGATTTACTGGAAGCCCTTGAAATTGAACAGGTGAAAATTAATCCCGAAATTTCCCTCATTAACCTCCAGGTTGATCTAATGTACACACCTCTCTTTGAAGTTGTAATTCGTAATTTAGGTACTTATTTTGGTAATGATTACCGTGTAATCGAAACCAGTCACTGCAATTAAAGGTTAAAGTGGTATAAAAAAGTAAAAGTGTTGTCTTTATTCTTAATATCAATATTTAATTTACACTTATAATATTGTTATTTTAATTCGTAACTATTTTGTTTAATGTTAATAACTACACACGCCCTATATGAGAGACAATTTACGCCATAAGCCGTATTTGTAAAAATGTTCGAACCATTGTTCATCTGTCTTATGAAGCCACTGTATGGCGAATCGATTGTTACAGTGTTTTCAAAAATAAATCCGTGACTACAAAATTTGAACCCAAAATATTTGTCACTGTATTATTGATTTATATATTTACGACAGTTCAGAGAAACTTGTATAGTAGAGCAGCAGCTCTGGAACGAGGTGAAAAAGGGGCCTATATCGAAATGTTCTGTTTTAAATCTATAATGTGTTTTCTATAATCCTTAAATTTGTGAGCTTCTGAAAAGGAAACATTACTATTGATTGATAAAGAGGCCGATAATTTAAAAGTTTAATATTTTTTTACTAATCAGAGGAGTATTTTCCATATAAAAAACAGAAATACTACCACATAACAAAAATGGCAGATTACAATTTTAGTAACAATCATGATAAGCGGAATACAAACTTGCGCAGATGATTGATATTAAGTACTAATATTCGAAACTTAACAAAAACAGCATCAGTATGTACAAAAATATGCAATTTCAATTTTCAACTTAAATATTTCCAAATAATTAATTTACCTCGGAAATTTCTGGCATTCTATCTAATAACAAAAATACTATTTAAGCCTAGAGCTTAGCTTTTAATATGTAGTATGTATAATTGCAAAACCAGAACAATGATTGCACTTGGTTTGTTTTACTATTCAAGTATCATAACAAACAAAGTGTAAATTGTGTTATTTCTATGTTACAAAATCTTTTATTACAAGTTAGTTAAAAATCGAATTCAAGGGAAAAAAGTTGTTACCTCATAAAAGAAAATAATTTTTTGATATTAGAATTCTATAAATGGCATATTTATGTTAGTTGCATTTTCTATTGATATATTTTTAAGGCACACGAATCATATTAATAAATAAATAATTTACACATTGAAATTAAATTTAAAAAAAATCTATATTTTGTAGCTTTGTTAGGATAATCTGTATGTATTTTATTAATTTAGTAGATATTTTTTATATTTTTCAATCTAGATCTCATAGATTAAATTGGTAATTAAATTGGTTTGGTGGTCAGTAACATGATATTAGAAACAGAACGAAAATATAATAAAAAAGATCAGATTATCGATCTGTATTTAATAAATTTTGTTCCTATATTTTGTGTAGTACACAAGTTTGTCTTAATAAAAATGCTCGTCTAATTAAAACTAGAAATTTTGCTACTTTAATGACAATTCTCATGCGATAATAATAATTTGACTGCTAATAAATTGGTTCGTATTACAAATATATTTTTTATAATCTTTTATATTTTGTTAAGTCTAATCAGAGTTATAATAATAACACTATTTCTGAAGATAGCTCAAAGCATATATCCCTCTACAAATTACCTGAAATTATTGTGATAGTGAAAATTAAAACAAAAATTTATATCTGTATTTATCTCAATAAATATAATTTTAATAATGTATGTTTTTTAATCGCATCAAATTTTGACTAAAAACATCATTCAAAAGTTTTTGCAATATTGAGAGATTTTGTGTTTATTCGATATTCTCTTTTATTAATATTACAACAAAATACAAACTAAAGTTAAAACATATTAATAAAACAACTGGAGTTTTTTGATTTTTTTTTTTAAATTTTGAGGCAAACTGATATTATTAAAATCTGTAACTTATATAGTGTGTTTGGATCTAATATTTTTAATAAAAGTGCTAATTTATAGGATGATCTTTTTGTTTTATGAAGAGTTTTCTAAAATAAAGCAGCCAAGGCGAACGACGAAACCCACATTGACCTACATTCATCTCTTTCACAAATTATGGTATGCATTCTACAATGATAACATTTTTGCTGTTCTGAAACATCTTGATGTTGTTTTAAGAAAAGAGGCTTTGAATTTAAGCTTATTTTTTTAAAAATTAAATAGTTTTTTATCATTACTCTTAATCCTTTTAGTACTATGGTTGCTTTAAAGCAACTTAATATTAAGTTTGAACTGAGCGTTAGTAGAGGCGATGCTGCAGCTTCCTCTTTATCTTATTTAGAAGTTATACTCTTCTGGAATTGTTACACTGCTCTCGCTGATAATATTGACGTCATAATAGTTGAAAAGACGCTTCTTTACACTCCTCGATGAGAGGTTGATAGCCGATTTGAGTAGTCCGTCAAGTGTCTGTTTTTATAAGTGTTTTATGCCATTTTATTTTTAATTTTAGATTTCACAAAATTTGCTTTTTATAACAATATTGACGAAGTAAAAATTTGTAAGTAGCATCGATTTGTGAAATACAAGTTTCGGAATTGACAAACGAAGTTAGGTTATTTGAAATAACCTTGGTGCGTGGGTACAATTTGAAACGATCGAATAGGGAAGTGCCCTCTAAAATCAGCAGAACATTTAAACTCGAAAGAAAGAGGGTCCAGACACTTAAAACCAGTCAGCTCCTGCTTGAGGTATGACAGGAAAGCAAATCAAAAATCTGCAAAGTCAATGGGGGGCTCCTATACAGGAGGCATCAGCGTAACCAAAATGTGTAGCTGACATTACGTCAGTATACTGCATAAGTGGCTTGCAGCCGTACTATGGCCAATAAGATTCCTGCGATGAAGAGAGGACGCCCTTCAGGAAGTGATAACTTCTTTTCCGGCCCCCTTGACACTATTCGATTCGACCAAATTGGACACATTGGTGAGTTTAGGGACAATAAAATAGCTGCAAAAAAATGACAGCGTATTAAACAAATGCTCTACATAAAGTGCAACACTTATTTGTGTTAAACTCCACAAATAAATTGTTTTCAATCATATCATATGAACAATTTGTTAAGAATATAGCAGAGCAGCAGTTTTAAGGCAAGTTGAGCGACGCAGCGCATATCGAAATACAATTATCTCTTTTGGAACGTACAGTAAGGATTTTAAAATCCTGGAGTTTGTGGCCTTCTGAAACTTCTGAAATGAAAAGCAATTTGAAGATAAAGCTTTAAATTCAGGCCGATTTTTTATTAAATGTTATTTCTAATTATAAAACTTTTGCATAATTTATTGAAGAGAGATAAAGATTGATTGACATGTATTAGAAGGAATTTTGAATCACTCTTAATCATAAAAGATCAAATGCGAAGGATTTAGAAACAAGTTAATATAATTAATAGTTTTTAAACGCATTAAATAGTTGTTACAAATAAGAAAGCGAACAGTACAGATGTATTCCACTATAATAACTATAGCACCTAATGTTTATCGAATGATTCCAGATTTTACTGCTATTTAGGAGTGAGTGACGATTTTTAAATATTTTTGAATTAGGTTGTAGGGAATACAATTAGGTTTTGAACTAAAATTATTCCTTTATTACTTTATTATTTACACATTTCTCAAATCATTAATTAAAAACCATAACCTTATTGAAAGTTACTTAATAATAACCAAAAAATGTTTAAACTTAAGTCGTATTGTGTTGTTTACATTTATAAAGTCCTGTTTAAATGTTCAAACAGAGTACCAGGAAGTAATGGTCGCAAACATTTTATTCGTTATCTAAAGTTGTTCAGAATATTTAGCTACGTATAAATCTTGAGCTAAATAAACTAATAAATTATCGGATTGATGCTGTTACTTGACGAATTCCAACCACGCTTTGGGGAGCTTCATTTACTATAAATTTTTAGAAAAGTGTGTAATGCAGGATTTTAAAGAAGATTGTAAAGTTGCAACCAAATTCAAGAATAGGAAGATCTTTTTGATTTATGAACAATTTTTGTTATATAAAGTAAAGCAGTTATAAGTTAATATGAGCAACAGAACCATATCGACCTTACGTTTTTTTCTGTCGCAAACTTCTTAACTAAAAACAGTTTTAAAATAAAGTCTGACATTTAGGATTTTTTAATGAATGAAGAACTTTTGATGAAATATATAACAATATATAACTATATCTCCAAAAAAGGGACAAAAATAACATATTTGCTCAAATATATTACAAAAGAAAAGTTGAGAAGCTGTGAAAATGTTTACTGGACAGTGGATGGATATAGTTTTTGAATGGAAGATCATTGAAAACAAGTGAACTCCGCCCGTGATTCTTGCTCTCTAAATTTGTGTACGTGGATCATTAATTTATGTACTATTTTGTGAATATTTTATAAGTAAAAGGGAAAAAGTTGTAAAGAATAACGAATAAAAAATAAGTGTTTTATCATATACACAGCATATTTTGACAAGTATAAAAATATTGACAATGGCTGAATGATTATATTTTCGATTAAGATCTGATAATTATTAAACTAAAAATAAACTATCTTTCGAAAGTTGTGTTATATATTATTTTCTGAAAATATATTACCTATATAACTACTAGTAACTGTTATTAAATTTTGACATGACGAAGAAATCCTAAAATGTAAAATCTATATCCTACCGTTGTCGTTGTTTATGCATGTACTATTGGTAAGTAACACTGGTTCGTAAAATACAGTACAGACATTACCTGATAAATGTACATAATGTGGAGGATTTATTGATTATGTATAATTATGCGCTTACTTCCAACCGTACCATATGAAAAATATAAGCCAAAGTGCCATCTATATGTACAGGATTAGTTACGTTTATATATAAATAATCAAGTCTATATGAAGCTTGATATGATGATAAATTATGCTTTATTCTATAAACTCTAAAAATCTAGTACAATAATATATTCATAATTCTAATTTAAATTTTCTTAATTCACTTTTGAGCAGCCTGATATTCTTCTTAAAAAACACATTTTAATATATCAGCTCAATTGGTATTTCTTAATTAAATTATGAACGAAATTTGAAACTTTTTATCGACCCAATTTTTTATTAGCATGAAGGAAATTTCCCTGTCATACTCGCAAGTAATAAAATTTGTCAAGAGCAGCCGGAGCATTAAATTCAAGCAATAATACTGGACCGGAATGCACCGGTAGTTATGAAATTAATTGCATGCCGTAATCTTTATGGCCTCTGCAAAGATAACTACGACTAGGTTCGGTAATTTAATAACGGAAAATTTTGAATTTGAATGTAATTGTTTGTGTAATTAATATTTCAATATTTACATTTATGATTAACATTCACTCAAATTGTAAAAGAATTTTATTTTATATGGAAAGTAAAAAAATAAAGTCGTATTTACAGTATATGATTCGCCCAAGGAGAAATTAATATGATATGTAATATTTTAGTATTATTATCGTTGTAATTAGTGCGATTATATATTTTTTTAACTTAATTACGAAAAAATACATTAAGTCTAATTTTCGTATTTATCTTGTTAATTTGTTCATTTTGCATGAATATAATATCAAATTAAATGTAATCCAGTAGAGTGACCAATTTATATACATGAAACATATTTAACCTAGATCAGATAAATGTACGTAATAGTACATTAACAGAATTGTATTGCAAGTAAAATCAGGGATAAAATTTCATTTAGTTATTGCGCTACATTAAAGGGTGTGTTTAATTAATACGGGTTAGTTGTTTCAGAAAAATTCGTCGAAGTATTAAAAACAAAAAAAAACTAATCGGAGCAGATGTAAAATCTTTCTATCTTTGATTAGTATTAAATTACAAAAATATAAATACTAAAATGAATCAAGACTTAAAAACGGATAATTAATAAATATAATACGTATGGTCGAAATGATATCATTAAAATTCTAAATAAAAAATGCCAATAATCGATTATTGTTACATTAATATATTTCAAGGAGAGGAATATACATTATTCTCAGATTTAGTTAATTTGAATATTCCACCAGAACCGTTCACTTTCTATCTGAATATTTTTCATAAAGTAAAAATCGATTGCCTTTTTTACCAACCATTCCCGACGTACGCATTAAATTGATGCTGATGTCATATAAGGGCCTTTTAGAAAATCCGCTTAAATTACCTATGAAAGTAAGCAAGGAATATTGCACTGAAAGCTGTCGAGTGTTACCCGAAGCATATCTTGAAAAATAAGCGACATGGTGGAATTTCAAAGTGCTGCATCGACAAAATTGTCTCTACTAACGAAACTGATCTCATATTATTAGTATATTATGAATCTTATTTCACATTTAGAAAAGAAGTGACTGTAAAGAATTTTATTATCCGAATCCTTTTAATTCTTAAAAACATACACGTGTAAATCAATCTGTAATACGATTTAAAAAGGAATATAAATGAAATTTTTTATTCACATTAATTTAGGCATTTAGGATTAATTGAATCACTAATTTCTTTTTAGATATGTTTACACTAATAAGTCTAATTCATTAATAATGACATAGTTATCGATTATTTTTTATAGTGGTAGTTTTAGTAGTATTTGGCTATCGACAACGTATTTTTGTAATAAATAATCGTGTGATCGCTGCGTCACTATAAAGCGGTATTAATTATATCATTTCTAAATAGAGACGACTACCGGCCATCCATTCAAATGCTGATAGTTTTTAATAAACTAATTTCTTTAAAATCACATATTAAAAAATATTAGCGTGTTTATTTATCATATTATATTTCTTCTATCAAAAAGATACAAATATACAAATCTTCCGCAACGTGATGAATAATATCATTGATATACAAGATGAATAGGATGGGGCCTATTATTGACCCTTAAGGGACACCTAGATTTATTATATTAATTTCTGAAAACTAAGTAGTTCTTGAGTATTTACTTAGTTTGTTAAATTTAACACGTTGCCGTCTGTTTGCAATATATGATCGAAACCAAGCATGGGCCGCTCCTCGAATCCCATTATTATATAGTTCATCGAGCAACATATTAATGTCAATATAGTCAAAAGCTCGACTAAGATAATAAATATTTCAATTGAGTACTCTCCATAGGTGGAGCTAAATTGTTGAACATATGTGCATTATCAAGTAAGTTTAATGGTTATTATTCTTGATAATGGCCTTAAGCCGAAACTAGTAGAACAAATTATTAATTTGTGAAACAAGCTAAGTGAATTTTAGTTTAATCTAAAACCTACATTAATACAATGTTTCACCAAGTGATTAATGAGAAACAAGTATATGACATAAGTTTAATGGTTTGTTTTTAAAGAAATCATTAAATACATTTGACAAAATTACTGGATTTTCTACAGTTATTTCATCTTGAGTAAGAGAGATATTTGTAGAGGGGATATTTTTATAACTTGCCAAGATCTTTGCGTAATATTATTCGAATTGAAAATTTTATTTTGATAGTAACTGTTTTTGTGTTTTCAATTAAATCGTAGTGCGTTTTCTTTCTAACTTGGTAGATGGGTTTTATTTCTGGATAACGCTTTTGCAATATGTACAGATCTTGTTATTAAAATTACTATTAAATTCATTTTCCAAATAAACGTCCGCCATTTCTGACGTTTTAGTTCATTTATATGACTCTCTATTTTTGTTGATTTGAAGTTTCTATGCATAATTTTAGGATTTCCTGAAAATTCATTTAAATCATAATTGCAGAATCAGAATGTAAATTTGAGCAAATATTATCTAAACATGTTGATGTTTAGTTTGCAACGAGTATCATTATGGTTTATTTTTATCAGATTGTAGGTTAGAAGTAGATTTTTCAAAGCAGTTTTAGTTTTCTTGGTCCTCATTTGAATTGATGTTGAAGTCTCCATTTATTACAATATTAATTTTAATACTGTACATGCCATTAATTACATTTTGCAAAATTTCTAGGAATATTGAAAAGTTACCTTCCAGAGGCCTGTAGGCCATTTTAATATGTGTATATTATGTTTATCTGAAAGCCACACGAGTCCGCAATATTCTATGATGTTATCCATGCAGTAAGACTCTAGTTTTAAGTCGGTGAATTCTAGATCAGGCCTACCATATTGCGACCTCTCCACCGTGACTGCCTGCAATAATTCTAACCTAAAAAATGGTGATGTGGCCATCATAGTACTTTCCCTATATTTTTCTCGAAAACTGTGAGGTTTACGCAAAAAGGCTATTGTCGTTATTTTTTTCAGTTTCGAATTCTCTACAATTATTTCTCATATAAATTTCATGTAACTCCTATAGTTTATTAGTAATTGGAAAAATATCAAATTTTTCAATTTTTGTTATTTTTCTCGAAAGTTAAAAAATTTATGAAAAATATGTTTAAATAAAACTTGTTTATCTTCTCATTCCCTTCAACTTTTGTTTAAAACGTTTTGCAATATTTTTTATATTAACAAAAATATCGCAAAAAAACAAAAAACGGCCTGAAGTAAACACCCACTTCCGGTTTATAAATGTTTACCAAAAGCTTTTCAGTTCCAGTTTTTAACGATAAAACCTTAATTTTAAAGTTTCATCTTAATCGGATCATTCGTTTTTGAGATACAGCGCCCACGGACAAACAGACAGACATACAGACACAAAAAATTGTTTTCCAGAAATTAGTGTAATGGACTCAGGGGACGGATATTTCCGCAAAAAAATTTTTTTCAAAAATAATCACGAAAACAATTCTTCCCCTATATATACTTCGTATATAGGGAAAGTAAATATATGAATTGAAATGAATTGAGTTTATAAGAGCTCCATCCATCCACGTTTCAACAAAACAGATACATTTAAGATTGAAATTTCCACAGTCAGGCTGAAATTGATTGATTTTATTTTCATAGATTGAATGTTTATTAAGTAATAACATATCGTAACTTGAAGCTTTCACTATTTAATGGTGGTCTTTAGTTTTTTCTTCCATTATCATTATCGAACTTGCTGTGAGATGATTTCTTGCCTTAGGCGAGAAACAAAAATCCTCTTCCGGCTAATGTGAGCACATGTTTGAAGTGTATTGCTATCTTCTGAGTTGCTGCGAAAATGCGTCTTTATTCTATTTTGTACTTTCGTCCATTTCTGGTTATTTCTATTTTCCTGTGGCTCCATCTCTGATCCACTAGAATTTGTTGCTTGTAATGGAGTAGGGTGTTTGCTGATTTCACTATTAACAGTGTGTGTTTGTTGGGTTGCGGGATGAGGAACTGCTCCAGTTTCCTCTTGATTTATTATATTTAGTTCAATTGTAGGTTTCTTTTTATTTCTAATATTTCTAAAATTAGAAGGATCTTGTTTGTTTTGATTTATTTTTTGGTTATATTCTAAATATTTTATTAACACATTAGCTGCCACGTGGATCCAATGGGACCATCACTGATACTGCCCTATTGGGCCACGTTGGTCCCATTGGACCGAACCTACTAAGCTTAGCCTATTGGAAAGGACCAACGCGGCCCCCAAGACTAAGATTGTACCAATAGTTGTCCCGACCTTTTGAATGGAAACAAATAATGAACAATCTTATCAAAACAATGTTTATTATCAAAATAAATGTATACACTATGAAGCTAAATTATTAACATATTCGCCATTAGGAGAAAATAATAATATTTTTACAATAAAGAAACGAAAATTTTAATTTTGATGCAGTTCGTTGTAACAATCGATGCACATTTGTGGTTCTTTCTCACAAGCACTGCAGTATGTATCTACCATTTTCGATTTATTCATGGCATACTTACGCCCATGTTCCTCACTGTTTTTCTTGTAATAGTTCTTACACATCTTCCTTCTCGGATGCTTACTTCCGCCTTTCTTCAACTGTAGGGCATGATGAGTATTTGATGGTCTTGGAGTGTGTGCAGGTACATCTTCGCGATTCTTTACTAAATGTTTCACTATTTCTTTTTTGTAGTCAATAATTAGCACATTATTTTCTGTAGCATCCCTATACAAAATATAGGAGTTGAGCATCAATGTCGTTAGTAAGAGTTCGAAAGCAACTTTTCTGAACCTTTTTAAACTTTTTCTCAAAGGGTTGGAGTAGGCGCCTAATTGGTCCGACAAATCAACTGGTGCTTTGTCTTTATTATAATCAATTACTACTTCTGGTTTAAGTTTCGTTGTCCTATTTCAAGTAGTTGTTGCCATATTTTCTCCATGTTTAGTTGAGAGCATGAAAATATTTCTTTTATCTCTCCAGTTAACAATTGTGATTCCTTTTTCGTTTACCAAGGTAGCAATTTCACCTTTATTCAGCTTTGCATTTGTCACTTCTTTTGGTAATCCCTTTCGTGATTTTCGGATTGTCCCTACTAGATGAGTATTGACATTCAACCATTTTTCCGCCAGTGGCAAACTCGTATACCAATTGTCAGTTATAAGGGTCCTCCCTTAATTTTCTAATCCTTTCATGAGACCCAGTACAACATGTTCTGGAGTAACCCTGTTTTCTTCTTGCCTGGCATATATAATCTTACCCTGAATGGCAACAGAGTTTCATCAATGCAGACATATTCCTCTGGAATATAAATAGCCTTGAAATTTGATATAAGCATATCTGTTAGTGGTTTTAGTTTATATAATTTGTCGCTCCTATCTGCAGTGGAATTATCAGCAAAATGTATCATCCTCAACAGAATCTCGGATCGATTACGTGTCATTATATTTCTGGCAAATGAGTTTATAAATAGGTCGTCATTGCTCCAATAATCTGCAATTTTTGGCATTTTTACTAGTCCCATCCACATACTTAACCCTAAGAACTGTCTTATTTCTGTCGTTGTTGTCGGAATCCAGTTATGTAACCGAGAATTTGATTTATTTTTTGGTTATAGAATTTGGTTCAACGTCGCTTGCCATTAGAGTCTAAATTGCATAAATATTTGTTTGATCGCAAATCAATGCGATAATTCGGTCATCGACAATAGCGTCAAAGAAATCTCCTGGTTTACCATCTGCTAGCATAGTTGCCACATCTGGATTCACTCCAGGTGCCACATTGGAAGGAGCATTTTTTTATAGTTACCCTTTACTGGGCCCCAGGCATTAGTTGTGATTTGCGGTTTAACATTTGGCTCTGAATCGTCGGATGTGTCGGTAAGTACAGTAGCAGAATCGTTAGGCTGCATATTTTTATTATGTTGTTCATTATTTGCCATTTTTTGCTTCTTTCTCTCTACGTTGGAGGAGGTTGAAAAGTTCAATTCCGTTTCGGATTCGGAACATACAAAATCACTCCCAGAATCACTAAATGGGTTAGATTCGTCATCGTCAGATGATGTAAAATCAAGATTTTCAGCAATTTTTTCCAACTCCTTTTGTGTGATAGGTTTGGTATATTTACGTTTCGACATTTGAAAATATCATTGATAAATGCGTGTTATATGGAATCACACAATACTTACAGTTGCTGCTCTAGTGATCAATATGTATGGAAATCAAGATCATACTGAATCACCACTGAATTTTTATGTTACTACAGAGTAAGAGTAAGGTTAGGAACACGTTATGTTTACAAGGGACCAACGGCGCATAATAGCAACAAGTTGCCCAATTGGCCCGCATTGGTCCGTTGGGACCACACTTGTTTCATATGGTGGCGCGCGCAGGCACACTGTCCTCGGTAGAGGTGGGGCGTGAGAACAAATATCGAAAAACAGATCCGGCAGCGAACGTGTTAACTTATCTTTCTCTTGGATGATATGTTCTTGCTCCAGTAACGTTTCCTTAATATAACTGGGGATTACGAAACTTGAGTACAATCCGTTGGACTCTTTATTTTTCACAGCGTAAACATACTGTGATACCAAATTTGTGACTTTATACATTCGTCGTGGAATTCACATTTACAAACGTGGAACATGATTACTATATCTGATGACACACTTCTAAAGCACGATGCATTGAAACAACTGGTTAACACCTCGGCAGATATTGAATGATGCAAAAGTAATTTACGTGTTACAAATAGTACAACTATCAAAGCAACACTTATTTGAATGAAAGTATTTCTGTTGAATAAACTTAAAATGTTCAAATGAACTTTAGCCTGATTGAAAGTGAATATAACATGAAAATTTATGAAAAAAATTGAATTTAAACCTTCATTAAATTAAACTTAAAGCTTTAAGCAAATGCAATTAAAATAATCTAGCATCAAGTTTATAATCGTCTGCAGACAAGTGTCTTTCGATCTCTTCAATACAGCTTTATTATAAAATTTATTTTAAATACAAATAACAACATTTACTAAATTAATAAAATGAAAAAATTAAAAACTTACTCTGGAATGTACGGCAAATGACACAATAATGAATTTTGGACTTCTTGTACAATATAACAGGCTGTTGCAACAGTATTTCTTCTATATAGTTTTATGTCATTACCATATGAAGAATCAATTAAATGTATATGTTTCACATACATCATTTATAAGTAACAAAAGACATTACTTTGCCTATGTTTGAGCCTTATGGCATACCTTAATATGAGAAAAATCATACACATCCACTTTTATAATTTGCACTCGTGCAATCAAATAGTTCTCAAATACAGTTAAAATATTGTTCTTTATGTTATAACTTAATACTATCAAAACCTTCTATTTTACATCAGATTCATATTGGTTGACATGAAACCGTATTGCCTTAAACTAATGTTTTACTGAACGTGAAAATAAAAATACTTATTTCTTAAACTTTCAAAGACTTGAACTAGTCCTATTATAAATAAAAGTCAAAAATCTACATAAAATTAAGCCGCAGACTTTTATCAGAAGAAAGGTATTCTATCCTGAACTACAGTTAGCTAAGCTTTTAAATTCTTCAACAGACTTTTTCTTCGGCGATTATAAAGAATTATTACTTGTTCTATTCTCTACATAGTGTTGCGAATCTCAAAGCTACATTTAAATGATATCTATTATGATAAGGTCGTCTTGAACATAATAATTAATTTTATAACTGCTTCTAATGCAACGGTAATATTACCTCTAACACAGCGCCATTAATTTTAATGACTCTATTTCAACGATACATATCATAATAATTAAGAACTTAGAGGCGCTGCTCTTCAGCTAACTTTTAGTAAAATATTAAGTCATATTTAGGCGTTACTATAAAATTGTTTTCAATTTCAATCCTCCAATGCTCTAATAAGAAATTCTTAATTTACTATCATTATCGTTTTTTTCGCATTGTAGTACAAGCTATCATTTTGGGTTTACCGTTAACATATAGGTTAAAAAAAATAAAGATTCATTTGAGATTTTAAGCCAATAAAAACTTCTTTATATTTTGATGACGTTGTAATATAGATATTTTGCACTTTCAGAACATTACCACGTTAAATAAATATATTTTTTATTAGTATTTTGTTTCATCATAGCATCTACGATCCTCTAAGCAAGCGTTTTAAGATTCTGATACATTTTAAAGAATAAGCTTTATTCTCCCGACTTTTCCTGTCCTCTATTTCGTGAACATGTAAAATATTAGAAAGTGAATTCGTTATTATTTATTATTATTTAATGAAGCTAATAAATTATTAACGACATTCATAAATTGTTGGTATTGAGAACGCAAGAGTTCTCAATTATTTAAAATTCTATCAAATTCATGTCTCTAAATATCTAATAACTAGTACAGATACTGATGTGTGCAAAATTTGCAATGTTAATAATAGTTCAGCTAGAATTTTTTGATATTGGGTTTTATTAACTCTACAGTTGCCTCAGAAAAATTCATCGAGGTTATTAAAAGTAACATTAGAATGAAAATTTATTATATAGTGAGGTAAAAAAGAATTCAAAAAAATTAATATTTTTACTTTTATATAAATTTTAGCATTTATCATCTTTAGTTTGTACAACGGGCATCTCACGTACATCTGCTTTTAATTTATTTTCTTTACTTCGATGTGTTAATCTAGATGTCTCGATAGCACAGTCAGTTTATTTCGCATACGATAATTAACAATCAGTACACGAATCTCGATAAATACATTTATTTTGGATTGTTATTATGTTAATCAGGATATTTTCATAACTTTTTTTATGCTTTTCAAAAGAAACTCACCTGATTAATCTAACACAGCATTGATGGCATACAGGTAATTAAAGCCTTATACTTGATCTTGTTCAAAATTTTAAGAGTGGCTTCGACGCCTAAACACTATAATTTAGATCAACCAATAACCATTTGTACATCACTAGTTACTGCCTCTATTAGTTCAAAAAATTTTAAGTAGTTTACCTGTGAAGAATCGTATGTATCTGTGCGTAGTTATTATATATCAAACGAGCCATGCGCATACTATTACAATAGTCCTCTTTATAATGAAATAAAGACGATTATTGTAAATAATCTTATATATGATATTTATTTCTTGAATGCTTTCAAATTAATAAAACATGGATGTTGCTTTTTATGTAGAGACACTTCTGCATATGTTTAACTACAACGTGGCTTCATCAGGCAGATGAGTTTATTCATGCGTTTACTCATCTGCCTCATGAAGTCATGGTGTGGTGAAATAATAGTACATAAAAGCAAAACTATTATGTCCTATTAATTTAAATGCATAATTGAGTTTCGCCAAGTAACATCCTCATTAATCGAACATGTCTCTAGTATTTTAAAAAGCTTAAAATTGATATGTTTATTTTTGAGAACTGATGAATTATAAGGATCAATTAGTGAATTAGAGATGAAACGATAATTTTGTAATAAAAGCAAATTGAACAGTAATGAGTTGGAATGGTTTGTACATATTGAATTAAATAATAATAATAATAATCAATTTATTTCATAAAATAGTGTCAATACAAACATAATAAATATATACATATAACACTAAACAGAAAACGTCAAATAAGGGCAACTTAAAGGCATGTTCGGTAAAACTAAAATTCGGCGAGTGAATAAAGTTCTCTTTCAATTAAATACTCTTTAAGATTTTTCTTAAATTTATTTATATTAACTTCTACTTGAAGTGCTCTTGGAAGTTGATTAAACAATTTCAATGAACTTTAGTATGAAGATTTTTCATAAATTACTAATTTATGTATTGGAAAATCGTATAAATGTATATTTCTGGTATGGTGAGTATGTTTTTTCGTGCAATCATTGAATTAAAAGTTGAAGAAGACAAATAAAGTAAATGCGAAAAACTAAATCACAATTTCATGGAAAATGATGAAATTGGAGTAAATAACCATTGAATTTCAATGTAAAATAATAGAGCTAATTTACATGACATCTGGTCAGAAAGAAGGGATAAACCCTGTGATGAAAAGCCTACACAAATAGATAAGGGTTTGGCGAATAAATATTACTTTATCAATATTTCTTGTTGTAAGCCAAAATTTATAAACTTTATTCCACGTAAAATCATTCCTAGTCAGTATGCAGTTTGCACTCTGCCTTATTACCTGCAATATATCTTCTACAGAATATATAAATATAATTTCTCGCAGTTTTTTTTTTTAAATTTATATAACCGAATGCGCAAACTCACTTGAAACTCTATTCCAGCTACCTACCATAGATGTGAGTTAAATATGTTTAATTAAAGAGTTAGCCGCATTCTTAAAATGTGGATTTCAAAAATAGAGAATCGAAAGCACCCACCATTTCATTGGCGAGCGGATGATGGAATTTAAGATATATCCAAGTTTAAAACAACATTTACCTCTAAATAAATATAAAAAACTTGCATCACCAATCTGAAAACACAAAGGTTCGAAAGAACTTACCCACCCTTGGGGTGCTATTTAGAAATTGTGGCGATTATAAGTTTTACTGCGATTAGTATTCTGCATGTGCAGTGAATAGGCGTAGGGTCGCTGTTCTGTATAGAAACGGTCGAATATCTCCTAAAGTAGGAGAGCTAGCGAAAAATGCTAAGATACAAAAGTTTTAGGGTTTTTTAAAAACCATCAGAATAAAGATAAATTAGGTAGACAGGATCAGTTAAAAAGTCAGGACGAAACAAACTTGCTTTTTCTTTAATGGAACAACCCATATATTGTTCCATATTTCAATTGATCTCGAAATTCTACACAAAATTAGTATAGCATATCATAAGGCTAAACTTGACTGTTTTAGAAATATCGACCTTTGAAAATCATTTACGTTTTCTTAAACCTATCATTTTCGCGCGAAAATTATCCAATCAGAAGTAGTTTTGTGTATAATGACGTAGCATTGTTATGGAGATTTCCATCTCCATAACAATGCTGCGTCCTACTTAGGTTACTTGATAGCTAATTATTATTGTATAATTTATATAAAACATGATTTTCAAAGATCGAAATCTCTAAAACGGTCAAGTTTTTTTTGTAGAATTTCGAGATGAATTGAAATATGGAACAATATACAGGGTGTTCCATTAAAGAAAACGCAAGTTTGTTTCGTCCTGACTTTTTAACTGATCCTGTATACTTAATTTATCTTTATTCTGATAGTTTATAAAAAAAACCCAAAACTTTTGTATCCTAGCATTTTTCGCTAGCTCTCTTACTTTAGGAGATATTAGACCGTTTCCATAAATATCAGCGACCCTGTATAAATACTTATTGGATATCAAGTCAATAGCCGCTGACATTATATTATTAATAAATAATACCATGATTTTAATGTGTTGCGCCTATATTGTGCCATTCATTATAAACATAGTTATCTCTTGCTTAGTTGATAATCAATATCCAAAAATTTGGAAAATTTCACGAATTGTGCCATTTCCAAAGTACTCTAAAAAATCGCTAAAAAAGTAATAAAAGAACAAATTTATGTATTTTTAAATGATCATGATATTCTTCCAAACAATCAGTCTGGATTTCGTAAATCTCATAGTTGTTCTACAGCTCTGTTAGCAATAACAGATGATATAATTAGGGAAATAGATACTGGAAAAAGTATTGCATTAATCCTTCTTGACTATTCTAAGGTGGTTGATACTCTCTGTCATAACATCTTATATGCCATATTGCATTATGTTGGTTTCTCAACAAAGGCAATAAATGTAATGCAAAGTTATCTAACTGATAGAAAACAATATACCGAAACGAATGTTGGAAAATCTTTCGAAATAGAAATTTCTCGAGGGGTCCATATTAGTTCCAATTATTTTTGCTATATACACAAGTTCTCTTCCAAAATGTATAAAACATTCATATTTATGCCGACGATTCATTGATTCCAGTAATATTAATCAAGCAAATGCACTAAATAATTCTGTCATAAAACAATTGATCTCAATATATAGTAAACATCACTTAAAAATAAATCCTTCAAAATCATCTGTAATCATTTTTGGAAAAAGCAATAATGAAATAAAAACCAAACTAGACATTAAGATCGAAGGCAATAAAATTCAAAGTGAAGAGTTAGTAAGAAATTTGGGCTTAGTGATGGACTCTGATCGTCGTTTTAAAAGTCATATTGCAAAAAGCATTCTTGAACCTTAAATTATTATACCCACATCGTAAAATTTTATCAGAAAATAAAAGAAGCAGTTATGTGATCACCTAGTACTTACTCATTTCAACTACTGTGGCGTTGTTTATGCTCCTTGCATAGACAATGTCACCCAAACGCGAATACTTGTGAATCTTGTTTACGAATTTCATAAAGAATACGAAAATGTGACCATATTTCGTAGAAATTAAAAGATGCAAAATGGTTAAGTATGGATCAGAGGGTGTTATTACATAGAAGTGATATGTTTCATGGGGTTAAATTGGACCGTAAACCACCATATTTATATACAAAAATTACATTTCGTACAGATGTCCATAATCTGAATCTTAGATTTAGACATCTATTGTCACCTCCTATATATAATACTATGTTTTTTAAGAGAAGTTTTACTTATAGCATACACAAACTATATAATTCTATACCACCAAATATTACATCATTAAATGTGGATGATTAATTTATTTTGCTTTTGCTCTATATTGCTAGAAGATAAGGGGTAAACCTCGTGTGGTAATATTATTGCTGAATTTGACAAAAATATTTACGTTCGTTATTAAAAACTAAACCTGCTTATAGCATTATTAATAAAATATATTAGAATTAAAAGTAAGGCTACAACAATAAGCCTTAAAAATTTACGGTTTCCCTCCATATTAATTATTTATTTATTTATAATATAATATAGAGTTTAAATGTTTAATTCATTCTGTATTAGTTCTATTTATAAATAGTTGCGGATATCGTATTTAATTTAATTATTAAGACATTGATATTAATTAAATGTTACTAAAGTATTATTATTATTATTATTATTATTATTATATGACAATTATATTAATTACTTATTTTGTAAAAAGGTATTGTACCGTTAATTTAAAAGTAATATAATAAATCAATAAATAATTTTCTAATAAAAATTTTTTAACATTGAATCATCCAATTAAATTTAGGCAAGAAAATTAAATGATTAATATAATTAAATTCTGCTTAAATACAACAGAGAAAAAATTTTCATTAATCAATATGAAAAGGTAAAATTATAATTAAATTCAATCCCGAATGAAATGAATTATTTGGAACTGAATAGGATTGATTGAATTATTTCACTGATTCATAGACGGTTCGCTAATTTCAATCCAATTAGTGTTTTTTCTAGGAATTAATTGATACCAGTAAATACTGTCAGTATTCAGGTAATTCCGTAATTTAACCTATTCACCTGAATAATTGATTAAGCATGAAACGCGACAAAGTTAATTTGATCCAGTCTTTATTTCAATACTATGAAAATAAATATTTCAAATTGAATAATTAATAATAAATATTATTTTGCTACAAAAAAATCAATTAAGTATGTTAAAAGCCTGACTGCAGAGGTTTCCATTTTATGACATATTTTTAAAAATACTATACTACACTTTATTAATATCACACACACCATTAAAAAATTATGACTATATTTTCGACAGAGTTTGATATTTCGATAAGTAAAAGTACTTAAATAGTTTAATAATGACGAGCATAATTGTGTTGGCACTATAGTCAAAATTGTTTAATTTAATAAAAAAGTGTGGGATATGTGCTTATGTTTTTTATTTAATTTTAAGAGAATGTCGATAGGAGCTATTTATTAACCTGATTATTTATCACGGGTTTAATGGAAAGCAATGGACTTATAGGAAATAAAAAATAAAAAATAATGAAAACATGTAACATACTAATTAATAAAACATAAAAGAATTTCGAATGTATTTTAAGAGTAACAAAAAATACCAATTTAATTATAGTAGAAGATTTTAATGTGAGAATAGGAAAGACGGGAGAAATGATGAGCTATAGAGAAAACTTTACAAGAGAATCAAAAGATCACATACAAAATAGAGAAGGAAAGGAAATAATGGAACAAAATGGACTGGAAATACTAATCGGAAATAAAGAGAGAGATGTCTAAGATGAGTACACATATGTAGGGACAAATGGACACTAATTAATTGATTATGCCATTGTAAATTAACAAGCGTGGCAAGAAGTACAAAAATTTAATATAGCAGATAAGGTAAGCTCCGATCACCAGCCACTAGAACTGAACATATCAGGCACAGGCACAAAAAATTATAATATATATTACGCACATGAAAAGAGAAGAGAAGAGACGCTTTCAGAAAATGGAAACTTATATATCCGGTTCCATCAAGAATGTAGCATAACAAGCATTACCTTTACTAAAACCACAAGTGAAGTGAAACTAGCTACGCTATATAGAAAAACTAAGTTAAAAATGAATAAGTGTACAAACCATATATGCTTCAATAGAGAATGCCTGAAATTCAATCTATCCCCAAAATACATGAAAATCAGATGTAATAACAAATCGACGGAAGCAAAAAGGTCAGTACAAAAAGCAACACAACACTGGTTACAATTAGAAAACAGGAAATGGTACGCCAGACGTTCTTTTCTGGGAGAACATCTTAAAGTCATGCACATGGAGCTAACGAAGAGACTAGGCAACATAACATTTGATTATTTTATATCAGACACCATGGAAAAAATACGACAAAGCACGCATGCACACTACATGTCCCAGAAAAAGAAACTTGTATACCTTAAACGAAACCAAATGTGCAAAATGACGAAAACGTCTAACCCAACAAAATTTTATCCAAGAGTGATGAACTGTTCAAATACAACCTTCAACCCAAATGAAATGAGACTATTGGAAAAAGGACTGAAATATTCACCTACACCAACAACGCTTAAAAACCATTATGAAGAGCTCGCAATTGAAACAGAGATTGCATTACACCGAGCCGGCATTACCAATATCCAGGAAAAAATACCATTAAGCAACATAATTAAAATCGGCCAACAAAAGAACAAAAAAAGGAAGGAAAAAACCACAATAAGGAGGAAAATACAATTAAACAAATAAGGAAAAGGTGTAAAGAAGACAACTTGATATTGTGTAAAGCAGATAAAGGCAACAGATAAAGGCAACAATTACAATCCTGGAAAAAACACAGTACATCGAAAAAATGGAAACACTCATAAGCGAAAATAAGTTCAAGCTATTAAAAAAGGACCCCACCGGAAAATACCAAAAACAAATACTAGACGCAATTAAATCAACTACCAACATTGCAGATAGTCTAAAATACAAATTTAGAGAAATGAACCCGAGAGCTCCAGTACTATACGGGACACCAAAGATACATAAAAAAGACATTCCAATGCGGCCGGTTGTGTCATACTGCCAAGCTCCATGTTATAAAATCTGCACATATATCAACAATAAACTACCAGAATGAATACCATGTAGATCTCAATATTCGATCAAAAATACTCAAGAATTTATTGACAAAACCCAAAACATCCAACTCGATAAGAAAATAATCATGGTATCATTTGACGTAAAAAGCCTGTTTACATCTATACCAATAGCGGAATTAAAAATCATAATTAATGAATCACTCCAAAACTACATAAACTAATAGATGTCTGCTTATCCCAAAACTACTTTAGATTTAATATGTTGGATGCTTGAAGCCATAACTTTGTGATACATATTGAATCAGGAACTTTATCAAATGATAAATAAGACTTACTTTGTTAATATCACACACGGAATTTATTTCGTAACTATAGTTACGTTTGATAATGGCCTGGTAAGGTTGAAACTATAGTATATGCCCAAGAGAGCAACAGCATATACGAAATAGCCAAGAACAACGGTTACGAGAGAAAGATGATAACAAGATTAATTAAGAAGAAGCAAAGGAAACTAAAAACTAAATTATTATACAACATTCCCACCGAAAACGATCAGCAATGTCAGCTCTAAAATTAAAAAACAATTGACCCCTCATAACCTCAAAACAATAGTAGTAGACAGGAACAATTTATCAAGAAGATTAGTAAATAACAAAATAGAAACGAAAGACATTTTAAAACAATCAGGAGTATATAAAATACAATGTGTAAATTGCAGCGGTTTGTATATAGGTCAAACAGGACGTAACTTCGAAACCAGGTATAGGGAAACCAGGTATAGGGATAATGAACTGCAAAGTTAGAAACACGTGTCAGGAAACTATAAATAAAAATATGGAACATAACAAGCGCTTTTCTTCACCAAACTTATATATCCGGTTCCATCAAGAATGTAACATAACAAGCATTACCTTTATTGACAAAATATTAGTACCTGAGGGTCTTAAAGGCATACAAACAAACTTGCAAACCAAATAAAACAAATCACAGGATCAAAGAAGAGCAGCAAATAAAAGCAATTTGATCAGAGGAAGAACCATAGAAATATAATGACAAAGAAAGGAATTTCATATATATAACCAGAGGAAAGAGAAAAAACCATTAATAATCTTAGATATGTTTTCTGCACAAATAACAGATAAGGCGAACATATTAAAAGCTTAGCGCAAAAAGGGTACTCTCTACACCCTCTTTGCGCTAAGCTTTTAATATGTATGGGATATTAGTGATAGAAAGTTTGGCAGTATTAACATAAAGGAAGGCTGTTCGACAGCTTAGTGCGATGTTTGATGTTATATGGAGCAGAAATATGGGGATGAAAAGAAAAAAAAAAGGTAGTTGTTGTACATACAAAGTATTGGAGATGGGTATAAGGTCTGGACAAAATAACCTCGGAATATAATGTGCTTGAGGATTGTGATGTATTTAAATTGAATTTGTATTTTAATATAAATAGCGACATCTATTTAAAATAGGTTTAGTTTAGTTTTTAGAATAAGTGTTTTTTATTATTTTATATGTGCGCAGTTCATATTGACTCGAAAAACGATTGTACACTTGTGTTCAGAATAAAGTGTTTCTTCCTAGTAGTTGTGAAATTTTAATAACAAATTACCACTCGATATATAGTGGCGACGAGGATTATTGGACTATTGTTACTTTACTTACGGGCATGAAAGCGAATCGGCAGGAAAATTGTACGGCAATAAATGGTGGACGGTGCACCGAAAACAAAAATATCCGGAGAAGTTGTCGGCCATTTATGAGAGTTCGATCCTTCGACAGGTGATTGGTCAATATTCGTAAATCGAATTCAAAATTCAAACGAAATTTCGATGGAAGGAAGGAAACGGGCGATCCTCCTAAACGCGTTAAGCGAAGAGGCCTATAAGTTATTATATTATTTCCTTTTGCCTATTAAACCGGAAGAGATTGAATATAATATTTTAGTGCAAACATTAAATGAACATTTTAAACCTCCAGAGAGTGTCTTCGCAGCAAGATATGCTTTTTTATACGGCAGCCAAACACTCACACGAGACGGCACAAAAATTGGTCAGCTCGATTACGAAGTTTCAGTGCGATTTCGTTGGATTTGAAAAGGACCCGATACAGGATCGGCTCATGGAAAAAAAAAATCTTCCACCTTATTGGATTTGCTGAACATCTCTACGGCTAAGATGGCAAAGCATGGACAAATCATCGGCGTGAAGAGTGAACCTTTGCATCATTTCCGGGACAAACGCATCCCTGCGCATCGGCGGCTTCAGGAGCAGATCCAAAGAAAAAGGGTAAACGTGCTGTGTATGGTCGCAAAAATAATTCACAAGATATGTGTTTCTATCGCAATATGAAGTGCTATATTTGCAATATAAAAGGACATTTGGCACCAATGTGTAGAAATAAAAATAAATTTTAAAATAACTGCAATTACGTTGACACTGATAATGAGACGGTAAATAATACAGATTTGTTGTTTAATATAAAAGAGTCAGTCGGTAATACACCAATATATATTGATGTTAAAATTGGAAATGTGCCGCTGTCATTTCAACTTGATACAGGTGCAAGTATTTCAGCAATTGCGGATAATATGAAACAATATATGTTACGTCACCCAAAATAGTGATCAAGTTGTAACCCAAATTTTAAATAAGTTTAAACCGCTATTCTTTCCAGGATTGTATACTTTCAATAAAGGCGTTATAAGTTTAAAATTGAAACAAGACGTCTTACCTAAATTTTATAGGGCTCGCACCGTGCCGTTTGCAATGAGGGAAGAAATTGAATTAGAATAAAGATTATTACAAAATATAGATATTATTTGAGCTGTGGATTTTTGTGATTAGGCTGCTCCCTCAGTAACAAAAAAAATGGGTCGATACGTATTTGTGGTGATTTTAAAGTTACTATAAACCCTTATTTAGAAGTAGATCAATATCCATTGCCCAGTATTGTTATTTTCAAAATTGCAGGGGGCAAAGAAATTTACGAAACTTGACCTTTCTCAAGCTTATCAACAAATAAAATTAGATAAGTCCCAGGATTTAGTAGCAATTTCAACTCACAAAAGCATTTTTAAGTATAAAAGATTACCATTTGGAATATCATGCGCAAAATTACAAAAGATAATCATTATTGCAAGATATTGAATGAACTGTATGTTTTTTAGATGATGTATTAATTACAGGGACAACTAGACAGAACACATTGAAATTTTGTTTAAGGTGTTAACTAAATTACAGGAAGTAGGGTTAAAATGATCACTAGAAAAAATGTAGTTTTTTTTAGAATGAAATTATTTATTTGAGATATAAAATAGACAAAAATGGATTGCATCCACTACAAGACAAAATTTCAGCAATTGTTAAGGCTCCTGCCGCCAAAAATGTATCTCAACTTAAATATTTTCTCGGACTGGTTAATTATTATACTAGATTTGTTCAAAACATATCAACAATTCTACATCCTATGTATGATTTGTTACAGGTAAACAAAAAATGGTAGTGGGGTAGAAAATGTGATATAGCATTTAATAAAATTAAAAAATATTTAATTTCGGCTAATGAAAAAGAAGCAATGAGTATAGTTTTTGGTATACAACAATTTCACCAGTATTTATATGGTTTAAAATTTACGTTAGTTACCGATCATAAACCACTTTTAACAATGTTTGGTCCTAATAGGCATACCTCAGTATTCCGCAACTAGATTAAAGCGATGGGCCTTAATCTTGTGTAATTACCAATATGAGATCGAGTTTGTTAAATCTAATATGAATGCAGCTGATTTATTCTCTAGATTACCACTAAAGAATATTTTTTAAGCAAAAGAAATTGGTGTATTTGAGATGTACAATACATCTCAAATATAAAATATCAAAATAATTTTTTTGTCAGATATTGACAGCTCAACAAATTTTGAAATAATTGAAAGGAAACTAAGAATGATAAAATAATTCAATTAGTAATTAATCATGTTTAGAGTTTATTGCCTAATAAATGTCAGAACAAGTTATTAACAAAATATTTTCCTTACCGACATGAACTTTCATTAATTAAAAATTGTATATTTTGGAATAACAGTATTTTGATTCCTGAAAACATAAGAATAAAAGTGTTAAATAACCTACACAAATCACACCTTGGTGTGTTTAAGATGAAAAGTTTGGCTAGGTCCTACTTTTGGTGGCCCAGACTTGGTAAAGACATCAAAAATTTTATTAAAACATGTGTCGGATGTTCGTTTGACCAGCCCCGTCCACCAAAAGTTCCTTTAAATAGTTGGGAATGGCCAGAAGAACCTTGGCCCAGAATTCATGTTGATTATATGGGACCATTTCATAGTAAATATGATTTAATTGTGATTGATACACATACCAAATGGGTGGAGGTATTTCCAGTAGCTAAAATAACAACCCTTGTTACAATACAAGCAATGAGAAATGTATTTGTAGATTTAGGTTACCTCAGACCTTGGTATAATGGCACACAATTTACATCAGATAACTTTAAAAATTTCTTAAAATTAAATGGCATTACTCATATTACTATACCACCGTACAATCCTCAATCTAATGGAGTAGTAGAAAATGCTGTTAAATTAAATAAAAATGCATTAAAACGAACACTTAAAGAAACAAAATCTTCCTTCAGGCGAAGAAATAATACAAAAACTATTTATACTAAGTGTACGGTGGTGGGTCGGACCGGTGTTGGAATAAGTTCAATAATGGTGAGTTGGACAGGTCTGTTTGAAGGAGACACAGTGTGTCGAAACAATTGTGAATAGCAAAATAAATATTTAAAAGTGTTATCGTATTTCATTTACGAAAATTTACCAAAGTGATTAGAATATAATGAGATTAAAGAAGAAGAGATGCTACATAAGGAGATGTTGATAGGAGGCGGAAGATGATTAGAATGGATGGAAGGAATTATAAAACTAAGAAATAATTTAAACCAATAAGAAAGAAGCAAATATTTTTACAATAATCTACAATGTATTGTGCTGAAATAAATTATGTTATGCTAATTCTAAGTCGCAAGGCAAAAAATAAACCATTGAAGATAATTTATCACTTTATCATATAGGTGATCAAGATTAATAAATTAATTATAAATATGATATCATACTCTTCTGAGGATCAATCTATTCTCTAAAGAGTTACAATAGATTTCCCTTTTTGAGTAGACAACCATAAGTAATCAACTACGACATAGCAATAGCAACGGACCAGTTTGTATCTAACATGTGCTGTATCTTATCGACGTAGTGCAGCTTTCAATAATTACCATTAAACATTATATTTAATCAATTATTACATAGCTTAGATAAAATAAACAAGTTTAGTTATTTATTTATTAATTAAATGAATTTAATTAAATAATTTTTCAGTAAACCATAATATTTATGCCTTTAATTAAACAATAAATAATATGAATTATATAAAGTATAATTTATCTGTGAAATTTTTTAGATACATTTTTTTGAGTTAAATTCAATAATAACAATACACTTATTCTTTTTATTTTCTATCAATTTTTAAACCATATACGATCATCTCTGCCTATACACAGGTATATTTGAAATAAATTAATGTATTAATTGAATATTTATGTAATTTTATTCGCTCGGTTCTCAAGATTCAAAATTAATTTTAATAATAATAATAATAATAATTTTTATTTGGACAAAACATTATACATAATAACAATAACAATAAATAAAACAAATAAATGGTGTTAATCCGTCTGGGCGGTCTTTCAGCCCTAATTTTAATATTATATTATAAATCTAAGATTTTGTTTAAATGCGTAATATTATATACTGCAATAAAATAAACTGAAATAATAAAGAGAGCATGAGATGCAGACAATGGCGAGTATTTTGGTCTAGATCGAATTATAAATTGAAATACGTGTTACGAATTCAACAGTCGTAAGCGAATGATACTAAATTTATAATTGGCTTATGTTTAGAGCCATGTTTCAAACATAAATCATAAAAGATTTCATTAAGCCAATTATTTTCGGCAAAATATTCAACGTTCTCAGATGTGGGCCACAAATCCCGCAAACCTAAATGTAGTAAATTGCAAGTAACAAAATAATTTTAATAAAGGATAAATTATTGAATTAATAATAATACATATTTTTATTGACAAACTTTTTACATCAACATTTAAATAACAAATAATTAATGATGTTCTTGTGAGTTAGTTTGTCAAAAGTCTACCGACCAGAGGTCTTTCTGCCTTGTTTTGTCCAGTTATTATTATTTCTTTTCAAAAATTACTTCGTCATACGTTTTACCTATTTATCTATATTTTAGTATAACAATAATAATACAATTATAACCATTATAGATAAACTCTTTTCAATTTTAATATATTTAATCTAATTAATGAGATAATAAAGTTATAACAGTAAATTTTATAATTAAAATTAAACAAGTAATTTTAATACGAAAATAAGCAATAATTGTTTTTTAAACTAAAAGCTTCGCACGTTAATTAATTTAATTATTTTTATGCTTTAATAAAATTAATTTAAACAAATTTACCGATATATTCATTATAAATACTAATAAATATACGATAAAATTGAAATATATACTTACTAATTACTAACAAACATTCAATCAAACCGATTTTTTTATAAATATTTATTTGCGATTTATATTTGTACAGAATATAACTATAACAAAAATGTTATAAATTAGAAATGCAACAATATTATTTATAAAATCGTTATTCGAATCGAAATTGGTTTTCAAAATAATACAGTAATTTTTGTAGGAGATTTTAACTGCCCAAATTCTGCCTCTAGCTCTAATAACTGTATTAATAAATCATGTGTTACTTCTAATTTTCGTAATTTTTTTAGGCCTTAAGCAATATAATACGATAAAAAAGATTTCTGGTAATCTTTTGGATCTAATATATTCTAATGTTACATGTCAAGTCCAAAGAGGGTCACATGCATTCGTTGTAGAGGATTCATATCATCCTCCACTTCCATTTTCATTATCAGATACTCCTAATTTATCTCCAATAAACAATAATGCTATTAAATTTAATTACAAAAGAGACAACTATCCAGGACTTTATGAGCATTAAGGCAGTATTAATTGGAACACTCTTTCTGGGTTTACTGATGTCGATCAGGCTTTTGAGGGGTTTTATAATATCTTAAATAACTTAATTATGCAGTATATTCCAACTTTTAAATTAAAACAAAAAAAAAATGGTCATGTGGCCATCATAGTACTTTCCCTATATTTTTCTCGAAAACTATGAGATTTACGCAAAAAGGCCATTCTTAATAATTTATTCATTTTTAAATTCTCTACAATTATTTGTTATATAAGTTTCATGTAACTCCAACAGTTAATTAACAATTGGCAAAAAAATGTCTAAATTTTTATTTTTTATATTTTTTCTTAAAAGTTAAAAATTTTATGAAAAATACGTTTAAACAAAACTTGGTCAGTTTTTTATTCTCTTTAACTTTTGTTTGAATCGTTTTTCAAAATTTTTCATATTTAGAAAAATATCACTAAAAAACAAAAAAACGTCTCGAGTAAACATCCACTTCCGGTCTATGAATGTTTACCAAAAGCTTTTCAGTTCCAGTTTTTAATGATAAAACCTTAAGTTTAAAGTTTCATCTCAATCAGATTAATCGTTTTTGAGATACAGCGCCCACCGACAGACAGACAGACAGACAGACAGACAGACAGACAGACAGACAGACAGACAGACAGACACACACACAGACACACACACAGACACAATTTTTTTTTTCCAGAAATTAGTGTAATGGGTTCAGGGGACCCCAAAACGGATATTTCCGCAAAAAAAAAATTTCAAAAAAAATCACGATCACAATACTTCCCCTATATTTCATATAGGGAAAGTAATAAATACGAGCCTTGGTTTAATCACGAAATTATTAAACAAAAAATCCTAACCAGAAAGAAATTTAAACATTTATCGGCTCTCAGTTAATAAAATTTAGAAAATTAAGAACATCAATTAAGGGCAAAATAAAATATGCTTATCGAAATTATATATTACCAACAGAAAATCAGATTATGTCTAATCCAAAATAATTTTGGAACTACGTAAACTCTAAAAAGGCAAATAAATCTAGGATTCTGGCACCTCTGATACATGATGATAAGTATCTTGTTAATCCTCATGCTATAGTAAATAGTTTTCGTGAGTTCTTTGAAGTAATACATACTCCTTCATCTAAAAATATTCAGCCTGCTAATGCCAGTGATATACTTTCCTTTAATTTTTCCCTATTCTGACTGATTCAGTTCTTAAACTTCCTTAAAAGCTTCCAAATAACAATTCCGGTGGCGATGATAAATTACCTGCATTTCTTCTAAAGGATTGTGCTGTCTTATTTTGTGAATCACCTACTATGTTATTTAACTTGTCAATTAGAACTTGTAAATTTCAAAAAAAAAAAATGAAAATGGCATCTATTTGTCCCATACCAAAATCATCCTCTCCCTTCGTAAATGTAAACAATTTCCATCCTATTGTAATCCTACCACACATTGTGAAAGTATTTGAAAGGGATTTGTATGATCAAATCTATAACCACATTAAACCGTTTATATCTGTTAAACAACATGATTTTGTACCTGGTCGCTCAACAGTGAGTATTGCTGAAACACTTGATTCTGCTGGGCAACTAGATATTTACACAGGCTTATCTAAAGCATTCGACAAAGTCGACTATAATATTCTTTTACAAAAGTTGAGTAATTTTGGTTTTTGCAAATCATCAAAATTATTAATAAATTCCTATTTACATGAGCGTGAAATCTATGTGACTCTTAACACCTTTAAATCTAATTCCTACTTCCCAACGTCCGGTGTGCCACAAGGTATTAGGCCCGCTGTTATTTAATATTTTTTATAAAGGATCTATCTGAAAATTTGAACTGTGAACATCTTCTTTACGCCAATGATCTAAAAATGTATTCTAATGTAAATAATATGAGCGATTGTCAGAATTTACAAAGTAACTTAGATAAAGTTTCTAATTGATGTCGAGAAAATAGACAGGAACTGATGTTGTTAAATGTAGACCTATGTCTTTTACTATGAAATCCAATCCAATTCAATTTAATTATTGTATCAATACTAGTCAATACAAAGAGTTACACTTTTCAAGGATCTTGGCGTATATTTTGACTAGAAACTATTATTTAATAAATGTTGAGACTATTGTTAATGATACTTTTAAATCTCTTGGCTTTATTTGCCGGAATTCAACAAATTTTCAAAACCCAATCATATTTAAAACTACTTGTTTTGCGTATGTACGTTCCAAGTTGGAGTATGCGGCATTGATATGGTCTCCCCAAAATCAGAAACAATCTCAACTTCTAGAGAGTGTCCAACGCAAATTCTTAAAATTTTTAAACTTCAAGTTAGTAAGCCATTATCGAATTAGAGGTTTTGATCACAATAAATTACTTAAATTGTTTAATTTTAATTCGCTTGACTACCGACGACAAAGACTTTATAAGCTATTGCATGGTTTTGTTGACTCATCCGACATATTAGGCAGAGTTCGACTGCATGTACCATCTTTCAGCAGCTGACAGAAGCCAACTTTTAATATAGTGTGCCATCGAACAAATTATGGACTGAAATCTCCTTTAAACATTATTTGTAAAAATGGTGATGTGGCCATCATAGTTTTCGCGTAATATATAGGGAAAGTACTATGATGGCCACATCACCATTTTGATTATGATTAGTTTTATTATTGAGTATCAGTTGATGCATTATTACTCATTTAACATAATTTATAAATTTAAAAAATGGACTTATTTAGAGTATTATAATTATTATTTAAATTATAACTCCTCTAATAATTTTACAAATACTATTATATTAACTAAAATTATTTACCAAATTAACAATAATAACAGGACAAGTAATACAACATTGCAGTTTTAATCAATTTATTTAAGTATGCATATTTATCATTTAATTAAATACAACATTTATTGAGTAATAATTTTACTTGTAGAAACATTAGTTGAATATTGTATCGTTTCATTATTTTCCTTTGCCTACTGTATAAACTTGTTTGATTTTTTTATTTATAAATGTTTAACATATCGTGTTTTTATTTTTTACAATTCTATGTTATCGGGTATATACGTAAATTCTTATGATTATAAATATGATGATTTATTTATAGATTGAATGTTCAAAAGTATAATAAGCCTCAATATAAAATCAACTCACCATTTGTAAATAATTATAAGTGTATTCACTTTTGTTGAACAACTACACTCACACTTGAACATTCATAAATGTCCTAATATTTATTTTTAAGTCTGTTTTATTATTTGTCGGCGTAAAACAACAAATTTATCGTCCTAATTCGCGCTCTTATCACCAATGGTTCGAAGTAAAGTACCCATTTTGATCAGAGTAGATATCATAATATCATAAACATATTATTGATTATATTTTCAACATATTATTATAACTTTACATTATATAAATATAATAATATTCAAAAAATGGTTATAGAAAATAATATAATATATAAGCAAATGAACCAACTCTCTCAAAATGTTTTATTAATGAAATTTAATTAATTATTATATTAAGTTAAGAGAGTTATTCGTTTAATGAAATTTTCCTAATATCTTATTATTTAATTAGTTTTAAACCGAAAATATACAAATGTAAAACACTGAAGTATACGTTATGAAAAATAGCTGTTAGAAATAAGAGGTAGAAAGGTAACAATAATTAACAATTAAAAAAATCATATATGTAACAACTTAATTAAACTTAATTTATAGATTATAGAATTATATATTTATACATATGTAAATATAAGGGAAGAAATAATTGTCAAAGGTGTACAACCTCTATTTTACTTATATTTGACAATAAAATAAAGTGTTTAAAGGAAAAAAAAAACTTATTTTTTGTAAAAAGTTATTAATAAAAACACCCATTAAATTATTAATAAACCTTAGTAATACTCAAAACCTTTTATTTTCCCTTTTAATTATTTCAAGAATTCGACTTCACTTTAATTAATAAGTAATCTATAAAATAAGTAAAAGAATTTAAATAAAGACGCTCTTATCATATTTGGTATGTACATACTAGATTTAATTTCTAACATTAAAGAAATTCGTTTAAGGATTCTTGGAATTATTGAATGACACAAGCTTTTCAAAAACAAAGTAATTTTTTTAAATTTTGCAACAGATGCGCTTGAAAATAATATACCTCCCACTATTACGAAGACATGGGAAATTCCAGAAAAATTGGCCGGCAATATTTTCTAACCCCAGAAAACTTTTACTGTAGTACTCACATTTAACCCGCATAACACCAAACATGTTTACTGTCAAGTAATACCGATAGGGTCACCTGTGGTCCCAAAGCTCTTTACCTCAGGAAGTTATGAAATATTTTTGGATATATTTTATTTTAAATTTATTTCATTTCAAAAACTAATCGAATGCAATGAATTGTTAACAAATTTTATAAACTTGTCATAAATGGAATCGCTTCATGTGTAGTAATCACACAATCCTTGTTTGTTCTGTATGTGAATCTAAAGAAATGTAAAAAATACAGAACAAACAAGGATTGTGTGATTACTACACATGAAGCGATTCCATTTATGACATATATTTGACTATTTTCTGTCTACTTTTCTGGGACACTTCAAACAACTCCCACCTCGCGCGCCATATCGTTAGGAAGAGGTAGGGACACTATCGACAATGTTTCCTGCATATTAGCAGTAAGAGTGGACCTTTCAGCAATGTGCTTACACGTTTTATCAAAGTGATAATTGTTACGTACAAGCCCGTCGTGCTATTCCCAACCATTTCATCATCAATCGCAACTGGTGCCGTCTGCCTGCGACATTAAAAAGTGGATTAGGAACAAAACGAAAGAAGCCTGGAAGATTAAAAATCTGTGCGCACTCCCGAGAATATTGATCGATTAAGAATTGCTATCGAACGAAGACATATCACTGCACATATGATTTCAAACGAAACTGTCAGACGGTTTTTGCACAATGACATACATCTTCATCTCTTTAAGAAACTGAGCAGAGCTTTTACATTTAATTAATCAAGATAAAAATAGTTTATGGGTGAGTAACGAAGCCCATTTCCATTTGTCCGGTTATGTAAACAAGCAAAATTAGGAGTGCCTTGAATCCTAGACAAATTCATCAGAAACCCCTTTACACCACAAACGTTATACTGTGTCTTGTGCTATGTCTTCATCAAGAATTATAGGGCCCTGTCTTTTTGATGATGATCGTGGCAATGTTCTGATATTAACCTCACAAAGATACGTCTACATGTTGGAAAAAATTTTGTACTATAGCTTACACGGTACCGTGAACATTTTTTTAACAGGACGGAGTAACCTCCCATAGTAAGCGAGAAGTTTGGGACCACTGTATCAAACCTGATGTAGAGAGTACTAAATAACGGAGAAAGATGGTGCACGAATGAAGGGTTAACTGTAAACCCGGTCAAAAGGGCGATCGCCCCCTTCACTAGGAGACGAAAAACCGATGACAAAAAATCATGATGTATGTATGAAATGGATCAAATCAATGAAGTAAAATATTTAGGGGTCATACTAGATACCAAATTGAGCTTCAACTTCCACCTAGAGGGCATCAGCACAAAGGTTATGAGAGGACTTTTTGCGACCAGAAAATTGGTAGAACACACATGAAGAGTGAGACCCAGTATGACTAAATGGCTATATGCTGTGGCCATACGACCTATAGTGAAATACGCTGCGCTCGTTTTGAGAGAAAAGACCTAAACCAAAAGCGCAGCAGTAAAACTTGAAAGAGTGCAAAGACAGGCGTCTCTGCTGATAAATGGAGCAATGAGGACAACGCCCACGACATTCACGGTACACCTATGTCGCTACCACCACTACATATGTTTGTTATGATAGAAGCTAGATAGGCAGCCTATAGGAGGCACAAAAATGGACACTTTTTAAATATGTCATTCACCAGCAACATTTAAATTACTACAAGAAGAGAAGGCCCTAAATATAAGGTTCGATTTCACTAAAATCGTATACCCGTCCCGCTTTCGGTATACCTCATGAAACCGGAAAGGAAATAATCTGACGTAAGTTAGCAGAGGGGCATAAAAATTTGGCATAACCAAATCATGCGATTGCTCGAAATGGGGACATTACCTGGCCTCCTCGTTTACCGGAATTCACAACGTGCGACTTTTTATTGTAGGGTTACTTAAAGTGATTCATGATAATCTACCACAAACAGTTCAAGCCTTGAAGAACGGATCTGACAAGAGGTGGAATTACCAAAGCAATGCTGCGGGGCGTAACGAATAATTTTAGAACATGATTGTACGAATATGTACATCTAAGCGGAAGTCATATTTCCGGATTCAATAAAAAAAAAAAACTTTAATGGATTTTATATGCTTTGACTCAACAAAAATCTTATTTTTTACAGACATTTTAAAATAGCTCTTTTCTCTGGCCCACTTTGTAAAGCTGCTGATCAAAACTCATTTAACTCATATAGTAACCTAATAACCTAATACATTTATAAATTTTGAAAAAAAATGCAGGTATCACAAAATTCACTTGTTTCCGATTGTTTACAAACAATGCAATATCCTTTTTCCCTTTATACATTATAGGCAGCTTTTTGTTAAGCCTGGTCTTAGATCCAGAAGTAGAATACTTTGATCGCTCTTCGCAAAAATCATCTTCTTGTTGATCAACCAAACGCTTTACGTATTACAAAAGAAATAATGAATTTTTGTCTTTGTTAACGGTTTCATATAAAATCTATGAATTTATAACACACGTTTCCATATCCCAAAAAAAACATGTTTCGCCACCAATTGATTGATTAACTTGAAAAATAATAGCTTTCAGCGTATTGATCAGCTCGATCAACGGTTTGGACATTTTGCTCCTCTCCTCTTCTTGGAACACTTATTTATCCTTTTTGTGATAAATCCAGCAGAATCCTTCGTGCACGATACCGTTACGATTCGTTTGTCATTCCAATACAATAAAATAGTCTTTCCTCTTTTACAAGCAAGATCTGTTTTCGGGCAATTTTGACCTTTTTATTGAATTTGTTAATCGCTTTTTATTGATTTTAATTCTCCCCGATAAATGACTTTTAATTCTTAAAAGTTAATAAGCCGATGGAATAGTATAGTATCTATTTGCCTTCTGCATTGGGAATGTTGATTATTATTTTTTTTGTTATAGATGTAGAGGAATTCTGATGCTGACAGGTTGTTTCGGTTTTATGGGGTTTTTAGATGTTTATGTATACAAACATAAATTACCCGATGTTGTCGGCTTATTTGGATTGTAAGTTATAAAAGAAATATTTTCCTTAAATTTTACCACTGGCTCATCTACACATATGTTTCTACCTGGTATGAAGCAATAGGAAAATTTTGAATTAATATACCCCAAAAAATTGCTAATACGTTGAATTCGTGTTTTTCGAGGATTTTCTGTTTTTAAATGCAACATCCAAAATATTTGTTAAATCGCCGTCTAGTAAATATATTTAAAAAAAAATGTATTCTAGAATTATCATTATTAGACCAATACTCCTGCATGTTTGCTAATGGCATGCTTGTTACGCGCCATATATACCATTTAGAATTCTTGCTAAGAATTCTATCCTTCAATCTACTTTTATCATAGTGGTTAGTTTCTAATATGATTTCTGTCGTGTTGAAAAATTTCTAATTTTTAAGGGATCATCACTTCCTATAATATAGGTCAGTTCATCGTTGTCTGCAGGAGTAACTTCTTCATCTTTAGAACCGGATTCAATAACTTCATCCTTCATTTTTGGGCATAATAATTACGCCAATATCATCGCTATAAAAATTATCTCAAATATCGTTCACTAATAATTTGCTTAAACCGGACAAAACAAAATCAAGTTCATCTTTTACATGATTTATTTTACAATTTCTTCTTCTTTAAATTTAAATATATTTGGTTTTAAAATAAACACTCGCATCAATTTATACACGTACAAATGCACTTAACCCTCATAATGCAGTGGGGTCACTGAAAATCTCATATAAGATATGTGATCAAATATCCTTGTAACGATTAGTGTTAAAATTTAAAAAAAAATACAACAATGAAATATAATCGACTGAAGGTTGTGTCAGTTGCCGTACATATCTGAGTAAGTTATTTATATTTCATTATATTTATTATCATATTTCATTATATTTATTTTAGTAAGTGTTTTTATTTGTATTTAAAATCAATTTTATAATAAAGCTGTACTGAAGAGAGCGAAAGTTCGAAACACGTGTCTGCAGATGATTATAAACTTGAATGCTAGATTTTTTAATTGCTTTTGCTAATTTAATTTAATGAAATCAGTTTAAAATTCATTTTTCATAATTATTCATGTTATAGTTACATTTAAACAATCTAAAGTACATTTTATCATGTATTAGTTTATTCAACAGAAATAATTTCATTCAAATTAGTGTTGCTTTAATAGTTGTACTATTTGTAACACGCAAATTAATTTGTATTATTAAATGTCTGTCGAAGTATTAGCTAGAGAAGTAGTTGTTTCAAATTAATTTGTTTTGTAGTCTTAGTAAGACTCATTGTTGTAGATTCACGAAATGTTTTCGTATTTTTAAATTTACCGTTAACAAAGACAAAAATCCATTATTTCTTTTGTAATACGTAAAGCATTTGGTTGATCAACAGGAAGATGATTTTTGCGAAGAGCGAGCAAAGTATTCTACTTCTGGATCTAAGACCAGGCTTAACAAAAAGCTGCATATAATAATGCATAAAGGGAAGAAGGAGATTGCATTGTTTGTAAACAATAGTAAAGAAGTGAATTTTGTGATACCTGCATTTTTTTTTCAAAATTTATAAATTTATTAGGTTATTAGGTTACTATATGAGTTAAATGAGTTTTGATCAGCAGCTTTACAAAGTGGGCCAGAGAAAAGAGCCATTTTAAAATGTCTGTAAAAAAAAAGATTTTTGTTTTTTTTTGTTTAGTCAAAGCACATAAAATCCATTAAAGTTTTTTTTAATGAATCCGGAAATATGACTTCCGCTTAGATGTACATATTCGTACAATCATGTTCTAAAATTATTTGTTACGTCCCGCAGCATTGTTTTGGTAATTTGGTCCACCTCTTTTCAGATCCGTTCTTCAAGGCTTGAACTGTTTGTGGTAGATTATCATGAATCACTTTAAGTAACCCTACAATAAAAAGTCGCACTTTCTGAATTCCAGTAAACGAGGAGGCCAGGTGATGTCCCCATTTCGAGAAATCGCATGATTTGGTTATGCCAAATTTTTATGCTCCTCTGGTAACTTACGTCGGATTATTTCCTTTCCGGTTTCATGAGGTATACCGAAAGTGGGACGGGTATACGATTTTAGTGAAATATAACCTTATTTTTAGTGTCTCCTCTTCTTATAGTACTTTAAATGTTGCTGGTGAATGAAATATTAAAAGTGTGTCCATTTTTGTGCCTCCTATAGGCTGCCTATCTAGCTTCTATCATAACAAACAGATGTAGTGGTGGTAGCGAAATTAGGTGTTCTGTGAATGTCGTGGGCGTTGTCCTCATTGATCCATTTATCAGCAGAAACGCCTGTCTTTGCACTCTTTCAAGTTTTACTGCTGCGCTTTTGGTTTGGGTCTTTTCTCTCAAAACGAGCGCAGCGCATTTCACTATAGGTCTTATGACCACAGTATATAGCCATTTGGTCATACTGGGCCTCACTCTCCATGTGTGTCCTACCAATTTTCTGGTCGCAAAAAGTTCGCTCATTACATTTGTGCTGATGCCCTCTAGTTAGAAGTTGAAGTTAAATCTGGTATCTTGTATGACCCCTAAATATTTTACTTCATTTTTGATTGGTGCTTCCATTTCATACATACGTCATGATTTTTTGTCATCAATTTTCTGGTCGCAAAAAGTCCGCTCATAACATTTGTGCTGATGCCCTCTAGTTAGAAGTTGAAGTTAAATCTGGTATCTAGTATGACCCCTAAATATTTTACTTCATTTTTGATTGGTGCTTCCATTTCATACATACGTCATGATTTTTTGTCATCGGTTTTTCGTCTCCTAGTGAAGGGGACGATCGCCCTTTTGACAGTTTACAGTTAACCCTTCATTATTGCACCATCTTTCTCCGTTATTTAGTACTCTCTACATGAGGTTTGATACAGTGGTCCCAACCTTCTCGCTTACTATGGGAGGTTACTCCTTCCTGTTAAAAAAGTGTTCACGGTACCGTGTAAGCTATAGTACAAGAAGTTTTCCCACATATAGACGTATCTTTGTGAGGTTAATATCACAACATTGCCACAAGCATTATCAAAAAGGCAGGGCCCTATAATTCCTGATGAAGACATAGCACAACACACAGTATAACGTTTGTGGTGTAAAGGGGTGTCTGATGAATTTGTCTAGGATCCAAGGCACTCCTAACTTTGCTTATTGACAAATGGAAATGGGCTTCGTTACTCACCCATGAACTATTTTTATCTTGATTAATTAAATGTAAAAGTTCTGCTCATAATCAGTTTCTTAAATGGATGAAGATGTATGTCATTGTGCAAAAACCGTCTGACAGTTCCGTTTGAAATCATATGTGCAGTGATATGTCTTCGTTCGATAGCAATTCTTAATCGATCAATATTCTCGGGAGTGCGCACAGATTTTTGATCTTCCAGGCTTCTTTCGTTTTGTTCCTAACCCACTTTTTAATGTCACAGACAGACGGCACCATTTGCGATTGATGATAAAATGGTTGGGAATAGCACGACCAGCTTGTACGTAACAATTATCATTTTGATAAAACGTGTAAGTACACTGCTGAATTTTCCACTCTTCTATTACTGCTAATATGCAGGAAATATTGCCGATAGTGTCCCTACCACTTCCTAACGATATGACGCGGTTTCCAGAATTGTTAAAATCTATAGTTATTTTGTCTCACCCTATTTAATTGAATATCGTAGCCAAGCTGGAGAGAGCTCGCCTAATCAACAGAAAAGTTTTCTATTGTTACCTCTGAGGAAGGCAATATAAAGAATTCTAACAACGTATAATCCAGGCAGCCATATAACTTGATTATGGTATTCCAAAAGAATGGAAAATGTATTTAATTGTGAATTCTTAAACATTTTCAATGCTGTCAGACACATGCATGACAGCAAATCATTGTAGAAATCAGTAAATAATTATCTCCGTTCCAAGGCATGTATATTAGCAAATATCCTGAAAAAATCGGTATCCGTTCTTTGGTCTACGAAGCGCGTATTCCCAGTTCAGGTGTTTTATTTGGACAAAACTCCCAATGATATTCGTGAGCAGATTATTAACACAACATGTGATCAATTATTTACCAATTGAATGAGAAACACTTACATTCCTCTAGAGACAAGAAATTCAGATAAGACCTAAAAGGAGAATCCCTAATATAATGATGATGATAATGATGATGAAATTTGATACTTCTATAATGAGTTTAAGAAAATAAAAACTTGTTTTTATAAAAGGAGTTCTACATTACAGTAAACCCGATAAAGAAAATACCGAAGCCAAAATGAAAATGTTTCTTAAATCTTAACCCCATTTTTAACGCGACAATAGTTTATCAAACTGGAACCACTCTGGATAATAATTTTATTTCAAAAAGTGTTTACAATTCCAATGATGCATATCGGATAATACCATGTAGGTCATCAGCAAAATGAAGTAGCATAGTTTTGAATATCCCTAAAGCCTTCTCACTATGTTTTTTTTTTCTAGAAGCTAACCCTGTGGACATGAGAAACAAGCTTTTCAACTTTGTGAAGGATGAGCACTAGAATACATTCCAATGATCCGTTTTACCTCGATCACCACAATAGGACTTTGGGGCATAATTGCTTTAAAAAAACTCTGAACTCCCAATAAAGCTATATATGATTTGAAGACATTAATAACAGCCTATAACATCTCAACAAAAGAAAATTAAAAAGAAAAACTTTATTATAATTATGTATATTATTAATGACTTCACTTTTAGAGTAATAACTGATCTTAAGATTAATATTGTGCATTATAAGTAACTAATCCAATTTAGAAGATATAATAATTTATGTAACACAGAACCTACAATATTATATTTATTTAAAGCGTAATTATATATATTTACTATAGATCTATTTCTGTTTACATTAAAATTTGAATCAAGTCTCTAAGTAGGCAACATAACAGCAATGTTCATAAATCTTTTCGTAAATTATTAAAATATACAATAAGTATTTCATATAGATATACGCACAATAATGTATTACAAACAAATAGAGAATCGATTAATGGATAGCAATAAGTCCGAAAAAGAAATTTCCGAAATTTCTGTGTTTGCATATCGCGATGCGACTGATTTAATTAAAACTCGATTCTTTTCAACCTCTCTCCAATATTAAATATTCTCAGTGCCGCTAGCCATTTGCTGAAATTTTAATTACACTGGGAAATTGAATCATTTCCAAGCCGCAATAAAAACGTAGTTATGCAATAATACATTGTAGTACATTTTTGTATATAAATGTAATAATACGCTTAATTTTGGATTAATGTATTTTTCGCATATAAGGTGAATATGGCGTCAAATATGTTATCTACTTGGCGGTGTACTAATAAATTCACTGAAATGTATTTTATTATGCCCGAAAGACTATATTATTAGTACTAAAATAACGTTATTATAACATTTGTGAAATGTTGAAGATTCATCATAAAATTTCAAGTAAATTAGTGCAATTTCTTCTTTATTGTAAATCGTGTAGATTACGGTAAATAATAAAATATTAACGCTATTTTCAAAATATTATTGATATTAGTAATAGTAGTAATGATTTGCTGAGGACCACAAAATACCAATACCACATACTCTTTCTGCTTTGTTATTTGTGCATTTGTTTGTGTACAAATAAGCTTGTTACTATTATTATTACCATCCCCCCTACTATTCAAAAATGTTATCAAAAGGTAATAGTAAAATTATTATGCATTGAATTACTATAATTCAATTGAATATTTGCTAAAGAAATATTGATTAAATATTGATTAACTATAGAACGAATCCATACTTACAACCAACGCTAAAAAATAAGTGCAATAAGAAAAACTATTAAATGAATAATTAAACGGAATTTTATCCAATTGCACTAGTACTACTTGCAGCGTTTCTTTAGATTCTTTAAATATTTAATCGAAATATATAATATTTCAGGCCAGAAATCGTTGCTGAAGTAATTGCTTCTTCACTAATTAAAAACGTGCAAAACAACAATAAATGCGTCTAGTTTGCTGTAAACATGTGACGTTTATTGCACGCGAGTGAATTTTTCATCACTTTTTAAATCAAAATCAGAATTGTAACTGCTTAGGGAATTAGCACATTTGAATGAAGTTCTATTTTACTTATTAACACAATCTCAGGAATCTCATTGACGAGCTTTATTTTAAATTTTAATTTTTTTTAAAAGAACAGTTTAAAGGCTTTTAATTAAGCTAAAAATTTAAGTCTGAGCGTTTTAAGCGACATGCACTTTTCTTATCTAATTCTATAAAGCATTTTAAAAATACATTAAAAAGATATAACTTTAAATTAATATTATACAAAGAAAGAGGTATGATGATATATTTAATAATATTTAATACTTTATTTATAACAGGGACAGTGGATACAATTCGCAAATAACAATATAACACAGTTAATCGTTACACATCAACTAGCCGTTAAGTGAATACGTCAAAAAGAAAAGTTGATTTAATTAATGTAGTTTTATCCGTGAAACGTGTATTGTAGCCATGATTTGTAGAATATTTGATACATTTTTGTTTATGTTTGTAATTAAAAATTAGGGTTTCGTAAATATACAAGTTGTGAAACGTTAGTAACTCGCTTTTCTAAAGATTCTTCTACACGTATCTGTTAACTTTTGATTAAATATGATCCTGAGCGCTCGTTTTTGGATTATCCCGTATCTTATTATGCTCTCTAAGTTTGCCCTGTACGTTGTACTTAATAAGTTAGCATCCAAAACTTGTTTTAATATTCTAAGTGAATAACATACCACATTTAATCTGAAGTGCAAGCACTCACAGTGAGTAGTCCAATTTAAATTATTGTCAATTACCATACCTAAGAAATTGACTTTAGCTTGTGCCTGAAAATTTTCGTTATTAAAATGATTTGTTTATTTTTTAAACTGAAGATCATCAAATTTGTTTATCAATAATTTGTTAATGTTCATTTATTCTTGGGTTTTATTAAATATTTCTTCCGCTTTAAAAGCAAGTTCAACTGCGTCCGAATTAGAAATAAGTATTTTTTTGCATGATATGCAACTATACTACCCTACGATATTTCCACATTAATTATTTTACTATCGGATAGTTCGTTATTTATTTTTACTATGAGTTTTATTTTCTAAGTAAGAGCGAATTAATCCAGGACATATGCCCTTCCCATTATATTGAGCAAGTTTCTCAAGCAAGACTTCATGGTTGACAATATCGAAAGGCATGGACAAATCGACAAAAATACCTGAAGGCAGTTCTAATTCCTCCAAAGCATCCGTAATTTCTGCTATATAGTCAAATATAGTCGTATTGGCAGTCCTTCCATTTATAAATCCGTTCTGTACACTACCAAGGAGGAAATGTGCTATAAAATAATTAATTATTCGACTATATATGACTGTTTCCAGTATTTTAGAAATTACAGTCAGAAGAGTTACAGGTCTGAATTGCTAAAATTATGATACCTTCCTTCAAACATTGATGGAATATACTATTTTAAATACTGATATTGCATATACAGGGTGTCCCAATTTCTATTCTCACCATTGGTATCTCTGTTATTAGAAGAGATAGAGCAACGGTTAAATGGGGAATGTTTTGCACAAAACAAGGCTCATAATAAATCCTATTTCAAATTTACCTTAACTCTTTTCAATTTTAAGGTATTTAAAAAAAAACAAAATTTCCCAATTTTAATTTTCCTCAATAACTCAATAACGCTTAACGCGACCTCTATTAAACCTTTTAAGACAAATTTTTGGTGTAAACATAAACCACCGATTCGCATTTGTTTCCAGTTTATTAGCGCTATCTTTATTAGATAGTGCTTAAAAACTGCTTTTCAACGATGTATAACATGCCTAATTTTTTTTTAGTTACAAACATAATATTAATAAAAACGTAAATTAATCTTGAATATGACAGTTGAAAGTGAAATTATAGAAACAAAAAGTACTTAAATGACATATTCAATTAAAGAAATTGTTCAATATGATGACCATTCTGTCCACACACTTTTGACATCTTGTTCTATAAGAATTACAAAATCTACGTAGTGTGTTTCCGTTTACTAATCTATTACTCTTTGTTCAAAAATTTCCCGCGTTTCTGGTGGTTCAAAACTAAACACTTTTTTAGTGGTACCCCATAAATAAAAATCAATGCGGTGTAAGCTCGGGTGATCTTGCAGACCATTGCATTGGTCCATTATTTAAAACCACTCTTTCATTAAAGTTTACTCTCAACAAATGTTGCACATTACGAGTGTTATGGGCCGGGCAACCATCTTGCTAGAACCAGATATTTTGCATGTCTTTGGGATAGAAATCGGACATTGTGGCCCATGCGGCATTTTATAAAGATCGGCGGGGCGCTGTGTTAGTATCAACAAACCATTAAACATGACAGGCCCTAATATTTATGACAGAGACTGAGCCGAGAGTGAGGGTGTTATATTACAGCTTCTTGAAATAGATACGTACGGTGCGCCATATACCCAAAATTTGGGATATTATTTCAAGGGAAATGTTACATAAATTTCATTACTTTTATGTAATTTACTTATTTACGCTTCAATATTTCAAAAAATGAGCAAAATGAACTGTATTGTTTTCGACTGTAATAAAAATAATTTAATAAACAGTAAAAATAAATTTGTAAGGGTGCGTATGTACCGCGCGCATATACTTTAGATTATGCTAGTTTACGCTACTTATTAAATATTCATCTTCTTGTTATTTGACGTACGATGGCTGATCTATGCATTATTTATAATTTTATTTTATAATAATATCATATTATACATTTTTTTTAAATGAAAATAGAAAGAATTAATTTCTACCCATATAATAGTAAATGCGATTTTAAATTTCTCATTGTAAACCTTAATGGCATATAAAAATAACAATTACTTGTTTATAATACTCGGCACTTAAACTGTCCCTTTCTTGTCGCGGTACTTGTGGGCCCGATACCAGATGTGTACGGCAAAAAATGCCGAGTCGCCCCCAAATCCATTCCGGCCGAACAAAATTTATGACTTGTTTACACTTGTTGAAACCACTAAATACATGTAACGAAACATGAGACGAAAAATCCATGGGCCTGGATGTCTATGATCCAAAAATTTCAAACTAATTAAACAGCATTAGACATTTAAACCAAATCGAACTTGAAATCTTCTTTGATTTACCAAATGTGGATTTTCAGTAGTCCAATGATGATAGTAATTCCTATTGAATACTCCTCAATTGGTAAATCGTGTTTTATTAGTCCATAGTATATTCCTAGGAAAATTAGCGTCATCTTTGAATTTTTGAAGGTACCACCTGCTAAACTGCAATCTTCGGTGAGAGTCATTATCACCTTGTACATTTGTTGGTTTGTAAAGGTGATACTTGTTTTGCTTCAAGGTTCTGTGAACAGTAGATTTTGAAATCCTTGTTTCTCAAGCTACACGTCGAACTGATGTGCCGGAAATGTTCGTAACGTTCTGCAAAATATTATTTCGACGTGTATCAGCATCATTAACTTCATAGTTAGCTCGTTTTTGTTCGAAGCTTCCAAAGTTCTGTAAATTGCTTTCAGTGTTTCTATTTGCTTTGAAATATACATATCAACTTTTTCTTCGTTTGAATATGTATATGCCATTACTAATACTTATTAATCGTAATACTTGAAAATAAATAATTACTTATCACTAACTACAAGTAAATACAAGGTTATATTAACTTATCTCTGCAGCGCTAATTGTACTTTGACAGGTTAGTGTTTTGCTTTATTGTTTTACACTGATGTTTAAATCAATGGCTTACTAATTTTATTCCACAACCTGTATTTTTGTTAATGATGAAATTAAATGTCAGTATCGTTTCTTCATTTTACATTATTACTTAGAATGTAGTTTCACTTTCATTTGTCATTGGTGTTTAATTGCATAGCCTACTAATTTTAAATTAAAGATTAATATACGTTTTTATAAAAATTTTTCTTGTAACTAAAAAAAATTCAGGCATGTTATACATAGTTGAAAAGCACTATCTAATAAACCTAAAATCCAATATGGCCACTATAAGAAAAACAAAAGATAGCGCTAATAACCTGGAAACAAATGCGAATCGGGGGTTTCTGATCACACCAAAAAATTTGTCTTAAAAAAGTGTCTCAATAATATAAAGGTTTAATAGAGGTCACGTTAGGCGTTATCGAGTTATTGAGTAAAATTAAAATTGGCAAATTTTGTTTTTTTCAAAATATTTAAAAATTGAAAAGAGTTAAGGTAAATTTGAAAGAGGATTTGTTATGAGCACTGTTTTCTGCAAAACATTCTTCATTTAACCGTTGCTCTATATCTTCTAATAACAGAGATACCAATGGTGAGCATCGAAATTGGGACACAGTGTATATATATATCAAATGTTAGTTTGTTATTGGTTTTAGTTAGGGTTAAATCTAAATAATTAATTTTGTTATTGGATTCTGTTTCTATTGTGAACTTAATTGTTGGGTGGGGAGAGTTAAGGAATGTTAGAAATTGATTAATTTGTCTGTCAGTACCTTCGATGCATGCTAAAATATCGTCTACGTATCTATACCACCATTTTATGTGTTTTTTGCATTGGGGTGACTTTAATATCTTATTGGTGAGGTTATTCATAAAAATTTCTGCTAGCAGTAGGCTCAGTGGTGAACCCATTGCCAGATCTTCTTTATGATCTTATATAGTTGTTTGCATCTGTATTATAACATTTGATGACTGATACATAATCGAGCAATTGCTTAGTTTCAATAATAACTGAAACTGGGGTATAATTCCTTGTAGTGGTAATATTTGACGACCTGATTTTTCGATTTTTTTCATTTCCAAGTTGGACTGCCTCTTGCATGGTCAGACATATACGTTTTAAACAACATGTCTTGAAGTCGCTTACCGTATTAGTAATAATATTATCGATCAGTGTTTTGTATTTTCTGTTACACTTGTTGCACAATTTATGACAGCTGTTGCGCTAAAAGATTGTATTAAGTTATTAAAGTCCGTTGATTCTGTTCAAATTTATATTAAAGTCCCCGGAAATGAAGTACGTGACTTGTTCGGAAAATAGTTTTTCTAATAAATTCGAATTTATTTAAAATCTTGATTATTGTATTTTGTCCAGGTGCCCGATTCACTATCACGCCTACGTAATTTCTGTTTTGAGCGGTCCATTCTACTTCTACACACTCGAAGACTCTTTTGTCATTTTCCTTATGTCCGGACGCTCTCGGTAGGGAAAGTTCTTCCGCGCAAAAATCGCTGCCATATTCTATTGGACGATTTTTAAGGGTCGGTCTGCAATAGCATGCGAGCATTCTGAATTCTTCAAGTTTTATTTGTTGAATATTATTTTTCATTTGCCAATGTTCGGTAGCACCAAAGAGTTTGCACTCACTATAACTTTGAATAATAATTTTGTTTATATTTAACATTTTGTTATTTATTGATCTTATTTTAAGATGAATTATAGATGCAATTTCTTTGTGATTGTTTATTTTATTTATTTATTTTATTTTACTTACTTTACAAGTTCTATTAAAAAAATACATACAAATACACAAACAGATACACTAACTTGAAATTTTGAAACATAGAACTTGAAGGCGGAGTTCACGTGTCCTCGTGTTCTTCCACTCGACCCAATCATGCTGTTGGTAACTGGTGATGATAATCATCGAATAATTCTGACTGCTGAGGCAATATTTTGGCCGTATGTGGCATATTTAGGTCCAATTATTGTAGACCTTATTTTGTACGTAATGTCAATTTGACATTTTTATTTAATTATTATTATTATTATTATTATTGGTTACTAACTAGGTTTGGGCCCTTTTTGCGTTCAACAAAAAAGAATATTTCGGTATTTTTATATTCATTGGCCACTTGCCGGGATCGGTGAAAGCTTCTTCATGTTCTTTCTGCAGTTCAACTTTAATCGCGGATTCAAGTTCGTTTCTAATTACTAATTTAGTAACTCAACAAGTGTCACTCCGGATACATTTTATCGCGTATGTAACGTTCTACGTTATTAGGCATTGCAGTTGAGTTTAAATACTACGTCCACATCTAAAAAACAATTTTCATCAATTAATTAGTTTTGCAAAGTAGAAGAAGATAATTAATTACAACAGACAATTCAAAATTAACTTGTCACTTGTAAAAATGTGGAGGACTAATACAAACAAAAAATGAAAGAGTGAATTAAATTAATACTTCCTAGGCGATACTCTTCATGGAACTGGTATTTTACGGGGTTATTAAAATTATGACACAGTTTTTTGGAGTTATTACGCTCATTTTCAAAGAAGTATAAACTAGTATTAAAAAGTATATATATGTACATTGTCAATGTTCGGCTCTAATCTTCGAATTTGCAAGTTTTGACCAAGTCGCATTGGTCTTTTTCAGGCGGCTTTCGCTGGAAAACTCGCAGTTTTCTCTATCACTAACCCCTCTAATAGGTTTAGTTTAAGTCCCTTTTCTTTAGGCAACTGGAGTACATGAACTTAAAAAATAGGATCACCAGTATTTCATTATGTTCAGATTGTTAATAAAACATGTTTATCACACAACAAATCTGAATAAATATTCAAAATATAAAAACGAAAAAACAATCATCAATCATCATTTACATTGATTAACATACAGATACCACTGAACAGAAGAACAGAAGAATTTACTAATACTGAATGTCAAAAGAAATCTAAAGGCCCGGAGCAATAATATTTCTTATAGAATATCTCTTAAATTATATAAAATAAGAGCCCCTTTTCTCAAAATTCTGCAATAAAATGTCGCAGAACAACTGCCAAAAATAAATATATTTAATATTAGTAATAAATCCGTACATCAAAGAGTAAACTTAATTATGCATTTAACTGCAATTATGAATCATAATAGTACAGATATTATCAGTCAAATCAAGAAGTTGGATAAAATAAACGGCAGTGGGAAGCTGTCTTCCGTTGTCACCGGGATGTACATTCTTATAAGAGGCGAGTTGGATAAATCCTGTTGATCGTTTATTACATTTTCTGTTTTATTTTATAAATTTTCAGAATTTAAAATAACGTAAGCCTCTTATAAGAATGTTCATCCCGGAACTGCACAAGCCCCACACCTTTTCCACCCACACAAACAAAAATCACCATAATGTATAGGAAAAAAAAATGTAATTTTAATGCATATTCTTCACCTGAAGAAGCAACAATGTAGCGAAACAATTGTAATAAATTAAATGAAAATTTTGAAAATCAACTACTTAATATTAACCTTGCCATAGTCATTATCAATTGAAAGATGTAAATGGAAAAACTGTTATGGATGAGTTGTCTGTTCGGCACTGCTGTCGTAATTTCAACTTAGGAAGAGACAACACTTTTGATGATGAGCATTCGGAATGGCCGCCAGTCATTAATTCTTTCAATCATACACCCTATAGTCCAAACTTGGCTTCTTTAGATTACTATCTTTATACAAAACTCAAGGACTCTTTGACAGGAAAGAAAGATCACGTATCTTAATACACTGGCTGCGGAAGGATATATGATACAAATGCTTAAATTTGTGAAATGACTATATAGAAAAGTAGTTTAAAGAATATTCTTTACAAATATTTTATTATATATTCTCAATCAGGTACTACTTTTCGAATGGCCCTCGAAAATATTTAAAATGTAATACTTTAATTTTAAAAAATCAATTAAATCAGACAAGTCTTGAGGTAAATTAGTTTAGTAATTGCAATTAAATTTTTAACATTTTTTTGCAATTTTGTGTTAGTTCAACGTAGAGGTCCACATAAATTCCCCTAGGTATTTAAAATGTAGGGTAAATTAAATCTTTTAATCTAATTAAAAGCTTCGGTTTGTTTTTTTAAATTTATCTAATGACTGTAAAATATAAACAGAACAACAATTAAAACGTTAGTATATAATTATATGCTATAGTTTAGTTAAAGAATTATAAAACATAGCAGGATATTTACAATAAATTGGATTAACAATGAAATAAGTAGAAATATGCAAGTAACGCGATATTTGTTAAATTATAACGTGCATTTGTATATGTAGAAAATTACAATACAAATGTCAAAGAGAATGATTATGAATATATTAAATTACTTAATAATATTAAATACAAAATAATTTAATATAATTTTTATAACTTTTATAAATAATTTCATTACATGTATACCGCATTTATATATAAATATTTGCATTGAATGTAAATAAGTTTACATTGAATGTAAATAAGTATCTCACACATTTTGATTCTATTACAAATAGTAACAGTGGAGATATCTATTATCTATTACCAATTATCTTAAAATCCTTGAGAGACAAAACGGTTAAGTCTTAAGGAGGTAGTGGTTTCGATTTAAAATTGATTGTTAAAAATAAAAAGAAAATATAAATTTACGTATTGGAATGAGCCTAATGAATTGATTGAAATACTCTGGTTATTACATGCTTCACAACGTGCTGGAAATAATTCTCAGGCTAATGAAATTGCATTAATCTGGGAAGAGCTTAGAGAAGCTAATATAATCTATTCATTTGATCATTACACATCATTTGCGCAATGTTTGTTGACAAGTTTAGACGTCATTGAACAAAGCTATAACTGCAGGTCGTGGCCCTCCTGATAATGGACTCGTTCTCACGCTGGGAGGAAATTTTGACATTGAAAATAAATTACTCAAAAATATATCGGAACCTGCAGAAGATAGTGACTGTGCTATAAGAAGACTGATAATACGTATACATTATTATTCGCTTAAATAATTAATAGAGTTAAAGAAAATGACAAAAAATTAATTGAACTAAAAACTGCATTCGATAAAAAAGATCCGGAACAAAAACTTCTAACAAATATAGAAAACATCATTAAACCTGTATTGCCACATTCACAATCAAAGTCTGTAGGAAGTGGTTTTGATTAAAAGGATTTTTGAAAATATTACGTTGTCAAGTATGAAATGGAGCAAAAAATGCATAATAATAATAATAATAATAACTTTATTGGTGGTAATAAAGAAATGTACACAAGTCCAAAACAAAAAATACATAGCATAAACTTACATAAACCAATCAAAAAAGGTATTTACAAAACTAAAATAAATCATTAAGGAATTCGTCAAAGCTATAAAAAGCTTTTTTAAACAAAATCATTTTTAAATTAAATTTTAAGCGCTAGATAATCAAGCGATTTTAGCTCTGTATATAAATTGTAGTAATATAGTGAATCGTAATAATTTATTTCACTCCTAGATCTATATATTCTTGTATACTGTACAGATACATTATCTACTGACCTAGTATTATAATGGCGGTCAAATGTTAAATAATTTGAAATATTCTTTTTAACATAAAGAATACAGTTCAATATGTACATGGCGAGAACAGTCAATATGTTGTACTTTTTGAAATATTCCTTGACATCTGATTGATATTCTAGTTTGAACATGATTCTCACACATCTGCGTTGGAGTTTAAACATAAGAATAATATGTGGCGAGTGTCCCCAAGATATGATGGCATAGTTAATATGTGTCGCAATTAATGCATAATAAGAGGTTATTACAGTGTTAATAGAACAAAGTTTGACAAGGTTTTTCATTAAAAATATATTCTTGGACATATTTAGACACAGCCTATTGATGTGTTCAGACCAAGTTAAACCAGGATCTAGCGTAACACCAAGGAATATTATTGCCTCTGATTTATTAACTGAATGTAGGTTTCTTAAGGAAAAATACATTAAAGCAGTTTTGTCTTCATTAAGTGTAAGGAAATTTGCAGAAAACCAATCCTTAATATAAGTTTTAGATTCTTCTAATGACTGCGTTAATACTTGTAGATTCTTATTACTCAGACTACAAGTAGTATCATCTGCATATAGTGTGAAGTGTACTGACTTATCACAAGTAACAATGTCATTAATAAAAATTAGGAATAACAAGGGTCCGAGGACAGATCCCCGCGGAACATCTGTTGTTATTAATTCTGGTTGAGAAAAAGACCCATTAAAATAAGTTATTTGTGATCTATTAGTTAAATAGCAGTTGAGAAGTTTTGTAGATTCAATTGTAAGTTTGTAATATTGTAATTTATTTAACAGTATATTGTGTGATACGCAGTCAAATGCTTTTGACAAATCGAAGAAAATACTGGAAGTAAAATTTTTGTCCTCAAAGGCATTAATAATAAATTGTTTTAAGTTATTAATGGCATCAACAGTAGAAGAATTTGATCTAAAACCAAATTGGAAATTATTAAAAAGATTGTTTGATTTAAAAAAAAATGCTGTAATTGATTTTTAAGAATAATTTCAAAAATCTTTCCAATAAAAGGCATAATACTTATAGGTCTAAAGTTCCCTGGGTAATTAATATCACCTTTCTTAAATAAAGGTATAACTTTGGAAATTTTCAATGGAGTTGGAAATGCACTTTCTCTGATACATTCATTAATCAAATCAGTCAGCGGAATTAATATAATATTTATAACTGACATAATTATTTTCTTATTAATATAATAAATGTCTTTACTGTTTTTGTTCTTAAGTTTAGTAATAATATCTCGGACATAAATATAACTTACTTCTGTAAATTGAAAGGTGATATTAATATCTTTCTGTTGTATATAATCTAAATAATTTTTTTTGTCAGTATTTTTTAAAGAATTCATTAAAAAGAAAGAAACAGAAGCAAAGTAATTATTTAGATCATTAGAAGGTAATAATGAAATGGGCAAAGAAGATTTATTTCTATTCTGATTTATTATATCCCACATTGCCTTGGGGCGATTATTTGCATTAAAAATATAAGAATCGTTGATGGATTTTTATTATCAGTAGTTGGATATATTTTACACCAACTATTAAGAAATATTAAGTGTTCCCTCATAGTTCTCAATTCAGTATCAAACCAATTGGGAGTAAATGAGCTGTTATTTTTAAATATCTTATATTTCATTGGGAAAGCTAATTCAATTGCACTTGTTATAGCATAAATTAATTTTTGAAATTTAATATTTATGTTAATGTTATGAGTTGTAAACTCCCAAGATTGTTCAGACAAGATGTTATGAAATTGAAATAAACCATAGGATGTTATAGACCGATTTTGGGCAAACTTAATGTAATGTAGCGGTTTAGTGCATTTAATTTCAACTGCAATTCCATAATGATCAGAAAGACTGGGGTCAAAAACTGCACAGTTGATATCGTAAGACTCCATATTGGTTAATATGTTATCAATGCATCTGGGACCTCGAGTATTTTCTGAGACTACTGCTTTAAAACCATTACACAAACAGACGTATTTAAAATTTAAGTGAAGTTAATTCCTATTATTAAAATTAATATTAAAATCACCATTTATAATTACCTGGGAATTGTTAAAAGCAAGGAGTTTTTCCATTGTACACAAAAAATGTCAAAGTTGGAAGTGGGTGCTCTATAAACTGTAATAACAACAAGATTAAGGTCCAGAATTTGAACTGCAGATATTTCGCAATCATGCTCTACAGAAATGTTTACTATGTCTTCCCTATTTATGCAAGGAACATAATTATGACCATAGATCGCTGTACCGCCATGTAACATATTGGATCTACAATAAAAGGAAACATATTTATAATTTACAATCTGAACATTTTTTATGTTATCAGAGTTCAACCAGTGTTCGGTAAAACAGAGAAAATGATATAAATAATCTTTTTCTGCAACTAAAAATGATTCGATTTCTTCATCAACCATGGAAAAAAATTATTTACACATACCCATGTTGGCTCAAGAGATGAGTCTTTTAAATTTGAAATAATATTTATCGGAGCTGAAATTTTGTAAGAGCTATATTGTTGTGGATATTTAGATATTAATTTTTCGACATAAATATTACTGAAATTATTTTGCTGTAAATGTTCTTCGATATCTTTTATTGAAACCGATGGATCGACTCTGCTCACGTGGATGTGTCCCATTTTGCATACACCTCGAAATGTGGAATTTTCTTTATTGCCGTGTATAGTGTTTGACTTCTTTTTTCTTATGTTTCTTCCTCTTGATACTAGTTTAAAATCAGGTTCTGATTCCTTTACTCCTTCATTATTTTCATTGGTGGAATTATCCTTCATTTCGTTCTTCTTATTTATTTTAGTCACATGCGAATATGTATTTTGTATTTGAATTGTCTGCAGGTCATCAGCACTATCTTTAGATGTATTGGATGTTGCTGGACTTGCAGATTTTACTGCTCTCGGTTGATTGGTAGAGGAATTCAATGACTTTCCTTTTGAATGCATTGCAGCGTCCTGTTTAGGAACCGGATTGTTTATTTTGTTTTCGTTTGAGGTTACAATCTTATTTTCAATATTTTTCACCATATTAAATAACTTGTTCAATTGTATGTTTATTTCTGCATTATTATTAGAACATTTTCCATAGTTTAGATGTAACTGCCGTTTTTTTGGGAAACTCGCTAATACATAAATCACATACCCATTTGAACTTTTTATTTTCTGGATTTCCCGAGTCTGATCTCTTCAAAACACACGATATGTGATATTTCACTGCACAAACAAAGCACGAAATACTTTCACCGTTTGGTGTAAGTTGAACTTGCACGAATTGCATATGTAAACACTTTCAACACCTTTACTTGGCGCCATATTGATTAATTAAATTTGATTTTTTTCCAATAATTTTTTTTTTGTTTTAAATCAAATTATGCATCCATATTATCAATACGCTTTTTCCGTTTTCGAGATAACTCATTTATACCTTTGCTGCAGAAGCCTGGATCACGGGAGTCGATGAACCCTTGAAACGCCATTTTGACAGGCTATGTGGAATTGAATTTTTTCCATATAAAAAGTTGTCTAATTTTTGAAAGAAATGACAGTCAGTTGGCGCAAGTTTGGGCGAGTACGGTGGGTAATGGAGAAATTTCAATTCCAATTCCTGTAGTCATGCAGCAGGATTGGAGTCATACGATTAACTAATTTTGGCTGTTTAATCGCAAGATTTATCATCATTTTGTCTAGTTGATAGCAGTAGACATCCGTCGCAATCGATTGGCCAGGTTCCATATAGCTATTCTGAATGACACCTGAGCCAGACCACCAAACAGGGACTATCAGCTTCTTTTGGTAGATATCTCGTTTCGGACAGTGTTTTGGTAATTCATCTTTGTCCAACCATTGCGATAAATGCTTACGATTATCGTACATGATACATTTTTCATCCATCACACGTAACAATTCGATTAGAAATGGTTCGGCGTTATTGCGAGAAAGAAGAGAAAGACATGCGTCGAGTCTTTGTTCCTTCTCTGCATCAGGCAATTCATGCAGTATCCACTTTTTCAGCTTTTACACTTTACCGATTTGTGCCAAATGATTGATTTTGTGCCAAAGATTATTTGCTTTGATACATTGTATATTAATGATAATTCATGTGCACTTTGGCTGGGATTCGCTCCCACAGTGGCTTTCAGAACGTAATTATCCATCTGAGTCTTGGATCGACCACGTGATTCAATAAACAGGTCGAAATCTTCCGAACGTATTTTTTTTTAAACCAACGAGCTACAGTCGCGCTTGTAGCCACTTGAATGCCAAACACATACAAAAAAACTCTTACAAATTTTTTCAAACTGAAATGTGCCTTAGAAAGAGAAAAAATTAACTTTCACACGAAAAAATTATGTCAAAATACGGCGTCTAAATGTGGTTGTGTGCGATTGAAAAAATTAACATGAAGTTTGTTCCATTTTATACTTGACAACCTAATAAAAAAATCAAATAAATAGTAATTATTATTACCACAATGAAGATAAGAATCTATTGCTCCCAGCCCGTGTTTAAAAAACAATATTTATACATATTTAATTTTAAACGACACTTTATTTATTGTTTTATAATGAATGGGTTTGGTATAAAAAGTTAAATGAGATTTTTTTTAATTACACGATGGTTACCCTTTTACACAAAAACTTTACGAAAATTAATGCAATTTACCAAAGACTCGACGGAAATATTGTAATATATTTAAGCGAACAAATCTACATTATTAATCCTGACGGTTTATCATTATCCATTGGTATTCTTGGAAATTGTGATGTTCACGGAGTTTTTTTACAAACTTACATCTTTTGTAACAATAATAGATTTAATAGATTAAATGAATGATCGAACGAAATTACTAAAATTCGATTAATTTCTAATGACTTCCGAAGAATTCCGTCTACTATTCGTGGGGTATTCAGATTTACAAACAGTATTTTATACTTTTTCGATGAGATAACCACTTATGCTTTTAATGAATTTTTGCCTTCTTGGTATTCTTCGTCATCCACTTTCGGTCTATGAATGTTCACCAAAAGCTTTAACGATGAAACCTTAAGTTTGAAGTTTCATCTCAAACCGATAATTCGTTTTTGAGATACACCGACCGATAGACAGACAGACAGATACCCACACAGAGACAATATTTTTCCAGAAATTAGTGTAATGGGGGAAAGGTTATTAAAGCCAAGCTAATCTTAAGAAAAAATCAGTTAAACGGAATCACTCAAACTGTCTACAATATCGATGCAAGGACTTACCTCTAAAGATTCTCTTCAAAAGGAGATTACCAAATTTGATTTGGCAGCGCAAAAAGAAATAACACTTTTGGAATTGGACGTAAGTAATCTGTAGAGTCCCACCATAATCGGAGATCACAAGATTACCAAAAATGAATTTAGTCAGATTATGGCACCTGAGCATTGTTATGTCGGTAGAAACATTTGGAAATTTAATAGTCTAGAAAAAAATTATTAAATACAAGTTGAATGAATTGTAGGCGTATGTATTCTAATTAATAAGATAAATATAAAGGTCTAAAGGTAAATGGATAAATTAGCTTAAGCAAGTTCTTCATAAAAGGGAACGATAAGAAGATAAAGAGTGGGAAAAGTTTAACCGGGAAGAAAATCTAATAGAAATATGCTTGAAGGAAGAGTAAATGTTCCAACATAATAAGTAAAGCAAAGAGCACAAATATCACGGTAAAATTGCTAACATTCTAATTAGGAAATTATAGTAAAAATTTGTGGCCAGAAGGTGAAATATAATCGCTTATTTCTTCATAATACAAAATAAAGTATAAAAAGTTGAAACTAAGGAATGAAAATAAACAAATTAATGGTAAATATACAAAAAATAATCAATGACAATTTGCAATAACTAGGTACATTAGTTTATACGATATATTAATTTATGTCAAATTTTAAGGATTGTATATATAGTATCGAAAATATTAATATTATGTTATACCAGATGTCAATTAATTTAATTAAATAAATTAGGTTTTCTTATTAATTACACACTTCAGGTTTTATATGAAAATTATTTCTGCTGTTATAATTAATACAATATAATTTTCAAACAGAATTTGAAAACACATAAAAATAAAAAATAATAAATTGTTAAGTTTAGTACTAATAAACAAATGATATATTAATTTTTGTTAAATTTATACTAGATTTGTACGATTTTGTGAGGACTGCCAATTAATTAAGTTAGTATAATGGGAAAAGTTACAGATATTATATTAGATTTAGCTATAGATCGGGAGACCATGTTTATTAAATTTTAGAAAAATTTTACTAAACTAACTTCTTTACATAATTACATTAAAATTATTTAATTATTTGAAACTCCCTGATTGTTAATAATAAAATAGTAATAATGCTATAGTTTCAAAATAATTAACACCTCTGTGGAGGAGCAAAAATTTATTATGCAATTGCGTCTGCAGTTTGTGTAAACTCCCTATTGGTTATCTAGTGTTGCAAGACGTGATCTATATTATTTAGAAGTTTCTGAATAATTTAAGGGTTTATGTCCGCATGGGTAATATAATTATGATGGAATTTACTCGGAGCCTTGTTACAAGGGGTAAATTTATCATACAGGTGTGGACAATCAGGCTACAGTGATGAGCCCCAAGGGGAATGGGCCTTCCTCCAAATTCAATTAACCCATACCATAACAACAACCTATGTTACCTATTATATAAATTAATATATTGCTATATATTGGTGCTAACTACACATTAATTATTATATTAAGTGTAATTGGTACGTGCATACATTTAGTAATATTAAATTAATTTTATTATTAATTGTCTTGATTATTAATTAAATACATAAATGTTGTGTTTTATAAAAAAAATAAATGTTTCGATTCCGAATGTTAAACATAATTTAATTAAGTAAAATGTAATGTATATTACTAAAAAATTAGTATTTGATGATAACGTGTAAATAAAAGCTTTTTCATTACACTCTGTCTTAACTTATTTTATGAACTATCAATAAGGCTATAATTACTCGTTAAATGTATTCAATTATAAGATTTATGGAGTTGCAAGCGAAGCCGCTAAATAGAAATAGAACAGCGAGACATAAACGCCAGTGGCGATAAAATCAGATTAAATGGCCCGCTCTATTAGTTTCAATTTTCCTTGGAAGGCAATATTTCATCGGCGGGCTTTTCCGCCATAGGCGAAAAATTTATGGACATTTGCATGCTCATTAATTTTCAATATGCTTGTAGAGGATCAAGAGTGTGAATCCGGCACTATTTATCATCGTAACTTGCCACATTGATAAAACGTTTTGGTTGGAAATATCAAATCAATACAGAAGAGAATATGACTGAAAGCAGAATTATCAATTTACGACTAATTTGAGGTATTCTCAACACAATATGTTTCAAATAGATTTACAAATAATTTTCCTTTGTTTTAGTACTAAAATAATATACGGCTATTTTATAAGCTAATATAAAAAAATAAAGGTCATAGTTCAATTTTGTATTAAAAATCAATAATTTTAAACATAATTTTTAATGCTGTTAATACATAGCATAATCTAGAAATATTACCAATAACTCTTTCAAATAATAAATAAAATGTATATAGTTTCTTACACATTGTAAGCCTAGATAAAGATTTAAATATATTAAATCTCTTATATTCTTTAGTAAAAAGAAAGCCTATTCATATTTAGTTGCAACCTACAAACAATGTTTTCAGCGCCATAAAACATATCTCTTGCCTTTGTGTCCTTTTCCAAACACTTGGATTTGATTATATCTGTTTGTCTTTTTATCGGCTGTTTTAAGATTTTTTGTAAATAGCCATAAATATATATGTCTTTATTGTGTATTGACATTCGAGATCAAAATAAAAACACCAACATTACTTTGCCTAACGAACCGATTTAGTCTATTCATTATTATTTCAGCTCTTGTAGGTTCATATTTAACTGTAAATTGTAATTATTTTGTTTTCTAAATTACACACGCACTTAAAAATGATATGAAGGTGTCAAAACTTTAGTGGTGTAAATATCATCAATGATACATCAAAAACTTTCTCCTTATTTCAAGAATTTGTAATTTTTCCTTCTGTAAATTATTATATACTTTAGTGTTATTGTTTCCAAGACGTTTTTATTTTTCCCTATTGTTTTTTATTTACTCTTCATATATAGCGTCTATTATAAAAGTATTGTACTCTTCTGAGAAAAATATATTTATTGATCCTACCAGTAAAAATGCTTAAAATTATTCAAAATTAAAGCTTTTTTCCATGGACTTCCAATGTTTTCCTTTCAGTTCTCAAAAAACAAGTCGCACGAAACCAAGTCTGAACTGTAAGGGAGCTGGGGGACAACTGGGGTGTTGCTCTGGGTCGAGAAACTGGTAATAAGGATAATTTAAAAAGACAATGGGGATGGTTTTGATGCGAGACTTGTACGTTCGTGCTTTCTTATGGCGGGGGATTGTGTGCAACTCGCTGCTCTGCCTTTTCGATTCTTGGTCGTGCTCGAAAATCTAGGATTCATCATCGGTTAAGAAAGAGTTAAGAATATCCGGCTAATGTTGAAACAAATGCAATAATTCTTGGCAGCACGAAACATGAAGTTCTTTTCGGTCTTGCTTCAACAATTTTGGTACCGTAAATATGGATCTGTTTAGGATGCCAACGATTTGATGAATGCTTAATCAATTGTCGGAATGAAAAACTTTGAGCACACGATTCACGATTTCATTGTTGCGGGCTGTCGTTGGGCGTTCGGAACGGGTTCATCGGTGATCTCCTCCCGGCCACCCTTGAATGCCTTGTAGTAACTTATGAACTATGACCTTGAAATTTAGTAAGATTTGAACGCCTCTTAATGTTTCAGTTGCATTCTTTCCAAGCCGCACACAAAACTTTTATAATGGACCCTGTGTGTATTCTTACCTGTTCTAATTTAAATTCATGATGGTTGTGACCGTTACTAGGTAATCGTGATTTTTGTATATATCTAAACCATATTAAAATAAATTAATTGTGGTTCAATATGTGTTCTAATTTAATTTCTATCTTTAGAAGTTGTATGTAAAAAATGTTCCTTCTTACCGTTGTATCATTCGCCTTAGTTCTAAATCCCTCATATAGAGTTACAAAATCTTTTTTGAACAAAGTTTAAAAATGATTTTGTAAATGTTACTAAGTCTACTTAATTAATGTTTTTATACGCCCTATGTATCTGATATTACTATTGCAATTTGTTACAAATTATTATTGTGCAGATATTTATCAGATTAATATTTTAATATTTTTGTCTCATATTTAATTACTTCTCGTAACAAATCGTATTTCTCCTTTTTTTCTAAGGTGCCTCCTACTGAAGATTAACAACCATTGCTGCTGTTCATATTTTTGAAAATATTGTTGTTTTTATTCTGTTTGTTCTTTTTTTTATATTATAGCAAGCCATCATATAAATCATTAACAATTTAAAATGTTTCAGGCATGTATCATAATGATGAATAATAAATTGTAGGTATAACATGCTTAAGGTATTTATATTCTTAATTTCTCTCAGTAAATAGATATTCTATTTAATTTTATCCCCTAGCGTCAATTTACTAAAAATTAAAGATAGGCATGTCGATAAAAAAAACTTTATTTATTTGTACTAATAATTTCATGTAATTAAAGTAAATAACGTTCTCATACAAATTTACAATTGTATGTTACTTTGTTATATTGCAAAATTATTTTATATAAGAAGAACCCGGCAAACTTATTTATTGTTTCTTAACTCAAAGAGATTCGTTCATACCGCAACATAGTAATAACTTTTGCTTTTTTCTGGCATTATACTTTATTTACCTTCGTAGACTCATATATAAAATAAATATTTTTCAAACTACTGAAGCTCTTTTAAAAATAATAACGGAAAATAAAATTGAAATGGTGCTTTTTGCTGTGCTAAATCCAATTCAAATTCTGCCCAAAGCTATTCACTTAGTCTTTAAAAATATACGACTAGTACCGAACGTATTGTTAAATAGTAATTATATTTTACCGATTCATCGCTCTTACTTTTCTGTATAGAATATGTGCATTCAAACAGATTTGGTAACGATTATTTAATTGGGAGCGCGCTATTGTATGCAGCTTCTGGATACATTTTAATATCAAGTTTATATCATTTTGATTAATCATACTGAGAAAACTTATAATACAGTTATTTTTTTCAAGGCGATATTTGGGTTAACTAAGTAGCAAATTAAGTTTACATTATTTATTTCTGATATTTGCTAGTTTCAGCTGATGTAAATACTGTTATTATTCATATAATTGTTTGTATTTATTCAATAAATTAGTAAATTAAATTATACAATTTATTGGGAACCTACCACTAAAGACACAATTATTTTGTAAGAATAATCATACTTAGATAGAGGACTATGAAAATTAACTTAACAGTCAAATCGTTGGGTGGAATTAGATTTATTTTCATATATGCTATTACATATTTAAGGATAACATATTTAACACATTTATAATTTTCTCTGTAATAAGACATTTATTGTCTGTTGAGAAATAAATAAATAAATAAATAAATAAATATCAGTTTATCGTCTGCTATAGGGAAATATTTAATAGACGGGAAAGGAAAAATTAAACTCATTTTTGGTGGCAAAATTTTATTTTAGTATTTATCATGAATTAGTTAGTATTCCAACCATTATTATGATCAATTTAATTAGTTTGTAAAATTATAGACAATGAAAAGTTATAGGAATTAATTTTAATGTACTTTTATGCAAATCAGTATTGACAAGAGACACTACAGCAAAAAATATTGTACTATCACCAACGCACGAGTATGCAAATTGAAAGCAGTAAAGTGTTTGAGTAAGTAAAAATAATGAAGAATTAATATGTTAATGCAAACGGTTTTAAGAGTAAATACAACAATTTTTGTCTTGAGAATTGATTTATTTATTTTTACCGGACAAGTTGTTGATGTCAAAGATCACAAAATAAAATATAGCACGTAATATTTATTTATTTTTGCAGAGACTTTAATTTTAGGCAATAAATGTCTCATACACATCCAGAAATTAATTTACAAGACCTATAAGATGGCTAGTTTACTAATTATAAGGTATAATAATAAGCGATAGTTATATTTGAGACAAAATTTCAACATGATAATAAGGTATTTTTTGATACGGGATGTATATTTTATCAATAGCCTTGGATATTAATGTAGATCGCAAATTCATTTGCTCAATTTACATTTTTAACAAAATTATAATTTGTGCATAAAATATGCCATGTATTTCAGGACCTATATTTGTATATAAAAATTTTAAATGATTTTATGTGTATTATTTATTTATATTATATATGAAAAAAAAACAATTCTATAAATTAAAAATAAGTAATGAAGTTGTTTTCAAAAACTGTATTTTGTGCAATCCTGCAGGTTTATAAATGTTCAGAAAGGCACAAATTACTTTTGTATCATTTAATGTCTGTCGAGGCATTAGCCAGAGAAGTAGTTGTTTGAATAAGTAATTTGTTTTGTAGTTTTAGTAAGACTCATTGTTGTAGATTTAAGAATTGTTTTCGTATTTTTAAATTATTTATTATAATTGCTCCCTATAATAATATAAACGGAGCGGCCCAATTACTTACTTTACATCGGGACCTATAATGATAATTTAGAATTGTCGCTAAAACTTACTATCGAAAACCAAACACGAAAAGGAAATCGAAAAATTGGTCGTGGATTGTGTTAACAACTGATAATTGTTATTCAGTAAAATATCAAATATTGATGTGATGATAATACATAAACTCATGGAAACATTTTTAGCGTTTCTTTTATGCAGTGTTGTTTTCAATTTAGCTTATTGTATATGTATATTCCCAATACTTTAGCATTTATACTAGGTTGAAATGTTAATCTGTTCTTTTAATTTAAATTCTTTTGATTCAATATTTTTAATTTTTGTTTGAAATAGAATTATTTTCGTTTTTTTTTTTGATTAAATATCAAGTTAGTTTCCAGCATCCACGTTGGTCTATTAGAAAATAAGAATTAGAGTTTTGAATAAAATCTTGTATTCATTATTGATATACTCGTGTCATCAGCATATGCCACTATTTCTTCAGGTATTAAATTTATAGTATTTTGTAGATCATTTATATAAATGACGAAAACTATTGGCTCAATTTTTACTCTCAGTTTTCTATTTTCTAAATAACTTTTGATTAAGTCATAAAATAAGTCTTTGTCTCCGTAGTGATCCAATTTGTTTAATAACAATAATAATGGTATTAGATGCCTTGAAGAGGCCAAGAAACATCCCCATAGGCTCTCCAAGGCATCTTCAACCATGCATATATACTCGAATAGGGAAGATTTACTTCTAAGAAAACCATGTTAGCATTAAATAGATTGAAATTATTGAAATAACTTATTAAGCGTTTGGCTATAATGTTTTCAAGACATTTTTAAAACACTGAGTAGTGCAATATTTCGGTAGTTAGTCAAGTTCTGTGGGTCTCCGCGTTTGTATATAGGTCTTAATATTCCAATTTCAAGGCCAAAAGTTAATGGCTCGGTGAGATGGACTGAAGCAGATTTGAAAATTTGTACATTCGTCTCATAATAACCACAGGAAGCTTTACTTTTAACGCAATTATTATGTGCAAAACTTCTACAGGGTGTTAGGTACATTGATATGTTATTTATTTTTATAGAATTTTAGGATATTAAATGTGGAAAATTATTTATTTCTTTAATTTAAATAATTTATTCAATTCATTAATATGCCTTATTAACAGACTTTCTTTTTTAGACAAACATTAATTTGTTTTTCCTAGATTAGTGTTTATCACCTTCTATGTGCTTTTCATTTTATTGTCACTATTAACTTTATAGAAGTTTTTATGTGAGTCTTCTAATAATAGATTATTCTGTATTAATTTTCTTAGAACGGTAATTTGCTTTACACAGTATGGTTTTATTCTGGTTAAACAGTTTAACATTTTTTTGTTACTTCTGGAGTACTCTATTTTGTATAAGATATTTAATACATTTTTTTCGAATATGATTCATCCAATATTGATTGCATAATATAAAGATATTCCACCTATCATTTGTATCAGTATTAAATTTATTTTCCCATATGTGGGAATTTGCAACTTGGTACGTTTTACTAAATAATCTGGTTCATCTAGACTTCTGCAAAAATTTTTTATGGATGATCAGACACATGTGTTTTGAAAATACTTGTATGATAACCTTAATCGATTTTAGTAATTATGTTATCAATATGAGATTTTCTTGTTTATTCTTAAATTCACAAAGTTCTCGAGTTTTTAAGCTTGTATCTATATTTAAATATCTTACAATTATAATTTTGCATGTTTATGTAAAAATATATTGAATGAAGTATCGAGTTTCTTACTAAACGCTGCAAAATTGTTTCTATCTGGAGCACGATAAATCACCACAAAGATGTATTTTATTTTTCTTTTTGTCCATTCAACTGATGCACACCTGATGGCCCCGTTTATCGCTAGTTCTTTGGTTGTCATCCAAGTCTAGAGTAAGATAACACCAGAATATAATTTTCTATCGGAAATTTTTTGAGACAACATTGTGTTCGTTTCCCATCGCATTTATTTTATCAGCGTTTTTATTTACAGATCGAATGCTTACATGTATTATTGCTTCCTAACGTTTTGCTGGAATTGCATTACTATTTATAGTATTTTAAGTATGTATTAGTATTAGAATAGGGTTGTAACTAAGTCCGCTCGCCACTGGAGTGGACCTTTTATTTTATCTCCGTATTGTTTTTCAATTCCAATTTGTAAGCACGTTCATCTTCATTTTTTATTTTAACTTCTGTTACTTGTAAGTAACCGGTCGGGCATATATTTACTCTGTATGAGGACTTGGTCTCCCTAAAAAGTACCATATTAATCTGGGAGTGGGTGACAGTCTTGCAAACGCCAGATGATAAATAAATTAATTTACATAACATAAATTTAAAATATTGACATAATGTTATTAGATCATTGAGTCATATAGTCATTGTGAAAATATTTTATTTATTTATTGATAATCAAACGGTAAATCCCAATAATTAATACAAACTTAATATACATTAAAATGTAAGTATAAATTCCAATCACAAAGAAACCACATTACATAAATTACAAATGACAGTAACTTAACAAAACTCTAAGTATAAATCTCTTTTCCCCAGTGCCGAATGGAAAGAATTATAATTACTTGTAAGTAAATATAAATTATTCCTATGACAGATTTCATTTTCGAGGTGCATTAATCTTGATGTAAGACTATTATATGTAAAATTTCTCCGGTGAAGCCTTTCTCTAAATACCTTAATTAGTCTTGTATAACTACCACTAGCTTGATGCCAAAAATCAAGTAAGTAAAGTATCGATGGACATACTATTTGATTAGTGATCAACTTAAATAAAAAAAAACATAGATCCGCAAAATTTCTTCCCGAACGTAATGTGCCTAAATTAAGGTAAGATATCAAATGAGTCTTGTTAATAGATGTATATGGTCACTTTGATTTATAAGCAATACACTTTAAAAATCGTATCTGTACCTTTTCAATTAAATTTATTAAATACCTTTGATGTTGTTGCCAAATAATAGACCCATATTCGAGATGAGAACGGACCAATGGACAATACAATATTTTTAGAATATCTTATTACCGTTGGAAGGTCATTAATAAACAGTAGAAATAGAACTGGCCCCACATGGGATCCTTGGAGTAACGCTGATGTGACACAAATAGATTTAGATATTGCACTACCAATTTATTTATTTACTTATCTTTGTTCTTCTATTCTAAATAATACACAAAAGAAAACTTTTTAACCATCCAACAACTGCATCATTAAAACCCAACAAGCGTAGTTATTCTAGCAAAATCCTGTGATTTACTCTGTTCTGTCGAATACCTTAGAAAAGTCGGCATATATGGAATAAATTTGAATCCTAACTTCCAAAGTATTCAACAGATACGTTTGGTAATGAATTAAATTTGCAGAGGAAGAACTGCCATGACGGAAGTCATGTTGCTCGTCAATAATTATATTTTTTGTGACACATTGCAATTGTTTTGCTAATATACTGTCCAATATCTTCGGGATTGCCGATTTTATTATTCAATTACGCTCAAAGTGCTCCCCCGTGTATGCTCACCTTGACGTGGTGGGGGAGCTTGCGTATCCAGATGATCCTAAGTGCTACACCAGCGGGAGCGTCAGCTCCCGATAGGGGTACCCATGCTGGAAAGGACTTAGATGATGGATCTGACTAAGCAGCATGCACACCCTGCTCAGCTGTCGTGTCGTGGCTTAGAGCTTGCACTAAAGGGTACGATGCCCTGCTCTGACTGGCTGTAAAGCCACCAGGCAGGTTATATCTGTAACTCACCGCTGTACGTGGTCAAGTCTCGCTGGCAGTGAGCGAAAGAGGGTCTGGGCTTAACTGCATGGACCAAGTGAAAGGAGAGCCACAATAAATAACTCCTCAAGCCAAGGTGGAACAGCATATGCCTAAGGCTGCATGGCTAAGGGGAAGCTTAGTCTTAGTATGCGAACTCCGGATACCAGGCGACCTCCGGTTTCAAATAGCCTTCCTGTGGCATGCGGGGCTCTGCTGCAGGTGACCGTTTATTTCCCTAGCTTCTCGTGGGATCAATAATGAACCAAGAATCAACAAATAAGGGCTCGTCCCCCTCAAAGGACGAAACTACGGCGATGGAGTATGAAATCCTTGCCACGGGAGAGGACTTAGCGCCTGAGACCGACAGGGAGGAACTACTCCTAGCCAGCAGTGGAGAAGAGGCTGGGCAAAAGCCCAAGGACCTCCAGCCACGCAAGCCGCGCCTAAGCGGTGCTGGGAAGAAGAGGTTTAAATACCTCATCAGCAAGGGCATGTCGCGGGAAGAGGCAGCACAAAAGGCCTTACAGCCCTTCGGTCCAGCGCGTAAGCAAAAGACCGAAAAACGTACCCGTTCGGACGGCAGTACGCCGAAGGGTACGCCAGCCAAACGTGCGAAAGGGACTGTACAGCCCTCCACGAGCGGCATATCACCACTCAAGCGGGTGCAGGGGCAAACCAAGGCCCTCACAAGCACAAGCCCGAGTGGCGATACAGAGGCGAAGCAAAATCCCCAAAAAATGGCATCATACAGTCAGGCCGTAAAAGGACTGAAGGTTGGTGTTATCGCAAAGGACTTCCCTGCTACTCTCCTGTCAGTGGAACAAATAGAGTCCACACTGGAGTTTATCATGGATATAGTCCTAAAAAAGGGGAATGAGGAAGACTGTAGATTCCTTGGGATTTACAAGCGACCTGGGTGGATCGGGATCACCTGCCGCAACGAAGCTACGGTAACGTGGCTGAAGTCGCATCAGGATGAGATCGTCCCCTGGGAAGGTGCAGCCCTAAAAGTCGTTGGAGCGGAGGAAATGCCGCACAACGATATCCTAGTGGGATATTTTCCGGGCAGTCAGGAGTACAGGGACGAACGTATCCTGCAACTGATTGCAGTCCAGAATGGATGCGATGCCTCTAACTGGAGGGTCTTAAGAAGGGTGACCGCTGGACCCACTCAAGAGGTTACCTTCTCCGTGGATGCTCTGTCCATGGAGAAGTTAAAAAAACGCAACTACCTCGTTGGGTATCGCTACGGCGAAGTACAGCTTCGCACCAAGGCAAGCAGGACAAGCCTGATGAAGGGGCAGGAGCCTCAAGCTCCAAAGAGCCCCTGGATCAGGGTAAAAATCCGCCGTTGCAATCCGCAACTGGTTCCGGAGAGGCCAACAAGCCTCCAGGGATCAGAAAGGCTCCAAGCCTGACCAAGAGTCCACCCAAGAAGCAGGCTGATGTGCGTCCAAAGGGCAGGATTATGCCCCAGGACAAACTGAAGGATGCCAGAGGTGGGGGTCATTCCAAGGCCCAAAAATGAAGGGTAAGTGGCAGCGCCTCCAAATCAACCTGCAGCACTCTAAGGCAGCATCAAGTGCCTTAAGCAGCAGGCTGGCTAGGGGGGACGTCCAAATAGGGCTAATTCAAGAGCCCTGGGTTCACGGAGGGGCGATTAAAGGACTTCAGAACCCATCGTACTATCTGGTATGTAATACTACGTGCGGCAGGCCACGGGCCGCCCTGATTTTCAGGAAAGATACTAATTATGCTCCCATTCCACAGTTCGTCACCCAGGACCTAGTGGCAGCGGTCGTGGACGTACCAACAGGAGATGGCAAGAGGCAAATTGTATTTGCCTCAGCCTACTTTCCAGGGGACGAAGACAACCCACCACCAGAGGCAGTAAAGAACCTCACGGACTGGTGCCGCAGGAATGGGAAACATCTTATCATGGGCTGCGACGCTAATGCGCACCATACAGTATGGGGCAGCTCAGATACCAACAACAGGGGTAAGTACCTTCTTGATTATGTATGCGCTAGCAATCTAGACATCTTAAACAGGGGGAATAAACCCACGTTTATAAACGCAATAAGGCAAGAGGTACTTGACTTGACCTTAGCCACAGCGTACGGCGCGCAATTGATAAAAAATTGGCGTGTACTCTCTGAACCCTCCATGTCGGACCATCAAACGATCGCGTTCGATATGGAAGCTGGGAGTACGGAAATAGCAGAGTGCAGAGTGCCACGAAAAACGGACTGGACATTATATAACGAATGTCTATTGTCCGAACTTCAAGGCCTCCAATACAACATCGCTACCATAGAGCAATTAGAACAAGCCTCACTACACCTAAGCAATACCATTGTAGCAGCCTATGAGAAAAGCTGCCCGGTAAAGAAGGTAAACTTCTCGAGAAACGTTCCTTGGTGGAACAAGGAATTGGATCGACTCAGGACTTCCGCCCGGAAATCCTTCAACAGAGCCAAGAAAACAGGCAACTGGTCAGCCTATAGACAGGCTCTGACTGAATTCAATAAGCAACTGAGGGAGTCTAAACGAAAGGCCTGGAAGGCCTACTGCGAGGGGATCGACAATCTGACCCCAGCAAATAGACTCCGGAAGGTCCTATCAAAGGACCATACCAATGCGGTCGGCATCTTAAAACGAACTGACGGCAGTCACACCAAAGATCAACAGGAAAGTTTAGAGCTACTCCTAGGTACTCACTTTCCGGGATCAAAAGTAGTGACTAAAAACACAATTGCGGCTAGTATCGGCTCAGTGGCTCACTGTTCCAACCGCGACAGCCGCTGCTTAGCGGGGAAAATATTCACGCTCAGCAAAATGACTTGGGCCATAAACAGCTTCAAGCCATATAAATCCCCAGGAATGGACGGTATCTTCCCTGCGCTACTACAACGCGGCTTGGATACAATTGCTCCAGGACTCAGGGAGATATATAAAGCAAGTTATGCACTAGGGTATATACCCCGGTTGTGGAGGGAGGCAAAAGTGGTATTCATACCTAAAGTGGGCAATAGGCCTCTAGATGAACCTAAATCATATCGACCCATCAGCCTAACCTCTTTTCTCCTAAAGGCTATGGAGAAAATAATCGACGAGCATATAAAGGGTGACTCACTTATAAGAAAACCCTTAAATGCCAAGCAATTCGCATTTCAAGCTGGCAAATCCACCGTCGATGCTCTACATCACCTCGTCAAAGAGGCAGAACGAGCAATCCTATACAAGGAAATAGCAATCGGAATATTTGTAGACATAGAGGGGGCCTTTGATAACACCTCATTTTCTGCAATAAAACGAGCGGCTATAAATAAAGGACTATATCCTTCCACGATAAGATGGGTGGAGGCAATGCTTCAAAGCCGATTAGTAACGGCTTCTCTAGCAGGATCCACAGTATCTATGACTGTAACAAAGGGGTGTCCTCAGGGGGGAGTTTTGTCCCCCACACTATGGTCAATAGTGGTGGATGGACTCCTGGATGAACTGCATGGAAAGGGCTTTATAACCCAAGGCTATGCAGATGACATCGCCGTAATAATCAGGGGCAAGCATGAAGGCATTCTTACAATCCTAATGCAAAAAGCACTGAATAGCATCAATAACTGGTGTGTTCGGGAAGGACTAAGTATCAACCCGAATAAAACGATCATAGTTCCATTCACGCGTAGAAGGAAGCTGCACATAAAGGCTCCCTCGCTGAATGGAATAGAGATAAATCTCTCCAACGAAGTAAAGTACCTGGGTATAATTCTGGATACCAAACTGACTTGGAATCAGCATGTCGACAAAATCATGGCAAAGGCAACGATGTCGCTTTGGGCCTGTCGGCGGCTTATGGGAAAAACCTGGGGATTAAAGCCCAAAATCACGTATTGGCTTTATAGAACGGCAGTGATACCCATTGTCACCTATGCTGCCCTCGTGTGGTGGCCGAAGACCCAAAAACTAGACACGCAAAAGAAGCTGAGTAGGCTTCAACGTTTAGCATATCTAAGCATCACAGGGGCCATGCAAACGACCCCAACCGCGGGAATGGAGGCAATCATTGGTCTCACACCGCTCCATCTAGTGGTACAAAAAGAGGGACTTGTGGCAGCCCTCCGACTACACCAGAGGAAGAAAACACTGCCGGGGGACTGGACAGGACACTTAGAAATACTGCAGCAATTCGACCCAATCCTTCTGTCCAAACCGACGGACATTATGTCCAGGAAGCTCGAATTCGAATTACCGTTTAAGGTGTCGATCAAGGACCCCAAAACGGCTTCGATTAGAGTCAAGGAGTTTTGACGAGGGATATCAGCCTGGTACACGGATGGTGCCAAAAATACCAGAGGTACTGGAATAGGCATTTATGGGCCTAACCAAAACCACAGGAGCTTCGTGGCTCTGGGCACGACGCCCACGATTTTGCAAGCGGAAACGATTGCAATTGATATGTGCGCCAGAGAATGCTTGGATAGGCACCTAAATGGCGCGCATATATACATCTGCTCGGACAGCCAAGCCGCATTAAAGGCTGTTCGAGCCTATAGTCACGGCTCACGGACTGTCTGAGAATGTCGAAGATCCCTCTCGCAACTGGCGAAGAACAACTTGTTGACCCTCATGAGGGTCCCAGGGCACGGGGATATTAAAGGCAACGAAGTGGCCGATGAACTCGCAAAAAGAGGTGCAAATGCCACTCCTATAGGACCAGAGCCGTTTTGTGGACTCCCCATGGCGCATAGAAGAGAGGTGGTGCAAAAATGGGAAGAGGACAAAAGACGTAAGTATTGGAACAATGTACCAGGTCTACGTCAATCAAAACGACTCCTGAAACTCGATCACAGCCACAAGGTGCTTGAACTCACAAGGAACGAGCTAAGAACTTTCACCGGACTCATGACAGGGCATTGTGCCCTCCGATACCATTTGCGGAAAATGGGAAAAGAGGAAAGTGGAAACTGCAGATTGTGTGATTCGGCAGATGAAACTACCGAGCACATACTATGCACTTGTGTCGCGATTGCTCACAAGCGTCTTTCACACTTCGGCAGGGACCGATTATCCCCCGAAGAAGTGAGCATTATCACCCCCAAGATAGTCACCAGGTTCGTGGTGGACGTGGGACTGCTTGGGAAGTGATTGGTTAAGGGTAGAACAATAGATCTGTTAGGTCACAGTTCACGAGAGGCTAACACACCTCACTAAGACCCTACTTAACCTATAACCTATAACCATACGCTCAAAGTGGGTATTTTTCCTTAATCCCGAACGTAATGATTTCTGTAGAATTCACTAATCCACCTCAGGTATAAATTCAGACCTTCAGTCGATTATATTTCATTCTTGTGTCAGTTGCCGTACATGTCTGAGTAAGTTATTTATATTTCATTGTATTTATTATCAATTTCATTATATTTATTTTAGTAAGTGTTTTTATTTGTATTTAAAATCAATTTTATAATAAAGCTGCACTGAAGAGAGCGAAAGTTCGAAACACGTGTCTGCAGATGATTATAAACTTGAATGCTAGATTTTTTAATTGCTTTTGCTAATTTAATTTAATGAAATCAGTTTAAAATTCATTTTTCATAATTTTTCATGTTATAGTTACATTTAAACAATCTAAAGTACATTTTATCATTTATTAGTTTATTCAACAGAAATAATTTCATTTAAATTAGTGTTGCTTTAATAGTTGTACTATTTGTAACACGCAAATTAATTTGTATTATTCAATGTCTGTCGAAGTATTAGCTAGAGAAGTAGTTGTTTCAAATTAATTTGTTTTGTAGTCTTAGTAAGACTCATTGTTGTAAAATGTTTTTGTATTTTTAAATTTATTATTTAATTTTCTACAACGAACTAAAGGATTTTAATACATTTTATAATGAAATACTTTAACTTCGATGCAAATAGCATTAAATTAATGCAATGTTACATAGACGACAGATATCAGTTTGTGCACATAGGAGGAACACAATCACAGATAAAACAAATTAAAAGGGGGGTGCCACAGGGATCAATTTTAGGACCCATTCTCTTCATAATTTTCTTCTTCAATTGTATGGTAGTAGAAATAGGCCGTAATTTAGACGAAGTAAAAAATAACAATAAACTTAGCTTAGAAGCAATATCTAAACGGTGCTCAGAAAATAGTCTACTCCTAAATGAAAACAGAACTAAAAGCATAACCTTTAATGTTATAAGTACGATCCAGTCTTCGGCAGTTCCCTTTCTTGGAGTTAGTATTGATGCATCCTTGACATGGGACCTTCAAGGCAACGAATTAGCCAAGCGCTTATCAAAACTTACTTTTATGACCTCTCTGGTCAGTCTCAAAACCGCATATTACGAATTATTTCAATCGCGCATGAGGTATGGCTTATTTATTTGGGGGCACTCAACCTGTAGGCACCGCAGCTTTGCATTGAAACGCAAAGCTGTAAGAATAATGGCAAATGCAAAATATCAATTGTCGATCTATTTTTATCAAATTGGGCATATTCACGCTCCCATCATTGTATATCAAGCTTTGCTTCGTGTATATCAAAGAGAATCTAGAAAAGTACAATTCATATGAACATCATGATCGTTCAACTAGATTTAAGCAAAATATAAATCTTGATCAAATGAGGTTAAAGCGTTCCCAAACAGGAACAAGGTATTACTGTGTAAAGTTCTATAATAAGCTCAATCTTGCTACTAGACTATTTAAGAAAAAAATACATACATACCTTCTGGAAAAAGCGTTCTACTCTTTCGGGGACTTTATTAACAGTGATATTAGTCTGTAACTTTGTAAGTTTTTATTTGTTTCCCTTTTAAATTTTGAATGTGAGTTTTGTTTTATAAGGGTTAACGCTGATATTCTTAACATGTTACTTTTAAGACATTTTAATAAATTACACTTTGTCTTAGTTTTCATCGATCTCTTAAGGGTCGTTGCAATATGTTCTGGGTCTCTGATAAAGCAACTGTTTTGCTATTTTGGAAATTTGCAGTCGTTTACATTTTCTGCACGTCATTTATACCCCAAATAGTTTGAAATTATTGTTCTCATAATTTATGTTTAGTCGTTAGTGTATTATATATATTTTAAGTACTAATTATCTGGCAACTATAATATTGACGTATGTAAGATATTTTTATCAATGCATAAATAAACTATTCTATTCTATTCTATTCTAAGGTGGGATATGTCAGTAAGCTCAATATTTGTGTTCTACGTAGCCTTAAAGAAATTCAATAATTAAATATATTAAAGTCTTTTACGTTGTAGAAAACTAACCAATAATTAGAAAACCACGAAAATATTTCGTAAATCTACAACAATCAGTCTTAGTAAGCTTACAAAACAAAAACTGTTGTTTTAATAGCCTTGTAGTTTGTAACATACAAATTTCTTTTGCATAATTCAATATCTGTCGAGGTAATAATAATAATAATAATAATAATAATAATAATAATATTTATTTCCAGTGTAAGTACAGTAACAATACATAAACATATAGTAAGTACAGCACAAACATGGAAATACGTCAAGATAATTAACAATATTTAATTTATACATATAATACTAAAAAGTGCGAGTCAAAAACTCCTTCGTATCGTACGGCTCCAATGTGCACAATAGATTAAATAGCAATCGTCTTGTCTGATTGTATGTTTCTGCATTGGCTATATATTGTGGAAGATGATTATAAAATTTTATGCAATTATAAAGTGGACCTTGCTCAAATTTATTTAACCTGTGTGATGGATACCTGAAAGTAGTACCATGTCTGGTATTGTGGGTACTATTTAGAGTATATTCGGAAAATAATTCTCTATTCTTACACACAAACTTAATACACTCATATATGTAAACAGCTGGAACCGTCAAAATGCCTAATTTTTTGAAAACTCCTTTACAGCTGTCAGTTTTTCTCATCCGACACATTGTTCGAATTGCACGCTTCTGAGATATTAATATAGAACTACTGTGTGCACTGCTACCCCAGAATAAAATTCCATATTTAATATGGGAGTAGAAATTGGCATAATAAAATGTTTTAACGATATGGTCGTTAGTATTACTGGCAAGAATCTTTAAACCATAGCATGATTTGCTAAGCTTAGATGTAAGTTTGTCAATATGTGGTCGGTAACTTAGAGTTTCATCAAGTATTACTCCAAGAAACTTAGAACTTTTTATAAATTCAAAATTGTGATTATTTAAGCTTAAATTATGGGGAGTAATTAATGATTGATTAGACTTAAAAAATATTGTATTTGTTTTATCTGCATTTAAAATTAATTTATTTTTTATAAACCACTCATTAATGCGTTTCATAATTATATTTCCAGAACCAATGATATCAGGGTATGTTTCACCGTAAAGTAGCAGATTTGTATCATCTGCATAGCAAGTAATTTCACTATTTGCATGTATATTGTCAGATATATCATTTAGAAAAATATTAAAAAGAAGAGGGCCCAAAATACTCCCCTGGGGAATCCCCATTTCAATTGATAATTTATCAGATGTCGCTTCAACCATGCCGTCATTTATTTTCACTGACTGTGTTCGATTGCTTAAATATGAGCAAAACCACTTATTTGCAATTCCGCGAACGCCATAGTTAGTTAGTTTAGTCAATAAAATTGAGTGCTGAATCGTATCAAAAGCTTTTGACAAGTCTAATAATACACCACATACAACTTGATTATTATCTAGAGCTGTTAAGATTGATTGAATGTATTGAAAAAGTGCTGTGTCTATACTCTTGCCTTTAGTAAACCCATGTTGACATCTGGAAAATAACTGATTCGTCTTGAAAAAATCGATTAATCGATTTGACATTATAATTTCTAGTATTTTTGAAAATGTACACAGAATACTAATTGGTCTATAATTTTCCAGGTCCTCAATGTTTCCTTTTTTATATATGGGTTTAATAATTGAATATTTTAACAGATCTGGAAATATGCCTGTATTAAAAGAGCTATTAAAAATATCATTTAGTGGTTCCACAATACTATTGATGCAGACTTTTATTATGGATATCGGTATATTATCATACCCACAACTTTTTTTATTTTCCATATCAGAAACAACTTTCAGTATTTCAGGTTTAGTGACCGGTTCGAGTAACAATGAATTGCTATTTATTGGTATATTGCACACATAGGAATCATCATTTTGATATAATTGACCACTTAACAAATTACTTGCAGCGTTTTTAAAGTAAATATTAAAATCATTAGCTTGCTGTTCTATGTTATTAGTATTCGGTAAGGTAAGGTTTCCATTTCTCTTAGTGCTCACAACGTCACCAATTATTTGCCAGGCAACTTTAGATTTGTTTGATGATTTTGCTAATTTATTTTCGTAATAAGAACATCGTTCTCTATTTAGTAATTGCTTATATTTTGCAGTTTCTGTTTTTAATGCAGGTTTATACTCCGGCATATATTGAGAGAGTGTTTCATATATCTGCATTTGAATTTTACACTGTATTGTTTCAGGTGACGTAAATTTAAAATTTTGTTTTTTGGTAGGTTTCACGTTTTTCAGTGGAAAATGTTTATTGACATACTTTAAAAAGATGGATATAAAGTGTGAATATTTATTATTAGTATCGTAGCATTTTTTAACAGCTTCAAAGGATTCACTTTCAATGTCAGTGCAAAATTCAAATAATGCACGCTCGGAGTATAGCCTAATTTTATAAAATTTCACAAAATCATCATTAAAATTTAAGCTTTGTGTTATAATTTGTGCCTTATGATCAGATAAAAATGTATTGATAACATTTGTATAATTATTATTGTAGTTAACATGTGTTATGATGTTATCAATACACGTACCAGTGCCATTGTAGTGAAATCGAGTGGCTTGATGTACATTTAAAATTGCATTATGTGCCATCAGCAAATTTTTAAATTCTTTAGTTCCACATGAATTCTCCAGCGTATTAATATTGAAATCGCCCGCTATAAAATATAGTCTATTTGTTGATGTTACATAATCTAAAATTTGATCAAGTTTACTAAAGAAAAGCGCTATATCACTCTGAGGAGTTCTGTAAATACAAATTACATAGATTTTTTTTTTGAAAATTTGAAGTTCAGCACCCGCACATTCAAATATATTTTTCTCCGAGATGGAGCTTATGATTTTCAGTTTTGCTGCCTTTATTCCAGATTTACAATAAATTGCAACACCGCCATGTTCTTTACTGGCCCTACAAAAGTTAGATATTAATTTGAAATTAGGAATATTACATATTTTAAGCTGTTCACTGGATTGCCAGTGTTCCGTTATACATAATACGTGAACGCCATTTAGATCATTTACAGTATCAATTATCTCGTTTACACAATTACTCAGGCATTGAACATTTTGGTGTAATAATTTAAAGCTGTTATTTGGTTCAGATTGTTTTTTTTGGTATTAGCCAGAGAAGTATTTGTTTCAATAGGTTATTTGTTTTGATGTCTTAGGAAGACTAATTGTTGTAAATTTACGAAATATTTCGTGTTCACCCATTTATTAATTAAAGAAAAGCAGCCAGTAGTTCTTTGAGCATGTTGCGCAAAAAATGAAAATAGGAAATAATTAAATACTCTATGCTATATATAATTACAATGACCATACGTCACGTAATTATTGTTTTTAAAATCGGGGAGTTCAAATAACATTTTCGTTTTATTTCTTTCTTTCTAATATTATGTTTAATTATTTTAAACGAATTCATTTTTTAAGTTTTGCAGATCAATGAATTGGTTTTACAGTGATATAGTTTTTGTACAAAAATATTTAATATTTCATATAAATTAGAGCCAATTTTCTATTTTCTTTAAATATAGATATATTTTTAATTTATTTCTTGTACTTACTATACTATAGTTCTGAACTAAATGGCTGGTAATAATGGTGAGATTGGCCAAAAGAGTAACAATAGAAATCCTCATTATTATTGGATACAACGGTAGGAAACACACAACTAGAGTATATTATTTATTCAACGATGTAAATCTAATTGAATTATTTGTCAGTCTATCATAAACTAAAACCTGATCAGTTTAAAGTAGAAGGAACTGTTCCAAATAAAGAAAAAAATTTTAATAAACCAAAAAGGCTTTAATATAGCTGCCCCGGGCTAACATCAAGTCGCTAACTTCCGATAATAAGATCCAAAAACAAGTTTTACCCTTTACAAAATGTAGCCGGTACATGAATTATCAGCGCAGATGAAATAATTCATCTGCGGTATATCTCAAATTACGAGAGTTCCTTTCGTATACATGATCACAACCTTATCAATAAAAACATTTGGGATCAGTCATTTAAAAAATCGTGTATATGTCAAATATGACAAAACTAATATAGTAGATAGTAGATAGTATATAGTATTTATTTTATCCATTGTACTTACACAATAAAATTCAAATATATATTAAAAACATTTCTTACAAAAATTTTGATCGCACATGGAATGGCTTGATTTCACAATAATATGATCTTCCACTCTTGCCTACTGTTACTTCAATAACACTTCCTCTTCAGAGGAATATAAGCCAAACTTGGCAAGAAAATAGTGGAACAACCTCCACCAAAGAAACTTCATGTGGCAGCAGTGCCATCAAGGCAACAGTAGGCAAGAGTGGAAGATCATATTTTTATGAACTCGAGCCTTTTCATGTGCAATCAAAATTTTTGTAAGAAAGTATTGTTATATATGTATTTTGAATTTTATTTTGTAAGTACCATGGATAAATAAATACTATCTACTATCTAAATAAGTCCCATATACTGGAAGATTTGAAATTTTGTATGATATTTGCGTTAAAGTAGCAGCTTTTTAAGAGAACTAGATACAAAATTTTATGAATACTGCCAAAATGTAATGTGACAGTAGGTCGAATATCAGTTTAACATTTATTTATAGATTAAAATTTTTCTATTATTTTGAATGTGGTATTTAGTTATAAATATATTTTATGTTTGAGAAAATTGTTGTGTTATTTTTATTTCTTTAAAAATTATATTGTATTTCATCATTTAAGTATACATGATTTGATTGTGAATTGCAAATATATCCCTGGAAATAATTGTGTTTCTGTAAACTAATAATTCAATAAAACCATACAAACTTCAGATTCTAAGTTGCAAATAATTATATAATTATATAAATATGTTAGCTGATTGATGCTGTTTGCATTTTTTTTCTATATAGCAAACTTAAAATTTTATTAGAAATGCAAATATAAAATACCGTTTATATTGTAAGATGATATTTGCAGTAGCAACAATAATATTTTGTTTATTCCTTTTGAAAGTTATAAGGTAAATTTATATTTAATACAAATATTTTGAAGACACAATAATATGTTCATAGTGTAAATGTGTAGACCGTAAATAGTAAAATGATATTTGCCAACACACTTGTTACAATCTTTAGTATTTTCTTGGAAACGTATAAATATTTGATTAATTTCATTCCTATGTTTTCGTTCAAATTTACTCACTATTTATTATTCTATTATAAAGGCAGATAGAAACACACAAACAGCGAGTATACTGTTGAATGTATAAAAGGCACTCTCCTATAAATGTTGCCAATCAACTGCTCCTTGGCCTCAAACGAAATTGAGTTAAATATTTTTTCTACTGTCCGTTAGCTTAATGACGTCGCTTGAATGGAATTCATATAATATTTTATATACTTTGTAAGTTTATAAATCAAGAAATAAAAAGTTTAAGACCTATCAGTAATCCCAGTTATAATCTCCACTATTTCATTTCGCTGGTTTATGCATATTTTGATAAAAATATTTAAAGTACATTTTTAAAAGTTATTTTGCAAGAAGGAATTATAACAATTGTTTTATATATTCTTAATTATATGTTTATATCAGTTTTCATCTAAATGTTATTATTAATGTTTGTATTCTACCTTTGTTTGATTACTAAATTAGTCACTTGTGCGCAGTCGCGTCGTTCTGGACACTAGTCACATATACTTCGCTGCCACATTTATCTATAATCCCGATTTTAGTCATGGCCATGAATTGTTCCATTTGCCTTCGCAGCATTAGTCAAAAATTGGCTGCTCTTAAATGCAAAACGTGTGCAGCGCGACATCATGCTAGCTGCACACGACTGAACATTGACCGCATCAATTATTATATTGAAGAGGCGCGAAAGGAATTAGGAGATAGGTAGACTTGCGCGAAATGTACACCTGATGGTAGTTCAATAGCCATTATTAATAGTCCCACTCATACAATTCCCAGTAATACATCTATGCTCTTGGAAATGCAAAGGATGTTTGAAGTGTCATTGACGACCGATTATCTGTATTTAGTGCTAATATTAAAAAGAAAAAACTAAAAGATTTTGCTTTCTCGATGCAAGCTATTATTGTTAAATTATATAATTTGGATAGTGAAAATAAACAACTAAAAGCCAAAATTCAGTGTATGAAAGCGAAGCAAGAAGCACAAGCAACATCTAACGATTTGAGTATAATTGACGAAATTAGTGATGACAATAGACAATCTAAAAATTTATTTGTATTAAATATTAAGGAATCATCTTCCGGTAACACAGAAACACGCATTAAAAGCGATACTGATACTATTAATAAATTATTTAAAAATGATCCCGAAATTATTTCGTCTATTAATAAAATTATAAGAATTGGTCGCAAGGTTAACGATAAAATTCGACATATAAAAATATTTTTTTTCTAATGAGGAAGAATAATAACATAATTAGCCAAATTTATCTGTACTGATGACAATATAAAAATTAAAACTGATTGGACTGAGATGCAGAAGAAGCATATTAAAAGTTTATATAATGAATTAAATGAAAGAAAAAATTATGGTGAAAAAGATCTAATGATAAAATTTTTCAATCCGAATCCGAAAATAATACATGAAAATAGATTGCATAATAAAATAAAATCAGCACAGTCTAACAATATAAGAAACTAACAATTTACCTCCAAAACGTCAACGATATGCGTACCAAAATTAATATTATGTCTTTAAATGTGAACGTATGTTGTTACGATATATTTATTCTTACTGAGACTTGGCTTAGTGAGGAAATTTCAAATCAAGAGCTATCATTCAAGGACTATAATGTATATAGATTACATCGTTCGCACTTAAATAGAGAACGAGGTGGCAATATTTTAATAGGTGTAAAAAAGGATATCTGTGCTCAAGAAATTAGTATAGGTGAACATTGGGTAGAACAACTCTTCTAGTAGCAATTGGAAGAGAGAATATTGTTATTGGAGGTTTATATATACCTCCTGATTCTAGATCTGATAAGTATGTTTATCATTGTGAGAGTGTGGAATCTCTAAGCATGCATTATGAAAACGCAAAATTCATTATATGTGGAGACTTTAATATTTCTTGCTTAGTAGTCTGGGATAATTCATCCATTCAATTGTCATCGCAGTCAAGTATCAATGACAATTTAGATATTATAGCTAATTGCTATAGTTTCTTAAATTTTGATCAAAAAAATCATTTTTGTAATACTCAAGGAATACTATTAGATTTGGTATTTTCTAATATAGATCAAATATGTGACGCTATCGACTTATTGGATACAAATTTTCTATATCACACAGCGATTTGTTGCTCGTTGAAATTAGGGTGTGAGGAGACATTAATCCCACTTTTTCATATAAAGATTTTAGGAGAGAAAATTATAACGAAATGAATAGATATTTAAGTCAGATTAATAGGAGTAAACTTTTTGAAGAATACTTGTATGATATTAATGAAATCTCTGAATTATTTTATGAGCGTCTATATTACATTATAAATATATTTGTTCCTATAAAAATAATACGCAGTAAAAAATATCCCGTTTGGTTTGATTCTACGTCAATTAAATTAACAAAAATTCCATAGACTTAGCAACGCATTTAAACAACGAAGTTGCAAATTACAAGATGTATATTATAAAAATATAGAAATTGATATTAGTAAAAGACCCATGAAATTTTGGAGCCATATTAAAAAAACTGAAGAGTGAAGAAGAATTTCCCAAGTTTATGAAATTTAAAAAATGCCCTATTTCCAGTGTCGGTGCTATTGATGACTCTTTTGCGGACAATTTTGCCGAAAACTACAATGTAACAATGGAAAGCGACATGGATTCTTCAGAATATTAGCAACTATGTGGCTATAGTGCGTGTGGAGATAAACTATCCATTAATATGAATGAAAATTATAGTGAACTATCATCTCCATCTAATTATTATAGTTGCGGTCCTGATGAAATTCCAGGGGATTTCTTAAGCAAATGTGTCTCTCACGGAGCCTATATATTTGTTATTTCGTGCGTCTTTAGCTCAATGCAAGTTTTTGGTAACATAGTTTCATAGTGCCTATATATAAATCAGGCAAAAAAAGCGAAGTCGAAATTTCTAGAGGAGTGCCTCTTCAGTCGGCTCTTCCAAAAATTTTTGATAAACTAATTTCATCGCAATAAATGTATTTGTCAAGAAACTTAATTATCCCAGAGCAGCACAGATTTTGCCAAGGACATTCAACAGTTAACAATCTATTGGCTTACCAATCTTATGTATTAGATGCCTTGGAGAAAGGACATCATGTCGATGATATATACACTGATTTCTCCAAGGCGTTTGATAGAGTGCATCATAAAATTTTAATTAATTAATTAAGGAATTATCAATTTAATATCGATGCCTTAACGTGGCTGGAAACATTCTTGAGCAATAGAACTGTAAAAATAGGTAATAAAACATCTAAATGTATAAATGTACCATCGGGGGTCCCACAGGGAACGGATTGTGGGCCCATCCTATTTTTACTTTTTATAAATTATCTTAGTGATTCATCCAAAAAATGCCAATATCTCTTCTTTTCAGATGATTTAAAAATATTTAAATTTATAACAACCTAGTAATCAATTTGATATTCAATCAAATCTAGATAATTTACAATCCTGGTGCGATAAGAATTGTTTATACCTTAATGTTAATAAGTGTAAACACATCAGATTTACTAGAAAAACTAGTGATATTAATGTTTGTTTTATATTTTAAATGGCTTGGTTTTACAAATGGTTCATTGTATTAATGATCTAGGTGTTATTTTTAACTCTAAAGTAAATTTCATAGATCATATTGACTTAATTCTACGAACGGCAATAAGAACTTTAGGTTTTATAATTTAAAATGGATCTAAATTGAATATATCCACATTGAGATAGCTTTATTGTTCCTTGGTACGCTTTAAGTTAGAGTGTGCTAGCATTGTATGGTCTCCGTATTACACAACTTATATTAATATTAGAGCGAGTACAAAACAAATTTCTAAAGTATATTTCATTTGGGTCTGTTATACCACATTCACATTTTAATGCAAACGTTACGCTAAGTAGCTTAAGTCTTATCTCTTTAGAGTCAAGAAGGACTAAGCTTGATTTATGTTTCATTCATAAACTTATTTCAGGTAGAATTGATTGTTCAGTATTTCTTGAAATGCTTCATTTTATGGCCAATCGATATTTAGTTAAATCGTGAAGTAAACTGTTTTTCATGTTGGAGATTTTAAACACAATTATTTGTTTAATAGCCCTTTTCAAAGAATAATGAGATGTATAAATATATTGAATAACTATCCTCACTTTAATGTTTTTGGAACTAAATTTTATTCATTTAAACGGAGTTTAAAATACTTTATTTGATGTTTTATGTATTCGGATGCATTGTAGTAGTATATAAGTTTGTATTTTTTAAATAGTTTTTTAATTTCTCTTTTGTATTTTCTTTCTCATGTAATTATAATTATTTTTGTACATTCTTTGTAAAATGGAGTTTTCCATAATAAATATATATAAGTGTCCCAAAGAACTAAGTAAAACTTAAAAATAAAAAATGTGGTTATTATTTAGTAAACTATAGAATTTAGGAATTTATTTCTTATATCGTCCAAATATACACCTTCGTGGTCACAACACTAACTTATTCGAACCCTAAAATTTCTTATTGCATCTCGGCAGGTAGCCTATGCAATGGCTGCCATTTCGTGATGGATTTTTTTCTTCAAATTCAAAAAGAACTTATTTTATTGATGAAAACTTTAGATTTCAGACAGACCTACATGAAAAAGTCTATAGGGTTTAAATCAGTACTGCGTGGAGTTTAATTTATGTCACCTCTCCCAGAGATCAATTTGCCAGAGAGAATTTCATTCGGGCCTTAAATTTTGTACCAATTGAAATTTATAGGGTTCCAGCTTTAGATATTTGTGCAAAATGTTTTGTAATAATGATTTAGACACATTTAAAGCGCTTGCAAGAATTTTTACTGAAAGAATCGGATCGTCACGAACCGACTGGTTAATACTATCCACGCTCTGTGCCGTTCTTCATGATCTTGGCTAATCCGATTTTGGGTCTTTAATGTTGAACCGGTCTCTTCAAGCGTCTTTACACATTTTCGAACGAGAGGCATCCTTGGCGTCTCATTGAAGTGACGAAAATCTCTGATGTGGTCGCTGAATAATTGCTGAATCTGTCCGCTACCGAGAAATGATTCATATCGACTAAACTCCCTAGAGCCAGCTAACCGATTAACATAACCCCGCACCCCTCGAACCACGGAAGGTCCTATTTAATAAGACTTCATTATTTATTTTGCTAAAAGATGGTTTGCATACCGCTAAGAAAAGGATTTTTAATTACACTTGTTATGTTATTTAACATTTATTTACTACATAATAACATATATTTTTGTGTAGGTGTGTATACATTTGTGTATAACGAGAATTCAACAACATCAATTATTAGTTTGCCATTAAATATCATATGTGCATTGAAATATTGTTTGTGATTAAAGTACAAGAATAATATTAAACAGACCACAAATATTAATTTTGTAGTTATCCTGGAATATTTGGCTTCTGTGTATTTTTTCATGTACTTTAGCAAATATGTTTAAAAACATGTAGACATATGTACTGCGTGTCATACAGTTCCAAATGTACAGGTAATTACATTTCAGACAAGACTTTACTCGTACACAAATTCATCATTGATTTTTGTTAAATGCTCGTATATAATACTTATAAAACCAATGAAATTTTGATTTAAAGAAATATGCAATTAATTATGTTATAATTTTTTAGATGTAGATATTTCAATAATAATAATAATAATGATGTTTATTTGCCCAACAGAAAACCAATTATAAGAGGAAACATAATAATGATTGTAAAGGTTTTTATTATATAATAATGTTTAAGATAAGCCAGAGCAAGATAAAGGATTATCTGAGATGATTTTTAAGTCCATAAAAGAGTGATAAACATAAATGATTCTCTTTTAAAGCATCCTGATACAATAAAGGGATAATCATTTTCTGTTGATTATAAGTTGCTTTTTCATAGAGGGTTGAAATTGCACATTTTTTGTTTCCGATTAATCAAAGTTTAATGACTCGCGATGACCGTGGCCACATGAACGGCAGGATTCCATTCAAGGTCCTGAAGGGCCGTCCTATCGCCCCCTTCTCGTGCTGTCGTGGAAGAGACGCGCAGTCTGCGCAGCGTTCTTCTGTGGAGCGCGTGTCAGCAGGACTATTCGAACATTCGAACACAACAACAGTAGTCCTGCCGCGTCAGCAACAAATGCTGCTGGTGTCGCGTCCTGTGGGAACTGTACGCGCGTTTCCGGAAAAACACGCACACGTGTTGCAATCTGAGAAATCGTGACGAAACTAAAACCTATCCAAAAGGGAATCGCTAAAATCCAGTTGTTCCCTTTGTTAACTTAGTTCGTGAATTCGGTAAGAGCTCAAGTTGGTGTTTTACTCATCTGTTATTTCTTACATTACCTTATACGAACATCATTTTATACTGAGGAGCTCAACGCGTATATTTTTTTATACTGAAATAAATTTTATTTAAAAGCAGACTTATTACACACATTATATACATTGAAACCATTTATATACTTATTTTATAATTTACAAAAAACGACACAATTTTAACATGGTATGTTATAAAATTGGCATTACTTACTCTTTAATTTGCTATAAAATTTATATTATGGAATTTCATACGTTCATACGTAAAAAAATGTTGAGTACATATTAAACTATTTAATACATTTCATTTTTTAAATTAATTAATTTCTAATAGTGACCATATGTACCTGATTTTTTTCCTTCTAATTCAATTTTATTACCAAAATATTTCAATTTTTTTTATTAGATTAAAAATCTAGTAAAATAGGTGCCACAATAATCATTCCATAACTTTGGTTTGACTTGACGAAACTTAGAATCAATTGTGTATAAAAAAAATCTGTTTTGTTAGCTATACGTATTTTTAACCTAATAGATCTTCTATTTATAAGATTTTTCAATATTTGATTGGACAATTACCTAGAATGCATTTTATTATAAAAATAAATCCAATGTAAATTTCAGAAATGTACTTTCAAGGTAGTTTTAGTAAACGAAATAAATAAAATGTAAAAAAATAAATAAGAGTGATTGCGACTTAAATGTACTAACATATTACATGTTGACATAAATATAAAGTCCGTAAATTTAATATATCTATTTATATATAAAAATATGATTTATTGTAACAGTAATTACTTTATCGTATAACATATCTGCTACAGGCATGCTTTTACTACACATCATTTCATTTAAATGTAAATTATAACTTTATGTGTTTTAATACATTCCAATTCGTGATGCCACCCACAAATAACATATTATCTCATTCATATTTAATATACTTTGTTTAAAATAGCACAATATTGAAGCAACACTTGTGTTAATATATAAACTACTGCTAAATATACTTGATGAAATTAAAAGTTTACGTAAAATATAAAATTATCAAATTTAGAGCAACTATTTTGATCTACGTAAGATATTCGATCAGTACAGATTACTATAAAAGACAATAATCTTTGTAAATTACCGATAATTATTAAGAGACCTCCCACTGAAAATAAAAATAGTATAATAGAAGTTATCAGCTGCTTAGTAAGGTAATAGATATTATATTTTGTGAATATGGTGAAACATTATCTTAAGCAAATTATTTAAAATATTAAATACAACAAACCATTTATTTAATTTTTTTTTAAATCACTAAGCATTTCTGAGTGAAATTTATTTACTGAAACCATTTACTTTTAATATTCAAATCAAATTTTCGAACCATATTTTTCTAGTTTATAGCGTGAATAATTTGACTTAATATTTATAATATATGTATAAATTGTTCTAGATTTATATAAAAAATATGATTCAAATTATTTTAAATATTCTTTTACTAAAATAAGTAGAAGCATCCACCAATATCAAAATTATTATTATCAGTGCAGCTAAACTGACAGAGTATATACTATAACTTAAAGTGACATTAATCTACCCTACGATAAAATAAATTAAAATTCACTCACCTCACTAATAATAAAAAATAAATTTTAAATTATTTCATCACAACATTATCACTTTACATTACATAATCCTAAGATTAATTAGCCTACCTTAATAATTCATATTTTTCTTGTTAGTTAGTAGTATATTATCTATCTTTTTAAGATTATCTGCACAGGCACCCAAATTATTTATATTAAGAATGTATTTAAAAATACTAATTACAATAAATCTCTAGAAACTGTTTAACTACAAATAAAATTATATTGGTATTTTTAATGATTAGTAAAATATCTCGTAAATATTTCTTGTATATATTAATGATAACATCTATAATGTATAAATATTTTAATTTATGATGTAAATCAGGTGTAGATAATTTAAGTACCTAGAAATAATTTAGCCGAATTTAAAATCTCCAAAAGTCCATTTCGACAGTTTTGTTATTAATTATTAAAATAAAAATCATTGCGAGAGAGAATACCATCTTTAAACCCAAGATATATGATTATAAAATAAGGGTTATTTCGTCTATTTGGGCTAATAACCAGCGGTCTTTCTGTGTGTTTTTAAGTGACATTCATTATATTGCAATTAATGCAGTTTGTTTCAAATTTGATACGATTTTAACTTTATTTGTAGCCAACAAAAAAATCACAAAATATAAAATTTAAAGGAAATATTCTATAAATTATTTAATGAAATACTTTTACGCAAAATAAAATTTTAAAATTATAAATTTTGATATTATAAACATTTTAGTAATAAACACAACATTATTTTTCAGGTAACTGAGCACAAAATTGTGAAAAGAAAATTTCTCAACATATTAAAGAGCTAATGAACTATATTTTGGGACTTTTATCTAAAACAAACCTAAATGTAGAAAATACGGTAAAAAAATAAATGTTCTTATAAAGGAGAAAAATTATTAACATTAGTTTATTAAGCTCTAAAAAACGCAGCTCAATATTATAGATCCAATTGAGAACTATAAACAAAATATTATTGGTACCATTGAATTAAGAACAATTATTTAAGAATCGCGAAAAAGTCAAAAACATAAACCTACTATGAAATTTTTTATTCAATACACATTAAAGTTATTTCAATTAAAAAGTTTAATAATGCAAAAGTGTATACATTAAATTTACGTTAGTTTTTATTTAAATAATTTATTAAGAATTAAAAATATTATTTTATATATATATATATATATATATGTATATATACAGCCATTAGTATATAAATGGAAGATTGTGGGTTTATCAAGGTACATTTTCATAATTCGTTATTAGGACACGGTGGAGGACTGTTAAGGCTATAACCTAAAAACATTTTCGACTGCTTTGCAATTGTTATACAGGGTGAATTATATCATATCGCATTTTCTTTAAATAGAACCCCCTGTATATTATCGCATATTTGGATTCCTGGGTCAATTCTGGTAGGATTTTCTGTATCATGTATAGTATCTGAAATAATTATTTTGGGCGCAATTCTTCATTTTAAAAAAACGTAAAGTTATAAGGTATGTTTTCAAATTAATTTGTCTGGAAATATACATCCAAATACTTATTGGAATATATATAAATATCAATAATTTACCAATAATTTCTTAAAATATATTGTGATTTCTAGAGCAATTATAACGTTTCATCAGCCTGTATTTAAACTCAACAACAAATTTATATATCAAGCCTGGATTTATATGCCGAATAAAGTAAAATGTTCTTAAATACATTTTTTCAACTGTTTCATTGAGTTTAGAAGTTTCAATGTTTATATCACACTAACATAGTGACACGAATTTTTCCAAATAGCAACCTATCAATAATTAATATAAAATAAAAAAAACACTTTATTTTATAATTAAATATACAAATTTTAAAAATTCTTTCTATAAGATAGGTAGTATTTTCTACAAAATATTTAATAAATATATTTTTTGCTGTTAAATTAAAAAACCCTATAAGTTCTAAAATGTGTTACAATTGTACTAAGAATATACTAATGCACACTGTTTTGAAATTGAAATAATAATTTGGTAATTGGAGTTTATTTTTGTACATATCGCGTGTATTATTCATTTTTCGCTTTGCTTCTCATGCCATACCTATTGTATTTTGAGAGCTTTGTGGAATAAGAGTTGGATTTCCTTTTGATGTATGTCTTTATCTCATAATTTGAATGAAAGGGAGATATTTCTGTACAAAAATTGATCCGTCTGTCTAACTTTGATGGCTGTGAAAGATTTTGGTTCGCCCTTATAAGGAACGTGAATCTTTTTATAAAGCCCCGCGCAGGGTTTAATTACTAGAGTTTATTTTACAAACAAAAGCAGCGAGTTCTTATAGCGTATAAATTAATTGTATTTATTATTGCCAATTATATATTATTAATGTTTAATGGATAATATTATATCATTTAAGCAGATTAATTAATTATTTATTTCAATAATAATAATAATGATGATGAAATATTATATGTAATAATATATAAAATAATATTAATAATACGCTATCTCTATCACTTTTTCAATTACAGCTATAATTATAAGAAATCAAATATAATGGTAATTTAAACTATTTTGTATATAGTGTTCTAAAACTTAGATAATGTAATTGTTTGGAAGTATATAATATAAATATGAATTAAATTTTCTTTAAAAAATATTAGTTTATATTTAAGTTGTAAAAGAAATCTTAAAAACATTACATTCAATTGGGTACATTAGTAAGAACTACAATTTTACTGTAAAGAAAAGGAGTAGTGCACTTATGAATAATATTATAATAATATGTAGACCACAACTGTGTAAATAAGGGCAGTCAGATAAATGTAGATAAATTGAGCCAATTACGAGTATATGTACTTATATATAATGCATGTAATACAACATCAGCAAAAAATGACACAACAGTGACGTAGAATTTGTAAGTGGCTGAAATTTTATTATTAAATAACAACGACGATTATTTTTTCTGAAGCCCTTTAACAAATATTGTATAGTAATATCTAGTTTAATTTGGTTTTTTTTAAGAAACATTAAATTTTAATAAGTATTGGACAATTATTACTAATAACAATTTATTAAATGTGTAACGTATGAAATTATATAAGTTACATCATAGAAGTGTTTATATCATCTGAGCTTATAGTATTGGATTTTATTTTCGATGTATGTAGTAACATGTGTTATTTATTTTTACTTAAAATTTAAAAAAATGATAGCTTACATTTCCACGCAAATATTAAAGATAAAATCGTATTGTATAGTTATTCATTGCATTAACATATTTTTGGCAAACACGTCTACTACTTTTGATTATTTCGTTTTGTTTCAAATGATACGTTTTTGTTAATTTTAATATTAAATTCAAAATAATCGTATTTTCCTAATATAGCCAAATTAAAAGTATTGCTTTTTTCTATACCTGATGGTTAAATAATGTAAACAAACATTAATTTACGTTTTATAAGAATATACATTCAATTGTCAAATTGTAATATGTCCAAATTAAAATAAGACAGGTGAATTTAATTACATTTAGGAAATTTCACAAAAAGTAGTTTGTTTCTTGTATCAAAATTAAGTTTATAACGTATAAGAATATTATAAATCTTAATATTTTTCATTCAAGACATTGCGTATTATTTAATATTAACATTATGTCAATAATAAACGTTAGTTAAACGATATAATTTATAACAAGCATAATAATATTTAGGTCCAAAAGCGATGTACTCTTTATCACTTTGGGACCTAACAGTATTTAATTATAAAGAATGGTTGTCACCATTACTATGTGGTAATTCATGATAAAGACTAAACTGAAACGCTTAGTTTAGGTAGAATTTATCCAGAATTTCAAACAACCGTCGGTTAAAACTAACAATATTAATCAAATATAATAATAAAAATATATAATTCCTTTATGTTGTAGAAAATTAACTAATAATTAGAAAAAAACACGAAAATATTTTATAAAATATACAACAAATGAGTCTTATCAAGACTACAAGAACAAACCACTTTTGAAACAACTACTTCTCTAGCTAATACTTTGACAGACATTGAGTGATACAAAAGTAATTTGCGTGTTACAAAATAGCAAGGCTATCAAAGCAACACTAGTTTGAACGCATTTCTTTCTGTAAAATGAACTAAAAATGATTAAATGTACGTTAAATGTACGAATTATTTATTGAGTTATTTTAAAAGAAATTCTTGATTTCGCTTCTTTGGTTATAGTTGAGTTTGTTTTTGTAGTGGTAAATGAATACAGCGGTTTCCTAATTTGATACGTTTAATTTTATTATATTTAAATTGTAAGTTTAAATGATAGTAACTAATTCGATTAGGTATCTATATCTGCTTTATTTAATTTAAGGAACTATTAATATAGTTTTAATATTGCTGGTTGTTGGTAGTAAATTAAAAATAAGCCTTAAGCTTAACACAAAACACCTATATTTTTCTCAAAAACCATGAGGTTTACGCAAAAAGTCTATTCCTAATAATTGCTCAATATTGAATTCATTACAATTACTTGTTATACAAATTTCATGAACCTCCTATAGTTTATTAGCAATACGTACAAAATATCAAAATGTTTAATTTAAGTTAAGATTTTTATGAAAAAAATGTTTTAATGAAACTTGCTCAGTTTCTCATCGTATTTAACTTTTGTTTGAATGGTTTTGTAATATTTTTTATAGTTATTAAAATATTGACAAATTTTATTATTTCTAAATCATCGTGCGTGTTACTGAATTTACTGCAATATAATTGAATATAAAATTATTACTATAAATACGCTCGATTTGTAAGGTTTTACACCCACTACTATTAGTCAATTTGATATAAAGCCAACATATCTAATACTGAATACAGTTAACCCCCTTGAATGTCTTTGATCTATGTCTTTCTGACATCGATAATTCAAGGCATTTGGCATAATTAGTTTATATTCAGACAGAACAGCAATAGAACTATTGACTACAAATATGTGTTGATTATTACATACTATTTGTTTAAAAGGTAAAAAGTGTCGATTTTCTATTGATTTACTATTATACGAGGGTGAATCATATATAAACAGGAATATTTTATTTTTTTGTTGCTAAGTGAAGTGTTATGCGTGGTACCGCTGAATGTGTTGGAGGTGATTGTCAAGGGGAGAAAAAGACTCCGATTTGGTTCACTAATGCTTATTGCCGCCAGTGGCACCAGGGTTGGTTCACTCATATTAAGTTATTTATAACGTGATGTTAATTGGTGAAAGCATCTATAAATGCCGTTTCAAATCAATTTTGTGGGTTTTCCAAGCGTTTCCCCACATTATTCATTGTTCTTTTAGAGTTATGCTGACGTATTGTGATTATAATTGTTTCAGTAGCATTGTTTTGCGATTATTAGCCCAATATTCGGTATAAAATATTTTAAAACGTGTGTTGGGTGTTCTGATTGCGATTTTCTTGACTGTTATCTGTCTATAGAAAGGTTAGTAATTTTATTTTCTTCGTTAGTCATACACGTGTATTTCCAAACGTATATTATCAAAATAGTAAAATATTGTAATTGTATGGTTAAGAACTATGAAGATAACACTTTTCCTAAATCAAATAAGGATATGGAATGATTTAAGTTATGGGTAGATGGGTGTGATAATTTATAATTCATATTTCTAAAGAATAATGTGATATTAATAATGCCTTATCATCTTAAGCTGTACCCACAATGTTTATACCCATAAAAATATAAAGTAAGGAGAATCAACAGTTGGTTTTTATTGATGCCAGATCTACGTTTGCAATGTATCTTTAAACAATGACTTAGTATAATGGGAAATGATAAACAAACAAGACACCGGAGCTTAATAAAGGAATAATTTTTATATACAAAAAGAATTCAGTTACAGCCTTCCTGCAAAATTACTACTGCATACCAAGTTTTATAGAAGAACTGGCGTATTGCTACAATATTTTTAAAGAATTATTTCTGAAAATTTGGCATGTTAGGAATAATTTTAATATATTAATACAAATCTTTAACAAACACATACCTTTTATTTTTGAATGTGAAATTTTAATGGTTTAGGTTTAATATTTTGAACGATTTTCCTAGTCTTATTTCTTTTATATAATTCAATTAACTCAAATATATTTATCGCGGAAACGATATTATTCTTCAATCTTAACTAGTACATAATAAGTCTAATTAATACTTGTTGCGATACTGTCTTGATGGAACCAGATATGCAACTTTGGTGAAGTAAGACACTTGTTATGTTCCATAGATTTATTATCAGTTAACTGACACGTGTTTCGATTGTTAGCAATCATTTTCAAAGTTTAAACTGTTTAAACTTTGAAAATGATTTATGGAACATAGCAAGTGTCTTACTTCACCAAATTTATATAATAAGTCGCTAAAATTAAAAAGAATTGAGTTTGATTTCATCTATCTTAAAGATTTATTTCATTTATTTCAGATAGATATGTGTAATGTTTGTTTAGAGTTGACTAATACGGCTTCTAATTATTTGTTTCTAGTTTTTAATATTTAATGTATACAATTAGTTTGTAGAAATAAGGTGGGTTTTCAATTAAAATCAAAACTATTATTTCAGTAAAACCATTCAGCTTTAGTTAAGACTATCCAAGCAATTTTGTTATCGTTCAAACCACTGCATTTAACATTTATATGCCTACTACATTTACCCTGACACTTAATAAAGGTTTCATTGAGTGTAACCTTAAGATCGCACTTGCCACACCATTAATCATGTGGAATTTAAATTCACAATATTATTAAAAATATAGTTGAGTTATGCATAGATATAGACACTTTGTAAAACAACGTAAGATGTTGTAGTGGTTACTAAAAAGAAAACAAAGATAAAAAAATTTAAAGGGCATTAAAAAGTAAACATAGAGTTTACATAATTTATATATAAACGGGTCGGACCAATATTTAGGATTAATTTTGACGCTAATCTACGCATGAATGTGTGTATGGTATACTGTTAAATACTTATTTTTATAATAATTAATGTTGAATTATTTGTTAAACCTGAGTAACTAGTTATGTGAAATAATTTCAGTTATCAGGCAATTGCAATCAAATTCGTTCACATTCAGAACAGACTGACCACTAATTATTATTTATTAAGTATAAAGAACTACTTTTTTGAATGGCAATCAAAATAAATATTTTGAAATATTGTCAAATGCATGTCTGTAGGCAAACTTGTTGATACTAGTGACTACCTTTGATATATTACATTATAAAGTATAAACTTTAATTTATGTTTTAAAATATTCTCTAGAAACTAGGATTTTAAAACATATTATTTATTTCAGTCGATATTTATTAATTTTGACTTATTTTTTAACAAATATTTTCTCTTTTAAATAGGTACAAAGATTTCAATTACCTTTGAACTGATTGACGAGGCACTTAGTTAAAAATCCATATTATATATATCTAATTAATAATAAGTATTTTTTTATTTAAATTACTACAATTGTGTGGCTTCTTTAGATGAAGTAAATGAAAATCAACAACTTATTACTAAGCAGATAAAAATTACCTTCGTTTGTTCTCTATTATTGTTTATTTTCTCTAATTATTATTGTTTTACATTACAGAGGAATTATATCAATATTAAAAAGAGTACAAAAGGATAAATGGTATAATTTGGAATACTGTATTTTCTTTCGCTCATACAATAAAGTAACTTAATTTTATTCAAAGAGACATGAAGATGACTATCTATCCCTGTCTCTCTGAAACAAATCATTTCAATTATTTTTTTATGCTCCCTAGTGAAAGGGTTATAAAGTTGAAGTATATTCAGGTAACCCAATCGAAAATAAATTGACGTTTGAAATCATGAAAATATATATCGAGTTCACGTTCAGTTATTTTATTTATCAATACCTATAAATGGTCTATTTCGGTGCGACATATTCGAAGGTCTCTGAATTATTAATTATCTTCGATGATATGGACACTAAACAGTAATAAATAATTCAATATTCATAAAAACTAAATGTATTAAAATAAACAATATGTTTCTAAATGTCGTGATAGTAGCTGAAAATTACATTGTTACAATTGGACTACATATATATGCAGGAAGGGGTTATTTAATAATACACTTTTTTGATACACGATTACGAAACATGCTATCGTAAAATACATAATTCTGTATGACATTATATACTAATGCCGACCATTATACGGTAATTTGGGAATTTATGATTCGCCTACGATGATAAATTATTTGAATGGTAGAATATAATTTATAGATTTACTAAATAATATTGCACTTTTGAAAAATAAAATTATTATTAATTAAATTTAATTATGTTAATTAATACAAAGTCACTTTTAATAAATAAATAATAATTAGGATATTATATTTTGCAATTTCCTAAATAATCATTACTAAGAGATACATTTATATATTGTTGCAAAGATTTGTGAATTTTGATGTATCTTATACTATATTGATAAAAAATGAGCGTAATTAAAACTTTCTATATTAAGGATTTTCCATTTCCCTTTTTACAGACCTTTTATCATGCATAGTCCCCGTAGGATTTAAATTTAATCAGAAAGAACGGCTCAAGTAATATTTTTATCTTATAATATTATGCAATATTTATCGTACGAAATACTTTTACCAATTTTCTTGATTATATTTTTGTACAGTAATTGTTTTCACCGTAGCTGATTGATATTTTGTTAATATGATAAATGCATATAATTAATAACATAATTTAGAATTACAATATAATTACTGACGAAAATATTTATATACGTGCATTTATCCATTCCAAATTACTAGAATGCGCTGCAATAGTATCTTATTTACGCCACTATGTTTATTTATTATTGTAGAACTAGTAATTTGGATTATTAATAACATACGCACTTATATTTTATAAAATATAACGAGTAGTATAAAAATATGCAGAATATACAGGTTATTATTTTGTATATAACTCTAAATACACAAATATAATGTAAAACAAGACAAATAATATAAAATATACATTCGTTATGAATTTGCTCTGAAAATACATGCATTCATTTAAATCCACTTCAAAAGATAATGCGCGCCTTTAATGTAGTATATAAATTACACTGCTGTATTCTCCGTCAGAATTTAATTTTTAAATTTTATTGTAGATTATTAATGGCTGAGCGCGTATATTTTAAAGCCGAAGTGGCGGTCGTTCAGGATTGAATTAAATAGGGGAAGAACGGCATCGAAATCCATTCCGAACCTGAAAATAAAACTCGGTGTGGCATGTGTGCACGTTATTTATCCAATAGCGGTCATTCCGTATCCGGTTAAGAGCTTTACAGGAATTACCGGACACCTGAGTACAGCCTTTCCACATTGTTATTTTATATCTTCCACCTAATCATTATAACGTAATTGCTTAACAATCACAAAGATATACTACTTTATTTGGATGCTGTGGCACAAATTTAATTTTTGTTAATTATCGAAATTCTTATACTAAACAAGCTTTTAAATAATTCACATTACATATATCTAGCTAGAAGTATTTCTTTGCATATTTAGCAAATCATTGTTGTGAAAATCCCCAAGAGCCCTTTTGTATATAATAATACTGTGAATATCTACAATAATATTATTGTTAATCTGCTAGTCATGTAGCTGTCGACCATCGGTCTTTCAGTCCGGAGGTGTCATCCACTGTACAGTCTATCTTTGATGATAGTCTATGATATCATGAAATACATTAAATGTGGTAAGTAAAGCTGTTGTGAATATTAGGAATTGGTTCAGTATTGTGCGTAAGCAATACCGAGATAGGATTGACGATATTTTTTTATTTAGATACAGATCTCGTTCATTGATAATTAGAGAGCGGATTTCTAGCATTATGCTTATCCATAATATTAATAGCATCGAAAAAATTTCTTAATATCTATACGAATCTTGAAGAATGTGATTACTTAGCGCTAAGTTTTTTTGGGCTTTTTTGCTTATTTTGACTTTTTGTGCTTATTTTGACTTTTTATGCTTATTTTCATGCTTTTTTTATATTTTGATGCTTATTTGGAGCATTTTCTTAAACATTTAAAAAAACATTTAATAATAATTTCACGCTGATATTAAATTAATTTGCTAATATAGAGAATTTTCGTAAAAATCTGTATCCTATCATTTATAGATTATATTTGCAATACATATTTTCTTCGTGTCTTTTGACAACATAATTGTTAAAAATCTTCATAATATGATACAATAATTATAATGAATTTTATTATTAATAAATATTAGTATAAATTACCAATTTACAATGGATTCGTTTATAAATAAGTAGATATAATAGACCGTCTCATTATTCAGATAATACAGACGAACGCTTCATAGGAATCACACCTATGATATTCCGGATGTAAACGGGGCCCCAGTAAGTATTAAATGTAAACAAATTTAAGTGATAGCTAATCAGGTGTTCTGCAACCGTATCAATTTCCTTCTCTCGGCAAAAGTACCGATGGGACGACTGGCGCATATTTACCGTTTTCGTTAATTTTCATATTCAAACTCGCATTCATAAACTATTGAATTGACATTCCAAAAACTTTGCTTATTTATCAAAAATTACTATATGCGTGAATCGTATTAACCTGGGGAATCACAGATAAATTATATTATATAATTCACATGTATATTTAACCCATAATGCAAAAGGTGAAAACCACAATACAAGAATTAATTAGAGGCTATCCAGAATTAATAAGTGAAAATTATACATTATTTTGTAAGGCATGTTTAAAAATAGTAAGTTTTATTTTAGTTCCCAACTGCATCCTAACTAGTCAAGACTTGTATGTAAAACATGTTATAACAACACTACGTCAAGAACGTTTGAAAAAGTTCAAAGCTGAACTAACAAAACAGCACAATTTCACAATCTTTAGCATCATCTTCAATTAAATTCACATTTGTGCAAAATACTTTTACATTCTAATATCCCTTTAAGAAAATTACAAAATAATGCATTTAAATCTTTCTTGGGAAAATACGCATTCCCGAGAAAAAATTATGTAGCTCTTAGATACTATGAAACCATACAAAAAATTAAAGATATTATTAACAATAATTATATGTGGTTTGGTGTGGATGAAACCACAGACTTGTTTAATTTAATAATATGAGTTTAACATGAAGACATCCGACCAACAGTATTTTGATATATACAAAAGAATTGAAGAAAACTGATAATAACATTATAGCAAAATTCATAAATGATGGACTGACAAGCTTATTTTTGCCGTAGACAATACCAAGTTAAAAAATTTTACTAATAATGTATTTTGTGCATTGTACAAGTTTAGCACATGAATAGAAACGAATTTCTGAAACTATAAGAATGAAATTTCCATTTGTAGATTTAATTAAATATGGAAAAATAGTTCTTATATTCTTCTGTAAGTACAATTATTCAAGAAGTCATTATCTGATATCTCACTGCCCCATAAACCAGTGCTAACAAAATGGGGAATTTGGCTATATGCTACAATGTACTATGCGAACAATTTTGAAGAATTTAATAAGGTTATATACAACGTTCCCGAAACGACAAGCAAATCAGTTAAAGACTGTTAAACAGTTCTTAAGAAACAAGAGCTTCCTTCAAAACAATTGAGTTACATAAAATCGCGTTTAAATTTTGTGAGCAACACAATCAAATCTTTATAAAAGCAGATTCATTTTAGAAAATACCTGCATGCATTGGCCAAGAAATCAAAATAATATCGAAAGAAGTATTCGTTGAAAATGAAGGATTTTTAATATTAAATAAATTAAACTTGATTTTGAATGGCAATTTTCAAATGGATCCAGCTATAATTTAAAATAAAGAGAAGCTTTTCTACTTTCAAAAATTTATTGAGCTTCAGAAGTAATAATTTTTACAATTAAACCCTTAGAACAACATTTAATGATCTACTGTTTTTATGAATAGATTTTAGTTATTTTGAAACGTATACAAAATTACAATTTAATTTTTAAATACTTACATGATATTATATATTGCGTAAAGAAAGTATGTTTATTTTAGTTTTAAGCCAAATTTCTTTGTAAAATATGTTGATAAACGTGTAACATATCAAGAAATATAGTTTTCTTTAGTGGTTTTTTCGTGTTTTTAATGCTTTTTTCCTGTTTTTGTGCTTTTTTAATCCGTTTTTTCTCTAAATTTTGTGCTTTTTAATGCTTTTTTAGTGCTTTTTTCGTGTTTTTATGCTTTTTTCCTGTTTTTATGCTTTTTTAATGCTTTTTTTCTCTAAATTTTGTGCCTTTTTAAGTGCTTTTTTTCACATTTTTTAAGCTTTTTTATCCTCTCTCTATTGATAATAATAAAATAATCACTTTGGTAAATTTTCGTAAATGAAATACGATAAAACTTTCAAATATTTAATTTGCCGTTCGCGACAATTGTTTCGACACACTGTGTCTTCTTCAGGCGAAGAAATGATCATTTCTTATAGGAATGGGTTTAAAAGATTATGTTGAAACGTTTTATGGAGTTGGGATTTGTAATTTCACTTTGTTATTTTGCAAACCATTGTTACAGAAAGTCAAGAAGCGGCTGAAGGGATTGTAAAGTTTTAGATACTCTTTTTAAATATTCAGTGGTAAAATGAACGCAAAATGATTTATCGATTTTAAAGTTTAGGGATCTGCTTGTAAGCAATTATTTAAATATAAAAATAATTTGTGTAGGAATTTTCAAGAAGTAACATTTATACAATAAACAAAGTCGAAGGCTTTTTATATATCAAGCAATGAAACGTCATTCTTCAAGATGTTCTACTTGGGTGTGTAAGATGAGGATGGTAAATGGGAAAGTATGAGATCGTTACAGAAGAACGCTGAATTGGTAAGGTAGGACATGCAGTCAGAGATATACTAAAATATTTTACGATGACTGATTATTACAGTAATCTTATAACTAGAGAGCGGATAAAAAAGCATTAAAAAAGCACTTAAAAAGGCACAAAATTTAGAGAAAAAAAGCATTAAATAGCATAAAAACAGGAAAAAAGCATAAAAACACAAAAAAGCACTAAAGAAAACTATATTTTCTTAATATGTTACACGTTTATCAACATATTTTACATAGAAATTCTGCTTAAAACTAAAATAAACATACTTTCTTTACGCAATATATAATATCATGTAAGTATTTAAAAATTACATTGTAATTTTGTATACCTTTTAAAATAACTAAAATCTATTCATGAAAACAGTAGATCATTAAATGTTGTTCTGGGGGTTTAATTGTAAAAATTATTACTTCTGACGCTCAATAAATTTTTGAAAGTGGAGAAGCTTCTCTTTATTTTAAATTATAGCTGGATCCATTTGAAAATTGCCATTCAAAATCAAGTTTAATTTATTTAATATCAAAAATCCTTCATTTTCATCGAATACTTCTTTCGATATTATTTTGATTTCTTGGCCAATGCGTAAAGGTATTTTCTAAAATGAATCTGCGTTTGTAAAGATTTGATTGTGTTGCTCACACAATTTAAACGCGATTTTATGTAACTAAATTGTTTTGAAGGTAGCTCTTGTTTCTTAAGAACTGTTTGACAGTCATTAACTGATTTGCTTGTCGTTTCGGGAAAGTTGTATACAGGGTTATTCACGCTATACGGCACGGAATATTGTGGCCAAAATACGTTACTTTCAAAAAGATTCACTTTGGGGATATGTGGGGGTCTATTAGGGCTACTTTTTAAAATTACTTTCATAATATACAGGGTGTCCCAAAAACCGTAAAAGTATCAAAGTTGTGTTTTTTTAATGAAACACCCTGTATTTTAAAGCATTTTTGGATCCTTGGATCAAAATAAGTGTGTGTTTTAATAAGGTTTTTATTACCTAAACCTTAAGGTTTTTGAAATAATTTGAATTTTGTAAAAATTTAACCTAATTTTCATGTTTCAAATACTTAAAAAGTAATTAAGTTATGCATACCAAATTTACACTGAAATGTAACAATAGATCATATTTTATTTTCCAAGTATAATAATGTTGACATCTTATACCGGGTGTAAAAAAATTGGAATTAAACAAATGAGAACTTTAAATGGCTATAACTTCATTTATTTAAATGGAACGCTATATTTATTAATTTATCAGCAAATGCACGTTTTAATTACCTATCGAATGGTATTTATATCTTAAATGTTAAGTCTTCTCGTTTTTACAGAAAACGCCAAAATATTGTTTATTGCACCGTTTTAGTACTTTTTAAGTAAAAATTTTAATGTATCTAGTTTTCTATGGTATTTAAAAACGTCAGATAATTAATTTAGTCTGCCACTTTAGTTTAAAAAGCCTGTCTTTTGTTATAGATGTCTTATTTTGCATTTTTGTGTTAGATCGTTTTTGTTTGAACATCGCTGTTGTATTTTTTTGGTAAAAAGTGAAGATTTACAGAAGGGGGTATTGGCATTATCTTTATGCTTGGAGAATGTCATCAAAATTGTTTATTGGCTTGTCGAGTTTATACTTAAAGGTTTCCCGAAAGAAATCACCCTAAGCCAGCCATTTTGAGAGACTATTAAACCAATTTAAAGAAATTGGAAGTGTCACTTATAAAAACCCCAGTATAAGAAAATCTGTATAAATTTTCATTTGTTACTATTAAATACAACAACGATGTTCAAGCAATACTGATTACTAACGATCTAACACAAAAACGCAAAATAACACAACTATAAAAGACAGGCTTTTTAAACTAAAGTAACAGACTAAATTAATTATCTTACGTTTTTAAATACGATGGAAAACTAAATACATTAAAATAGTTACTTAAAAAGTACTAAAACGGTGCAATAAACAATATTTTGGCGTTTTCTGCAAAAACGAGAAGACTTAAGACTTAAGATATAAATACCATAAGATAGGTAATTAAAAAGTACATTTGCTGACAAATTAAAAAATATGGCGTTCCATTTAAATAATTGAAGTTATAGCCATTTAAAGTTCTCATTTGTTTAATTCCAATTTTTTTACACCCGGTATAAGATGTCAAATTTATTATACTTTGAAAATAAAATATGATCTATTGTTACATTTCAGTGTAAATTTGGTATGCATAACTTAATTACTTTTTACGTATTTGAAACATGAAAATTAGATTAAATTTTTACAAAATTCAAATTATTTCAAAAACCTTAAGGTTTAGGTAATAAAAACCTTATTAAAACACACACTTATTTTGATCGAAGGATCAAAAAATGCAATAAAATACAGGGTGTTTCATTAAAAAAAACACAACTTTGATACTTTTACGGTTTTCGGGACACCCTGTATATTATAAAAGTAATTTTAAAAAGTAGCCCTAATAGACCCCCACATATCCCCAAAGGGAAACTTTTTGAAAGTAACGTATTTTGGTCACAATATTCCGTACCGTATAGCGTGAATAACCCTGTATAACCTTATTAAATTCTTCAAAATTGTTCGCATAATACATCGTAGCATATAGCCAAGTTCCCCATTTTGTTAGCACTGGTTTATGGGGCAGTGAGATATCAGGTAATGACTTCTTGAATAATTGCACTCACAGAAGAATATAAGAACTATTTTTCCATATTTAATTAAATCTACAAATAGAAATTTCATTCTTATAGTTTCAGAAATTCGTTTCTATCCATGTGTTAAACTTGTACAATGCACAAAATGCATTATTAGTAAAATTTTGTAATTTGGTATTGTTTACGGCAAAAATAAGCTTATCAGTCCATCATTTATGAATTTTGCTATAATGTTATTATCAGTTTTCTTCAATTCTTTTGTATATATCAAAATAATATTGGTCGAATGTCTTCATGTTAAACTCCTGTTATTAAATTAAACAAGCGTCTGTGGATTCATCATCACATATAGTTATTGTTAATAATATCTTTAATTTTTTGTATGGTTTCATAGTACGCAAGAACTACATAATTTTTTCTCGAGAATGCGCATTTTACAATATTTTCCCAAGAAAGATTTAAATGCAATAGTTTGTATTTTCTTAAAGGGATATTCGAATATAAAAGTATTTTGCACAAATGTAAACTTAATTTAAATTGTCCATCGTTTGTTGAAGATAATGCTAAAGATTGTGAAATTGTGCTGTTCTTTTAGTTCAGCTTTGAACTTTTTCAAACGTTCTTGATGTTGTTATAACATGTTTTACATAAAAGTCTTGACCAGTTAGGATGCAGTTGGGAACTAAAATAAAACTTACTATTTTTAAACATGTCTTACAAAATAATGTATAATTTTCACTTGTTAATTCTGGATGGTCTCTAATTAATTCTTGTATTGTGGTTTTCACCTTTTGCATTATGGGTTAAATATACATGTGAATTATATAATATAACTTTACTGTGATTCTCCAGGTTAATACGATTAATGCATATAATAATTTTTGATAACTAAGAAAAGTTTTTGGAATGTCATTTCAATAGTTTATGAATGCGAGTTTGAATATGAAAATTAACGAAAACGGTAAATATGCGCCAGTCGTCCCATCCTCATTTTTCCCGAGACTAGACAATTGATACGGTTGCAGAACACCTGATTATTAGCTATCACTTAAATTTGTTTACATTTAATACTTACTGGGGCCCCTGTTCGGGCCTAGTTTAACGACGTTTACATCCGGAATATCATAGGTGTGATTCCTATGAAGCGTTCGTCTGTATTATCTGAATAATGAGACGGTCTATTATATCTACTTATTTATAAACGAATCCATTGTAAATTGGTAATTTGTACTAATATTTATTAATAATAAAATTCATTATAATTATTGTATCATATTATGAAGATTTTAACCAATTATGTTGTCAAAAGACACGAAGAAAATATGTATACAAATATAATCTATAAATGATGGGATACAGATTTTTACGAAAATTTTCAATTTATCAGCGTGAAATTTTTATTAAATGTTTTTTAAATGTTTAGGAAAATGCTCCAAATAAGCATCAAAATCTAAAAAAAGCATGAAAATAAGCATAAAAAGTCAAAATAAGCACAAAAAGTCAAAATACGCAAAAAAGCAAAAAAAACTTAGCGCTAAGTAATCACATTCTTCAAGATTCGTATAGATATTAAGAAATTTTTTCGATGCTATTAATATTATGGATAAGCATAATGCTAGAAATCCGCTCTCTACTTATAACGAAGAAGAGCGTTATAAAATGATAGCAGGATATTGGTGAAGTCGCATTTAAAAGCACAAATAATTATTCCAAATCTATATCTGAAAGGGAGATTTTAATAAAATTAAGTATATTAAGGATATAATACAAAGAGATCAGACAACTAAGGCTCTGTGGGAGTGTAACAAGAGTTGAGAAAATAAAAAAAAATAAGAATGTTCTATGCGGTAGTTACTGATATAACTCCAACAACCAAGTTCTAAAAACTCTAGGTAAAGAATTGATAAACACTTGATTTGTTTTACCAATTTTTTATATTTACTCTACTCATTTCGCTTGATCTAGTATAATATTATCAAGCGTGTTTATTTCAAGTTACTCTCTCAGATTTAAAATAAATATCTTATTACCTGAGTATAAAATCTTATTTACATCTATAAAATGATTATTATTTATACAGTGTTTTGCAATATATATATACATTGTTAATTGTGTACAATTGACTTTTTGTTCTAAAAGTCTAGTTTGAAATATTCTTCCTGTCTGGCCGTCCTATATCAGTGAATCAAACCAAGTGTTTGCCTAAAGAGCACTCTGACTGCATCAGGCTAATAAGAAACCTGATGGGAGGAAAGACCTTAGAGAAAATTTCTCCGTTAAATCAATTGAGCTTTGTACATCATTTCGGCCCTTCAATCTGGGTTTAAGACGAGGAATTTTGCACAAGACCAAACAATATATCCCCTCAAAAATAAATTGAAACTTGTTCATGGATTTTAGAAATAAAATAATTTTTCAACACTGTGAAAGACGCAGAGGCCGCCTGAAAAATTAATTATTCCTATGGAGTAAGACGAGAAATCCATGCATTGGATATAGGGACGTTAAAATATGTTTCGCAATCTTATTCGCAAAGAGTTTCGTGCATTACTGTTTGAGATGATCAGTGTATGGTGGTGAGAATACATAATTGTTTGTATGATAGTTTCGTTCATTATGCAGTTTCGGAGCGTAATTAAGGATACGTATGTTTTTTTCGGTAGCTCAAAGGTTAGCTTCTAAATGCACTTCTCGCTAAACGAAATCCTGAATTAGGGATAGTATTAATAGTCTGAAGGTATGACTTACTATCTAAAAATGATTCAATTTTTCAACTCAATGTATCAATTACTTGTCCAAGACATTTAATCGTGGAATAGATCATAATAGGAGAGCTAGCGATGGAAAGCTTAGGATCTGTAATAATTTTAAGGCTAAGGTATAGACACACTTAGTTTTTTCCGCTTGATATTCAAAAAAACATCACAAATTATTTCTTGAATGTTGTCGGCGTTAACTTTATGTTTGATAATGAACAGTGAATGTTCGAAACTATAGTCACAGCAATAAATATTTTTGTGGTAAATCAAAGTTAAAGTGTTTCAATTACAAATTATTTGACAAAGTGACGCGTAGTTCAAAAATATTTATCACAAAAAATGTCCACGTACAAACCAATTCTGTAGAGTTTTGAGAATCCCATATCGCAATGCAATATCAGGTCCTCTGTATGTCAAACAAAACCACAATTAAATGCCATTTCATGATGAAATCGTCTTCGGGGGCACGAGAAAATCACATAGTGTACTGAAAATGATATTGTTCGACTACAAATTAGTACAAGGACACTTATGGTTTAATTCGACACTAGGCCGGTATCTATGCAGACGCCTTAAGAAAAGTCTCAGTGTTCTCTTGAAGACGGTTCAAAATCTGTGAACTCCTAAAAAATCAACGGCTCAACCTATTGAAGGAAGCAAGCAAGGAATTCGCTCGCATGAGTAGTGAGTAGTGTTTTGTGTGCGCTCCGTCTTTTCGCCGTTTTTCTGTGGCACTTCAAGCAATTTAAATAGTTTTTGTGGGCATCATAGTACAGGGTCTGTATTACTTACATTAACTAAGGTTTACATCATGCCGTTAATTCGTGAAAAAATAACAGATATGAAAGTAGTAATCAAGGAGGCCATTGTCAACAATTTCTATCCACGATTAATTAACTTCTCACTTAACCAGAGGTGAAATATTTTGATGTTAATAAAATGATTAATTAAGCATTTGGTTATGTTTCACTATTTTTATATTTCTCCGACTAGTTTCGACCGTTGGTCATGTACATATCTCCTTGAGAATGACCAACGGTCGAAACTAGTCGGAGAAATATAAAAATAATGAAACATAACCAAGTGCTTAATTAATCCTTTTATTAATTTCTATCTAAGCTATTTGATAAAATTATCACCAAGGTGAATGCCGAGATACGAGAGCAATGCGACAGAATGGATTTATAAATAAATTAAATTCGCAAGGAAAATAATGATCTAAAAAAAGACTCGTCGATTTGGAACAATCCTCCCGCAATAATAATATTAGAATTATCGGGCTGTCAGAGGAAACCAATGAAAATTTAAATAATAAACTTACACATATAATTAAAACCATAATGTTAATTATATTATATGTTAACAATATTAATATTACTAAGTGCTACCGAGTTAGTAAACCTGGCACAAAACCTCGCACTGTTATCGCTTCATTCCCAAACCGATCAATTGTAGATATATTAATGAAAAGGCGTCAGTTGTTAAAAAATAAAAACATTATTCGATTACTGAAGCTATGTCGGTAAAAATTGGGAAATCGCAATGCATGGTCTTATAATGTGAAAATCTTTGGAAAAACTCAACAAAATGGACTAGAAGTGAAACACAAGATATCAACAGAATCTGAAGTCGAATTGTCATTTAAAACTCATGCATGAATGTATTTATATATAACAAGAAAGTTATTATTAATGCATGCATTCTATTTCAATTTATTATTTTTTTAGTTTGCTTTATTTTTGTATATACTAAAAAATAAGATAACTTCTAAAATTAGAATCTAATTTAATTCAAATATTATTACAATTATTTGTATACCACATGATTACATTCTAATTATTACTTATCATAGCCCTATAATTATTTGATTGAATTCATTAACAAAATTAGTTAATTATATAGTTTAATGCAATTTTCATTGTGCCATTTAAATGTCCGTTCTTTGGTTTCTAACTTTGTTAATCTCAAGGCTCATGTAACAGCTAATAATTATGACTTAGTTGCGCTAACTGAGATATGGCTTAACAGCCCCTATAATGATTCCTCATTACACATTAATGGATACACAATTGTTCATAAAGGCAGGGCTGTTGGTCGGGGTGGTGGTGTAGCACCTTATATAAAGAATAATTTGAAATTTTATATAATATCAGTATTTGGAACTAGTATTAGTTTTGAAAAATTATTTATAATATGTAAACTTGGTACTAAACGTTATTGTATAGGAGTTATATATAGACTACCAACTTTAAATATAAATTCGTTTATTGAATCCTTTGATATAATTGTCAGCTATATTCTTCCAATCTGCGATGATATACTTTCCTTAGGAGATTTTAATATTAATCTATTAAATATTGATTCTAATTTAACTATTAAATTTAACACCTATATTGAGACTTTTGGACTCCACCAGCTTATAGAAGAGCCAATAAGAGTAACTGCCAACTCAGCAACTCTAATAGATTTAATTATAGTTTAAAAAAATTTCATATTGTACAATGCGGCGTCGAAAAAATTCATAATATTGCGGATCATGCTCTGATGTAATGTAAGTTTGCTATTGATTCAAGAAAACCTAGTACTTTCATAACTTATCGGAGATTGAATAATATAGATAATCAATTGTTTTTATACGACTTAAATTCACTTCAACTAAATGTATTATTTTATCTAAAAAAAAAAATATTGGCGACAAGGTAGCATATCTTAATGATTCACTAATATTTTTATTTGACATTCATGCGCCTATAATAACATCTCGAGTAACAAAAACGGCCCCATGGTTAACTCCTACAAATAAAGTCATGATGGTGGACAGAGATTATGCCTATAGGAAATTTAAAAATAGTCGCATACCTGAGGATTATAACACTTATAAATTATTCAAAAATATGATAAATTCAGCTATACTAAGAGAAAAGAAAACCTATCTAAGTAACAAAATGTCTGTAGACCCAAATTTCCTTTGGAAATATGTAAGAACAAATAAAAAAATGCAAGCTGATCTACCTGAAAAGTTTAATGATGTAGAGACGGATAATGCATACCTAATTAATTCAGTAAAAAGTATAGCTGACCCTAGCTTAATATCTTTTTATAAAAACAATGTTCATCCAAACTCTAAATCTAAATTCAGTTTTTCATTAATAAACAACGACAGAGTGTCAAAGCTGCTAAAAAAATTAAAACAAATGCAGGAGGTTCGGATGGTCTTAGGGCAGCAATGGTGAAATTATGTTACCCTTATATTACACAATATTTAACATACATAATTAATTGTTGTCTTGAAAAGGGATTTTTTCCTCGTGCGTGGAAGTTAGCAACAATAACTCTAATTTCGAAACATAATAATCCTGATACATTTAAGGATTTTAGACCAATTCGTATTTTACCCGTACTTTATAAAATCCTTGAAACTGTAATGAAGGATCAGTTGACTAGTTTTATAGAGGATAATAATCTTCTTCCTACCAACCAGTCTGGCTTCAGATCTGCTCATAGCTGCTCAACTGCTTTACCGAAAGTGACCGATGACATAATTAACGCTACTGACAGAGGATTACTGTCTTGTCTAATACTAGTTGATTGCAGTAAAGCGTTTGATACTCTTAATCACGCTGTCTTATTAGCAAAGTTAAAATATATCGGCCTTGATCTCCAAATTCTTTAGACCTAGTCAGCAGTTTTATTTTTGATCGTCAACAGTAGGTTAGAATAAATCAAACTACATCCAGACAACTAAATATTATTACGGGTGTGCCGCGGGGGACAATTTTAGGTCCTCTTCTATTTTCTATTTACTCATCTTTTATTTCCTCTACTCTTAACTTTTGCTCCTGCCTTCAATATGCTGATGATACACAAATTTTATATTTATTTTCCTACAGTAACTTGATCATGGCTAATCGTAATATAAACAACGAACTCTCTAATATTTCTCTGATAACCAAAAAACACTCTTTAATAATAAATCCAAGTAAAACATACGTCATTTTATTCGGCCTTAAGAAACTTCTGTCTGATGCTAGACCGTCATTAAATATTCAACTCGACAACATCTCTATACCAATTGTAGAATCTTTACGGAACCTAGGATTAATCCTAGACTGTGATTTGCGTTTTAAGAATCATATCAGTCAATGTATTAAGCGAGCGTATAACAGTTTAAGAATGATATACTCTAATAGAAAATGTTTAAATAAAAACACTAAACGCAACCTTTGTGACACGCTAGTATTAAGTCACTTCAATTTTTCTGATGTCGTCTACAGCGCTTGCCTGGACAATGTGACGAAAGACCGTATACAAAAAGTCAGAAATTTGTGCATACGATTAATTTTTGGGATAAGAAAATATGATCACATCAGTGGAAAGTGTTCCGATATTAATTGGTTGAATATGGCTAATCGAAGAAAACTTCACTCTTACACACTATATCAAAAGCCTCCTTAACTGTACCGCAGAATTGTTTTTAGAACTGACATTCATAATATAAACGTCATGTTTCGGGGACTAATATCACCTCCTAAACATAAAACTGCCTTCTTTCTTAGAAGTTATACTTACAACATTTATAAGTTATACAACATTATCCGCTGTAGCCTGAAATATGCGACAATACCAGTATTCAAAATATAGATACGCAAATTAATTTTTCAAGATGAGCTTTGAGATTGGTAAGGTAAGTGAACCAAAGACTAAACGTTTTGTTTATATATATTTATAAATACTCATGTCATATTATTATATACTCAATTAGACTAATTATAATAGGTTACGTGAAAGAACAGTAACAGATAATGCTGACTGAACTTCGCCTATCCTTTCGTACATTTTTCTTTGTAAAACTACTTTTTAATTTAATAAAGATGTTTATTATTATTATTATTATTATATTACTATATACCAGCAAAGCTGGTAAACTTATTACCTAAGAAAGATTAAATGAGCTGTAGCTTTAATCCCAGCACCAGGAAGAAATAGCATTTCACTGCACTGCTGCAGCAGGAGCTAGATATAATAGCCCCCTACCTGCAAGCAGTTTACAAAGCTAGCTTAACGCTGTGCCATATTCCAATGGAATGGAAAGATGCTAGGGCGATATTTATCCCTAATGTCACCCGATGCTATGAATGCATTTCATAGCCGTAAAACATACATTGAAGAATCACTACACAAAATAAGATTGCATTAGATATTTTCGTGGATACTGAAGGTGCGTTTGAAAACACAACCTTTACAACCGCGGAGAATGGTATCGACATACCCAAAATAAAATAAATCAAGGTCGTATTCGAAAAACGCAAAACTACCGCAGGTTTAGGCAGCGAATCAGAAATGATAAGCACAGCAAAAGGGCTCTATACCCTGCTATAGTGCTACGATCATGCTGAAGATGCTCTCAATACCATAATAAGAAGGTATTCTGGGGGAACGCTTTAATATCAATTCTGATAAAACTGTGGTGGTTCATTTCACTAATGGTAGGATGCGGAATATCAACCCTGCCAAAGTAAAAGAACAAAAACTTACGTTCTCTGATCAGGTGAAATTACTAAGCCTAACACTAGACAGGTAACTTGAAACGCGCTCCTAGAAAAAACAAATCTACAAAGCTACTAACGACATGCCACAGGCTCTTTAGAAGATCAAGGAGACTAAAACTTAAAAGTCCCATTATTATGTATAGCTCACTAATATGGTGGATCAAGACAAACAAGCAACGGCACAACAAAAGCTCAAACACTTGAGAGAATGACCTGTATTGGTATCATAGGGGCTCCTCTGTAGTGCGATCAAATGAGTGACCGTTTTCCTTAATGTGAAACGGCACAAATAAATCAACATTCGCTAATCACATTAAGGAAAACGGTCACTCATTTGAAGAAAACGCACTCGAGGTAATCCACTTCGCCGAAAAGGGACCTAAGATGGATTTACTGGAGTCCATTGAGATCTTTAAGCTAAATGGTAATCCGGACATCCCCATCATTAATGACCAAACGAACCTTATGTTCTCCCCGCTTTTCAATGCGTTATAAATTTGGTGTCAACGGTAATTTTAAATATTAATTGTTTGATAATGACAAGCTGAAGTTGTCGAAACTATAGTAACAAGTGTTATTAAAAAAGTGATAAAAACAAAGTTATTCGTTTTATTTTATTTTGAATTCTGTTTTTATTGTTTTTGTAATCTCTTTTTTCTGTAAGAATGTTTTCTTTATTGTGTTGTAGATCATTCGTGCTTTGCCTAGTTTTTCATCTTTTTCTGATTCTATATTCCCTGTTTCCCCTATTGTTGATCCCATGTATTTAACCCTATTTTGTGATTGCTCTCTTTTGATGATATTATATTTATCTTTTCCAGCTCTTTTTTGAATATTTCCAGGTTTTCTTTTGAATCTGCTGTTAATGTTATGTCGTCGGCAAACATTAATACATATTTGCATTTTTAATAGTTTTTAATATTTCTATACCCTATCTTTGTGCTTTCGGCTCTTTGTTTGCTATTTCTTATTGCTTCGTCATTAAGTGATGCAAATAGTAACGGGGTTAATATACATCCTTATCTCAGTCTTGTTTTGGTCTTGAACTCCTCTGATTATTTATTTCCTATTCTTACTTTGTTTTTGTTATTTCTTTATTATATTTATTATGCTTTTTTTTATCCTTCTTGTCTCGAGTATATGCCATATGTCCTCTCTTCTTACCCTGTAATACGCTTTTTTAGGTTGATGAAGCATATGTGTAAATCTTTTTCCTTTTTAATAATCTTTTCTGTTAATTGTCTCATTATGTATACTAAGTCTTGTTTGCTTCTATTTTTCTGAATCCGTGTTGTTCTTCTCCCAGCTGTTGATCTAATTTTCCTTTTATTCTTGCTTCTATTAACCTAGTAAAAATTTTACCTGGTTTCATTGTGAGTGTAATACCTCTGTAGTTATCACATATTTTTTGTCTCCTTTTTTGTGTATGGATATTATAATTCCCTTGTTCCATTCCTCGGGTATCTTGTGATTTTTGATAATGTCATTTACTATTTCCAAGAATTCTTCCTTTCCCTTTCCCCATATATTTCATCATTTCGGCTGTGATGTCATCTATACCTGGAGATTTTCCTAGTTTTATTTTTTTTATTGCTGCTTCCAGTTCTTCGATTCTTATTTCGTTGATTCCTCCTTTTGTTTCACCTTCTATATCTCCGTGCTGGTCTGTTTTGGTTATTTCATTAAAGACTTCTTTCCATCTTTCTAATATCTTCTTTTCTTCTGTTATTATATTTACTTTTATACTTAATGTGTTTTAATTGCTCATTTGTTTAATAGTGCTGTTAAACATCTTTTTGTTTTCTGTAAACGTTTCTTTCAGTATCTTAACGAACTGCTCCCAGGATTGCTTTTTTGCTATCTTGAATTTTTGTTCCAATTTTTTATTTGCTATTATATATCTTCTATAATCTTATTCTTTCCTTGTTTTTATGTAAGTTTTCCAATTCTCTTCTTTTGTTTTTACAAATTGTTTTACCTCTTCTGACTATCACCTGTTTTTCTTCCTCTGTTTGTTTGACATAGTGATTTTTTCACAGCTTTCTTTAGCTGCTTCACTTATGATTTCTTTGATATTTTTCTTTTCTCCTTCTATTTTGTTTGTCTTTTTCTCTATTTTTGATTGGTATTCATTCCTAGTTTCTTTCTTTTCAATTTTTCACCTTTTCCATCCTTCTGTGTCTACTAAGGAGTAATCTTTTATTTCTCCTTTCTTGGTCTAACTTCTCTAGTGTGTTTATGTATGTATTTGAATTTTGTGTTTGTCACAATGAGGTTGTTTGCTATACATTATTCTATAATTGTTTTTCCATTTTCGTTTCTGTTCTCATCTCCATACTTTCCCCTATATCTTTTTTGGTCTCTCTCTTCTTTTAGTTCTTCTGAGTTTTTTGTCATTTCTCTCATGGAGTCTTTAAACATGCTCTTTAATTCCTCCATTATCACATCGTTCTTAGATATATTTAGATTTTCCTTCTCCGTGAGTTTTTTTTCTGTTTTCATCTTCCTTTGTTTTATTTTTGTACCCTGTTGTTATTACAACGTTTTGTTTCACTGCTTCTTTTTTCTATCTTTTTCTATTCTCGATTGCTCATTTGGAATCCTTGGAATCCATAATTAGGGCTGTCGATATCTCTTTCTCTTTTTGTACTCATTTGTTTCTTTATTTCCCACTTCCTTTTAATTTTATATATTTTAACACTACTTATTTACTTTTTTATGGACTTTTGCATGTACGTGGTTCGCTGTTTTAAGTTCCTCTGAACTGAACAGAGGATTATTATCGAATTGATATATATTTACCTCTCCTGAATAATATTATTACAGATCTGCAATACAGATTTAATAAAGACACGATGAATTTGTTCAAATTTAACACAACAATACCTAGTGTTTTATTGATAACAAACTGGGGAAGATTTAGATGTCACATCTGTTGCAACATATTTAAATAAAATTTTACCTGAAAACGTAACATGTGCAATAGCAATTTGGAAATTACAATGGCAAAAGAAAAATAAAATCAAAGAACAATTACCAGAAAATGCTTTAGATGTATACAGAAAATATGACCCGAATATTTACTGAACATAAAAATAATTTTACAAATATTATGTACTCTTCCTGTAAGCGTTGCTTCTGCAGAAAGAAGTTTTTCTGCACTGAAAAGATTCAAATGGTGGCTGCGAGCCACTATGTCTCAAAAAAGTCTAACCGAGTTAGCTCTATTACATATTCATTAATATATAGATATTAATATTGACAATATTATTAAAAAGCAAAGAAAATCGTTTTTCTGTTTCAAATTTTACAAAATATATTATTATGATTTTATATGTGCTATATTTATTTCGGGTGTGATATTATTTTGCTTATATTTAAAAATAATAGAATTATATTTTATTTATTTATGGTCAGAAAATAGACATACTAACATAGTGGAAATATGAGAATAAGAATAAAATATCAAACCAATTTACAACACCCTAGGAGACTGAGTAAAAGGAGTGGACTTAGTCTTTAACTCTCTATACTATTTGTGAATCAGATAATAAAAAATGTAGAAATATTGCGAAAATACATAGAAGCACACACAAGAAAGCAAATGGGTGAAGTATTAGAGAGTGAATTGTATGATTTAATTATATTTACACATAATTTTTAAAGAGGAAGGTTGGAACATGCAACTAGGTATTGAAATTGTATGGTATATGAATAAAATAAATTTTAGATAAGATAAATGAATGTATGAATGAATATTACGTACAGATCAAAGAAAATCATTAGACTTTGGGGAGATAATAAAGGGACTAGGTATACATATAAAGAAGCAATAAATATACGAATAACAGAATAAGTAACAGAAATTAAAATCTAATAATTTATTATTATCTAATACATAAGAAATTTATTAGCTAAAAGACTTATTAAGAGAAATTAAAAAAATATATGTAAGATACATTCTAACATTGACAACTGACAATAATTTAGAAAATAAGATTGCGGGGGTCAAGATAAAAAGAATAACTATTCTTCTGTATTCAACTGTAGAAGTAATCAAGATACTTTAAATTACATGAACAAAAAACATGCAATAAACATACCTCGCATATAAATTCCCCCTTGAAAATAGTTTCAAGGGATATTAGTTCTATTATAAAATGTTTCTATTTTACATATCGGAACATTCGTGGTAAAACTGCATTATTCGACATTTCAGCGTTGAAGCACACCGAGCAAAGTACAAATGCACTCTGTGGTAATACGAGCACGTTCGTGGCGCGATTTCCTATATTTACTGTCCGCTTGCAGCAATTGAACAAAGTTGAATTTTGAATTAATTTATATAATAATATAGAATATCTTGTTTGTTTAAAGAATTAATTAAATTACAACTAAATTAATTTTGCTTTAAATTTTATTATATTATGATTTATTTTTTAATTAAAATAATTTATAATTTTCTAATTTCTTTAAAAAATTTATATTATCGTTGATTCCTGAGGCATCTACATCATTAAAATACTATTATACTATTCATATAGATTGATTATTGATAAAACTATGAAAGTTACCCAAGTTTTGATAATAATTGAAAACAATAGAAAAAAATTATTTTAATTGTCCATTATCATTTCCTATAATATATCGTAAAATACAATTCCAAATTGTGTTGAAAGATTAATAACTATTAACTATAGCATTATTGACCATACTAGGAGGAAGTAACCTAACTATTGCTAAAGAAGTAGAATTGTATAAATTTCTATTGTTATACCATTAATTGTACTATTCAATGCATTTTTAATTATATAATATTAATTTATTTATAAGTACATTTACCACGCGTTGACAAAATAAAAAAAACATATAACACAACTTGTAGTGATTTATTTAATTATTAAATTAAATGACAGTGTATTTATGCTTAGGGCGTTTAATTTTTCATATATTATAATAATATGTATCTAATTGTATTTTATAAATTGTAAATCATTTTCCCCATACAATTCTTTATAATCAAGAAAATTAATATCCAAAGCACTCGGTCGCTAATTAAATTGATATAACTTACACCTTTTTTGTAACATGTCAAATGATTTTCCAGTTAATTAATCTGTCATTTTACAATTCTTAGGGTGTAACATTTTAACCTAATTATTTTCCATGTAATAATAGATGTTAATGTCATTAGAGCAAACAATACCATAATTTTAAATATGTATAATGAAGAGGGTCAAGTTTCGATCAATTTTCCCGCTGTCATTAATTGGTATTTTCAATTTCCTATATATTCATAAGGGATATATTATTAGGTGACAGTTAATTAGTTATTACTTGTAACGTGATATTACGTAATATATTACAGTTAAAATATTTAGGAATTTTTGCTCGATCTTCTTCTATTTTCCTATTTAAAAACTAGTAATTATTATTTGTAAAATAATTACAAATACATATACATACAATAGTCTAGTAAACCTAATAATAATTAAGTAAAGTAATAAAATTTATTGACCCATTTTTATGGTAATATTGCAAATTTGTGCCTGTGTTAATGTGCCAAGTGGCAATCCTATTTAAATGCCAAACTGGATAATAATAATAATTTATTTGCTTATAATATGAATTATAATCTAAATGTGTTCTCTTAGAAATACAGAAATAACCTAAAACTCATTATAATGATCACTTAAGAGTAAATTATTATTATAGTATTATTTATCTGCATATTATTTAACCGGCTACAAATAAAAATAATCTATATAATTTAGGTAAAGGTTATAAGTAAATAAAAAATTAATTGTATATCCTAATCGTATATAATAAGTTGTGAAAAATATAAAATAAAACACTGTTATCATAATTTTTAATTTAGTTTCTCGTTAAATGAAGTTATAAATATATATATGTTTATAAATATTTTCTTAACATAGCATCTCCATTAATACTACTAAATTTTCCAATGGAATCATCGAGAACATGTTAGTTTTTATCAAGAGTTTATTACAATTAAATGGTATATCGATTATTTAATATATTTTGGACAATTTGTAATTTTATTTTTGTAAACTGGTGAATCCGTTCATTGAAGATTATTATTATTATTATTATTTCATATATCTATTCAAAACGAGTACCTATATTATATTAAATTAGTACAAATATATCAGTTCAGTTTTGTAAAGTGTACTACTTTGTGAATATGATGGATTTAATGTGGGTAGGTGTTAATTAATTTAAGGACCGGCAGTTGTTTTCTTCTAATTTAGAAATCGGTGTATCACTTGATTATATAGGATCCACCTTCATAATTTAAGGGTTTGAGGATTAGTAAGGCGGACAAAGATTATTAATTCGAGGGCATAGATAATTTAGAAGGTTGTTGTTTTTTTATCTAATATTTGCAAAATAATTTTATATGACATAGTTATTTCTAAAAGTAAGTGAGTTACAGTCAGATAAATGTAAACAATTGCAATTGTTTATTCTATTTTTGAATTTGTTAAGTTTAATAAGTGATTTTGTGGGGTTATACGTTTTATAATACATAATGATTTTTTAACAAAAAAAAAACCTGACATGCCTGTTCTAAGTGTAATAAAAACGCCGATAATGCTTCAGAATAAGAATAATATTATAATCAATTATTGACCAGCGGCAGCCATTCTTACCAACATTCAAAAGAATTTATCACAAAACCAAAAGTTGAAGAAATGGTACCAAAACATTTGCTAAGAGGACAATACGTTTTCTACAAAAATATTATAGATAGGTGAAACGCGATTCAATAATTGTAGCATTTTTAATTGCCACAACTTATATATATATATATATATATATAAAGTTAAGAGAATCAAAGAGAAGTTTATAGAGAAAACCAAAGAATAAGTTTGGGTGGTGTGTTTGGATCAAGAATTCTCGGCCCATATATTTTTGAAAACACTAAATGAAAATAACTTAGGATATGAAATGGCTCCAACATGATGGAACTCCACCTTATAATATGTTGGCTGTACAGAATTACTTAAATTATGCTAATCCCTTGGCTACCTTGATCACCAGATCTATCCGTTTTAGACTTTTTCTGTCAGGTTATGTAAAAACAAAAGTGGATCAAAAATCATACCAATTTGCGGAAGATTTTAGAATAGCTGTGACATATTACTTTAACCAATTTTTTTGAAGTCTTAAAAGTGCAATTTTATTCGTCTCGTGAAACTACACTTCTTTACCCATTTAATTGTTATGCTATCTCTTATAGTTTTTAAGATCACCGTAGAGTATATCTAAAAAAGTCACCCTTTATAATATATATAAAAAAAATAGTTAACCAAAGTTGTTCACAAAGGTTATATTTGTGACAAGATATTCATATGTTGGTGAAGATAATAAAAAATAAGCATTAAGAGCCAACAAATTTTCCGTCCTAGAAATCCTAGATGCGATATTCACTGGTCCTAAATATTGTGTTCTTGAGAAGGAAGAGGGAAAATTGGTTTTGGATGGAGAAGATTCATTCATTGATTATAAAATCGAAGTCGCAATTACAACTCAGATCATATCAAAGTATGCCATATTTTCTCCACACCAACGTGTGCAGCACAGCAATGTTAAAATGAAAGGTTATATTAAAATATGCAATGGAAGTAATTAATTAATTAACACGTTGAACGCCCAGCGTGAATCGTTGAACTATCTCCTGGGGCCCAAATCTGCGATATCGTGTTTGAGCAACGCGATTCTTAAACTCCATCGAGTCACGCAATTTAATTAAAAAATAATTCTAGTATTTGTTGTATAGTTTATTTTATAAAACGTCTTATGCGCAGTTATGCGCATGAGAAGAGAAGTTTTGGGAACCCCAAAATTATTGGGTAAATTGAGTTTGTTGACTAAAAGTTGATTTTGTTCATAGAAATTTTCTAAGTTTTTTCTTTTAGTTGAAATTGGTTAGAAGAAGTATACAATGCGCCTCATAAAGGGCGAAGTAGGAAATGCGATAAGTGTTATTACAAATAATTTTACTATAAGCTACCAGCAAAACATTGTTTTAATTACACGAAGAAAAGTGCCACCCACTTGTGGATGATGGGTCGCCAGCGGAAACATAACCGTCACCCATTCTTTTGTAGGGGCGTTCAACGTGTTAAAGTGTTATTCTCGTTTGTTTATAAAATTATATTAAATAAATTATTACTTTATCTCAAATATTCATCAAATTATATTATAACTAATAGTACTCTAAACTAGTACCAAAATCTTCTTTTAATTACACGAACAAAAGTGTCAGTTGTTTATGTGTGACGGGGCCCCAGCGGAAACATAGCCTTCAGCCGTTTATGGGTGACGCGGCGTTCAACGTCTCAAGAGAACAATTACAATTCTCTTTATGAACTCTTGAAGGTCGGAGATTGATTAGACGCATCTTGCAAATTTCTATACAATGATATACTACCGTTACTCAAGGTATGGTGTCTAGATGCCATGAAAATATCTTCTACTAATTATTAATTTAATAAATAATGCAAATTTATTCTTGAAATTTGTAATTACTGCACACATTAGAAAATTCAATTTTCACCTGCAAATAATGAATGGTCGTATACCGCAAAGAATTCTATGGAGTATCCAAAAAAACTAATGTTCCATGGCTTATATGACCTTGTTTGTTATCACCAATATAACATATGTGCGAAAAATAAATGTGCCCATAATTATGAAAGTGGTCTATGTCATATATTTCTTGTTTAAAATTATTTAATTAATTGCATTTTAAATTTTTGTGGAAATACAATCCAACCTAGATATTTTTTCTACACTTCAATCAATTCATAATAATGCTTGGTCCGTTTTTATCGGGAAATCATATGCACGAAAAATAGAGGAGGAGGCTCTCGTATTCCGAGTATTATAGGGTCCGCCAATAAGGGCGCGTGAACTTTAAAATTGAATAAAACAAGTTGTGTGTGAGGTAGAAACGAAATTTATTTTTCATTCGAAATGGTATTCGACCCCATTAAGTATGGAAGATAACATCGTTCAAATGACCACCGCGGCTCCGTTTGGTAGCCCGGATCCGGGAGGTCCAATTTTCGATGACTCTGGAGCACATATCGGCCTCAATTTGAGCGATGGCGTTGCGTATGTTGACTTTGAGGTCATCGGTGTTTAGAGGCTTGTTGGCGTAGACCAGCGACTTGAGATAGCCCCAGAGAAAAAAGTCTAAAGGCGTTAAATCGCACGATCTCGGTGGCCAGTTGATATCGCCTCCGCGCGAGATGACCATGTCCGGAAATCGCTCGTGCAGAATGTCCATTGTGGCATGGGCTGTGTGGCACGTGGCGCCGTCCTGCTGGGACCACATGTCGTCCGTGTCCATATCATCCAGTTTAGGCCAAAAGAAGTTGGTTATCATCGACCTGTAGCGCTCCCCATTGACGGTTATGGCCGCCCCAGCTTCGTTCTCGAAAAAGTACGGACCGATGATGCCGCCGGCCCAAAATCCACACCAAACAGTGACTTTCTGGGGATGCATTGCCACTTGGTGGACCTCGTGTGGGTTGTTCTCACTCCAAATGCGGCAATTTTGCTTGTTCACATACCCGTTCATCTAGAAATGAGCCTCGTCGCTGAAGATGATTTTTCGGCCAAAATGGGGGTCTGCTTCCAACTGCTCCAGAGCCCAGTCAGCGTATGCCCGACGCTGTCTGTGGTCGTTTATCTTGAGCTCCTGGGTCAATTGGATTTTGTACGGGTGCAGACCCAAATCCAGATGCAAAATTCTGCGAGTTGATGTCTCCGAAAGGCCAAGTTCCTGTGCACGACAAAAAAATGGACTGCCTCGGGTTCTCGCGCACACTCTCACGGACAGCAGCGATATTTTCGTTCGATCGGGCGTTTCGTCGACGTGTCAGTGTTGGCTGGTTGTTTACTGAACCAGTCGACTCGAATTTGCCCACCAATCGACGGATAGTCGACTCTACAGGCCGATCATCGCGACCGTAAAATGGGCGAAGTGCGCGGAACGTTGCTCGAACTGATGACCCATTTTCGTAAAACAATTTAATAATTTGCACGTGCTGCTCGACACTCAAACTTGCCATGGTGATTTGGGGTTATATACTGAACAAATGACAGCAACTTTGACAGCTCTACCTCGAACAACATGGCCGCACCCTTCCGGCAAACTTCGCGCGTCCCTATTGGCGGACCCTTTAGTTGGTATATTGTTTTTAATTATTGCATCAATTTCGTTTGATTTTAAACTGCCGGAACGATTCATTATTCCCAAGAAATGAATGCATGTCGGAGATTCTATTGTACTGTCACTTTTGACAAATATAAACCAACAACACTTAATTAGATTTACTATTTTTTTATCACACCTACTGGGATTTTATCACTTTTTATCACTTCTTTCTTTTTGTTTTATGGAGATAAACAAAGCTGCTGTAATTTGAAGTGCCACCATATAGCTTCTAACCTTGAATTTGACACTTAAGGGAATTTGTCAACACAAAATCACTGTCATTCATTTTCATCCACACTTTAATGTTACAATTTTGGGCTAACCGAGCATCGCTGTAGGTTATTACGTGTTTTTAAGTAATAATATTCTCCGTATGCATTAAAATGAACCTCCTTAAAGTTGTAGTTTTATCCCATTATACATCTTGAGTTTGTCATCATGAAAATTGTGGAAACCCAAGTTATAGACTACATATTTCGCTAATAATAAGCTAACGAAACAGAAAGTTTTGGATACGAAACTACTTTTTGCAAATCAAATGAAAATCCAAAATATTTCTGCGATTTTCTTTGCTTTCATTTGGTCTTCTGTAATATAGTTCTTAGCTCGTACGTTATTTTGCAAATATAAATAATGTCTTTGTCTAATATGTAACTTCTCTTCCTCATACTTTCCTTCAGTAAATAGCATTTTTGGAATGTGCCTTTTCTAGTAGCGTGGAAATTTAAATCAAAGTCACTATAAAATACTTTTCTCTAATTGTAGGTTATATATTTTACGAATATCTAAATCGGGATTCAAATATTTTTGACTAGGAGTAAGTATGACGAGCTCTAATATAGTAGCTCTCAATTGCTGGGAAACTATGAAAATATGTCTTTGTACAGCCTTTATCTGAAATTGATCATCTTCCCACGACCATTTCTAGTTTTTTCATCATTCAAAGTACGAATTTATTAAAATATTGTTGTTGCTGTTATTACTCGACTGTCATTTGTCGGTGTTCAAAATTGACGGATTTTAACGTTATGTTCATATAATTTCTTTAAATGTCTGTCTTTTAACATTAAATTAAAATTAAATAAACTGCAAATAACCTTGAAATTCAATTTAAATTTGTGGAAAAACCATATAAGATATCAAATATTACTAAGAGACAAAAAGCTTTTAAATTAAATTGTCTTTCAAGTAGTATTTTTTTAATTTTTATTGGATGCACCAATAGAAAAATATTTTAGTATTTTCTGGTACTGCTGTTTTTTATACCTGTCAATCACCAAGAGCCATAATTACTGAAATGATGTATTGTATTATGCTAGTTATTAATAAAAACATTCATTCAAATCGAATAAAGCGTTCAATTGTTATAAACAGAAGAAATAAAAAAAAATGGAACTTTTAAGAGAAATTCCGGCTTAAATGTAAACTTTTGGATATATAGGGTGTTTACGAAGTAGGGGCGAATATTAAAGTTCTATAGAAGATACAAAATGTATTGAAACTGTATTTTTTTATAAACACATCTACCATTTATGTATATAAAAATATATCCTCCTTATGACCACGGAAACTAGCAATGCGTTCATTGAAGTTTATGATGACGCGTTCACAATCATCTGGTGGGATGTCATTAATAACCCGTTCAATTCCATCTCTCAATTGGTGTATTGTATGTAGTTTGTTCACGTACACATTTGATTTCACAAATCCCCAGAAGAAAGTCTCAAGACGTTAGATCGCATGATCTGACATGCCATTTCTGGTTGCCACGCAAAGAGTTGATTTTTGGGGGAAACTTTTCATTTAGCAGAGCAATCTTTTCATGGGATGTGTGACATGTCGCACCATCTTGTTAAAACTAAAAATCGTCATTTTCATCCACAACTGCGAAAGTATGTTTCTGTGATGGTCGCGGTTCATAGTGACTTTATCAATTGGATACGTTGCTTAGTTGTCATCTGCTCCATGGCGAAAATAAACATCAAACTACAATCCTCAGCACTCAAAAGCTATTATTCTGATAATGGGAAGGATCGAAAATAACCAACATGAAACAAGCACGACTGTAAAGCAAAACGTCATATGATAAAATGGCGCCAAATTCAAATTCGCCCTTACTTCCTGAACACCCTATAGATTTGTTGTGTTAAGTCATCATATTTTAGACCCGGGGATCTGTGGTCCAGCTATTTCCCAACATTAGCGGGAATGTATGTATGTTTTAATAGGAATTTCTTACCTTCAAAAATATGCAGGTTTACAACACTATATATTATAAGAACGTTCATCTAGCTTAATAAAACTATAATTGAATGTTTCCCTTTGTAATCCACATACAAAATCTTGAATAAATCATTTGATTCATTACAGTTTATTTTATATGTCCAATCCTGTTGCTATCATTTATGTAATTACCATTTAAAATAAAATGCTCTTCTAGATACTTGTATAAGTACCAATATATCGCAAAATTCTACAGTATCAGCTTTAACTAAATTATTTGTAATTTTGTGTGTGTGTGATCTAATAAGTTGTTAATACATACTAAATATTCTTCTCGTTATTTAAAACCTATTCTCATACTTTATTTAAAAAATGAATCGTTAATCCTAAATATTATCAAGAAATATTATTCCACAATTCTATATAAGTTTACTTCAGTCCATAAATATTATCGTACTCTTTTTATAAATACGCATGGGCTAGCAAAAAAATATGTGATTTTTAATCCATTCGTTCCTGCATATCACATCTCATAACAACTCATATTGTGATACAGGGGTATCAATGTTTTGTAAACGCTGATTTTTATACCAGAAAGAAATAAAATGAATTTTATCCTTACGAAATAATGCTTATTATTATATTGAATATGTTTTATTTTCTGCTTTGATTGTTTATTTATACAGGGTTATTCACGCCATTCGGCACGGAATATTGTGGCTAAAATACGTGACTTTTAAAAAGTTTCACTTTGGGGATATATGGGGGTCTATTAGGGCTACTTTTTGAAATTACTTTCATAATATACAGGGTGTCCCAAAAACCCTAAAAGTATCAAAGTATTATTTTTGGATCCTTCGATCAAAATAAGTGTGTTTAAGGTTTTTGAAATAATTTGAATTTTGTAAAAAATTTACCTAATTTTCATGTTTCGAATACTTAAAAAGTAATTAAGTTATGCATACCAAATTTACACTGAAATGTAACAATAGGTCATATTTTATTTTCCAAGTATAATAAATTTGACATCTTATACCGGGTGTAAAAAAATTGGAATTAAACAAATGAGAACTTTAAATGGCTATAACTTCATTTATTTAAATGGAACGCTATATTTATTAATTTATCAGCAAATGCACGTTTTAATTACCTATCGAATGGTATTTATATCTTAAATGTTAAGTCTTCTCGTTTTTACAGAAAACGCCAAAATATTGTTTATTGCACCGTTTTAGCACTTTTTAAGTAAAAATTTTAATGTATCTAGTTTTCCATCGTATTTAAAAACGTAAGATAATTAATTTAGTCTGTTACTTTAGTTTAAAAAGCCTGTCTTTTGTTATAGTTGTGTTATTTTGCGATTTTGTGTTAGATGTGTTGCGTTCCATTTGAATAAATGAAGTTATAGCCATGTGAAGTTCTCATTTGTTTAATTCCAATTTTTTTACACCCGGTATAAGATGTCAAATTTATTATACTTGGAAAATAAAATATGATCTATTGTTACATTTCAGTGTAAATTTGGTATGCATAACTTAATTACTTTTTAAGTATTTGAAACATGAAAATTAGGTTAAATTTTTACAAAATTCAAATTATTTCAAAAACCTTAAGGTTTAAGTAATAAAAACCTTATTAAAACGCACACTTATTTTGATCGAAGGATCCAAAAATGCAATAACATACAGTGTGTTCATTAAAAAAAACACAACTTTGATACTTTTAGGGTTTTTGGGACACCCTGTATATTATGAAAGTAATTTTAAAAAGTAGCCCTAATATACCCCCATATATCCCCAAAGTGAAACTTTTTGAAAGTCACGTATTTTGGCCACAATATTCCGTGCCGTATAGCGTGAATAACCCTGTATAATAGTTATTATTCAATCTATATTATTTGTCTAAAACAAACTAATTATTTTAAATAAATATCACATGTGCTATACAAAATTAAAATAGTAATAGTGTTTAGATATTGTCCACGTAGTCCTTCCCCAGTGTTTACTGTATTTATTTTTTGTGCAAATGGGCATGTTACTTTAAAACATCTCCCCCGTTACTATCAAGCGCCATTGCATCCCAATCCAATTGCTGAACCAGGCTAACAATGCTGTGTCCACCACCGGCTTGAAGATAATTTTTAATCATCACTTTTATATAATTAACAAACTCCTTTACCCATTATAAGAATTATAAAAGTTTTATTATATACGCTTTTAACGTCCAATATTACATTTGCTACTTATCTCTTAAAAATAAAATATATAAAGCCTGTCATTCATTCATACGATCCATATCCAATAAGTTTGATTTATTTAAAGCGATTTTTCATGTAGCACATTTCATTCTAACAACCATATCTGAATATTTCAGGCATCCAACCAGTACGTCTAGCATCTAGAGTATATTGATTTTGTTATTTTCGCCTATATATATTTTATCAACAATACTACTTTTATTTCATTCAGGCCTCGAATATTTAACATATAAATGCAAAAACTATAAATAAAGCAGACTTCCTTGTCGAATTCATTGAATTATGTGTAATTACTGCTGTACACAAGTTAATTATTTAAAAGAAACTTTATATTTATATTCTTTAGCTTTCTGCGAGAATTGAATTGAATATATATTCGCACACACACACATACATATATATATATGTTAGATATATTTACAATTAGATTTTGTATACTTGAAAATGATTTATAAATGACGTTTTCCGATTTTTTTTGTATGTGGCTTCTAAAACTCATTAAGATCAAAAATTTTAATTTATTATAGCTATAGTTAAGGTAAATCCTATTTTAAATTAAAGTTTCTTATAAGAGCAATTTTGTAGTTTCCATAAATTGACCACATATTATCATTGAAATGAGATTTAAAATTGTATCGATATACACTATATGCAGACTTTTTTACATATTATAAAGACGTGCTTTAATGTGTATTAAATTAATTAAATCCGTCAATTAGTGCACTTTAAACTTTGTGAAAATGTTCTACAACTGGCAAATTTATATACCAATTATTTGTTTTCATACAATCAATGATTTACGTTTGGGTTATTAAAACTATTGGAACATATACATTATATAAGTTTTTCCACTGCGCATTTTGTGTTTTAGCGAAATAGTATAAATGATACATTTTTAAACATCTGCATTAAGTTATTATTTTTAGTGTAAATTTATTTATTTATTTATTTATTTATTTATGTATTTACATCTTTGGTATTCTTTTTTTAAATACATATAAAAACAAATTACAAAAACATACGTAAAATCTTATACGGAGAAAATAATGACTCAATGCTGATAATTAACGTTATTCAAAATAAGTTAATTTTGTATTAATAACACTATTTAAAAAGCCCTGGTTTAACATTTTTTAAATAATTTATTAATTTATAAATGGTTAGTCTTAACTATATAAACATTTTTTTCCCGATGTAGAATCAATAGTATTTTGAAAAAATATGAAAAGAATTAACATTATAATCAAGAGAAATCAATATTTCTATTTTACGTTGAAATTACTATATCTATTAATAATATAATATAATATATGAATATGGTTCAATAGCTCAATTAATAGCCACTGTAATCAACTATGCAACTGGTTTGTATACATTACAATATATTATAGCCATTAATGATAAGTTATCAAATTATACATGCATCGCATGTGATATTCTGTTTGTACGCAGCGTTGAATATCATTTTATAATATTAATTTTTCTACTGTAATTTTGTATTATAAGTTATGCAGATAAAATGATTTAAAAACATATATTTAACTACTTCGTTAAAACATGTTTAACTGAAAGGAGTTATTTTTTATTGAATAATCCATGCTGTCTTGTAAATCAATATTTTTTTTTTCTAAAATTTATGGATTTTAATATATTAATTTATTATGACATATTCTGATTCTCACGGAGTCTAAAGCCACTGTTATGTTTATATTTGACGTAATAAAATAAGTGCATATATTTTATACTAATCCTTTTAGACTTGTATTTTGTTTGAAGAAATACTCAAATCGACAATAACAATTTTATGTTAGTAAATAAAATTTCCATTTAAGATTCTCTTGGAAATTTTACAGGAGGTTATATTTTCTATTGATTTTAATTAATTTGAAAAACAATATAGAAATGATTTCTCTCGATCATATTGACTTGTGTTATGTTACAGAATTGCTAAAATGCTTTTAAAGATCACATTAACAATATTTTTAATTTTGTTTTGAAATTAAAATCGAAGGAATATTTGCGTATTTTACAAAAAAGCCGATAATTTGACTTAAAGTAGCAAATCATGGCACAGACTAGTACTATTGTATGTAGATATACATCATTTTATAAATCCTCCAATTTTAATGTTTTTAAAAATCCATTTGCAAATTTAGCCACATGGAAGATATAAACGGTATTTTGAATCAACTGTTTCCAATTAAACTGGCGTAAATTTATTCTAAGAAACTATTTGATATGTGAAGAAAATAAAAATAATTTCGACGTTTTTATTTTCTCTCTAAAATGAAGTAAAATATAGTAACCGTCGCCACCATTATTTTTCGTTAATATTTAATAATGTACTGCTTTTATTATACTATTTTCCCTATTCTTATTATATTCAATGATTTATTTTTTATTTGACTTTTAAAATATAAAAATAAAATTTTTGTTTACCTCAAAAACCAAAATTTAATTTCTTTTTAGTTAGTTTCTCTATACGAAGTATAATATATCGGGTGAGCCATTAGTGTGTAGATGGAAGTTTGTGGGTTCATTAACGTACATTAAGGCAATAACCTAAAAATATTTTCGCCTGTGCTGCAATTGTTATACAGAGAAATTTTTATCAAAGTCGCTTTTTTAAATTGATCCTGCTGTATATTATTACATATTTGGATTCCAGGGTCAATTTTGGTGTGACCTAATGTATCCTACATAGTATCTAAAATAATTATTTTAGTCATTATAACAAGAAGTAGTCTTTCAGTAAAAATTGAATATCGCAGCTATCGTAAAACTTAGAAGGCCGTGACTCTGTAATGTTACTAAACATGAAATGACCTAACAAAACCTGGACAGTCAAAGCCAAACTTTTTTTTGGTAAAAAAAATCGCTATGCGAATTTACAAAATTTTATTTATAGGTAACTTGTGCTTTTAAACGGAACTACCAACTTTTTTGGTGCACAAAATTCAGAATTTAATTACTTTTCTAACGATTTACGATGGTTTAATTTATCTATTGCAGATTTGTTTAATTTGATAATTTCTACTAATTTGCAGTGTTTTTGATTTTCAATGCCTTTCAGCAATTAGCAGATTTAGTTTTGTTACTCTACTTAACTTTAATATTAGAAATTAAAAGAAGCTGCTCTTTCTTATGACGGTTTTTATTCAGTCGTTAATATTTTAACCACCTCGTCCTCATATGAGTAAACGCCATTGGAAAAAGATTTTGAAATCATCAATTTAAAAGAATTATTAAGGAAAACAAATATCATCCCTGTCAGATCATATCACCAGGAACCCAAAGAAGCACATTTTCGATACCAAAATATTTTTTGTATTTTTTGCAAGTGGGTACAACAAAATATAATTAAACATTTTTTGTATAAAATCTTAGTTACGCATTTATTTACCTTTCGTCGGAATGGATTCGCTAACCTCCAAGATTTTCACTATTACTCGTGCAAAAATCCTTACTACTTCCGGGTAATAGTCAAGAAAAATGATCGGTTAATGTATGGGCAGGCATATTAGGCACTTCTGTCATTGGTCCGTTTATTTTATGGTGTTTTAAATTTCAACATGTATTTAAATTTCCTAAATAATGACTTCTTTGGACTCTTTAAAGATGCCCCATTTTCTCAAATTAGAGAGGTATCTCCTTACACCCCTCCGCTAAATGACTCCATGTATCTCTCCCACTCCCATACAGCACACACCCATACTCTTCGCCCATCCATATCTTTCTTCCTCTCTCCTCCGAGACACCTAGCCCTAGCCATTGTTACCTTCTGTCCTCTGTTTAATGAACAATTTGCTAGGTACCCAGGTATCTTCCCATGTACTTGCTATCTTTTATAAAGAGGGGTGTACCCACTCCTCTTTTCCCATTTTACCTTCATCCACGCTGCCACATTCACCTCTTTTTCCAAAAACTCGTTTTCTAAACTTTCAGATACTCCTGCTCTTTCATACATTTTTCTCCTATCTATTCTCCAACCACTCTTTCCTACCCCACACACGTTCTCCACACTTCTTTCACCAGCCTCCCCCCCCCCAATCCTATCACTTTCATCTCATACCTAGTCACTCTTTCCATTGCGTCTCCATGCATACACGTTCTGTTCGTTTCCTGAAGCAGAATGTAGTTGGGCGCCACCGCTGACATCTGCTTCAGGAATATCACCTGCTCTCTCTCGATACATTCATATGCTTTCATACCCCATGCCTCCACCCCATACATTAAGATTGGTTTCACACATGCATCCCACAGTTTGCACGCCATCTGAAAATTACCCTTCCGCCACTGTCCACTTCTCCTTCACCACATACCACGCTTTCCTCGCCTTCATTTGGACCCATCTGGCGTGCTCACTGTACCCCTCACACCACCTAAACACAAAACCCAAATATTTAAACTCTTTCACTCTCTCGATCACTTCTCCCTTCCATGTTAATTCTTTTACTCTTCCTTCTCTTCCTCTATTCCTAAATTTCATCCACTTCGTTTCTCCTACATACACACACAAACCTCGCTTATCCATATACCTTTCAACCCTTTGCAACATCTCCTTCATTTCTCCCCAATCCTTCGCCAGCAACACCACATCATCCGCATACGCCAACATCCACACCTTCATTTTCCCTATTACAATCTCGCCCGCTTGCCCGTTTCTCAGGACCTCTTCTAGTTCACTCATATATAAATTGAAGAGCAACGGGCTAAGCGGATATCCCTGTCTCACCCCCATCCATACTCTAAACTTTTCCGATACCCTTCCATCCACATTTGCTCTCCCCCATGTTTCTTCATACATTCCTCTCACCCATTCCACTGTTACCTTGCTCACACCTCTCCTCTTCAAGCACTCCATCAACCTTTCTCTCGGCACTGAATCATACACTGCTTTTAAATCCAGAAATACCGCATACACACTTTTCTTTTCCTCTAACACTCTCTCAACTATTCTCGCTAGCGTAAAGATTTGATCTCTCGTCCCCCTCCCTTTTCGAAACCCTCCTTGCGATTCCGGCAACAAACCCTTTTCTTCTACTTCCTCTTCTAGCCGGTTCTTCACTATCGTCATGGCAATCTTGTACCCGATACACATAATGGTTATACCTCGATAATTTCTCGCGTCCTTTTTATCTCTACTTTTGTGTATCGGGCACATTACCCCCACACGCCATGTTTCCGGAATCTTCTTTTCTTCCCTCCATATCTGATTTAGCAGCTGCCCAAATCTTCTTTTTTCCTTAGCTTTGTATTTAACAAACAAAACTGTAAGGGATTCCTGCCAAACATTGCTATTATATCTACCAAATAAGCAAAAAAGCTCTTCGATTCAATTTAGGTTTTAGATTAAATTAAATTAAATTCAGTTAATTAATAATTTATTTGACCAGTTTCGGCTCAAGGCCATTATCAAAAATATTTTACAAAAGGGATTTTCTGAGATTATAAATACTTTCATGTAATAAAAGCATTTAATATTGACGAATTACATATTTCTGCTTTACTTATTTCCAATACTCGTTAAGTTCTAATCTCTTATTACCTTCTCGGTAGTTTAGGTGCTATGACTTCAAGTAAATGAAATCCTAATGTCTAACGCATTCTGTCCTTCATTCTACTGATACATATTAGCTAGAATTGCAGAGTGTATACTTTTCCAACATCTCACTCCCGAAGAGCGCCCACCTACTTATAGCTGCTACTGCGCATTTCAAAATATTTCCGTTAATCAGTGTAACATTGTATTGTTGTTCTATATGTTGGAATAACCTAGCTATTCAACAATATTACCATATGTAAGAAAAATCATAAAATTCCTTCTTTCTAAATCCATCTGATGCAAGAGTCTGCAGAAGTATATTTTCGGGTTCATGGTCTTAATAAATTTTTCCTGAAAACGGATTTATAAATTTAGGGTTTTTCAAATTATTTATTACGGATCGTTGTCCCGAACTGCACTTTGATAATAAGCACGCCCTGCTGAAAGGTTCCATTTATCGAAAAAATCATACCAGGAAATACCTTCAATTATGAAGTAAACATAAGATTACTAATTTGAATATTTTTTATTGAACATTCGTAAACTGAAATTTCTAATAATGTTACATACTTTGTGATCGTATTAATTATCAATTATTATAGTTAATTATTCATGTGTGTCAGTAAAATATATTTAAATAAGAATAATAAAATATCCGTTATATTCACATTTATTATCTTTTTAAAAAAGGAAGCATAATGAAATAAAATCATAAAACGTAGCTTACATGCAATATACTATAAATATAGAATTCAATGTTTCTTTATTTCATCCATTTATCTAATTCACGTAACTATTTACATTAGTATGTATATAGTTATTTCGTATTGTCTCCAATGCAATCAATCTTTTGTTTTCGTATATTCTTTTCCATTTAAAGTTAAGGTCTGCATTCTTAACTACCCTATTGAGGTTAAGGTTAGTCTAAATTCAAGTTCCTATTGAACAAACAGAACTAATTTGGGTCACATGTTTAATAAACTTCGGAGTTTATATAAAGAACGAATCAATTTTAATTATATTAATACATTATTTCAATAGGTTATATTTGCAAAATTATTTATTAATTTCTTTATCGCATTGTCAAGATTATGTTCCAGGTATTCAAATTATGTAACCAGTCCTATATGAATAATATAAGCAGTATTTCTAAAAGGCTGTTGTTAAGCAGGCGAAACCGCAGAATAGAGGAAGTACGTAATTGCGGGTAACATATTTATGTATTACCTCCTAAATGTAACTGTATGTATGACTTCAAAAACAACTAGTGATACTGTTTAATTTAGCGAGTATTTATTTTAAAATTAATATTTATTTTTAACAGAGGTTTTACACGGACTAACTAATTATAATGCGTTACATATAAAAAAATCACAAGAATTTAATTTAAATAAATAAAACATGTATTTTATCAGTGACATAATGTTTATCATTTATTCATGAGCTATCATGAAAAATATCGTAGTTGCATTTATTTAATGCATTATATCTATGTTGAATTAAACGTAATACATAATTTACGTATTACTAAAAGTGAGTCAATGAGAGACTTGTGTTCAAGTTGCAGTGGTATTAAATTTATTTTATAAATTAATGAAAAAAAATTACAATAATTGAACGGAATTTGTTAATTAATATATTACATCTTAATTTATTTTGTTGAATTATAATTCATAAGTATATCACAAACAGACTAATTTACTAGCAGAATCTGTTTCCAAAATAATTAGTTTATTATTACCGCACATTTCCTTATCTAGCATATCCTTTAATTTTCTCTGGCAGGGACTTTTGAAATTTATAAAGCAAACAATAGCGATATCAAGCTTCCAGATCCACAGTCACAATGGAGGGTTAATTCAGAAATGAGCCCCCGTTCACATTCATTATTATTCACTCCATTAAACGTGGGCCTAATGCAATTACAAGAATTTATACTCAGAGATCTCATATAAACGGAATAACCAATCAAATATTCGGGGAAATAACGCCAAGTTTAATTGATTTTTATTATATGTCTTATTGTGTGGTGGGTACGGTTTGAGTTTTGATTAATGAAAAGATTTTCTTTAATTTACGAATGTAATTATATTGGCGTATTTAATTTATATATTGATTACTTTTTATTTAGAATTAAATGTGTTTACTTGAAATTTGATTAGTACAGTCAATTGTATCTATAGAAAACAAAAATATGATTTTTCTTTAGCTATTATAGCTTCATAAATATATAAAATGAAGAAAGCTTAGTAAATCCTTACTTTATTTGTATTTTATGGTTTGATTCTAGTTTAATATCTTTATGATATAATAAATTTGCAAATTTAAGATATTAATTATTTTGATGAAGCCCCTCCCTCTTACCCTCCTTACTTCAAACATCCAAACAACACACCTTGAAGGAAAGTCATCAGCCGTCCTACTACTAGATATCCAAAAAGCCTTCGAATCTGTCTGGCATCAAGGTGTGTTGTACAAATGCTACCTCCTTAAAATGACCTCCCATATTATTTTCATTATCAAGAAAATCCTTTCAAACAGATCCCTTAAAGTCAAAATCAACAACTCCTACTCCCCTCCCTTTACTCCTGTACAAGGTCTACCCCAAGGATCCCCTCTATCTCCTTTAATCTACAACATCTTCTTCTTTGATATCTACAACCCGGATCCTCTACACTTTAATCCCTCTAAATACCTCCTTCAATTTGCAGACCACACAGGCTTAATTTCCTACGCACCCTCTGAACCTAAAGCTCTTAAATCCCTTTAGCTCATTGACTTCCTGCAACGCTGGTAATTACTGTAAAAAGAAAAAATAAGATACAAATTTGTATACCACTATTTATAGTGCAATACATAAATGCACATCGACAAAGTTTAACATATTTCATCAACAATATTTAGATAACAGTTTTGACGCTTCATGTATAATATAAAAATAATAAATATTTTACTTCTTTTCTAAATAGTAATGAAATTGTGAGCGTATTCTTTACTTTATAATTTGAGAAGATATTAGGGATACCTTGACGAGACAAGTTCCAAAAAATTTTCATTGTGTCTCTTGGGAAACGCACGTAGCCTGTCAAATCACAATACCAACGTGTCATGTGAATGTAATGTGTAAGATGTGTTATGAAAAATATTAGAGAAAACGGAAAGCAATGTCGTTTCTTGATATTTAATTTCAAAGAGATAAGTGTTTGCCAAGTTTTCATATTTAATCAATGATGCAACCGCCCCATTAACTACAACATTTTGACATCAGAGCTCTATCATATGTAGTGATTCGGTTAGCTTTGTTATGGGGGACCAAAAAACCTGCTCTTCTAACTATCTCAATCTGCTTTGCTTAAGAATATTTGAAAGCTCTTTGATTGTTTGACACGGATTTTTTTGCTTATATGCACTTAACATCTAAAGGTTTTTCTGATCTATACGAGTCGTAAAGATCAAAATTACCGGATTTGAAGTTACAAAGCCATCTTTGGAATTTAAAAGCGTAAATGGTTTTTCAACAAGAACTTTATTTTTTAAAACTTTTATTATGTGTGTGAATTGAGAGTGCATCACTTCATTTCGTGTCTCTAGTAATTTGCAATTTTTTTTGTGGGAAAACAGTGATATAAAATATTGATTTTCTACATACATATTGTGCTTATATTATTTAAAGAAAATGTCGAGTTACGCAATGATATAGTGAAGTTAAAAGCAGATACAAAATGTGGCACTCAAAACAAAATGGATTTGAATTTTATGTCCGAAGAAATAATTGAAAGGAGTACGCGTGCTAATGACATTATTTGTTTCAACGTTCCTGAACAAGATGATGGGGATAATGTAGTCGTGCAAAACATCTTTTTATCAATATCAAACGGATCCATGTTGCCGAAGCACACTATTAGATTAGGAAAGAAAATCTCTGGCAAATGTAGGCCTATTAAGGCGGTTCTACATTCAGTCGAAGATAGTAGGTTTATTCTACGCAATTCAGGACGATTAAAACAGACTGAAAATTTAAAGAATATAATATTCAAAACCGACCGCACCCCTTTCCATATCGAGCAAGAAAATGCTACTAGAGATGAATTTAAACAGCGGAGGAATGCTGGAGAGACGAATATCAAGACGAAATCTGTCAATCGTATCGGAAAACTAAATAATGCCCAACGGATCTTGGATCAAATAAATATCTATTATCAAAATGCCCGATTACTGTTAACTAAAACGAATTTATTTTACAATAATGTCGTAGCTTGTGATCACGATATTCTTGCTTTTAGTGAAACATGGCTTCACAATGGTGTCGATGATTCAGAATTGTCTCCAGATTCATTTAATGTATTTCGGTGTGATAGAGTTGGTAGAAGAGGCGGCGGAGTAATAGTGGCTGTCAAAAATAATCTGAATAGTGTTACGGAAAATGTACAATTAAATGTAAAAGTTGAAATTGTAGTTGTTCGTGTCACGTTTAATGGTACTATTATATGTTTTGTTCGTTTGTACATTCCTCCTGCGGAACCTGTTGATACATATATTACTGTCTTTAACGAATTAGATCGAATTTTCTCACAATATGGTTCAGTCATTGTATGCGGAGATTTCAATATACCTAATTATAAAAAGTCCATAGATGACCAAACATATGATAGTAAAATATCAGAATTAATTAATTTGATGCTTCTCAATAATTTAACTCAACATAATAATAACATCAATGTTAATAATAGAATTTTGGATCTTGTATTAACCACAAATAATATTTAATATGCATTTCATTCAGAATTGCCGATCACAAAAGTTGATCTTCATCACCCACCTTTGACATTTTCGATTGATATTGTCTCTAATTCTTATGTTATTATGGACGTTAATTCAAAATGTTTCAAATATAATTTTAGTAAAGCAAATTTTAATTTGCTATATGAAAAAATACTTAATTGTGATTGGACAACTGTTACTTGTAGTACTAATACGGACACATCATGTGTAGCTTTTTACCGTACGCTTGATCTAATTTTTAAAGAGTGTGGTGTACCCTTACTATCGCGTAAGTCAAATTCAAATAAATATCCATGTTTGTTTAGCTACGAAGCTATACGGTTAATTAAAAGAAAGGAGCATTTTGGTAGATTACACAAAAAACATAAACTTAATATTTACAAAAATCGAGTGACAAATCTGCGACATTCGAAACACTATTAAACGGGACCAAGAAAACTTTGTTCTACATGCTGAGCAGTCAATACGAAATTGGAATTATGTTAACTAAAAAAAATCCCAATCACGAATTCCTGGCTGAATGAATTTGGGAGGCACAACAATTGATAATCCTCCCGACATAATTGAAAATTTTGGCAAATATTTCTCTTCGGTTTATAGTCCAAGTACGTCAACATCTTCTATAAATGATTTAGTATACAACCAAAGTGAAACTATTAATATTGAAATTATAAATGACATTGATATATTGATGGCGACAAAAAAGCTGAGTAACAACTTTACATGTGGTAGTGATAACATTCCTTCATTCGTGGTGCGAGATTGTATTTCAGCTTTATTAAAACCACCTAGTCATATTTTTAATTTGATACTCAGAACTGCGAATTTTCCAAATATTTGGAAAACTGCACGAATTACTCCTGTCTTAAAGTCAGGAAATAAACAGGTGATCACTAATTACCGTCCAATTTCTATAATAAATAACTTTGCCAAAATGTTTGAAACTATACTAGCTAGTAAGATTAGCTCATGTGTAAAATCACAAATATCAACTAAATAACATGGCTTTATGAAAAACTGGTCCACCGCTACTAACTTGGTAAATTTCACAGAATTTGTATCTCGTCATCTTGATCAGCGTAGGCAAGTCGATGTAATATACATAGATTTCAGCAAGGCCTTTGATTCTATTAACCACAAGGTTCTATTAGATAAGTTAAGAGTTTGGGGATTAATATGATTAATCTAATAAGATCTTACCTATCGGAGAGGTGTTAATATGTGAAATATCTGAACAATAGGTCTAATAAATTTTGTCCCACTAGTGGGAGCTTCTACTACTGATATATTAAAAAAACTAAATGTTAAAACTACTTATTAATCGTAATTGCATCCCGGCACTGTTAGCTCCCCTAAATCATATTTATAATTTAATACTTCAAAATCCAAGTGTTACAGAACTCTGGAAAGTAGCGAGGGTTGCACCAATAGCCAAACCCGTTGACCAACAAGACATACACGTTATCGCTCTATTTCAATAATTAACCATTTTATAGGTTGGTTTTGAGAATTTACAATTTAATGTCGATGCACTGCGACAATTGTTTCAGGAAAAAACCTCCATTTATCATCTGCCTGATGAAGCCACTGTGTAGCGAAACAATTGTCGCAGTGCATCGACATTAAATTGTGTAAATTCTCAAAACCTAAGTGTTTTATTTATTGTAGTTTAAAAAACTATGTAGCCTGTTCACCATCACTGGCTTGAATTAAATATTGGATTGATGAGGCTTTTACTTGGTGAAATTCCATTATATAGGTGATCAATAAAACACTTGGGTTTTGAGAATTTACACAATTTAATGTCGATACACTGCGACAATTGTTTTATCTGTTTTATTTATCACCTACATAATGGAATTTCACCAAGTAAAAGCCTCATCAATCCAATAATTAACCATTTCGCCAAAATATTTAAGGTCATATTGAGTAATATAATTTATAGATTTGTTGAACTGTATATAAGTACAAGGCAACATGGATTCGTAAAGCGACGACCTACAGTCACTAACTTGCTTAACTTCACTGAATAGGAATTTCGACAAACGAAAACAAGTTGATGTATTTTATATTGATTTTGCAAACGCATGTGACTTTCTTCAATATAACACACTTATTTCTAAATTCTTGGTTTCATACGTAGAGTTAGCGAACCATTAAAAAATGTCAATACCATTATAAGATTTTATGAGTTGCAAAGTGGAGTATGGCGCAGTTATTTGGTCACCTTTCTATTTTAAGCACATTAACTCAATTGAATATATTCATTTTTTTTTAAATATTTATATTTTAAACTTAATAATTCTTACTAAACTAACTATGAAGATTTATTACGTTAATTTAATATAAAATCGCGAATTTCGCGTCGGGATATTTCATTACTCAAATATTTGCACCAAATAGTTATTAGCGAAATTGATTACCCATATTTAATTTCAATGATTAACAATTATGTGCCACGATTGTGTAGTAGAAACGCACCAACTATTTTGTGTAATAGAAATAAATTTGGCATTTATTACAATCCACTTTTTAATAAAATGTTTTGATTGCATTATAGCGTGCAATATAACGTAGATATGTTCAACTGAAATTCAAAACAATTTGAAAGCAAAATATGTCAAATTTTATAACACACATGTACATTGTTCATGTTATTTTTTTGTTTTAATATAACACGCATTAGTTTTAAGACTATATTTTATAAGTAGATTAGATAAGTTTAGATAAGCTGTAATAGAATATTAATGTTGTCAGGAAATAGATGCATAAAATTAAAATAAAATGTTGTTCTGAAGTCCATCTATTGAAAAAGAAAGTTCTTGTTGAAATGCATTTGTATAAGTATTTTCTAAGCAACTATTATGTTAGTACGCTTGGCAAACTCAAAAATCATATAATGCTGTATATGGTATTTTGATTTTTGACCCGCCATTTTACCATAAAGTAAGATAATATTCAGGTGCCATCTATTATCTTAGAATTGTATTACGTTTCTCTTTGGATGGACTGTAAAAAGCGTAATTTGCAACAATAATATTGTAAATGGTAATTATTGTCCCCTTAAAATAACGCCAACGGACAGACCGATCTATTTTGACAGGAATCGTTAACTAACTCCTTTGTTAATTAATGTATGTATTTGATGATATAAAATTTAGGAGAAGCGAGAAAATGTTGATAGTATGAGTTATAAAAATATATATTTGGTGGCAATTTATATAGCTCGTTATGATGTTTTTTGTAAGTGTGCGTATTTTGGAAAGATTGATGATAAGATAAGCCAGCAGCAAACATTTTAGCTGTAAACTCTCTAGTAATATACTGATTTTTTATAAAGATTAGAGACGAGGTAATATAAACATATTAATAATTATGGAAGACGGGGTAGTTCTAAGAATTTATCAATACGCTTCTTATCGCACCATTGCTGTATTTTAATTGTTATATTTCGAAAACCGTCTACAGGTTATCAAGAGTAATTTTTATATCATACAATATTTGTACCGTCACTTAATTTGAAAATATACTGTGAAAGATGAAACAATAGCGAGTTAAGGCTATATATATTATATAAAAATATATTATATATGCGAGGCATAACATGTATGGAACAAAAATAATTAAAATTCATTTATAGCGATTTATTGGATAGGAATTGGTTTAATTGGTTTAAAAAATATTATATCGTACTGTTTGTCTTCTAAATAGACTCTTCGGGCATTTATAAATTTCTCAGAGAAAAGACAGCATGCTTCCAAATGAAAAGGAGGTAAATTAAACAACAACGTACAGTGAAGTGGTTAAAGGAAACACTGTTCCTCAAAGTAACGAAAACAAGGTGACTTTCAAACCTTCAACAATGAGAAAAAACAAAATCGCCAACGCGTACAAGCAATTTATCCAATTTCCATTGAGATTTTCTCAATAAGAGTAGGTGTGAAATATGCCTACGTACATACCACGTTTCAATCCCAGCACTAATATCGAACATATAAAGGCACTACTAGCAAAACAAAAATTGAATAAAGTTCAATGCGAAAAAATTGAGTCCAGAAATCAGAGTACTCGTCATTTAAAGTAGGATTTGCAACGGAAGATTTACATAAGATTAAAGAACCAACTACGTGGCCGAGAAGAATTCGCACCAATCCTTTTTTACCGTGGATATGAAAAATACTGATAGTGAAATAAGTTATGTTCAAAATGACATAAATTTAATGCATCTAAATATCCAATCAATGGGTAATTGCCTCCACGAACTTTAAGCATTTTTAAAAAGTAATAATATTGATATTTTATGTTTATCCGAACACTGGCAAAGTTCTGAACAAATATAAACTTGTAAACTATTCAACTAAAATTCAATTTCACAATTTTGCCGAGAAGTGAATATTCACGGCGGATTTACGATTTAAAATGTCAAATGTAAAATTTGCAAGTGAATTTATAAACTTAGAGTCATACAGTAGTATCTCTTTAGGAAAGAATGTACTAGAATATCTAATAAATTCTTGTATAGATAATATTATCACAAACATTCAGAACTTTGAAACTTGACGCGTTAAAAATCTACGAACTTACACACCTTTATTCAAACATTACAAACAGTCATATAACAACAATTTAAAACTTGACAAAACCAATTATTATGATGAAAAGATAATAAAAACGACGAACAAATGTAAAGTAGTATAGTACATCCTCGCCAAAAGAATGATTCTCCTCGATTATATGCTTTGCAAACGTTGATTTTTCAATTTGTTTTAGGCGAACAGAGCGCAGATGTTCTTTTAATCTGATATTAAAATTCCGACCAGATTGTCCTATGTATACACCTTGATATTGTTGACATGTTAATTTATATATACCGGATTTGCTGAAACTATCTACTGAGGTTTTCGGATTGAAAATTAAATTTAATGCTGCGGTGATGTGTTTTTTTTAATATTCTTAATTTTAAGGCTAGCATTTCCAAAAAAGGTTAAAGGTATATATTTTTTGCTTTCTGGTGGTAAGTCACCTCCAAATAGGATTTTCCTGATCTTTCCCAGTTCGTGTTTCTTTAATTATGTATTGCTATGTTCTTTATTAAGGAAATTTCGTTTTTTCTTGCAATGTCCGATAAGGGCAAACTCAATGCTCTGTGAATTGAACGCAGCCATATTATGTTTATGAGGATGTCTGGAATGGTTAGGGATAACGGTGTCAGTAAAGGATGGTTTTCTATAAATATCAAATAAGAGTTTGGTGTTAGTCTTAGAAATGGATAAATCCAAATATTTTATATTGTTATTGGTTTCTGAGTCTACGGTGAATTTAATTTTAGGGTGCAGGTTATTAATAAACTCTAAGAAGTGGGTTAGTTGCCTATCACTTCCTACAAAGCAAGCCAAGATATCATCAATGTAACGATACCACATTTCAATGTGTTTTTGCCTAAAGGGGAATTTAAAATAC